>CM073947.1:9867500-11067500 GCA_037179545.1 Sesamia inferens | reverse complement strand
ATACTTACCTATATAATCAAAGCCTGCTACCTACGAAATCTTGCACACCAATCAAAATATTTGTCAAAAAGCCAAATATACTTACCGGACGTGGTGCCACCCATTGTTGTATGCATCGAAGTATTTGCTCATTTTCCAACACCATGGAACCACCAGCAAAGCCACAATTGACACAAAACTCTTCTATTCCGTATTGAGGTATCAAAAATCCGTTGTATTGCCAAGTTATCGTTCGAGCAGATCACAAAGTCCATAAATCAAAGCCAAGGTATACGTTATTGCTAGAAATCGAGTCCGTAGGAATAGCCAAGTTATTAAAAGTAATCCAAAACAAAAGGCAACACGCACTACTCTGCACAAAAGCAAGGAAGCGAGTAACAAACAAAACAGTTGGAGATGTCACTCACTTCCGCATCTGTAGAATCGATACCGCTAATTGAACTAACGATTTGAGAATTGATTTTGTTTAATATTATTGATCAAAACACTATTATTATACGCTATTTTACAGATTGTGTTAAATGTATTTTGATAACAAATGTACTCATAATAACAAAAAATGCACACATTAAATATAAATATATAATTATATATAAAAAAAAAACTTTCGATCTCGTTAAAAACAAGTCGAACATCTGTAAAGCTTTTGACATGGCAGCAATTTATATGACAGACAAATTTGCATATACAGTGTACACTCTTTATAACAATAAACTCCCTGTAACGTTGAAGTGAGCCCAACTTGGTTGGTTTGCGTTAATACCCACACATTGAAACACTCTTTATATCGATACGCTATTCTCTATTACGAAGAAGTCTATTCATATTTTTAGACAGTAAATATTTATTATCGGTATTATTGTTTATGTAGGTAACAAAATACTTCGAAGCTCCGAACCATCCGAGGTCGGTCTAACTTTTGTTATCCTTAATTGCCTTGAACACTTGCAGTATGACGCATTGTTTTCTCGGAAGTGATGGCCTTCGACTAAGCATACTGGGTACCTGTCGTATTATCACTCGAAAACCTACTTTGAAACTGTTAACATGGCCAGTAAACGGAAAGCGATTAGTGTTGACGAAAAAGTTTGTGTGATACGTGCGATTGAACAGGGAGAAAAGAAAAGTGACGTTGGAAAGCGTTTTAAACTAAGTTCATCCACTGTTGCTACCATTTGGAAAAACCAAAAAATAATTCTACAGGCGGCGCGGGAAGGAAACTCTTCTAAAAAAATAAGAAAACCAAAATTCGAAGACTTAGATCAGGCAATGTTGTCGTGGTTTAACAATCAGCGCCAGAAGAATGTACCTATCTCGGGGCCAATTTTAAAAGCTAAGGCTGAAAAGTTTGCCAACCAACTTGGCATAATTGACTTTAAAGCATCTGAAGGTTGGCTTGGAAAATTTAAGCACCGGCACCATATTACTTACGGTAAAATGAACGGAGAGGCGCGGGATGTCAATATGAATGTGAGTAAACAATAATTTATAAGCATTTAATTTGGTTGTTTTTTTTTGTTTACTCCATATAACGATAACTCTATAACGTCAAAAAATGCTCAGTGCCTTGAGTTTCGTTATAAAGAGTTTACACTGTAATATAGAAAAAAATATATATATAATGCAGGACATTTGTTTGTCAATGCTGGGGCGTATTTCGGCGATCTCCTTTTCAACTTTGTTTATGATTGTGTTCAATGAACTTTGGCGGGGCGAGCTGGCACGCGTAGTTACCGAGCACGTACGAATGACGCGATGTCAACAAACATCAACTTTTTTATATAACTTTGTGATGTGTTATCTCAATATTTTTGTATTGAGTGATGCTAAAAGAAAAAACACGTATTCAATGATTTTCGCCAAAGATTAAGAGGGGACTCTAGTGGTGTTTTCTCAATGCAAAAGTATTCCGTTGTTTTCTGCGGTTCTAAGGCTTTTAGAGCATTTTTTTGTCTTCTACAATTTTACACCGTTATTATACACGCCTCTATCATTTGATTTTTTCCGAAACTTAATTAATAAAAGAGATATGATACTTCAAAATCGTGAAATATAACCCATTTTTACCGCGATGTTCAAACGTCTGTAGCGGTACCTACAAACGCCACAAAGAAACAACGCGTCATACTGACGTCACACGCATTCTATATCTCGCAATCAGAGCTTACCGTGCAAACAGCATAGGTATTTAATTAATTAATTTCCCAATTTCAACCATCGGGCAAGTGCCCGCCAGACATAACACCCGTGCAAATACCTATGCTATTTGCACGGTAAACTCTGAATGCGAGATGTAGAATTCGTGTGACGTCAGTACGACGCGATGTTTCTTTGTAGCGTTTGTAGGTACCGCTACACGTCTATTAGACAAACTTGATAAGTATTTAACAAAAAAGAAAATATAGAAGCTGTTCGCGCTCGTTTTATCGGTCGAGTCCGATTGTTAGTTAGTCGAGTTGATAGATGCACGACCGGTACGGGCTAGCGTAATTAGTATTGTCTATGGTGACGCGCGGCCATTATTAACACAACGTTTTGGGACCGCGTCGGCAGCGGTCCGTTCCTAGAAAAACTCTTGACGAAATCCTCGCGCGCGTGGCGTGTTTCGGACGTGTGAATTTCGGGAAATAAATACCACCGGCCGCGTTTTGGATAGTTTGTCGCGATTGTTGCCCGTGCTTTTGAAGTATTTACTTGAATTAAAACTATAACAGTGCCGCCTGTAAATTGAGTTGAATTTGAATCGGAAACGTGATTTCATTGTCGATTGTTTGTCGGGCGTGATTGACGCTGCTAAATAACGGTTTCTTACGTTGGTGAGCTTTGGTGCCCTAATAAGGGAACTTTGGTGTGTCGACTGGTATGGGACAGTCAGTGTATTTGAAGACATCGGACGTCATTGTAAGTCGACGCGCGCGCGTCGATTCTCCGGGACTTCACTCCACGACGGAACACACTGGGTCCCAAGGTAAGTGCCTTAGATTTGTTGTGGAGTGGTAAGAGATTGATTTACTTGTGATATAAGCCGACCTTGTTTGTTGGATAAGCCGTGACAAATGCGCGGTAGATGTACGTGCTGTACTGGGGCGCGTATACATCTTTTTGGTAGCAGAGCGTGGTTCTAATTACTAATTTGATTAATTAGAGTTATTGTTATGACTAATGTTTTGTTATTGTCGATCTAGTCAACTCGTGTATTTGTACGAACCGAATAGTTCGTGTTTGAATGTTTTGATTTAGCTCGTAACTCACAGTCGTAATTTTGTTCTGTTTGTTTTTTGATTTATTACGTAATTCACAGTAATAATTTCATTCTGTTTGTTTGTTGATTTATTGTGTAATTGGTAGTAATAATTTTGTTTTGGTTATAAGTTTTGATCTGTGTCGCAATTAAGTTAGGCCGTTTGCACACTGATATTTTGTATGTATACTTTGTAATATTTTTTATTTATACATTGTTAATATTTTGTTTGTAACGGTTGCCCTTAGCTTTGGTCCCCACACGGTCTCGCGGAATTTATTGAGTTATTTACGCTTGTTCTTGTTGCTTTCCGCGCGTTCCTTAATTGAATTTAATTTGTTAATTTGAATTAAAGGCTTTTGTTTGAAATGGCTCCAAGTCCGCTTGCTACGGCGAAGGCAGAGGTTCAATCCGCATTGCGTTGGCTCGCGGGTGCGGCTGCCCTGATTGTTCGGCCAGATCGGGTACAGGCTTTGTTGACCCGTTATGAAGGGTTGCCTGCGCGCATGGAAGGGTTGGAGCGACACGTTGTCGACTTCCATGCCTACGTTTTGGAACACCCTCCAGCGGATGAAGCCATAGTGGAGACCTTTAAAAGGGATGTCGACCAGGCGTACGAATTGGCCGACCAAATTACGGAGTCAGCAGAAGGGCTCCTGGCTGCCCGTAGGGGAAAGCCGACTTGGAGCGGGGAGGTTAAACCGACCCCGCCGGCTTTGTTAGGGAGATTGCCTACATTGGAGATTCCCCACTTTGACGGGGACCTCACGGCTTGGATGGGCTTCATCAACTTGTTTGACAGCTTGGTGGACTCCAGGGAAGATTTGTCCCCCAGCCAGAAACTGGCTTATTTGCGCTCCGCCCTCCGCGGTGAAGCCAGCGCAGTGGTCCAGCACCTGATAGTTAGCGATGCTAACTACCAGGTTGCGCGGCAGTTGTTGCTGGACTGCTACCAAAACGTCCGCTTGCTAGCGGACACCCATGTGGCAGCCATTTTGGCCTTACCGAAGGCAATGCGGGTTTCCTCACTAAGGAGGGATTTGGTTAACCCGCTCTTGACCGCCGTCCACTCGTTGCGCCGGCTGGATTTGCCGGTCGACCAGTGGTCTTTTCTGCTTCTGCACATCGTCCTAGCGAAATTGCCCGCAGACGTAAGGGGGCGATTTGAACAACGGTACGGGGGCAATAGCGCCTCGTATCTCCCCCCTTTCTCGGACTTGCTTCGTTTTTTGGAGGACGAGTGCAGAGTACTGGACCAGCTGACCGACCCCACACCGGGAACGAGCACAGGTCGTCCGGTGGCGGCGAGGGGACAACCCCGCCGCCCGACCAAACAATACTCGGCTGTCCGAAGGGACTCCCCCCCACCCCCCCGCACCAGGTAAACGGTGCCGGTATTGCCGGGGGGACGGACATGACGTGCGTGCTTGCGAGAAGTTCGGGGGCCTCCGGACTGCGGGACGAAGAGCCCTCGCCAAGCAACGCGCCTAGTGTTACATGTGTCTGGGGGACCACCGCCAGTCAGCGTGCCCCCAGGCTAAGGTTTGTCCACATTGCGGCGGGAGACATCACGCTCTCCTGTGTTTGAACCGCAATGGTGGCGGGTCCGAAAGGGGCCCAGATTCCCCGCACACGGGCGGGGGCCCCAAGGGCGGGGGCCCCCCGCAGGATGTAGCGGTGGCCGTCGGGGGCTCGGGGAGGCGGGCGTTACGCTGCTCCCCCCCCCCTTGATGGAATACCCTCGACTGGGGCGTTATGTTCCCCCGTATGCGGCCCACGGTTATTGGCTCACACCCCGGAGTGGTGTTAGAAGGAGTCCCGATGTTGCGGAGTGGGACCCTCTCGCCTACGGTCGGCGACCCCCTCCGATCTTTTCGACTCAGTCCAACCGGGGTCCAGGGGGGCAATCACCCCCCTCGGATTTTCACTAATGCCACTGTCGGGCGCAACCCCCCCACCGGAGTTTGTGCTGTTGCCAACAGCCTCCGTGCGTGTTTGGGGCCCCAAAGGTGATTTGTCACATTGCGTGCCCTCTTGGATTCAGGGGCCCAGGGTTGCATAATTTCTACTTGGCTCGTCCGACAGTTGGGCCTAAATATTGTGCCGCATAGAGAGTCGGTACGGGGCGTTGGAGACCTGCGGATTTCGGATCCGATCGGTCGGGTTTCGTTCTCCTTCTCCCCCCACTCCTCCTCAACGCTGAAAATCGGTACTTCGGCGATTGTTTTTGAAACGGTGGTCGGGCCGCTTCCGCAAGTGCGAGCCCCACACGCCGCCGTTAAATTGTCGGCTGGATTGGCTCTGGCTGATCCTCACTTCCACCGACCTGGCCCGATCCATTTATTGATCGGTGTGAATGTTTTAGGTCGTTTGCTGCGTGGAAGTAAACTAGTTTTGCAGGCAGCCGGTTTTGTAGCCATATCCACCTCTTTGTTGTTGGGTCATGTAGTAATGGGATCGTTTAGGGACGTCCCAGACCCCCCTTCGGCAGACAGCGACCTCGCTGTTGGTTCTGCCTTGTCGGACATCCTCCAACGCTTTTGGGAGGTTGATTTGGCGCCACGTGCCTGGCGAATTGAACCCCGCAGACTGCGCTTCCCGCGGCTGCGAGGCGCTCGAACTTGTGAATCACCAGCTGTGGTGGGGTCCACCATGGTTGTTACAGCTGGAGGGTTCTTGGTCCCATACCCCCGCAGTGGTCAGGGCATCTACGCCAGGGGTGCATGTTCACGCCACCGAGACTGTAGCGGCTCCAGATCCGGAGTTTTTGCTTGAGCGCTACAGCTCTTTGGATAAATTGCTCGGCGTCACCGCCTGGATACGGCGTTTCATCCACAACTGTCGTAACCCTCGTGGCAAATTTGAGTCTCCGGTCCTCTCACCGCAAGAACGCAATGACGCTCTGTTATATTGGGTGCGGATAGTTCAAGAGAGTGAATTTGCATCGGAGTTGAAAACCCTCCGCCAACGCACATCCAATCTGAAGGGACCCTTAGGGCGCTTGAATCCCTTCTTGGATGATCAGGGTTTGATGCGTGTCGGAGGTCGGCTTAGAAATGCTAAGCTCCCCTATGGGGCTCGTCATCCATTGTTGCTCCCCAAGAACGGCCCCTTGGTGAAGTTGTTGATCGCAGACCGCCATGTGAAAAATGCACATGCCGGATGCAATGCCCTTACTGCGATCCTTCAACGTGAATTTTGGATTTTGTCTGCGCGGAGAGTGATCCGATATGTTATCTTCCGTTGTCTCCCGTGCTACCGCTTGAAAGCGGACATCGTGCAGCCCCAAATGGGCGATTTGCCTGCCGATCGAGTCACCGAATCGATGCCCTTTGCCGGAGTTGGTACGGATTTTGCGGGACCATTTATTGTAAAAGCTTCGCGTCTCTGTAACGCTAAGACCGAGAAGGCTTACTTGTGCGTTTTTGTGTGTTTAGCTACTAAAGCGGTCCACCTCGAGGTGGTTAGTGCTCTCACGACAGAGGCGTTCGTCGCTGCTCTTGGCAGATTTGTTTCGCGTCGCGGACTGCCGTCCTTAATTCGATCCGACTGTGGGACCAACTTTAAGGGTACCGATCGTTATTTGAAGGAAGTTTGTGAATTTTTAGATAAACATAATGTTGAGATCGGATCCACACTCTCCCGCAAAGGGGTACGATGGCAGTACTCACCGCCGTCCTGCCCCACTGGGGAGGTATATTTGAAGCAACTGTAAAGGCCGCCAAAACTCACCTTCGTCGCGTTATTGGAGATAGTATCCTAACTTTTGAGGAGCTCGCGACCGTATTTTGTAAGGTTGAGGCGGTCCTCAACTCGCGTCCGTTATGCCCTTTGTCATCCGACGCGAATGATTTGGAGGCCCTCACGCTGGGCCATTTCTTGATAGGTAGACCACTTAACGCCCTGCCTGAATATCCTTATTTGGACATTAACTCCGGACGACTCTCGCGGTTTGAATTGCTTCAACAGCTTACGCAGAGTTTTTGGCGCCGTTGGCATCTGGAGTATTTGCACATTTTACAACAGCGCGTTAAGTGGTCAGACAAGACGAACCCACCAAGAGTCGGAGACCTCGTTTTGTTAAAGGACCCAAACCTGCCACCCCTCCGATGGCGTCGTGGACGCATTGTTAAATTGTATCCGGGGTCGGATGGTGTTCCCAGGTTTGCCGAGGTCCTGGTGGGGGACTCTGTCTTGAAGCCCGCGATCGCCACACTCTCTCGCCTGCCCTTAGATTGAATTGTCGGACCGTTTGTTACTGTCCGGGGCGGGGGGATGTTCGCGCTCGTTTTATCGGTCGAGTCCGATTGTTAGTTAGTCGAGTTGATAGATGCACGACCGGTACGGGCTAGCGTAATTAGTATTGTCTATGGTGACGCGCGGCCATTATTAACACAACGTTTTGGGACCGCGTCGGCAGCGGTCCGTTGCTAGAAAAACTCTTGACGAAATCCTCGCGCGCGTGGCGTGTTTCGGACGAGTGAATTTCGGGAAATACCACCGGCCGCGTTTTGGATAGTTTGCCGCGATTGTTGCCCGTGCTTTTGAAGTATTTACTTGAATTAAAACTATAACAGTGCCGCCTGTAAATTGAGTTGAATTTGAATCGGAAACGTGATTTCATTGTCGATTGTTTGTCGGGCGTGATTGACGCTGCTAAATAACGGTTTCTTACGTTGGTGAGCTTTGGTGCCCTAATAAGGGAACTTTGGTGTGTCGACTGGTGTGGGACAGTCAGTGTATTTGAAGACATCGGACGTCATTGTAAGTCGACGCGCGCGCGTCGATTCTCCGGGACTTCACTCCACGACGGAACACACTGGGTCCCAAGGTAAGTGCCTTAGATTTGTTGTGGAGTGGTAAGAGATTGATTTACTTGTGATATAAGCCGACCTTGTTTGTTGGATAAGCCGTGACAAATGCGCGGTAGATGTACGTGCTGTACTGGGGCGCGTATACAGAAGCATACAATATACTTTTACTCTAAATTTTGATATAAAAATATTTGAGATCTGTCGTGTTTTGAAAAACAGCGGAATACGAAACGTCTTTTGGTCAACGTTTTTGTAGGTAAAATGAGCCTAAGTTGCAACTGTCATTTTCGCACGTTACCGGAAGAGGTTGGCAGCAGCGCGACGGCATAGTTTCTTCAATTACCTATTTTTCAAATTCCTCGGCACTAGAGTCCCCTCTTAATGTATCCAAATTTGGACGGTACCTAAAAAAACCCGTTGTAAATTACTAGGTGAGCGATGTATTCATCTCATGATATTGTAATAAACGTTATGTCTGATATATTTCACATTTTTCTGAATTGTTTATTTAATATAAATTTTAACTTAATTTCTATTTATTATTTTCAGACATAATTTTAATGTTTTGTTGTAAGACTTCCTGCCTGACAGTCACGAATGCTCCGAAAATCACTCTAGATCATCAATTTATTATCATGGAGCAATGTATTGTTACGGGCTAGTGGTATTAAAATGCCGGTTAAGGGTTGCGAAGGTTATTAACATCGAAGGTACAGTCGATCGTAGGCAATGACAAGCAGAACGTAGCTGATGTCGAACCGAAGTCTTCCCTCAATTTCTCGAATTCCGTGCCGTGCGTGTGTTATTCCGAACGATACATATTTAGGGATTACATCACTGTACATTATAAATTGTGAAGAAATTTTCTAATGTGAATTATTAGTACGAGAGCCCACGACCAAAATTTTTGTCTCATAGCAATACGGCCAAAACCGCATCAAATCGATAGATACGATTATCCTGAACTCGAAAATACCAATATCAGACATTTTCCGCGTAGCGTTTGATCTGACCGAATTTTCAAAATTGTCAAAGAATTTTACCGAACTGCATCATAGCAATATGTCTGATTTGCAGACTGTAGTTGAATGATAGTTCTGAGATACCGGAAACATATTTTTCAGACGTTAGTGGTGTAGCGCAAACCCGTAAAATCACTTAAGAAAATTAAAAATGAGACAAAAAAAATGTCTCATAGCAATACGTCTGAAAATCTTTTTTATTAGTAAATTTTGGTTATTTGATGCGAACAACACAATTTTCAGACGGAAATGTGAACGCATTAAATTTTGAGCCCGTTTTGAAAATGTTAACAAATTTTACCGATCGGTATCATAGCAATATGTCTGAAAATTGTTGGACATGATAAAGTAAGTTGTCCACATGTGCAAAAAATTTATATCAGACAAATTAAGTGTAGCACCTTCTCTATCAGACAACTTTTCGATACTCAGATATCATTTAAAAATCGTATACAGGCATCTTGAATTTTCTGTTACAAACCAATGAATACGTTGCGACCCTGAATTTATTAGATGATAATTAACAAAGAATTTACCCGAAATCGTAACATTGAAGTTGAAGGAGTGAAATAAACCGAATGGTATCCTATGTCCGTGTCGATACCACGTGGCAACTCGATTTCAGAGTAAATCGATTTCCTGCTTACTCTCTGTTTTTTACTCCGATATTCGGCCACTTCTTTGCACTTTTTCAGCGTCTCTTCGGTAAATTTTTTCACTTTCTCAATCGTTGTTTCTTTACAAAACACACAACTCAGGTCCGACATTTTACACCACCACAACCGCACAACGTATGACAACTAAGTGAGCGTCGTTCCAACGTTTGGAGCAGCTGGCGAGTGAGCTGTATAATAGTAAGAAAGGGCAGGAGCGTAACAAGCGCTGAGGCTGTTGAATAAGAAGGCTGTAAATTTAAAGAAACATTTAACAGAGGCGTCGGCCAGGCGACTCCGAAACGTTATTTTCGTTTTTGGGAGTATATGCTACACTTAAAGTGTCTGAAAACAGGTTTTTGGTAATCATGGCAGCAATACAAAAAGTTGAAAAAAAAAATTATCCGTATTGCTATGATACATGTCGGCTAAATTTGTTGACATTTTCAAAAATGCACTCAGGCTATATGCTACGCGCAAAATGTCTGAAAACAAACTTTTTCGTAATACAATTATAAAATCTATGTACATTTTCACTATCAGACGTATTGCTATAATACCGACTGTCTTTTTTTTTTTGACACAGCAGAAATGGCCTCCCACGCAGTTGCTACACTTTCGACCGTTACTACACACCTAGTCGGGTTCAGAATCATACAATCTAACGATTTTATAGGGTTTTTGCCGTATTGCTATGAGACATGGTTTTGGTCGTGGGCTCTCGTACTATATTGATAACTGTAGACATGCTTCAGAAGCGGGGAAAATAATAATGCTGTAGTAGAACCCAGTACAAGTTTGTTTAATTAATGATCAACAGTACAGACATCAGTAGTTTATATATACTATTGAGTCAAAACACTAACGAATAGTCACAAATATAATAGACAGCGGAAACGGAAGTTAACAGGTATTGAATAAAATTAAGAAAAAGTTTATAATAACGCCAGTAATTGTCAATAATTGTTTACAGATATTTGATTAACCTAAAATATCGAAAGTAATTTATACTTACTTATTTATTTGAACAATGCTTGATTTAATAAATAAATATCCGATGGGCGGGAAAACTAATTCTCAGTATGATTTTATAATAAGAGTTGGCGGTAATCGGAAGTTGCATCGATAATTCTAAAATTAATTAAAATCCTCCCAAGTATTTAAAGTAATCATAATAAATTTAAATTAACATAAATAATTATGTAACTACGATCAATATACAGTATGTTAAGAAAACCCTGTCCGACCCGTGAAGGTGTTGTTAGGTATCGATAACTGATTCTCCTAATGCATACAAAACCGGGCTAAACTTAAAAAAAAAATCCCCCTAAAAAAAATAAATATTATTTCGCAAAAGGAGGTAACTTAATAAATGTGCGTTGACCACCCTTCGCCTGCCGCCAGCGGGGGACGGGCGGCAGGACACGCGGCACGTGGTCGCATCGCTATTCGCCCATAATAATACCGGTGTTGTCACTTTTTAAAAATTACCAAATTTCGGGGAAATTGGAATTAATTCACGGGAAAAAAAGATTATTTCAAAATTCATTTGCATTGGTACTATGATGAATACGTAAAATTTTATATTATATTTGGTCATGTGTTTACCTAACCTTTATTATCCTTATGGGTCGGACAGGGTTTTCTTAACATACTGTATAAATAATTATGTATAGCTCGAACTAAGTATAGCTTCATAGATGAGCGGGAAGCGGAACCTATAACATAACTTACATTTAGGATTATATTAGGTAATCTACTGACTAAATCTTTGGGCAGGTGGGAGCAGCTGCCCTCCCGGTAAATCTTTGGGCAGGTGGGAGCAGCTGCCCTCCTGGTAAATCTTTGGGCAGGTGGGAGCAGCTGCCCTCCCGGTAAATCTTTGGGCAGGTGGGAGCAGCTGCCCTCCCGGTAAATCTTTGGGCAGGTGGGAGCAGCTGCCCTCCCGGTAAATCTTTGGGCAGGTGGGAGCAGCTGCCCTCCTGGTAAATCTTTGGGCAGGTGGGAGCAGCTGCCCTCCCGGTAAATCTTTGGGCAGGTGGGAGCAGCTGCCCTCCTGGTAAATCTTTGGGCAGGTGGGAGCAGCTGCCCTCCCGGTAAATCTTTGGGCAGGTGGGAGCAGCTGCCCTCCCGGTAAATCTCGCAGAACATGTATGAACTCCCCTAATTACTAATCGAAGTATAAACGGGGACTTACACAGGATCATTTGCGTCTATTTGCCCTACATACTACACTACAAGTACCTAATGTTTTATGTAGATGTAGTTTTTAAGACAAAATAGCCGGTGAACCTAAAATTATGACTTGCCCCCCCCCCCCCCCATCTCTAGCCCTGACCCCCCCCCCCACGCCCCTAGGCCAGAAGCCGGGTACGCCCATGTACATAATCATTGGGCAGGTTGTTACTCTACATTCCAATTACAATGATTCTGGAAAAGGGAGTTTTTGGCGGGAAAGCCAAGGTGAGTGCCACGCTCATTAAAAACGCGTGATTTATGTAGTAAAAAGTGCATTCAGTAAATAATTCATAAAGATCTGAAATATTGTAGTGGCCACATCATGTCTTTACCTCAAACCCCTCCTAGTCGGCCTCACGCGGGAACCGAAAGGAGATAGGTTAAGTTAGCTAGGATAAATTAGGATATAAACTTGCTCAAGAAAAAGTTAGTTAAGACTAGGCTGTATGGCGTACTATGCCTTTGCTTTTTCCGTTCAAAAGTACGGAAAGAAGTGAACCAAAAAAAAATGACTGGAAATATTGTTAGAAAGATTTAATATTATTTCTTTTTTTACAGCCCGATGAACTTTCCCCGAAAGACAACTCATGTCCGAAAAGAACTTGTTCAAGATGTAAAAGGTCAATACAGCACACTACCGGAGAGGTAATATATACAATAATTATAATACAACTTGCACGGTCATAAGTTAGTCAGAAGTTACCACCCACCAGACAAAGCCTTGCCGCCAAGCGATTTGTCGTGTTCCGGCATGCTGTCTGGTGAAGCCGTACGGAGGACGGGTCTGTGCAGTTGTGCTGCGATGTGTGCCGGGTACGATGCGCCTAATGTTGTTGTGTTGGGCGTTTGTTCGTGGAGGGTCTTCAGATCAATCTCCCTTTGGCGCAGCATCGTTGGTCGTGTTGTTGGGTTTAACATTGCATCACCTCGCTCAACTGCCGTCTTTCCTATTCGCTCACTCAGTTTTTCTGAGTGAATAGGCTCTTAAAAAACTAGCGCGCTTTAGCATCAACGATCGCATCACTGTTTACCATCAGGCGGGATTGCGGTCAAGCGCTAGTTTATAATTATTAAAAAAAAAAAAAAATCAAGGTCATATTCATCATCATCTCAGCGTTATTCCCAGTTGTATTCGAAGCTTTGTAGCTTTGGAGTCTGGGGTTTGCTTAGCCTGTCTAACTGCTGCTCTTGGCTAAACTTCGATATTTAATTAACTTACGAAGTCGTATTGTATATGTTATACAGTATGTTAAGAAAACCCTGTCCGACCCGTGAAGGTGTTGTTAGGTATCGATAACCGATTCTACTAATGGATACAAAACCGGGCTAAACTTAAAAAAAAATCCCCCTAAAAAAATAAATATTATTTCGCAAAAAGAGGTAACATAATAAATGTGCGTTGAGCACCTTTCCGCGGGCGGCGAGCGGCAGGGCACGCGGCACGTGGTCGCATCGCTATTCGCTCATAATAATACCGGTGTTGTCACTTTTTTAAAAATTACCAAATTTCGGGGAAGTTTGATTTAATTCGCGGGAAAAAAAGATTATTTCAGAATTCATTTGTATTGGTACTATGATGATTACGTAAAATTTTATATTATATTTGGTCATGTGTTTACCTAACCTTTATTATTATTAATCCTTTATTTCACTGTATATACATATAAATTACATTTTTAAGTAAATATTTATATATAAACAATACATAAAAAACATTTAAAAATATAAAAAATAGTAGCCCACCGGCATCGGGAACAGGGTCCAAGCTGCCGGCGGTCAGGGCTCCAGAGAGAGGAACTTCTTGACAATGCGAGCCGTGTCCAGAAGTACAGCTTTCTGAATCAAGCCTTTGATCCAGCTGCCTAACGAGAGCCTCTTGAGGTGTTGGTCGAGGCTCTTGGCTATTAAGCCATTAGCTGTCACGACTATCGGTACAATGATTGCTGAATCCACCTCCCACATGTCGACAACCTCGTGAGCTAAGTCAAGATACTTGATTTCTTTATCTTTCTCGGCTTTCACGAGGTTCTCATCATGCGGGATGGTTATGTCAACAATCATTGCACGCCGCTCTGATCGATCCACCATCACTATATCAGGCTTATTGGCAACAATAGTTCTGTCAGTGATGATGGATCGATCCCTTATTAATATTAATATTTATTATGGATCGGACAGGGTTTTCTTTACATATTGTATGTTATATGTTGTGAGGAGAGTTTTGAGTATGAATGTCAATGGCCTCTTACTTTTGTTCACAAACAAAACTTAATCTAAGTTCAGTGTAACTTTTTCTTTCTATTTCATTAAGAAAAGGACAGAAAATGGAAAAACTAAATCATTCATTGTTTTTCTTTTTTTTTTCAGGACCAAACAAAAAAGCTTATCTCAAAAGTGTACCACTATTTTGAACGCGAGTATGAAGAGTTACAGAATCAATTGGGCGACTTGGACCTGACTCTTTTGTCGAAGTTCCGCCAACGGACTGCATTGGCCACCGGAGTGAGTGAGAAGAAAATACTTCAGATACTGAAGGAGGAAGAGAAAGCAAAAAAAGAAGAGAATAAGGCAGAAAAGGAAAAGGAGACACAGAAAACAGAGAAGAAACAGGAAAAAAATCGTATCAGAACTCGCAAGAGGCCCGTGTACACGGAGAGGTATGTGTTGACTCTGTATTATAGTAATTTTAACATCACACAGTAGCGACATCTATATCACTAATGATGAACCTCTAAGTAAAATGGCAAGTGAAACTGTCGTCGCTGACAGATGGCGCCACTGAATCCTACATCGCGCAACTAAAGTTTGACGCCACCCATTCATCATCCATCGACATCCTCGAAAATGTCGACGCAAGTAGAAAATGGTCTTAAAATCCAGAAGTAGGACTCACGTCCATGTTCCGAAAATATTGCTGCAATGAGTCTATCACGGCAATTAAATGTTAAACCACGGAATTTTCAAACGTGACTTTGTCCTGTTTATTATTTACAAATTGCTCACTTAGTTGTATAAACATTGACACATCTAAGAAAATCTTAAATTGTTACCCCCTAGAATCTCCGCGTTACCCCTGCGGGGTTAATTACCCCCAGGTTAGGAACCACTGCCCTTTACCCTTTTTTTCTTGCAGGATTTGATTTTCAGGTTCCTCTTTTAATGTAATGTTTTTTTTTTTTCTATTCAAATCAAATCAAATCAAAAATGTTTATTTGCTAAAATAAAAAGGTGTTACAGTGCATTTTTTTCCAGCGTATCCTGCCATATATGGCGTGCAAATTTATTGTTAAAATTACGTTATCCAAATTCCATCAATTTGACGATTCGACCATATTGGCAATAATAACATGGATCAGAATCTTTTATTTTCGATCTGGCAACATCAAGCGCGCGCCTTCGCGTATTTTTTATGTTGTTGTTTTACCGGATCCGGCGCCGACTCACCGGATTCGGTAGGTCCAAAAACATGCCCGATTCGCCGGCCGGACCGGATTCCGATTCCTAGTGATGAATTATCATTGTATTTTTGTTTCAGTTCAACCACGGAAGAAGAAAGTTCCGATAATAATCTCAGCGACGACGAACAACCAACTCCTGAAAGAGGGTGAGTTGTATTGTAATATGTATTGAACATCCATCAATTTTCTTACGATTATTATGCTAAACTACTGAGGCCCTAGTTTGCTGTTTTTATAAATTCATTAATTAGCATAGTCGTCTCGTAATGGAATGGTGATATAATGACATTGTCGTAGGTTACCCTTTATTCTTATAGCCCAGTCATATTAGGGCTTTCACCTCGGAATGAAAGATAATAAGCTGCAAATTGGTATGAACCTTTGTTTTGTCATTCTAAATGTTGTCTCAAAAGTCACAATCGTTATCGTGTCCGCGTCTCAAGATATTCAAGATCAAAGGTCACAAAAATCGGTTTTTCGCGAATATCTGGCTTCCTATCGGTTAAATGAGATTTGCGTTTATTATAAAAGTTGTAGGCTATAAAATTCCCTACAACTTTTGTTTAAACTTTTTTTTTATACGACCAACCGTTTTGAAGGTAGAGCGCGAAGAGTGCACATCGTACAGTCATATACGGCCTAATGCAAGGTCAAGCGTGAGTTATGGTTATCAGTACGTTATAAAGTCAATTATTTACTTGGAAATTATAATTATTAAACAATGCCCATTATTTATGTACTAACTATTAATTATTTATATTTAATTATAGTAAGTAACTTGATTATTTATATATAATTATTCATATTTAACTATTTAAGTATAAAATATTACTAATTCTGGATTATATATTCTAGTTTTATTTTAAGTTAAAATGATAGTAAGAGTATATATATTTTACACATATTTTTATTTATTATTAAATACGGCATAATATACATTTATCAAAATGTGAGTTCAAATATCAAAAGTATCTTTGTTGATTTTAATTGTAATTAAAGCTAATTATCTTCTTCTTCGTCGTCTTCTTCTTCTTGTCGCTCAAAAATGTTCGATTCATTGTTATCATCCTCATTATCTGTCATGTTCATCTCCAAACCTTCCAGAATATCGGGATCATATGTATTTTCTTCATCGGGATTACTTGGATACAGTGAAGCGTTGAGGCAAGCTTGTCCGTTGCACTGGCCGCAAGCTAAAGAACATTGTAGCCCTGATTTTCTGCATCCACAGCGGGAACCACAACCATTTTTGCAATTGCAAAATATTACGTTTAGTAGTTCGGCTGGTGCTGGAGGTAATAACGTTCGTAAGGGCTCCAGGATTTCATTTTCAAGCATCCAGCCCCATTCTTGAGGTTCTAAGTCCTTCCCTAACCCTAAAAAGTAAATAATTGACTTTATAACGTACTGATAACTATAACTCACGCTTGACCTTGCATTAGGCCGTATATGACTGTACGATGTGCACTCTTCGCGCTCTACCTTCAAAACGGTTGGTCGTATGAAAAAAAAGTTTAAACAAAAGTTGTAGGGAATTTTATAGCCTACAACTTTTATAATAAATGCAAATCTCATTTAACCGATAGGAAGCCAGATATTCGCGAAAAACCGATTTTTGTGACCTTTGACCTTGAATATCTTGAGACGCGGACACGATAACGATTGTGACTTTTGAGACAACATTTAGAATGACAAAACAAAGGTTCATACCAATTTGCAGCTTATTATCTTTCATTCCGAGGTTGACCCCTTTTTTTACCTAATATGACTGGGGCTATTAATCGTTGCTTAAACTTAATTACGCCGTTAATTACGGGTCTGAGCAGTTGTGTTGCGATGTGTGCCGGGTACGATGCGCCTAATGTTGTTGTGTTGGGAGTTTGGTCGTGGAGGGTCTTCAGATCAATCTCCCTTTGGGGCAGCATCGTTGGTCGTGTTGTTGGGTTTAACATTGCATCACCTCGCTCAACTGCCGTCTTCCTTCCTATTCGCTCAGTTTTTCTTAGTGAATAGGCTCTTAATAAACTAGCGCGCTTTACCATCAACGATCGCATCACTGCTTACCATCAGGCGGGATTGTGGTCAAGCGCTAGTTTATAATTATTAAACAAATAAAAATATTAGTGGTTAGTGATTGTTTCACCATACATTAAGCATCTTGAATACAAAAGGGCATCTGTAAAGTCGTAAAAGTGAGACCTACAACAAAATTGGTTTCAAGATAATGAGGCGAATGAAAAATTTCGGGAAGATGATAATTTAGTAGGTTTTAGAAATTATCTGAGTTGATCTGATACAGAGTTAGATAATTATTTTACATTATATTCTTATCAAGAGTGGTGCTGATAATACGACAATAAATTAAACATCGTGTCCCACAACACATTCTCAGTCTACCCATAAAAAATTATACAGTATGTTAAGAAAACCCTGTCCGACCCATAAGGATAATAAAGGTTAGGTAAACACATGGCCAAATATAATATAAAATTTTACGTAATCATCATAGTACCAATACAAATGAATTTTGAAATAATCTTTTTTTCCCGCGAATTAATTACAACTTCCCCGAAATTTGGTCATTTTTAAAAAAGTGACAACACCGGTATTATTATGAGCGAATAGCGATGCGACCACGTGCCGCGTGCCCTGCCGCCCCCCGCCCACGGAAGGGTGCTTACGCACATTTATATTTATTAAGTTACCTCTTTTTGCAAAATAATATTTATTTTTTTAGGGGGATTTTTTTTTAAGTTTAGCCCGGTTTTGTATCCATCAGTAGAATCAGTTATCGATACCTAACAACACCTTCACGGGTCGGACAGGGTTTTCTTAACATACTGTATAAATATATCCCACTAGTGTAGTCACAGGAAATAATTTTTTATTTTTCACATTTTCTACAAGATGTACATGTTGATAAGGAAGCGCTTACAGGTTGATGACCGTCGCATCCAGCGGTAGGTACTAAACTTTAATAATAATGGCGCGAAAAAAGCTAGCTATAGTGTAGCTAATGTCACAATGAAGTCTTCCCTTGTCCACGAAGTCCGTGTAGTACACACACAACGACACCACAGAAGTTACTTTAATCACGTAGTCCTTGAAGTGCTAGTATTGCAGTTTCCGCTGTAGATGTTCTCGATTATCGTTTGTTACAATGCCTAGGTCTTAAAAGTTACATAAGAACTCGCAATATTGAACCTTATGCCGTTGACATAAGGTGCAATCGCAACAATATTAGTAAGAATGTTTTAACGAAGCTACAGATTTCGTTTTTGTTTTGACGAATAGTCCTAGTAATTCTCTATATTTCCGATACATGGTGTTGTGTTCAAGTATAATGCTTCCTATCTTATTTTCTCTCACGTTTAATATTTGAATGAATTTGTGTCTGACTCTTTTTATTGTCGCTTTTTCGTTTCATCGCCCTTCAAATTACAACGATGCTAAAGTAGTTTTCAGTTCAAAAAACATGTTTTTTTTTTTTCAGAACTCAAAATGAGACTGAAATTGAGACGCTGGTGGTGAAGTTTGATCCCGACTGCGACGAGTAAGTAATACAGGGCTGTGTTTACAAAACGTTATTTTTTGTATACCCAAAACCCGCACCACGTGTTCAGTATTTTTGATTATTATACAGAGTGGTGCTGACAATACGACAATAAATTAAACATCGTGTACCTGAACACATTCTCAGTCGACTCATAAAAAACCATATAAATATGTCCATTAGCTTAGTGACAGGAAACTATTTTTCATTTTTCTACATGATGTACATGTTGATAAGGAACCGTTTACAGGTTAATGACCGCCGCATCCTGCGGTACCAAACTTTAATAATAATGGCGCGAAAAAAGCAAGTCGATACAGCATCGCGCTGTGGCCGATCGGAGGTCAGTGAACCAATATTTTTAAAGGATGTTCTATTCCGTTTACAATTTTATGCGATTTACTTTGTTTGAAATTTTCATTTTTATTATTTTTGATGATTGGTTCTTTCTATGGTTAAGGATTATTCCTATGAACCAGCATTGTTCGTGTTTTCATTTATTGTCGTATTGTCAGCATCACTGTATAATGAGCTCATTGTTTTCAACGAAAGAATGTATAAAATGTCGATACATTTCATTCAATCTTTGAGCTGAAAACTAGGGTTGTAACGGAGCTTCGCCTCCGCCTCCGTTACTGCGGAACTTTCGCACGAAAACGTACCTTCGCTTCCGACTCCGCACAGTTTTTGCGGAATTGTAACGGAGGTTTATTTACGTACTTATTCATAAAAAACTAACGCACAAGAAGCGATGCTCGACGACCGTCTGGCCGTGTGTTACGCACTAAATTATCTCGAATCAACTACTGCGGGTGTACGCATATGTCATTGGTCAAATTAATAATACCCGTAATTTTTTATTATATTGTTTTCAAAGCTACCTCATTCTTAAAGCCACTTTACTAGTGTGAAGTGAAGAAAGAGAATAGGAGAAATCAAAACAGTCTACGTCTGTTACAATTAACAAACTAATATGCATTACAACTAAATAAGGAACAATTTCAGTGCGAACTAATACGCTTGCTTAATCAACACAACTCAAATATGGCAAGAGAAGTTGGTGACGACGAAGGTTATACAACGTGTAACATAAAGGGTATATACATACCAAGGGTATGGCATCTTTACATGATATCAATCAATATTGGAAGGGTTTTTTAATCCTATCTCTTTATGTTAGGAAGTTACGAGAAAAAACACCGCCTGTGATAGGCTACTACCATACTAGGCGCACAGAATTTTTGAAGACATTTATCGTGATTTTGCCAAGTAATGTGACGTGTAACGAGTAGTTATTAACGTATGTAGTATGGTGCACGTTTGTTATGATTTGAATTTAAGAAACACACGGATCCGAAAATTTAGTATAAATTTTTTGAGTACCTATTTTATTTTGAGTTGAAAACCTTCCGATATCATTTGATATCATGTAAAGATGCCATGCCCTTGGTATGTATAAAACCTTTATGTTACACATTGTATAAGTGCTTTTCTGGCAAAAAAAAAAAACTAGAGAAGAATTATACCAAGCTTTAGTTTCCAGATTTTACCACCAACACAAAGTCTGCATTCTAATCTGGCCAAAATGTTGACAAATCGAAGTGACAGTGAAAAAGTAACTGAAAATGACAACATCAGTAGTGACCACATGTTATGAAAAATTTTAATTGATGAATACAGGGTGTATCTGACATCGTAACGCAAACTTCGCGAAAAGGCTACACCGCATGCCACTAATAAAATTATGATAGTCATTTATGTCGTTAATGAGTGGTTACAGAAATAACGATGTTCAAAAAAGTGTCGGCTCGGCCTTTGAACTTTGTAAGCGTGCGGCCGCGCGTGTTTGTAGGTATGACGTTGACCCCTGATGTTAACTCTATTAAATCAGCTGATAGGATTGTTTTTCGAGTTTTGTTCACATTGCGCTTTATCATAAAATCTTATTGGTTATAAAAGTATAGCAATTATGAACGGCCTAAAGTGAAAAAAATGCATATTTAAAAAAAAAATCAGGCAAAGGTCGACGAAAAATTCCACCACTGGGGGGTTCAGAATCATGTACTGGATCCATGGTACTCGTTTGTGCGTCGATGTCAGATACAGCCTTTATAATAAAAAAAAACCGACTCAATATACTTATAGGCGTCTTCAAGTTCAGTGCCGATTGAACAATTATTTAGTCCAGCTGGCCTGCTAGCTTAACTTATGAGCCCCTCAGAAGTAGTCTTGAAGGTGACAAAGCGGATAAACTATTGCTTGTGAAATAAAATATGCCTCTCCTTAATTTTAATCAGTAGTACCGTAAAATGGGATTATTTGGAACTCACAGGGTTATATGGAACTGGCGAAATAAAAGTTTTGATCAATTATATTTTTTTTATATAAGTAGTAATTTTCTTTCAGGGAGCAAGTTCAAACTAACACAGAATCGGTACAAGTAAAGGCAGAACCACCGGATGTTGACGAGGAAACGTAAGTAATATGTATTCACTGTGAACGTGCTTTCCAAAGTACGGAAATGTCAAGGGGTTTGACGTGAAAAATCTGAAATCATCATTAAAACGTTTTGAAAAAGGCATAGCACTATTCATCCTGTATACCGTTGTCTGACACTGGAACCATGATTGTTTCAATACACCATAGTAACCCATCTGGTATCTGTAGATGGTGAGCCATCCACGTTCCAACCGCGCCAGGTGTAGTTTTACCTGTCTGGTCGACCTGTGACATTATGTCATTATGCCATAATGACACTAACAATTTCATCCTATATAATTTTGATTGCAGTTGTAAAGATATGCCGGCAATAAAAGAAAAACCAATGGCAAAACGTAAGCGAAGAAAAACACCTAGTAAAGAAGAACCAATAACAAAACGTAAGCGAAGAAAAACATCGAGAAAAGAAGTCACATCCCAACGGTAAGTATATTTTGTAATTTGAGGGGGTAATGGCGAGCAGTGGGCAGCTCGCCGCCCGATAAGGACCGGGCCCGGGTCGCCGGCGCGGTGTATTCCACGCGCGCCTCAAACAGATTTCTGCACATCGTGACGGGGTCCACGAAGACCGATGACTGCCAGGGCCGCAGGTTCTTCGAAAGAGTTACCGTGGGTCTGGCGCACAGGCAAGTGAAGGAACACGGGTGGGTTTTAGTCAGTAAAAGCCTGACCCGCCCTTCCGCTCCGCCCAGAGCGATGCTTAACCGATTTCAATGAAATATAACACACATGTAAGCTAATTTCCTAATAGTTTAAATTTTTTGATGCATATAATTATAATTAGCCCATACTTGAAAGTATCACAATACATGTGTTCTGTAATTGATTTGAAAATAATTAAAATACGGTAAATTTTATTAACAAATACCTCAGCTTTATTCATTGCTTGAATTCCACAAAATGTGTTTAATACCTGGATTTCAGCCATCTTTCTTTTTTTGTAGGTATATCTCGTAAAATTAATGTCGACTTTTTAATGGTTTTTCGAAATACCAAGTAATTATGCATGTTATTTTAGTGATTCTATTGAAATATGCTGCAATAGAAATTGATAATAAATAGCTAGCATGTAAAAGTCGATAATCATGTAAATAACAGGAGATTTGTAAAACGTGATTTGTGATAACCCTAAATTGGTTTGTTTACCTCTATTCTTTACGGAGCTAGGCGATGGTATAGATATAATTTTAATAATACTTTTTATTAAAACAACCTTTTTCGTTTCATCGATCTTCAAATTACAACGATGCTAAAGTAGTTTTCACTTCAAAAAACATGTTTTTTTTTTTTTTTCAGAGCTCAAAATGAGACTGAAATTGAGACGCTGGTGGTGAAGTTTGATCCCGACTGCGACGAGTAAGTAATACAGGGCTGTGTTTTTTTTTTTTTTTTAATTTTTTTTTTTATAAATTATAAACTAGCGCTTGACCGCAATCCCGCCTGATGGTAAGCAGTGACGCGATCGTTGATGGTAAAGCGCGCTAGTTTATTAAGAGCCTATTCACTCTAGCCTTGAAGACACTCAAATTGTAATGTGACGGAAACACAGACGCCGGCAAATCGTTCCAGTCCCTCGATGTACGCGGTATAAAGGAGGAAGCAAAACGCTTCGTCCGGATCGCAGTGGTGTCAACAACGTAAGGGTGGAAACTCGCCGTACGACGGGTCGTCCGATGATGGAACGGAGATGGGGGAATTAAATCATGCAATTCCCTTGCACACTCACCAGAATGCATCCTATAGAAGACCGAAAGGCTGGCTACTCTACGCCTGTGCTCCAGGCTTTTTGCACCAATTTTCAGGAGTATTGATGACTACACAACCTTATTTTTTCATCATCATCATCATCATCATTTCAGCCGAAAGTCGTACACTGCTGGACATAGGCCTCCCCCAAGGTTCTCCACGACGACCGGTCCTGCGCCTCCCGCATTCAGCGGTTTCCCGCGACTTTCACCAGGTCGTCGGTCCACCTTGTCGGGGGCCTACCCACGCTACGTCTTCCGGTGCGTGGTCGCCACTCGAGAACCCGCCGGCCCCATCGGGCATCGGTCCTAAGGGCAATGTGTCCAGCCCATTGCCACTTTAGTGTTGCAATTCTTCGGGCTATGTCGGTTACTCTCGTTCTTCTACGTTGTCGTTCTTATTTTTTGCACATGCAAAATCCGGCTTACGTGTTCAGTATTTTTATGTATATACCTAAATTATGTACAAAATTTCAAAAAGGTACGCAATTACCTTTCTGGCCAAATCACGCTGTTTTCAGTAGGGTTGTAACGGAGGCCTTGTTAGCGGAGGTTAAGGCGGATGCGGAGGCGGAGGTGAAAGTGGATATAGAAAAAAATTAAAGGAGAATGGCCAAAAAAAGAAAGATTTTAGATCTGCATTAGTATAGTTATTAGTTTATAGTCATTAGTTATTCTCAGTTGTGATCAGAGCTAAATTCAGTGGCTAACATATTTTATTTGTCAATAGTAATTGTAAGTACAATAGCACTAGACCTTATTCACTCATATCTATGTGATAGAAGACAGTTAACTAAAATAAATAGAATATGCCTTAAAGCCCGGTATGAGAAGACATATAGATCCCAAACTAGAACCATATAATTAGGAGTAGTGTCCGACCGAAACTGGTTTTTCTGCCGAAACTGAAACTGAAACCGAATTTTCGGCCAGGGCTTCAGTTTCGGCCGAAACCGAAACCGTAACCGAAACTCACGTGTCTAAGTATAAAATTTCTTAAAATACTGAAATTTGGAAAATTTTAGGTACCTATTATTTTGCATTAATGGCAACACAGTATATTAAGTTTGTTGTAATCATTTATTTAACATATTATAAAAAAAATATATCTATTAATAACATTTTTATTATTTTGACAAATTAAGTTTTCATAGCAAAATTTTAATCATCATCATCTCAGCGTTAATCCCAGTCGCTTCCAAAGCCTTTTTCCAGCTCTAGAGTCTGAGGTCCGCTTTACCAGCTTAACTGCTAATTTTGGCGAAACTTCGACATTTTCCGTGAAGCGACTACCGTCTGACCTCCACAACCCGAAGGCGATATCGAAGCATTGCAGCTAGATTATATTTTTTAGTTACCACATTATTAATTAGTTACTGTTTCATTAAATACTATGTATTGGTATTTTTTTTAATATAAATTGAGACAACATCACATACGCCTAGTATCACATACGCATAGTGCGCCTCGGGGATGTTTGCGGAGGCGCGTGTGGATTGTTTCCACACAATCATGCGCAAGCGGTGCACATTCCTGGAGCATAGGGTGCGGGGCAGCCGCAACAGTATCCTGAGCGCTTTTGCTGAACGGCTCGACTGCCACTACCTCAACCACTGTCGCATGATTCACGTGCAGAAAGATGTTAAGTTTTTATTTTAATATTAGAATTTGGTTTTTGACATAATGTATTATTTTAATTCTAGTTGACATAATTTATTATTGTTTGATTATTACTATTGGTTACTAACATTAGCTATAAGTAATAAATTGTTACTAACAAAACTATGGACTTTTTGGTCTGAAATAAATGACATTAATTAATTAATAACATACATTGTCCTGGAACCCAAATTAAGGTTTTCCCTTGTGTTATGGATGACCAGAAACAATTTTGAGATCTTGCCGCGGGAAACGAAGTTAGGCGAACGCGATCGTGCGGAAACGTTCGAAATAAGTTTCGGTTTTGGCAAAAGTTTCGGCCTATTTTGGCCGAAACCGAAACTGCCACCGAAACTTGATTTTTGGCCGAAACTCGGCCGAAACCGAAACCGAAACCGAAATTTCGGTCGGACACTAATTAGGAGTTCCACAAGGTAGTGTCTTGGGTCCCTTGCTTTTTCTAATTTATATTAATGATCTCCCTAGACACGTAAAGCATCCCATGGTACTTTTTGCAGATGACAGCACTGTACTAATAAAATGTGATAGTCAAAATGACTATGAAAATGAAGTTAATGAAACATTAAGAACTATAATTAAATGGTTAATTGATAACAATCTAAAAATAAATTTAGAAAAGACAAATATTATGCACTTTCATCAAAGAACTCAACCGAAAAGTATTAATGTAAATTATAATGGACAGACAGTAGAATCTGTAACAAATTCAAAATTTTTAGGAATACATATGGATTGCAGACTTTCATGGACAATCCATATACACAATCTCAGCAAAAGAATCAACAAATCCTCATTCGCTCTTTACAAGCTCTCCAAAATAGTTGACAAAAAAGCGATTTTAACAGCTTATCACGGTCTGGTAGCACCATTACTGAGATACGGCATTATATTTTGGGGTAATTCGGTAGACAAGGAATTTATATTTAAAGCTCAAAAGAAGTGCATTAGAGCAATGTGCCAAATAAATAGTACAATTAGCTGTCAACCTCACTTTAAAAATCTAAAAATTCTCACATTGCCTTCCCTATACATTTACGAAGCAAATATTTTTGTAAAATTAAATCCAAACTACTATAAGACTGCTGTCAAAAGCTATTATCGAAAATTAAGGGATAAAAAAGGTTAGAGGTGCAGATACCCTATGGTAAAACGGCACTATTGAATAAAAGTATTTTATGCATGACATCCATAATCTATAATAAATTGCCTGATGACATTAAACAATTACCAATTATACAGTTCAAAAAGAAATTACATTCATTATTAATAGACAAGTGTTACTATGATGTCAGAGACTACTTGTGTGACAAAAATATTGTATTCCAATGACAGGAAAGGAAAAATAAGTATAAATATTGTAATAATTAATTATGACTAATATGACTTGAATTTGTATGTATTTATAATTTGAAATATTTTATTAATTTATCAAAAACTAATATGACTAATTTGTGTTCTGACATCTAATTTGTATTTATTTATTGTATGCCTTAACGGCGGGACATGGCTGAACTTCTTTTAATTATTTAAGACCTGTATCTATGATGTATACCCATAGTCTACAATAAAGATGATTTGATTTGATTTGATTTGAAGTAATCCAAGTAATTAAAAAAAGCATTGTTAGCCTTAAGCGCCAGCTAATAAAATGAAATCGTTTATTAAGCAAGTAGGATCACTGATCACTTTCACACGTCATGTTTTTTTTTTTTTTTTAACTAGATGAAGCCGGCATTTCCTAACTCCTCTGAGAAGAAATATGATGTGAAGAAATATCTTCTTCCGAACGCTCGGGGAATACGACCATTGCCGAACAGTGACGAAGATTTCTATGCGCATTATCACTTTGTGAGACCTGTACGACCATGAACACTCGTATCTTTTTTGTTCCAGAAGCGGTCTGTCAGGAGAGGATGAGGTGAAAGAGGAGAAAATAGATATAGATGAAGAACGAATCAGTTAATTTTTATAAGTTATGTTGAGTGTGGTTTTATGTGATCAAAATTAATCATTGTTTTCCGCCGATAAATTAGCCCGTCCGAACTTTGCACAGAACTGTAAACAGCCTCTTAAAATATTTAAAAACTAAAGTCCTTTAGTGTTCTCACTGTGTCAGTGGCCCGTAATCGTTAACTGCTTTGTTTTGTTTTAATTTTGATCGCATTATTTTTTAATTCTTATTTTAAATTGCGCGCCAAATACAGGCGACTATAAAGTCAAAAGTCAACTTAATTCCTATGGAATTGGATATTCCTCGGTTTTCTACTTTCTACTATATTTCTTGGTATTTTTCTTTAATTTTTTATTTTTAATTTTGTTGTGAATACAGTATGTTAAGAAAACCCTATCCGACCCATTAGGATAATAAAGGTTAGGTAAACACATGACCATATGTAATATAAAATTTTACGTAATCATCATAGTACCAATACAAATGAATTTTGAAATAATCTTTTTTTCCCGCGAATTAATTTCAACTTCCCCGAAATTTGGTAATTTTTAAAAAAGTGGCAACACCGATATTATTATGAGCGAATTTAGCGATGCGACCACGTGCCGCGGGCCCTGCCGCCCGCCGCCCGCGGAAGGATGCTTGACGCACATTTGTTAAGTTACCTCTTTTTGCGAAATAATATTTATTTTTTTAGGGGGATTTTTTTTCAATTTAGCCCGGTTTTGTATCCATTAGTAGAATCAGTTATTGATACCTAACAATACCTTCACGGGTCGGATTTTCTTTACATCTTGTATAAATACAACAAGTCAATGTTTTGTAATTACTTCGATGTTTAGAAATTGATTATATTTGGACTAAGTTCCTAACCATTGTAATGTTATTATAATTTACAATTGAATTTGTGAACTGATTTTTTTTTAAACCTAATAATGTTAAGTAAGTATATTTTCTGAATAAAAGAAAAATGCTAATTAAAGACTGTTTTATTTTTCTACTGGTGAGGTAGAGCCACCGACCACAAATTACTATGTGACCCCACGTGCTCAGACACCTCCAGACACGAATTTCAAGGACAATCAGAGTTAACGTGGTACTGTGATCTTGCGAACAGTCCCATATGTAGGGACACGGTATCGAATAAAAAGTATCGATATTATAGGTACTCGAGTAGTATCGATTAAAAGTATCATCCTCCCCCTTTTCAATTAGATTTTCAACTGTATCTCTAAAGTACTGCGGCATTTTTTTTTTTTAATAATTATAAACTAGCGCTTGACCGCAATCCCGCCTGATGGTAAGCAGTGATGCGATCGTTGATGGTAAAGCGCGCTAGTTTATTAAGAGCCTATTCACTCAGAAAAACTGAGCGAATAGGAAGGAAGACGGCAGTTGAGCGAGGTGATGCAAAGTTAAACCCAACAACACGACCCACGATGCTGTGCCAAAGGGAGATTGATCTGAAGACCCTCCACGACCAAACTCCCAACACAACAACATTAGGCGCATCGTACCCGGCACACAACGCAACACAACTGCTCAGACCCGTCCTCCGTGCGGCTTCACCAAACATCATGCCGGAACACGACAAATCACTTGGCGGCAAGGCTTTGTCTGGTGGGTGGTAACGTCTGCCGAGGTTGATTATGAATATTTGACAGTTTCGGATAGCTGGACCTGCTGTCGTCCGTACTATTTAAGCCACAGAAAAATCTTGCCCAATGAAGGCCCGCCCGCCACCCGCCGTGGAACTTTCGCAAAAAATGTATGAACTTCCCTAATTACTAAATAAAGTACAAACGAGGAGTTATCTCAAACTTTTAAATAAACCACACAGTGGCACTAACAAAATGTACGGTGAAATTGCCAAAAACCGCGTGGGACTATAGCGCATAAAGATTACTCACTCTAATAATTTGAATTGCCCGCCCCATTGGCCAGAAGCTGGGCACGCCCATGCCAAAGTAGAGGTGGTTAATATAGCGCCATTCTATAGCACGCTATTTCCTCGTAGCGCATAGCGCACGCTAGGCCCCCCGTCCCTTGTCCGATGAAGGCCAGCCCGCGCCGCAGCTGAGCCAGTAAATATAAATTCCCAACTATGACCTCTGAGTTTGTTTCGGACGTTTCTTCTCAGAGCTAGTACTAGGAAACGCCGCGGTCATCAAACCGAATTAAAACAAATATTCGATCCAGCCGTCCCTTGCTGTTCTCTACAGCGACGCCCTAAGCCGAGGTTCGTACCCCACAGGGGTGTCCTTAGCGTGTAGTCGCTTAGTTTTTAGTCGCCCTGGCTGGAGGCTTTAAATTCATTTAAGGCATCCACAGGAAAGTCCGGTTAAGTAGTCACGGCCTCTCAAGGTCAACTACGAGATGCCATTGTCAAAAAAAAAAAACGCACGCTAGGTAGGTGGACGTTACGACGCTATGACGCTATGAATGAAATTGATTGAATGTCATCGCGTCAGAGCGTTGTGGACTACTGACGTTTATGTATGTTTGTTGTCGCAGCACGCTATTTTCATCGCGCGCGATCTTGCTTGTTAGTGTCTGTAAATATTAGTATAAAATTATGTTGCAAAACGAACTAGTGACGATTAGTGTGTGCAAAGGTATGTAAAAATATGTATAAATGTAAAAATGTCTAATATATATATGTAAAAATGTCTAATGATTAAGGTGGTGGTTTGCCAATTTGGAACTTTTTGAAAAGTCCGCAGACGGCAGCAAGAGTGCTATTTGTAATTATTGTCGCAAACAGTTGTCCATTAATTTATAATCAATTTAAAGGCTCACTTAAAGCAAAAACCTATTACAGCGTATAATATTTTTTTTAATTGTTCTAATTTAGAAAACAATTCTGCCTTAAGATCTGAAAATGTAAATATGCTTTTATAGCACGCGGTCTGTCTAACGAAGAACGATATGTAATGTAACGTGCTACGAAATGTAGCGTGTTGCGAGAATTATCGCGCCTGCTGGACGCCCACGTGCTTTTTTATTTATAGCGCGCTATAACATAGCGCATTTAATAGTGCGCTAGAAATTAACAGTCAATAGCGTGCTATTGTTTTATAGCCGTTTTGAACAACTCTATGCCAAAGTCCTTTACTCTTTAGTGTTCCCATTGTGTCAGTAGGCCGTAAATCACCACGCGGGATGCATGGTGTTTATTTTTATCTGATCGCATTATTTTTGAGTCACTAAATGTACAGCTACTCCAAGAACTCCCAAAATCTGCTGAAGACATCTGCTGACCAACGGTCAATGTCCGTGGGAACCAAGCGAGTCGTCTAGCACGTGAAGACTGAACTGGCGCGCTTTCTACATTAACCAATCAAACGCCGCGGCCTGCCTCGATCAACGAATCAGCATCAATAACGCACGCAATACCGCGTGGACTTCCGCAGGATAGCAAGCTGATTTGTTATTGGTTACCCCACTATTATTTAGAGATAGTTAGTATTTAAGTGAGTGCATAGCTTGTAAGACACATTATTATTATATTCTACACTATCATTATATTCTATTCCATTACAGTCCATTCCTGTTCACACTCTTGTATCACGTCATTGTACACGTCAAATACATTGTACTCTATTACATTCGTGCAATACACAAAGTTCGATTTATCCGAGTTTTAATTACGCGACACGACCTACGCGCTACAACACAAAGTTCGACGACACAATCATAGTGACATAGCAACATTTCCACCGAGCGAACGATTTCAACATATTCACGTTGATATCGTTGGACCGCTACCTACGTCAGCATGTGGACACAAATACTTAAACACATGATGACGGGTATGTTGAACTCGTAGGACTTCTCAATCAACTGGCGAATGTTAAGGATCTGTTCACGTGTCCCTCTGCCTTTCACAAAGCCAGCCTTTTGCTGAGGGATCTGAACTCTATTATACGCTGCGTTTCTGTTATCTGCTTCAAAATGATAGAAATAGATAATATCTAATAGTTTCGTATTTTGATCACTGTATTAAAACGAGTAGGTATACGACTTAGTAATTGTTTATTGTTTTTTCTGTGTGGCCAATTAGAGTAAAGATTTAGAATAGAATAGAATCACAAATGATGGTTCTTTTTATATAGCAATCACAAACGCGCGTGAATCCGAACAACGAAAGAAGACAACTCCCTAGTCTACTATAGTGCGTTTCATCTAAGAGTTCCTTTGCCGTCATGTTGGTACTATTGCAAAGTAGTGTGAGAGAGAAAGAGACGCCGAGTGCGTCTACCTTGTTTACGATAGTGACAAAAAATTAATGCCAACATGACGGCAAAGGAACTATTAGATGAAACGCACTATAGAACAAAATGGAATGTCGGGGACCAATCAGAGCGTCGCGTGAGCCGGGCTGCGCCATAGATTAATAAGTGTAGTCAATTATACGCATCCCAAATCATAGTCGCGCAAGCGCTGCGGTATAGTTATGACACAGCGGTTAGGACGGTTTGCTACAATAGTGTTTTACGCTATTATGGTGAGAGTTAGGCTATATAAATAAAATGCTTAAAGCTTATAAGAAGTACATTATATTTATTTTCTTAACGTATATTAAAAAAACAATCTTTTAAAAATATTATTGCAAATATAATATAACAATCTCGTGGCTCGTGGCTAGGTACATAAAAAACTGGCGAAGCATATCATAGAAGTTTATAATAGGGATGTTTTCTGGGCAAAAAAAAAATATTCTATTTAGTCAGTCATTCAGATTATAGAAAAATATTAGATACGTATATTTTGTTTTATCAAATCAATAAAAATTTACAAACAAAAGGCATCAAAGATGAGAGTGGTGGCTAGTGACGTCACTGCTCGCTAAAAAGTGTAGCGTGCAGTGACGTCACACGAGTTTTCAATGCACTGTGTCATCTCCATTTTTTGTTTAGGTATATGAAAAAAGAAAAAAATACGTGTCTAGTATTTTTTGGAAATCTGACTGACGGACTAATTAGTTTTTTTTTTTTAGTCAACTACCCTATTACATTTCATTCATTCATATTTCTCAAACTAAACTAAATTAAGTCCAGCGCTTAAAGAGCTAAGCTAAGCTATAATTATTTCTTATAATAAAAGAAATTATTATTATTAACTACTAGCCCCAACCCGTGGTTTCACACGTACAAGTTTGACCGCGATAATTTAGATTGTTTATATCCAAACATAAACATGATATAGAAATACAGTATGTTAAGAAAACCCCCCCGATCCGTGAAGGTGTTGTTAGGTATCGATAACTGATTCTACTAATGGATACAAAAACGGGCAAAAGTAAAAAAAAAAAACCCCTAAATAAAATAAATATTATTTCGCAAAAAGTGGTAACTTAATAAATGTGCGTTCACCCTTCCGCGGGCGGCGGGCGGCAGGGCACGCGGCACGTGGTCGCATCGCTATTCGCTCATAATAATACCGGTGTTGTCACTTTTTTAAAAATTACCAAATTTCGGGGAAGGTGGAATTAATTCGCGGGAAAAAAAGATTATGTATTTCAAAATTCATTTGTATTGGTACTATGATGATTACGTAAAATTTTATATTTTATTTGGTCATGTGTTTACCTAACCTTTATTATCCTTATGGGTCGGACAGGGTTTTCTTAACATACTGTATATGAAGAAAATAATCAGACATGAGGAGATCCACAGAACAACCAAAGTCATCGACATAGCTTTTCGAGACGCTAAAATTAAGTGGCAGTGGGCGGGGCACATTGCTCGTATAACCGAGTACCTAAGGTTCTGGAGTGGCGGCCATGTATCAGAAGACGCAGCGTAGGGAGGCCCCTAACAAGGTGGACCGATGACCTGGTAAAAGTCGCGGGAAGCCGATGGATGCGGGCAGCTCAAGACCGGTTATCATGGAAAGTCTAGGTGGAGGTCTTTGTTCAGCAGTGGAAAAAATGAAAAAAAAAAAATAAATAAAAATATTAAATATTGTAAGGTGAGTTTTGAGTATGAAGGAACATGGCTATAAGAGTAGGGAAATACGAAAGAAACTATGAATAGAATGTGTGTAGAAGTATGGAAGAAAAAAATTGGTTGTCTGTAAAGTCGGAAAACGGGCGAAAGTTTTACGTGACAACGACTTTGAGTGGTAAAATAATTTTAAATAGAAGCGCAAGACATGAACCGGTGTTTATGCCTATCTCTCTCACTCTCTCTCTCTCGCTCTTAGGCAGGCTAACTGTGCTCGAGTGGAAGGGACGCGTGCCTTTCACTTTTTTATGTCTGTCTCTCTCGCTCTTAGGCGGGCTAACCATGCCCGAGTGGAAGGGACGCGTGCCTCTCACTCGCTCTCATTGTGAGCGCATAACGTGAGCGGAGCGTAACGCAGTTTCTTGAAGTGTCACCCGGCTAACCAATTTATAAGACGTTGTCACGTCAAAGGACATATTGCAGCGACCACAAATACAGTATGTTTAGAAAACCCTGTCCGACCCATAAGGATAATAAAGGTTAGGTAAACACATGACCAAATATAATATAAAATTTTAAGTAATCATCATAGTACCAATACAAAAGAATTTTGAAATAATCTTTTTTTCCCGCGAATTAATTCCAATTTCCCCGAAATTTGGTAATTCTTAAAAAATTGACAACACCGGTATTATTATGAGCGAATAGCGATGCGACCACGTGCCGCGTGCCCTGCCGCCCGCCCCCCGCGAAAAAATTTGCGAAATAATATTTTTTTAAGTTTAGCCCGGTTTTGTATGAATTAGTAGAATCAGATATCGATACCTAACAACACCTTCACGGGTCAGACAGGGTTTTCTTAACATACTGTAGTAGTTGAATGAAAGCAAAAAATAAAAAATACATGTTCTATATTTTTTATAAATCCATCTTATCGACATTAAATTATTTTTTAGGATACAACCCAATTAGTAAAAAAAACGTGTTTTAATTGGTAGCAGTGCTGGTCCAGTTGTATCGGCCTCGTACAGTATCGTACAGACGACAGAATATCAAGCTGCTACAATCTACCAAATTTCTTTATTAGATTTTGAACTTTATCAGTCAAGCAGCAAGTCTTTGACCAGTGTGTGTTGCCAGTGATGACTTACGGAACTGAAACGTGGTCGCTCACAATGGGCCTCATACGAAGGCTCAGAGTCACACAAAGGGCAATGGAAAGAGCTATGCTCGGATTTTCTCTGCGTGATCGAATCAGAAATGAGGAGATCCGCAGAAGAACCAAAGTCACCGACATAGATCTGCGAGTCGCTAAACTTAAGTGGCAGTGGGCAGGGCACATTGCTCGTAGAACCGATGGCCGATGGGGCAGTAAGGTTCTGGAGTGGCGGCCACGTACTGGAAGACGCAGCGTAGGGAGGCCCCCAACAAGGTGGACCGATGACCTGGTGAAGGTCGCGGAAAGCCGATGGATGCGGGCAGCACAAGACCGGTCAGCGTGGAAAGCCTTGGCGGAGGCCTTTGTCCGGCAGTGGACATCCATGGGCTGAAGAAGAAGAATCAAGCATTAAGGCTCTAGGTTGACAGCGAATATTTCACAGTTTCGGGTAGCTTGACCTGGTGTCGTCCGTACCCAAACAGCTTTACATGGTGTGAATTATTTCATCATGACTGCTCTCAAAACGGTAAAGGAAAATGTGCCATTATTCCTATTAAATATATTTAATTCAACGATATCCCTCCCCTTCTTCTCTCCCTTCCACCCCCACTGGGTGTTTAGTCTTCATATGATTTTTAAAGTTAGTCACTTGTGTGTACGCAGAAGGACAAAGTGAACATTTATACCTCTTCTCTGCACTATGTGATTGCAAATGCACCTTTAAAGCTTTAGACCTAGGGTAGTTTTTCCCACAAAACTCACACCTGAAGTTCCGTTCACCGGTGTGTGACGTCATGTGGTCTCTTAAAGCGGATGGTAGATAGAATTTTTTGTCGCAAAGCGTGCATTCGTGTCGGAATAACTGTAGATGTGTTCTCTGGTTATGTTCTCGTAGTGTTTTTCTACTGTCGAATACTTTTTCGCAGCCGTCACAAGGGAACGTCCGCTTTTCGCCGTGAACGTTCATTTTGTGTCGGTACCTCATATGGTAGGAAATGAAAATCTCGTCACATTTGTTACATGGATAAGCGGGCTCGTTCTTATGTATCCGGGCAATATGGAACATTCTACTGTTTTTCGAGCGGAAAGTCTTATCACATTCGTCGCAAGGAAACATTTGCACATCTTTCTTAGTATTGTGTGAGTTTTTGTGGAACGTTAAATGTCTTTCTTCAAAGTAATGAGCGCCGCATACGTCACAGATAAATGTGCCAAAGTGTTCTGCCATATGCTTTTTTAATGCGTGAAAAAATCCAACAGTCTTCCCACACTCAACGCAGGTCAGCGTTCCAATTTTGAGTTTGAAAGACATAAACTCATTTTGTACGTCTTTGAATAGCTTTATTCCGTGTACCGTAGTGATGTGCTGTTTAAAAGTATCGATATTATCGATTTTCTCATCGCATAGTCTACAGTCAATCCTATCGATATCAACTTGAATTAATTTCTTGGTGTCTATAACATCTTTGTACTGTTTTGGGTCGTGAGTCATCGTGTGTTCTCGCAACTGTGTCGGGTCTAGGCACATTTCTCGGCAGTATATACAATGGTAATCGCTAAAGACTGTAATGAAAGGACAGACATAGGAGTTTTCGACGATTTTTACTGCGTTCCGTAGAACATGGAGGTCTTTGTCGACTGTCACTGGGCGTCTGTAGAGAGGCGACGCAGATCGCCGGAGCCCTGAAAAGAAAAATGATATTAATTGTGATTTATTAACCCCCGGTAGAAGTTACCACCCACTAGACAAAGTCTTGCCGCCAAGCGATTCGTCGTGTTCCGGCATGATGTCTGGTGAAGCCGTACGGAGGACGGGTCTGAGCCGTTGTATTGCGATGTGTGCCGGGTACGATGCGCCAAATGTTATTGTGTCGGGAGTTTGATCGTGGAGGGTCTCCAGATTAATCTCCCTGTGGCGCAGCATCGTTGTTCGTGTTGTTGTGTTTAACATTGCATCACCTCGCTCAACTGCCGTCTTCCTTCCTACTCACTAAGATTTTTAAGTGAATAGGCGTAATAAACTTGCGCGCTTTACCATCAACGATTGCATCACTGTCCACCATCAGGCGGGATTGCAGTCAAGCACTAAATTATTATTATTAAAAAAAAAAGATATGCTTATTGTTAAACGAACATTTTAAGATATTTGGCGTTAAAGTCGGGACGGCCCTGTGTGATACCGGGCATAGAATAGTATCATCCAATGTCCTCCCGTGGGTGTCGTAAGAGGCGTCTAAGGGAACTCTCAAGAGGGAAGCGAGTAGCAGCGCTTCACCTGTGGAATAACAAATTACTGCGATCCTCAACCCGTCTGTTAAGCGCGGGGATTATAATAAGTATAATAATAATCTTCATTTCAAAAACCAAATACATTTTTTCCATCTCAATCTGACATAAAAAAAAAAAGAAAGAAAGCAATTAAGTCCAATCCTATGCGTTTTGAGACAGAGTGACCGTCTGTGTCCGTGCTAGTATAAACTGTGTTATAGACACAGGCGACTCCCTCTTACAATTATTGATTCACAATTTGCTGCACTTGGTAGGAGTTTTGGTAGGTATAAGACTTAGTTTAGTATTACCACTTATTAAAAATGTGAGGAAGGACTGGGTGTGTGCGATGTAGATGTAAGTGTAGGTGTGTGTAATGTGGGTGTGTTGAGTATGTGAGGGTGTGGGTGTGTTGAGTATGTGAGGGTGTGTGTGTAGAAGTGTGGGTGCGTGTGTATTTCGTGAATATGTCACCGTACAAAGTAAATATTGCAGGAGCAATTTAAAACTAATTTTAGATTTGTAAGTTAATAATCTTATTTTGCAAAGAGTTTTTCAGTCTCTTCGTATGTTAACTTTTGGAGAAAACTACAAACTACAGCTTTACATTTAAATTTAGGTAAAGAATATACGTTTTTAGAATTATGACAATGAAATGAAAGCTTTGAGGGAGGATGTCTATAGGCTGGAGAAGAAGGCGTCAAAGTCTACATCTGTAAATGGTTCTATTTTTAATAGTTCTTACTTTCACTTTTAATTGTTAAAGATTTAGGAAATTTGGAAACACATAAAGCGATATTAAAGTATTTGGTATCTTATCGAATATGAAAATCTCTATCTATTCTAAGATTACCTGGAAGAGATTACATTAGCGATAAGGCCGCTCATTGTATATTTTGTAGCATCAAAAGTTTTTTTTTTTTTAAATAAATGTATAAATAAATATTTTGGTTTATAATAAAGTATATATATACATAAATATCTCACCATCAGTATGTCGCATTTGATCAAGTTTTCTCTTCATGCTTTTGAGCTGAACTAACATGTCCGTTTGGGCCGGGTCGGCGGTGGCGCCCTCGTGTCGTAGCAACAAGTCCCCAGCTGAGTTCTCTTGCATTTCTTCTACTTTTACTTGTACTGACACTGTAATGGAAAGGTCTATGTTTAAATAGAATAAATAAAGCCAAATCATTTATTTCAGGTGTAATAATAATATAATTATTTACCTAAAAACACGGTATACAAAGATGGTAAAAATAAAATTTACAACAAAACATGTTTTGCCAATATAAAATAAGCGCAATTTTTTCAGGATGTTTCTAACACTATAAAAACTAGTCACAGCTAACCATTCGTACAATTTCTTTTTAAATTACTTAGTAATCACATTTTTGAGATCATTTGGTAACTTATTATATAAACGTACATACATTGCAAGCCAGCTTTGACTACATTTAGTTAGCCTTGGAATATCACTTAGTACGAGCCTGCAGGGGGTCTCGTCGGTTTCGGACACAAATTAATGTAATTTGCTTTTACAAATAAATTTTGATGCTGCCAAAGAAACATGCATATCTCATAAGTATAAAGAGATGGGAACGGTAACAAACCAAGTCTTTTAAATACTGGTCGAGTTATTCGGTGGAAGGCCTCATTGCTCTTACGCATTTCTTTTAAGCGACAAATACTCTATTTCAGCGTTTCCCATTAGGTGGGCCGCGACCGGGTCGCCAAAAAAAATACCTGTAGGCCTAATATGAGTTTTCAATACGAAACTTGATCGTCGATATCGAGCGCGTTTGGCGCTCTCATTGGTTGAGAGTTCTTACGACCTTGAAGCGGGCCAATCGCTGTGTCAAACGCGCTCGATATCGACGATCGAGTTTTGTAATGAAAACTCATACTAGGCCTATTGGTCGCAGCAATACGGAGGCAATGCTGCTACTTTAAATATGTACTACGGGATGGTCGATTTTATTTCTTGACTAACGAGATAATGATGATCGCTCCAAGGGCAGAGTGTAGGTACTCTATGGCGCGCGCAGGGGTCGCGAGGGGTGCACTTTGCAGCCCTTCCTTTCGGTGTTCTTTTTTTACCTAATACTGATGTCAGTTGGCTCCAAAAACTTAAGTTGGTCACGAAGGAGGAGTATGAAGTTTACCGGGTCACGGTAGAACAATGTTTGGGAAACGCTGCTCTATTTAGATCGGTACTACTACCCCAAATCCCAAGATCTTAGCGTAGTAAAGATTCTACGTACGTGGATATCAAATAAGTTTTTACATTCGTTATATTTTCAACCTGTTCCAGCGCATAGACGAATTTATTAGTTTGTGGAGGCATGAGGAACAGGGAGTAAAGCTCACTCATCCTCCATAGAAAAGGGAGGATCCTCCAACCAGACGGGTGTTATGTCTGGCGGGCACTTGCCCAATGGTTGAAATTGGCAAGTTGTATGTATGCTAATTGCACGGTAAACTCTGATTGCGAGATGTAGAATTCGTGTGACGTCAGTATGACGCGTCGTTCATTTTTGTGGCGTTTGTAGGTACCGCTACATCACTCCCCTCCGGAGACCGGAGGTCGATTGTGGGCTGAGTCTTGTATCTTGTGATTCTTGCTAGGCCAGCTGAGGTTCCAGTGAGTCGGAACCGGTTGCCGCATAGTTCACGGTGAGTCGGAACTGTCTTTTGAAGATTCCCCAGTGAGTCGGGGTGGTGGGGCGCTGCGTTGTACTCCAGTGCGTCGGACGTTGTACAGCGCCGGGTTGAGGCTGCGTCGAGGTTGCTGATGAGGTTGAGGGTGATGACCAGGTATGCGCGGTCGCTGCATGCTTGTGGTCAGGATACCCGTTGAAGAAGTGGGTGCTGGCTGGGTGGGTGATTCGCCGATGAAGCTTGCGGGAGTGATGATGATGACGTCACGCTCAAGTTGTTGCACGAAGGCTGCGCTGTTTTCATGCTCGGGGTCACCAATGTGGAGGCATGAGGAACAGGGAGTAAAGCTCACTCATCCTCCATAGAAAAGGGAGGATCCTCCAACCAGACGGGTGTTATGTCTGGCGGGCACTTGCCCAATGGTTGAAATTGGCAAGTTGTATGTATGCTAATTGCACGGTAAACTCTGATTGCGAGATGTAGAATTCGTGTGACGTCAGTATGACGCGTCGTTCATTTTTGTGGCGTTTGTAGGTACCGCTACAAGTTCTAGTGCTAACGATAAATCAATTATAGGCCAAAAATGCATAAATGTCTAAGGGTTGGTCAGTCAGTAAGATGAAGCTTGTCGCCCATTACAAAGCGTAGATATCAATGGAAAAGAAAGGACGAACAAACTTCATGGACACATTTTTAAATCATAAAATTGTTACAAAATATTTGATTACTTTACAGGTGCACTCTTTCTCATTATTCGATGGTACGGGAATCCGACAGGACCTTTTTCTCCCGGTGGAAAATCATTAAATGACCTCTTCCGTTCAGGACACGGCAGAACGAGTTTTACAGATTAAAATCCACCAGTGTTCTATCACTTGCCTGTGCGCCAGGCCCACCGTTTCTCTTTCGAACAACTCGTGTCCCGGCAGGCATCTGTCTTCGTGGACCCAGTCACGATATGCTGACATCTCTTTGAGGTGCGAATAGATTACGCATTGTCGCTACGGGCCAGGTCTTTACCCGCGCCTACGGTGGCCGGGAGTTCCATGTTGTCTCCCGAGCAGGGTGTCTCCTGCGGCGGCTACAGGCGTGAAGGCGCTAAGATTCCCTATCCCTCACGCTCTGCTTGTTCCTTTGAATCTGACACAACTGCTGTGAGATTTAGGACACAACCAAAGGCTTAACGCGCGTACCGAAGCACTGGGGTATCACATTACCAAACGAGGCTGTTTTACTTAATTTATGGTAACAAGTTAGTTAGGTAGATAATTTTTGTATGGGTGGAAAAATGAAATTTCTTACCAGAGTGTGTAAGTAGGTGACCGAAGCGAAGTGGTGCGATTGGCCAATGGTCAAGTCCCCATGCGCTACCCCCTTCAGGCAAGTTCTACAGCTCCATCATTGTTTAGCAAACTGCTGTGTCTTTTAATCCATTAAATGGTTATAATATCATCAACTCATCTGGTTGAGACGCTTGTGCCTCAGCCCAGAATCAATAGTATAAATATTTAGCAATTGCAGATTAGCTATGCTGTCTGAGAGTATTATAATTCCCAACGCCCTCACGCCTCTAGCCGCCGCAGGAGAAGCCCTGATCGGGAGACAACATCGAACTCCCGGCCATCGTAGGCGCGGGCTTGCGGGCGGTAAGGACCACGCCGGGTTCGACGGCGAGTTGTGTTTCACGCGCACCGCAAAGAGTTTCCACACATCGTGATGGGGTCCACGAAGACCGATGCCTCCTGGGCAGGGTTGCGGGTTGATTAAAAAAGAAATCGTGGCCCTGGCGCAAGTGGCAAGTGAAAAAACACGTGTGGGTTTTAGTCAGTAAAAGTCTGACACCCTAACCGCTCCGCCCAGAGCGGGAGAAGTCATTTGATGATTTCACATCCAGAATTTAAAAAAAAACTGTAGGTATGTTGATTGAGAGGTAAAAAATGTGTAAGTTAAACATACATGTAGAGGCGTCTTTGGAAGTCCTTGTTGTTGGCTTGTTCTGTTCTGTCAAGTTTTCAATGGGGTTAGGATCATGATCATCACAGTCTATATCAGAATCATAAGTTTCTTTGATTGGTTCACCGTCCACTTCTCGTTTTACTTCTAAATCCATTTGGTAGTTGTTTTCGTTATCTGGAATGAAACAAAACATACATTTACATTATAACTCACTGAGAAGGCATCTGTATTATGTTCCCAATGATGGGCACATTCTGCTAAGAATAGGGTATTTAACTAAAAAAACTAATTAGTCCGTCAGTCAGATTTCCAAAAAATACTAGACACATTTTTTTTTTTGTTGCATATGCCAAACAGCATCACAACCATAAGCAGTGTACGCCTGTGCTCCAAGCTTAATAGTTTGTACCGTTTTATCAGATCCGCATAGGAAATCCTAGTGTGTAACACTTATAATGTGTGGTGCGAAGAAATTTTTTCTGTACCATTTCTAGTCTGTGCTTGTACTTTCCGTAAAATGGGCTCCAAGTGGGCACCGCGTATTCTGAGAACGGACAAACGTTTTATCAAATCAATAAAAATTGACAAATATAAAAGGCATCAAAGATCAGGAGTGGTGGCTGGTGACGTCAGTGGTTCTCAACACACTGTGTCGTCTTCATTTTTTGTTTATATGAAAAAAGAAAAAATACGTGTCTAGTATTTTTTGTGTCTAATTAGTTTTTTTTTTAGTCAAATACCCTATTATACTGGGTATTAGATATCAAACACAACCTGTTAACATGGGTTCAGTTAGCAGCGGTGTCTATACAGCGCTATGCGAACCACGCATCATACTGACGTCACAACAATGCTGCATTTCGCAAATAGAGTTGACCGTCCAACTACAATCAACTGTTCCTGGTCTGGCTGTTTGTGTATGTGACTTCATATGTTTGTATACGCACTGACGATAAAGGAGAAATTCCTAGTGTGGGTGAACATTTTTCTAAACAAAAAAAATAGCACACAACTTTCTGACACAACATCCAAATGGTTGGAGGATGAATTAACTTTACAACCCCCTCCACTACCTCTACAGTATGTTAAGAAAACCCTGTTCAACCCATAAGGATAATAAAAGTTAGGTAAACGCATGACCAAATCTATACAAATAAATAAAATTGGAGTGTCTGTTTGTAATATTAAAATAACTGCTTCCTACTACATGCATATGAATGTATATACGGTACACATGTATACAAATAAATAAAATTGGAGTGTCTGTTTGTAATATTAAAATAACTGCATCCTACTACATGCATATGAATGTATATACGGTACACATACTAAAATATATTTTTTTACAATTTTTGTCTATAGTATTTATGATGATATTCACAATCTCAATATCAAAGAAGATTCGTGGTTGTGTGACAGATCAATTTTAGCGCCTACGAACGACCAGGTTACTGCGCTTAATCAGTGCATTTTAGATAAGCTAACAGGTGAATCACAAACATATCTTTCCATCAATACAGTTTGCAATCCGGATGAAGTGGTTAATTACCCAACAGAATTTTTAAACAGTATAATTGTGCCTGGTCTACCCTCCCACAAACTAGAACTTAAAGTTGGCGTGCCCATCATGCTATTGCGTAATTTAAATCCGCCGAAACTTTGCAATGGTACTAGGTTGCGAGTAGTGTCGTTGCAAAGAAACGTTATAGAAGGTCGTATAATATCCGGATGCGGCAGAGGTGAAATAGTATTTATACCACGGATTCCTATAATACCATCAAATTTGCCATTTGAATTCAAAAGATTGCAATTCCCGATCAATGTCAGTTTTGCTATGACAATCAACAAGTCCCAAGGACAAACGTTAAGTAAAGCTGGTATAGATTTAACAAAAGGTTGCTTTACCCATGGGCAACTATACGTGGCATGTTCACGTGCGAGGAATGTCAGTAGCGTTGTTGTTTTAGCCCAAGAAAATCGTACACCAAATATTGTATATAAAGAAATTTTTCAATAAAGCTAATACAAAAAACTGAAAATAAATGATAACTAAAATAAAAAATAAACGAATTAATTTTTTTGTTAAATTCCACGCGGACGAAGTCGCGGGCACAGCTAGTACTAAAATATATTTTTTTACAATTTTTGTCTGTCTGTCTGTCTGTCTGTTTGTTCCGGCTAATCTCTGGAACGCCTGGACCGATTTGGACGGGACTTCCACTGGCAGATAGCTTATGTAATAAGGAGTAACTTAGGCTACTTTTATTTTAGAAAAAAATCTTTTATTTTAGAAAAATAAAGCTACTACCTCTATTTGTACATTTCGCAAAGAGTTCTTAAATTTTTCAATAGATGGCGCTGTGCGCTGACGTTACGTTTCTGAATCACGGTTGACACGTTGATTCTCCGTGAGCGAATGACCCTCCAGATTTGTAATACATACATAGACATACATCTATACAAATAAATAAAATTGGAGTGTCTGTTTGTAATATTAAAATAACTGCATCCTACTACATGCATATGAATGTATATACGGTACACATACTAAAATATTTTTTTTTACAATTTTTGTCTATAGTATTTATGATGATATTCACAATCTCAATATCAAAGAAGATTCGTGGTTGTGTGACAGATCAATTTTAGCGCCTACGAACGACCAGGTTACTGCGCTTAATCAGTGCATTTTAGATAAGCTAACAGGTGAATCACAAACATATCTTTCCATCAATACAGTTTGCAATCCGGATGAAGTGGTTAATTACCCAACAGAATTTTTAAACAGTATAATTGTGCCTGGTCTACCCTCCCACAAACTAGAACTTAAAGTTGGCGTGCCCATCATGCTATTGCGTAATTTAAATCCGCCGAAACTTTGCAATGGTACTAGGTTGCGAGTAGTGTCGTTGCAAAAAAACGTTATAGAAGGTCGTATAATATCCGGATGCGGCAGAGGTGAAATAGTATTTATACCACGGATTCCTATAATACCATCAAATTTGCCATTTGAATTCAAAAGATTGCAATTCCCGATCAATGTCAGTTTTGCTATGACAATCAACAAGTCCCAAGGACAAACGTTAAGTAAAGCTGGTATAGATTTAACAAAAGGTTGCTTTACCCATGGGCAACTATACGTGGCATGTTCACGTGCGAGGAATGTCAGTAGCGTTGTTGTTTTAGCCCAAGAAAATCGTACACCAAATATTGTATATAAAGAAATTTTTCAATAAAGCTAATACAAAAAACTGAAAATAAATGATAACTAAAATAAAAAATAAACGAATTAATTTTTTTGTTAAATTCCACGCGGACGAAGTCGCGGGCACAGCTAGTATAATATAAAATTTTACGCAATCATCATCGTACCAATACAAATGAATTTTGAAATAATCTTTTTTTCCCGCGAATTAATTCCAACTTCCCCGAAATTTGGTAATTTTTAAAAAAGTGACAACACCGGTTTTATTATAAGCGAATAGCGATGCGACCACGTGCCGCGTGCCGTGCCACCCGCCCCCCGCGTAATGGCGCAACGCACACTTATTCAGTTAAATCTTTTTGCGAAATAATATTTTTTTTTGTGTGTTTTTTTTTTTTTTAGTTTAGCCCGGTTTTGTATGCATTAGTAGAATCAGTAATCAATACCTAACAACACCTTCACGGGTCGGACAGGGTTTTCTTAACATACTGTATAAATCCATGGATCTAAACCGCTTTGAACTGGAAATTTTTGGCATGGTACTGGAAAAAACAGGTTTTGTTGGTAGGAGTGTGTCATAAGCTTCAGTTCTTCCCAACCAGGGTGTTCATGAGGATTTATCCACAAAGGAATATAATAGGAAGATTTGTTTTACTTGCCATCATGTATATGGACCGTAGCACTGAGTAGTTTCTCCTCACACACCAGTACTTGGCGTCGGAAGGCGCACGCATCTCTCAGACGTACCACGCACGTTGCACAGATCAAGCGCTCAGCCTCCTCTCCTTCCAAATTAGAGAGCTAAAACAAAAAAAAATATTATAGGTTGAGGTATTATTGTCTGTTTTTTATATATATATTTTTTTTAAGATTATAAACTAGTGCTTGACAGTAATCCCACCTGATGGTAAGCAGTGATGCAATAGTTAATGGTAAAGCGTGCTAGTTTATTAAAATATTCACTAAAAGTAAAAATAGAGTCAATAGGAAGGAAGACGGCAGTTGAATGCTGAACCAGTGGGAGATTGATGTGGAGACCCTCCACAACTAAACTCCCGACACAACAAAATTTGGCGCATCGTACCCGGCACACATCGCAATACAACTGCTCAGACCCATCCTCCGGATAGCTTCACCAGACATCATGCCAGAACACAACGAATCGCATGGCGGCAAGACTTTGTCAGGAGGGTGGTAATTTCTGCCGGCAGCTGATGTTTTGTTGCCTTCAAGCAGACCATTGTGCATGTTGTTGAGGTCCAATAGACTGTTATTCCATGTTTTTAGCTGCATTCGGTTAGACTAGAGGCTAACTTCAATATAGTTGGAAAAAAGCAGGCACATGATGATGAAGTATAAGCTTGAAAGAACTGGTAACATAAATGGTCAATATAAAAGTTATTATATTGATGTTCACTGCTGGGAATAGGCTTTTTTGAGGGATTTGGTCCAGATATGGACCTAATAACATTTAATTACTAACTAAAGCATTCACATAAGTACAGTTAACAATATCTTTTTGAGAGCATTTAGAGAGATATTATCAGTGCTGAATGGGCTTATCATAGTCTTTACTGGCTAGGTTTTGGCCAATTAAGCTGGCTCAAGCGTTGAAGACACAAATCAACCGATTACTCCGTTTTCTGTAAGCCATAGACTATTTATTTCAACAAAGCGATACTGGTAATCAGGTCTGCTAAGCATAAGGATGTAAATAAGAGTTCTAAACTAACCACTAATCCAAAACAGTCTACAAACATATCGGCATAAACTTCGCGTTGACCCGTCCATTCGTATTCCACGTTCAATAATCGGCACTTTTTGACTGCACCACAGCATCTGCACGTACCAGAGTCCACGATGGGACCCTTGCGGTTATTCACACTCATTTTTAAGGGATATTGACATAGAAATTATACCAATTTCAGGCTTTTATTACTCCAAACGACACCCTTTCCCATTGACTTGACTTGACATTGATAATTTGACAGTATGTTGTTTGACAACAATTTGCCACAGATTATGAAAAACTTGCGTTTTGTCATCCAAATCCTAGTAAAAAAGACCACATCTTGTAATTAATCGTAATCGGTAACCGGTTAAACATACGAAATCTAGTCGTAGTCTCATCTCAGGTACGCTAGATAGGCGCATTGTCGTGTTGTTGCGGTCACCAGCCCGTACGACCTAATCTCAACTCAACGATATATACCTAACGTTAACGAATGAAATGAAATGATGTTAAAAAAATTAATTAATATTAAAGGAATTTTTGACAGTTGAAACTGAGATTAGACTGAGTATTCGTAAAATTATGAGAATTTGCCCTCCGTTTGAGGTATTTTTGGCTTGTGCCATATCAGCCAACATACTCCCCGTAAGAGTACCTACCACCCAGAGTCTACCTACTTAGATGATAAAAATGTCATATCTTCCTCTCTTGTTTCTCTACCGAACGTTATCACATATCATTCAATCTTGTCACATATTAATTGAAGCTGCCATTAACTGTGGATTGCCAAAAATACCTTATCACTAACCTACAACTGCTAGTCTCTTGCTTATCTCTGGATCATGCAAAGATGTAATTAATAAATAATTAGCCACGAAAACATTAAAGCAAAACTGCTTTTATGCTGTGACTTTTAAATTGCTAGCTTATAAATTAGCTTAAGAAGAAAATATTCAATCTGACTAGAAAAGTAGGTATACAAAACGTAACTGCTTACTGCTCAGCGGAGGCAAGTCATATTTTTAGGGTCGAATCGGTAAGTAAAAGAAATGCTAATCGCTCGCAACCTCAGCTCGCAACTCCCTGCCAAAGATTACAGATTACAGCAGAGCACAAGCGTTAAAACGCTCAGTAGTGCTTTATTTAAAGAGATAAGTCCTCGTTTATACTTTTAGTAGTAATTATGAGAATTTATGCGTGTTCTGCGAGATTTGAGACTTGGGGGGGCGGGACACCTGCCCCCACCTGCCTGGGTACGCCCATGAGTAAAGGCCAATAAAGATAATACAAAAACAAAACGATTCACAAAAACAAAGATTTATGTTTATAAAAACAACAATATTAAATTCACACACGAGTAATAAGTTCAAAGTTTAGCAAAACGTGACTATTATTTTTTAACAAATGTCAGTTACCTGACCGGATAAACATAAATATAATTGCTAATTAATTTGAATTATTTTTATAGCTCATTGCTATCATCATCATTAATTCAGCGGAAAGATATCCAATGCCGGAAAAAGGCCTCCCCCAAGGAACTCCACGACGACCTGTCCTGCGCCTCCCGCATCCAGGGGATTCCCGCGACCTTCACCAGGTCGTCGGTCCACCTTCTCGGGGACCTACCCACGCAGTGTCTTCCGGTGCGTAATTGCCACTCGAGAACCCGTCCGACCCATTGAGCTCATTTATATGGCAAAAAATAATTAATTGCGCCTTAGACGCGTTTCGATTTTGTGAAATCCCATGGCAAGTAAGGTGACCCGGCTATTTAAGAGTTTGTGGTCTTGGGATCGAAGCAAACCAGACTTTTTTATCATCACTACGTGATCCCGCCTTCGTGGGACTAGAACAATTTGCCAGCGGCTGTGTTTCCGTCTGACTACAATTTAAGTCTGTTCAAGGCTAGAGTGAATAGGCTGTTAATAAACTAGCGCGCTTTACCATCAAAGATAGCATTACTGCTTACCATCAGGCGGGATTGCGGTCAAGCGCTAGTTTATAATTTATAAAAAAAACCCACAGTTTTGGGAAGTTTGACCTGCTGTCGTCCGTACTATACAAACACTTTTGTCAATTTTCTTTCCTCTTCTTATTTTTTTTAATAATTACCATTATAATCAGCCTATTATGTTCCCACTGTTGGGACTAGACGAGATGGAGTGGGCCGTAATCTACTACGCTGGCCCAGTGCGGATTGGTAGTAATAATTATCAAGGTAATTATTTAATTCCTAGCGTGCGAAGCCTATCTTCTTCAGCCTATGGATGTCCACTGCTGGACAAAGGCCTCCCCCAAGGCTTTCCACGCTGACCGGTCTTGTGCTGCCCGCATCCATCGGCTTCCCGCGACCTTCACCAGGTTATTGGTCCACCTTGTTGGGGGCCTCCCTACGCTGCGTCTTCCAGTACGTGGCCGCCACTCCAGAACCTTACTGCCCCATCGGGCATCGGTTCTACGAGCAATGTGCCCTGCCCACTGCCACTTAAGTTTAGCCACTTGCAGAGCTATGTCGGTGAATTTGGTTCTTCTGCGGATCTCCTCATTTCTGTTTCGATCATGCAGAGCAACTCCGAGCATAGCTCTTTCCATTGCCCTTTGTGTGACTCTGAGCCTTCGTATGAGGCCCATTGTGAGCGACCACGTTTTAGTTCCGTAAGTCATCACTGGCAACACACACTGGTCAAAGACTAAAAATAGCAATTTTATTCAGTAGAATTTGTTTTTTGATAATAAGTTTAACATGTACGGGACGACAGCAGGTCAATCTACCCCAAACTGTCAGATATTCTCAATCAACCTTGAGCCTTAATGCTTTAGAAATAAAATTGAAAATCTAATAAGAGAATCTGAGAGATTGTTATACCTTGCTGTGCTGTCGTCCGTACAACCTACCTAAGTAGATTTGGAAAAAAAAACATCATGAATCGATGAGCGAATCGGCTGGTTGTAAACGCCGTATATGACGTCAGCGGTAACTTTGACCTTCACCTGTCTTATAGCTATCTGGTTTATAGGTCAATACGTGTCGAAGGTCATTAGAATAAGAGGCCAGCCTGTGGCGGTGTGGCAGCATGTGTATATCGCTACAGCCTACATGAGAATTGCAAGTCATACTGACGTCACGCTGAATTCTGCATCGCGAGAACAAAGTTAACCGCGCGACTAGCTAAAACTCTTCCGGAACTATTGTTTTTTTACAAATTATAAGCTAGTAAGTAAGTACTTGACCGCAATCCCGCTTGATGGTTAGCAGTGGTGCAACTGTTGATGGTAAAACGATCTAGTTTATTAAAAACCTATTCAAGCTCCAGCCGTGAAGACACTAATACGGACATAAAAACAAGTGTAAGTATATCAAAACCAGAAGGACATACCTAGAATACGTTTTATCCTGGATCACAGACAAAGTCGCGGGCAACATTAGTGGTTACTTTAATTATATAATAAGGAAGTAGGTAACCTGTAATTTCGTAAGACTCAGTTGCAATCGTTTTCATTTTGGCAGTTCAACAGCATTCATTACGTTGCTTAAGTTATTGAGCAGACATATTTTTCGAACATATGGAGCAATGGAATAGCAATATAGCTCAAAATGATTTTGCAGGACATAATAATAATAATAATAATATAGGAAGGTAAGCAGTGATGCAATCGTTGATGGTAAATAAATAAACGAAATAATAACATGATTCAGTTTTTTTTATGTATTTTTTGTATAGAAATATTTAAAAATATAAATTAATATGTAAATATGGTGAAATAAAGAAAATAATAATGATAATATAAGCCTTTATTCAGACACAATATTTACAACTAGCTTTCCGCCCGCGACTTCGCCCGCGTGGAATTCGGTTAAGTACATCGCGCTTTTTAAATTTCCCTCGGGAATATCAAATTTTTAAGTAAACTCCCTTATTCATAAACGCTGCTTAAAATTAACTAGTGATTAGCGATTGTTTAAACAAACATTTGAAACGTTTGCACGTCACTTAACATTAATCATCATTTATGAATAAACCCCTTAAACACTGTGGTGTACATTCATAAAGGATGATTAAAGTTAAGTGACGTTAAAGGTCAAAAATGTATGCTTAAAGAATCGCTAACCACTAGTTAACTTTAAGCAGTGTTTATGAATAAGGAGGAAAATGCTTATGTCCTTTCTCAGGGTCTAAAGATTGTCTGTGCCAAATTTAATCAAAATCGGTTATCCGTCATCTCCGTTCCACCATCGGACGACCCGTCGTACGGCGAGTTTCCACCCTTATGTTGTTAACACCACTACGATCCGGACGAAGCGTTTCGCCTCCTCCTTTATACCGCGTACATCGAGGGACTGGAACAACTTGCCAGCGGCGGTGTTTCCGTCGGACTACAATTTGAGTGTCTTCAAGGCTAGAGTAAACTCTCTTAATAAACTAGTGCGCTTTACCATCAACGATTGCGTCACTGCTTACCATCAGGCGGGATTGCGGTCAAGCGCTGGTTTATAAATTAATAAAAAAAAAGGTTTAAGCGGGAAAGCGTAACAGACAGAGTTACTTTTGCATTTATAATATTAGTATGGATAAGCAACTTAAGCTAGTGACTTTGATAACTCATTGACACCGACAATTTGGTCTGTTTCCCCTTTGGCAAAGGCCTCCTCCATATCTTTCCATTCTGTTCGGTTTAATGCTTTCCTAATCCATTTTTGGAGCTGTCTGCTTCGTCTTCTTCACTTTACAACAAGGCATTCGATTCAATAGAGCACAAAAGTATCTGCAGGACATAAGCCTCTTCTACACACATCAAAAGTGTCTAGGGATCAAGCATTTTTATGCGGATTTCTTGAGATTGAGATGTGGCTTTGTAATAAATTTATGATTTTATAAATTTATATGGATCCTTTTTGGTGCATTTCATAATTTGAATCAGGAACTGTGAATCAAATTCGAGTAAAAGATGAAAATCAGCTGTCAATATTTTCCCTATAAAAACATACAACGCATTGAAGACATTATTAGTGCTACTGTTTCCCTACTACTGATTAAAACCAACGTTATTATGGAGCGGCGACGTCATTTAAGCAGGGAAGAAATGCTCAGAGCCGTGGGAATGATAGAAGCTGGTTCCCGGCAACGTACTGTGGCTTTAGCTCTGAATACAAGTCAGAGTGTTATCAGTCGACTTTGGACACGTTACCGAAGCACTGGTACCGTGGCTGAGCGCCATGGAGGACGGTATCGCTGTACCACACGGAGACAAGACCGATACATTCAAATCTAAACTCGCAGAGCTCCAACAATAACCGCCATGATGTTAGCCGTGAGGCTTCATCACTCTTCAGGGAACTTAATTAGCGACCAAACAGTCAGAAACCGCTTCCATGAAGTGAACCTTCATTCCCGAAGACCGCTACGGGTACCACCTATAGCAATGCACAATCGTAGGATTCGATATCAATGGGCTCTTGAACACAGAAATTGGGCAGAAGAACAATGGCGTTTCGTGTGCTTTTCTGATGAGTCTCGTTTTGGTATGAGACCGGATACAAGACGTATACGACACTGGAGAACCCCTGGACGCCAACAGCGATTAAAATCCTGCCAGGAAGTCCATCCTTATAGTGGTGGAACCATCATGGTATGGGCGGGTATTTGGATCGGCGGAAGAACTGAGTTGATTTGGATCAGAGGCAACCTCAACGCTCAAATTTATGCTGAGACGATTGTATCAGACGTCATCGTTCCTCTACAAGTGCAAATCGGTCCCTTATTTCAGTTAATGCATGATAATGCACGACCGCACACCGCAAGAGTTGTAAGACAGACTCTCGCCGCAGCTAACATCAATGTCCTGCCCTGGCCTGCTCAGTCGCCAGACTTGAACCCGATTGAGCATGCATGGGATATGCTACAGAGAAGAGCTCTGCCGAATATGGAGGGTATCCAGTCGCAAGAAGACCTTTTTTTGTTGTTGCAACGAACATGGGCGGCCATTCCACAGCGTGATTTGGATGAACTCATTTTGAGTATGCCAAACCGATGTTCTTGTGTTGCTAGTGTTCGCGGTAGAAACATGGATTATTAATTGTTTAAGTTACCCAATAAAATTTTAGAGAAAACTGTTATTTCAGTCTTTTTTTCGAACTTTTGTGTTAGTGGTTCAAATGTCAAATATCCCTTTATTAGGAAAATGGCAAATTTCTTTATTAATGCAAAGAGGACTTGGTTTATCGTTACTGTGACAAACGAAAACACTTTATTTGATGAATCCTTAAAGAAAATTTTAATTAATATCAATCAGGAGAAAAGTTATTGCAAAAATATATGTTGATCCCTAGACACTTTTGATGTGTGTATTTCACGCCATTCAACTGTCATCCAGCTATTACCAGTCATCCTGCGTAGACCGTTGCTCCATTGAGGCTCCTGACGGCGTCCTACCATACGTTCACCAATTCGCGCTCTCCACTCATGTCTGAATACGTCTACTTCAACGGTCATCAGTTCTACGGCTAATATGGCCGACCCATGTCCACTTCAGTTTATTTATTCTGTGAGCTATGTCGACAGCTTTGCTTCTCTCCTGGATCATCTAGTTGCGTAGGTATCTATTCGTACCCTCAGAGAGACTCCAAGCGTAGCCCGTTTCATAGCTCGCTGAGCGACCTATTTTTGGTGGGCGACGTGGTCTATCAGATTTTTACTGACTAAAACCACACCCTCGTGCTGGCCCGGTCAGTCTAGGCCTCGTCTCCTGCACGGGGTAGTGGGTTGTTAAACTACGCCGCGCATCGCCTCAGCGGCGAGCGCCGAAACTCGCGCGCGCCTCCGCATCGGAGTCCGTCGATAGGGGGCGGGGACTTCCCCGTGTCTCTCGCCCCTGGACCCATTCATGGAGGGCGGGAGAGGGCGTTATCCGCCCTTCCGCGGCGCCCGGTGTTTCTACTGCAGACCGGAAAGGGAGTTAAGATCTCCCTCTCCCATTCCGCAGCTTCCTTCTGGGACATCACGTCCTCGCAGAAGGACACCACCGCGTCTCACGACACTGCGCTACCGACCATCATCCGCACTACTGCTGGTAGCGTCAGGTCGCCTCCTACTTCATTTGTGAGGACACGGCGCTGCTCCTCCCAAGCTACACACTCGGAGAGCGTGTGCTGCGCTGTGTCCTCCCCGCATTGGACGCAGTGGTGGCACCGAGCGTCCGGCACCCTGCCTAAGCGACGCAGGTACTTGCCGAAGCAGCCGTGCCCCGACAGTACCTGCGTCACCCTGAACGACAGGGAGCCGTGCCTTCTCCCGAGCTCGCTGAGCGACCTTGATCAATCTCCGTCTGGCCTCTGGCGCAGCATCGTTTGTAGTGATGTTGGGTTTAACATTGCAACCTCGCTCAACTACCGTCTTCCTTCCTATTCACTCAATTTTTTTATTGAATAGGCTCTTAATAAACTAGCGCATTTTACCATCAACGATTGCATCACTGCTTACCATCAGGCGGGATAACGGTCAAGCACTACTTTATAATTATTAAAAAAAACATACTACAAATAGAAAAATAAGATTGTTTTTTTTATACTTAATGGCACGGAACACTTCGTCCGCGAATTTACTTGTATTGGCCGGTTTTTGTGTTTTGCGGTTTGCTATGAACTGGGTAATTCTAATTAACTACGTCAATTTTAAATGACGACCTAACATAGAAGGTTTGGTTAAACTTTTTAAGAATACAAAAAAAAAAAAAACGATTCAAACAACATATTGGCTTTTTATTCGCATTTTTTATCTAAATAATTATTCGGAATCCATAATTATTCTAAAGAATCAGTTTTGTTAATAACATTTGTGGAGATGCCCGTCCGTGTTCGTCTAGGTAGATTAGTAATATGTAGGTAGTGATTAATTAATATTAATTTATTTAAAAATGAAAAACAAATATTTTATCGTTATTTTAAAGTTATTTGTGTTAAATTTGTATTCATCGAAGTGTGACTTTGACGTGGAGGAAGGTATGTAGAAAAAAAAACTAGTGTTTTGTTTGTGGTTCATGGCTGGGAAAATGATTAAAATTAAAAAAAAAATACAAAGGCGGGAACTGCCAATGAAGTCAAAACGTAAAATTACAAATACACGGATTAGACACCATATTATCTTGATTTACAATATTGATTGAATATGAATACCCAAGAGGATGCTTCGACCTTTCTTTTAGAAAAAATATTACTGAAGACCTGCCCAAAGGGGGAAGCAAAAAAATAAGATAAAATTGTGAAAACTAAGTAATAAATACTAACTAATACAGGCGCTAACGCATCAAACTACTAGTCCTATTTCTTAAAATTTTCAACTTTATGACAAACCCTCTAAGGTTCAAACTTGATTGAGGAAGTTAGGACACTTCGGGCACCCCCCACCCCCCCGACGGACGTGTGGGGACGTGCAACACTGGCCACCGGCGGACCGGAGTAGTATTAAATTTGGTCATTACAAAAGCTTGCACATATTACAATTACCTACAGCCCCATGTGGTACCGCGCTTAGAATAGCACTATACCATATCCTTCCGTGGGTGTCGTAAGAGGCTACTACATACATGAACTCTCACCAGGGAAGCGGGCAGCAGCGCTTCTCCTGTGGAATAACAAACTACTGCGATTCCCAACCCGCCTGCCAAAGTGGGATTATGGCAACCCCCCAAAATGTGATGAATGCCTAGTGGGAGGCCTTTCTCCTGTAGTGGACCTTTATAGCCTGAAGAAGTATCGTCTCACTGCTGAGCACAAGCCTCCTCTTATACAGAGAAGGATTGAGCGTAATCACGACGATTTCTTATTGCGGGTTAGCGATTCCAGACTTAAAGTCCAGGTTTCCTCAAGATATTCTCCTTCATCTTATAATCAGTCATTGGTGTCCAAGATATACTTAGAAAGTACATACATATAATTTCGGTCTTATGAATGGTATCGTATTACCCTGTCACCGGGTTGTGGAGGTCAGATAAGCCGTCACTCGATGTAAAATATTGATATTCAACTGAATCCCGTTAGCCTGGAAGCAGTCCCCAATATACTCGTGAAAAAGCAAGGCCGTTGATGATGAGACGATGGTGTTATAATTGTCACAGGATCGCAGTGTTACGATGGGCGAGGAAAGAACGGAACCTGCGTCAACGCATGCCAGTGTCTATCTGTCATCGGAGATGTCAAGAAAAGGGAGTATCCTCAGGTCGGTCTATATTCTATGTTTAAGGCTGCTTTTCCAACTGCTGGATGGTTGTCGTGGAGATTCTTAGAGGAAGCCTATGTCCAGCAGTGGATGTCTTTCGGCTGAAATGATAAAGGCTGCTTATTCACCAAAATGTGCTATGAAGCTTTGTTGCCAATACTGAAAAAACTCCAAATACTTAAGTATTTGTACCCAGGCTACGCGTGACGTCATCATTATTTCCGCAAGCCTGACCCGCGACTCAAAGAGCCAGTCAGCGCCCTAGATGTTAACGGGCATCCCGACAATCAGTACCTAATTGCGTAACAAACTTAATCGAAGTCTGTATCATTTTGAAGCAAATTTCGAAACCGTTGCTTTTTAAGTTCGAAACATGAGTACGCTCAGCACGTTAATAACGCAATTAATACTCAATATCTTTATTGCTTTACCATAAGTTCATATAAGGGTGGTAACATTTTATGTGAGATCAATTATGGACCCTGTAGGGCACAGCAAAATAGGGTAACAGGAGAGAGGAAACTCTGTTTGAATATCTTAAAATAATATAATTATATTGCAATTTAATTTAATAATAAATAAAATATATACGGAGATCTTTGGTATCTGACTAATTTTACTTAATTTATTTATTTCCTTATTTGTATATTTGTGTTTAAATTATGAATAATTATAACGTTTCAGACGGTATTTTTTTAGTATGTTTAAGATAAGTATAATCAATTATACAGTGTGTTAAGAAAACCCTGTCCGACCCGTGAAGGTGTTGTTAGGTATCGATAACTGATTCTACTAATGGATACAAAACCGGGCTAAACTTAAAAAACTTAACTTAAGAAATGTGCGATAATCACCCTTCCGCGGGCAGCGAGTGGCAGGGCACGCGGCACGTGGTCGCATCGCTATTCGCTCATAATAATACCGGTGTTGTCACTTTTTTAAAAATTACCAAATTTCGGGGAAGTTGGAATTAATTCGCGGGAAAAAAAGATTATTTCAAAATTCATTTGTATTGGTACTATTATGATTACGTAAAATTTTATATTATATTTGGTCATGTGTTTACCTAACCTTTATTATCCTTATGGGTCGGACAGGGTTTTCTTAACATACTGTATATTAAAGTTTAATTTAAATTCTTTGTTTTTATCGCTAAGATATTCATTTATAGTGTAGTAACATTTGTTTATCAGATTTTTTTTAAATTTATTTATAAATATATTTAACTTTTCTTCTTCCTTTATTGTGTCTGGTAGTTTATTATATATTTTAATTGGCATTACCTAGGGGCTTGTAGAATGTAGTTTCAGTTTGGATGTTGGTATATTTAATCTGGAGGGGTGTCTGAGTTTATAGAGTGTTTGGATGTCTTCGCGCTTTGTATAGAATTGTGGATGCTTACGGACAAACTTACAAGTTTCTAGAATGTAAATACTTGGGAGGGTTAAAATATTATGTCTTATAAAATACGATTTACAGCTGTCAGTTTGTTCAATATTTGCCAGGATTCTATTTTTTTTTTTTTTTTTTTTTGTAGAGTAAAGAGGATCGGTGCATCTGTACTATTACCCCATTACATTAATGTTATTGAACTGTCAAAATGAAACGGATTCTGTTCGTTGTCTCTATTGTATTAGTAACAATAATAATTAACATCTAATCAACATTAGATTATACAGATATTTTACTAACATAAGCTTTAAATGTTACAGATCTGTTCTTTCCAAGGAAACACGCCGATCGTGTGCTGTACCGACTGCAAACAAGTTGATCATATAAAGTGAGTAAGTAGTTCACGCTTTTACCATTTATATTACGCAGCAGTAGATCGTACCTCTCTGTCACCCCCACGATGGAGGAAGCCTATGAGAATTTACACCGCGAAACCGAAAAAAGGAGTATATAATTCATGAAGTGGACTTCTCAGTGGTAGGCCATAATATCGGCTGCCGGCAGTTACCACCCACCAGACAAAGTCTTGCCGCCATGATGTCTGGTAAAGCCGTACGGAGGACGGGTCTGATCAGTTGTTTTGCGATGTGTGGCGGCTACAGTGCACCAAATGTTGTTGTGTCAGGAGTTTGGTCGTGGAGAATCTCCAGATCAATCTGCCTCTGGCGCAGCATCGTTGGTGGTGTAGTTGGGTTCAAATTGCATCACCTCGCTCAACCGCCGTCTTCCTTCCTATTCACTCAGCTTTTTTTAAGTGAATAGGCACTAAATAAACTAGCGCACTGTACCATCAACGATTGCATCACTGCTTATCATCAGGTGGGATTGCGGTGAAGCACTAGTTTATATAAAAGATATAAAGAAGAAGTTTATATAATTATGCCTATATGTAATAGCCCTAATATTGATACTCGTTTGTGAATTTTCTGTCCTTTTCTTAACGAGATAGAAAAAAAAAGATGCCCTGTAAGGCCAGTATGTAACAATCTATGAAATGAGCTGTAATTCCAATGAATTCTAAAGTATACAATTAACTAACTCAGGACATCCCCCAGGTAACTCGGTGTCTCACGTAAATGAATTTTGTGATGCGCCTACAGAAAAGCAACATGCAATCACACACACGATAGTGCGCAACTCATGCACTTCCATCAGAGGCCTTAGGCAAAGTAGCAAAAGAGATAAGGGGTCTGTAGCATTGTACAAATGCCACACGTGTTCGCTATTGTGGCGATGTACAAAGGCTACACATGTCCTCTTACAAATTACACCAAAAAGGTCGACTATTAATCACACGAGGATCGCGGAAATCATGGCGCGCGTCCCAGCGACCCTGACCCCCGCAGCGAGGGTTCCGACCCTCACTCCCGCAGCGAGGGTTCTCATTCTTCACCCCGGAACACATCTACAGGTCCAACGGTCAACGTCCGTGGGAACCATAACGAGTCATCTAGCACGTGACTGAATTGGCGCGCGTTATACGTTAACCAATCATACGCCGTGGCCTGCCTCGATCAACGAATCAGCATCAAGAACGCACGCAACACCGCGTGGACATCGCAGGACGGAAGCTGATTCGTTATTGGTTTCCCCACTATCAATTAGAGATAGTTAGTATAGAGATAGTTAGTATTTAAGTGAGTGCATAGCTTGTAAGAGACATTATTGTCATATTCTACATCATTGTACAACATCATTATACAACGTCATTATTATATCCATTCCTTGATCACACTCTTGTATCGCGTCATTTTACACGTCAAATACATTGTACTCTTTTACATTCGTGCAATACATAAAGTTCGATTTATCTGAGTTTTAATTACGCGACACGACCATACATAAAGTTCGATTTATCTGAGTTTTAATTACGCGACACGACCTACGCGCTACAGGTCTATACTTGTTAGTGTACCATTCTGCAGAAACTGTTTTTTGATCCTCTAACACAATTGTTGCGAAATGACCTATCCTTCCAAAGAACGAGGCCACCATTTTTTTCCCCCACTTCGATCTCTCTTCACTTTAGATGGCAACTCCTCGAAGACCCACTGAGCAGATTGTCTTTTGGTTTCAGGATCATAACAGTAAATCCAGCTTTCGTCACCTGTTAGTATGTCGAACACAGCATTTCAGTCACCTCCGTTAAATCTTTCAATCATTTTACGGCACCAATCCACACGATGGAGTTTTTGAGCCTCAGTCAAATTATGAGGTATCCACCGGGCGCAAAGCTTCCTGACCGCTAAATGTTCGTGGAGGATTTTGTGCACTTGACTCATACCGATGCCTAAGCTTGTCCGAATCTGCTAATAGGTCACTCTTTTGTCAGTCTCTATCATACGCCGCACAACACAGATGTTATCTTCAGTCGTCGCCGTAGAAGGCCGTCCCTCACGTAAATCATCAGTGAGATTAGTGCCACCACGTTTAAACTCATTAAACCAGTTGTAAACAGTCGCACGAGATGGGGCTTCATCGTGAAAGGCCAATCGTAGTCTATCATAACTTTCTTGTTGACTTAAATGACATCGAAAGTCATAAAAAATCATTGCACGAAAATTTTCTCGTGTTAAATTCATGTTGACGTGACACAGACAATTTTCAATTTGCCGCCAAATCGTATAACTAATGACAAATGAATGAAATATATACTCAGTAATATTGCCAAAGAGTTCTATTTTCAAATTTTAGAATTATTTTTTTATTATATTGTTTATAAGTGGCCAGTTCTAAGAACTTTCAGTTTGACCCTCGTACCGTTCATCCATAGGTGGCTTGCTCGCTGATTATTCCTGGCTTCGTTCACTTTAGGCCACTATTGACGACTGCTCCGATGACTACGATTTTAGCGAGAAAACCACCTTCTTATGTCTAATCCTACCTGGGTACAAGTAGTGATAGGGGTGCGATAAGGAGCTTTCTGAACAGCCAATCACGAGTCAGCACTGATCACGCAATGTTTCCATCTCGCTCAACTCCTTGTCGCACCTCTTTACAACCAATCAGACGCTGTTTTATTATCCAATCATATTGAACCTTACACTATGATTCGTATTCTACTTTTCTTGGTTATGTACAATCAATGTAACGTCATTCATAACACTATACAATTAACGCGACGTCGTCCGTAACATTCATAGATAGAAATAGCGTCATAGCGTCGTAACGTGCCTACCTAGCATGCGCTATGCGCTACGAGGAAATAGCGTGCTATAGAATGGCGCTAGACGCTACTTTGACCACCTCTAGCCCTGAACTAGGCTGGTTATATGTTTAATACATACAATATGTAAAGAAAACCCTGTCCGATCCGTGAAGGTATTGTTAGGTATCGTTAAGTGATTCTAATAATGTCAACAAAGCCGGGCTGAACTTAAAAAAAATCTCCATAAAAAAATAAATATTATTTCGAAAAATCGAGGCTTAATGCATGTGCGGTCGGCAACACGTTAGGGGTACATGCGCGGGTGTAGGGGGGCAGGGCACGCGGCACGTGGTCGCATCGCTATTCGCTCCGTCAGAAATGGTGTTGGCACTTTTAAAAAAATACCAAGTTTTGGGGAAGTTGGAATTAATGCGCGGAAAAAAAGATTATTTCAAAATTCATTACTATTGTCACTATGATTTATTTGGTCATGTGTATACCTAACATTTATTATCCTTTTGGGTCGGACGGGGTTTTCTTTACATATTATATAATATAACAGGCCAAGTTCAGGACTGCCACATGCTACATACATAACGTATTTAACTAAAATTGAGGGACCTTAACTAAATCGTGGTATCGAAACCATAGCCGATAGCGAGATGTAACTCGACGCCAACGCCATCTATCGAGCTTGAACTAAAACTCTTGAACTTTTTACTTTAATACTATGGTTTCGTGTTGAACACATATTAGTTTACGTATTTGGAGAATATGCCGCAATAATAATATTAATAGTTCGTGTTTTTCGTTTCAGTAAAGCCATCGTTGATAAAACTGGAGGAATACATTTTAGGACGGGCATAAAAGCTTATGATGGTATGTTTTTTTATTTAAAAAAGTGTCCGTTCTTCTCTATAAGTACGGATGACAGCAAGTCAAGATACCCGATACCAACCTTGAGCCTTAATGCTTTAGAGATAAAGTTGAAAATCTAATAACGAAATCTGACAGATTGTAGTAGCTTAATGTGCTGTCATCTGTATCCTAAGTTTTGGAATGGGTAACTAAAGTTCATTTCAGATATTCTTGCCTCTTGCTATAAAGTTTGTTCACCCCTCCTACTAATGTATCCCAATCTTCCCACACGATACAAAAACAATATACAGGGAAGTGTCGGTAACACGATCAAAACAAGTGTATCGTTGTGGTATTGTGGTAATAGGCCTTTCGTAGGTGAGGTAAGAGGCGACAACGACAACGACAAGACCATGGGCGTACCCAGGTAGGGGTAGGGGAGGCAGCTGCCCCCCCCCCCCCCCCCTGGAAATCACGCGGAACATGTATGAACTCCCCTAATTACTAAAACGAAGACTTATCTCTAACTTTGACTTGCCCCCCCCCCCCCCCATTGACTTGACTTGTCCCCCTCCAGGCCAGAAGCTGGGTACGCACATGGACAAGGTCGCCTATTACCACAATGTCCACAATACCACAACGATACACTTGTTTTGATCGTGTTCGTTTTTAGTTTGTGAACAATACAGCCGGCGCCAATGCCCCGATTCACTTGTTCTCAAACTAAATTAAATTTAAGTTCACTGCATCTTTTTATTTCTGTTTCATTAAGAAAAGGACAGAAGATAAAATGTTAGTTTAGATCTGTCAAATTAGTCCTCTCCTAGTAGCAATTTCGTGTGTCGGAGGAGACAGTTCCCACATATGGTAAATCGCGTCTAAACTGTATACAGTATGTAAAGAAAACCCTGACCGACCCGTGAAGGTATTGTTAGGTATCGTTAGCTGATTCTACTAATGCGTACATAACCTGGCTAAACTAAAAAAAAATACCCTCTTAAAAATAAATAACTTAAATAAAATAAATAGGTAATTTAATGGCAACACAGGCACAGGTCATGACCTCAGTTGACCTCATGCATGTAGGTATAGGTAATCTAACCACGTTTATCGAAAGAAACAATGATACCTCTTAGGCAGCTCGTGAAAAGAACTTTTTTTAAGTAGGAAGGCCATCTGACTCTCCGAATGTATCACTTCATTTGATGAGCACAATGGCTGTAGCGGAGACGTTGTTCCATATTTCGTTCACTAAGAACGATACAGGTCTGGCACCGTTCGCACGGACGCAATGTGTACGCGAAACTAATAATATTAAAAAAAAAAAGATTTTTATTTCATAAAAATAGGTACTCTAGCTGCACGGCGGTATCCTTTGACTAGAGGCGTGAAAGTGTTCAAAATATGACTCGTAACGATTTTTGGTATCGATTTAGTATTGCAAAATCTCACGCATCGATTCAACATCGCATGGCATTCTTTAGATTTTAGAACTTTCATATAACTTAAATCAGGTGAACTTAAATGCTTTACATTGATTATAATATTTTCCTAAAATCGTATTTCATAAGACCTTTCTAGTTTCTGTTTACTAATACCTGTGATGTAATAATGTTATTAGCAATTAATCGATAATCAAACGAAAACACTTTTACCATTAGGTAATCTGTGTTTTTACAACAAATCATTGAACCAGGTCCAAGTTTCGATTAATAGCGACAAAAAAAATGTTATTACGCAAAAAATTGTGCATAGTCATTCTTTTGACGTCGCCGAAAATGCTAGAAGACGGACGCCGCCAAATAATGAAAAGAAAGCCGACAATTATACCGTCTAAAATGGTGTTGTCACTTTTTAGAAATTTAACAGATTTTTTATACGCGGAGAAAAAAAGATTGTTTCAAAATTGATAAGTATTGTTATTATGATGAAATGAAATGAAATCGTAAATTAAGCAAGTAGGATCACCGATCACTTTTACACGTCATGTTTTTTTTTTTTTAACTAGATGAAGCCGGCATTTCCTAACTGACTACCTCTGAGAAGAAATAGCCGAAACAAACTCAGGGAACATCGTCTTTTTTCAAGTCCAGACATTTAAAATGAGAATGTTTACAATAATTTACCTTATTATTACGCATATTACTTAATAACAATGCTTAACAGAGCGAGCAGCTCAGTCCCAAGCTTTTTTGTCTTCTAAATAATCTGTGATTTTATAATACCTCTTTTTGCAAAGTTTGGCCTTTATATAGTTTTTAAATCGTTTAATGGGTAAGTTTCGAATGTCCATGGGAAGCTTGTTATAAAAGTGTATACATTGACCCATGAACGAGTTGCCTACTCTGTGGAGACGAGTGTGATGTACACGTGATTGATGATTATGCAAAATTTCAAATTTTATTTGGTCATGTCATGATGGAGTTTTCTTTACATATTGTATAGAATATCTTAATTTGACAGGATTTACCACTACGTTTACTCGTATTTTAAAACCTTCTTTCCCTTGATTTTCTTTTTACAACAACATATCTTACCCACAGCATGTCTGGAGCATCTAGCTAACCTACCTTACAAAGGATGTCCGACGTCAGGGCTGGTGAAGCGCTGGCACCAAGAGGAACAATGCTACAAGTATTCACACGAGGGTCCTCGCGTGTCGTATGGAGTGTATGCAGCGCACACTGGCCACGACGCGCGGAGGGGACAGTTCCCACATATGGTAAATTGACCATCGATTTACTTTTGATCGATTAACTTGTTTATGAACTAAACTAAAAAACAGGGAAGCGAGCAGCAGCGCCTTTTTTTTTTTTTTGGGACAAAACCCGCCACACTTTTCCCAACCACTGCAACTCCTGAAAGCCAGAATCAACAGTGGCGACCGCCAGAAAAACGCCGAGCAATGAAGCTCGACGAGTCCCGGAGAAACGATTCAACCGTCTTGGGTCCCGCAACGAAATTAATCAGAAAAGAATAGCGGAGGAGTAAGAAAAAAGATATTTTTTCCACTTCCCTCCATAACAAGCAGGAGACAGAACAGAACTAGGCCAATCGGCACAAAGGGACATTATTGCAACTGGGAGAAGCCCAGATTGCCAAACACCACGGAATAAAATTTGATTAAGTTAATGGGTCCTAAGTAGGTATTAGCTGTTACAATTGATTCCAATAATAGGTATGGCAAAAGCGCCTGAACGCACGGAAATTGGTTCTAGTTCAGAGTGTAGAGCAGCAGCGCCTGCCAAGCGTGGGGATTATGCCAATGCCCCCCAATGGAATGAAAGTCTTTTTTTTTTGTGGGATGGGAAATCATCAAATGACTTCTCCCGCTCTGGGCGGAGCGGAAGGGTGTGTCAGAGTTTTTCTGACTAAACCGCGGTTTCTTGTTTAACCAACCCGCAACCCTGACCCAGGAGGCATCGGTCTTCGTGGACCCCGTCACGATGTGCTGACATCTCTTTGAGGCCCGCGTGAGACACGACGCGCCGTCGACTTGGGCCTGGTCCTTATGGGATGAAAGCCTTAGGGAAGGCTTTTCTCCAGCAGTGGACCTCTATAAGCTGAGAAGAAGAAGAAAAGGACAGAAGTTAAAATATTAGTGAAGTCCTGTCAAATTAAGATACTCCATAGATAGTTTAGACGTGGTTTAAGAACATGTGGTTCAAAAATACGTCAATTTATTTAGTGGTGGGGATTGTGGAAGCCTCTTTCTTTCTAGCGACGGCAGACCTAGGTGGGAAATGGAACACCGGGGTAGTTTTTAGTCAGTAAGCGGAGCGATGTGTCAATAACACAATTCTATTGGTTGTTTAAAAAGCATCTCCTCTCCGCTCGTTTCGTCTTCAGAATATTTTTACTTATTAGTATAGTCAATGTGTTCATTTATTTTCGAATAGTTGTCTCCATATTGTATAATTAATTATTATTATAAACATTTATTTCAGACGAAGTACATAACATGTAAGTAATAAAGAACTTAAAGACTGTTAAAAAACGGTATTATCAAACAAAAATAAAAATTAAATAAATTGTAGCGCGTAGGTCGTGTCGCGTAATTAAAACTCAGATAAATCGAACTTTGTGTATTGCACGAATGTAAAAGGGTACAATGTATTGACGTGTACGTGATACAAGAGTGTGAACAGGAATGGACTGTAATATAATAGAGTGTAATGTGATAGAGTGGAATAGAATATAATGATAGAGTAGAATATAATAATAGAGTGTGATAGAATATAATGATAGAGTGTCTTACAAGCTATGCACTCACTTAAATACTAACTATCTCTAAATAATACTGGGGTAACCAATAGCAAATCAGCTTGCTGTCCTGCGATGTCCACGCGGTGTTGCGTGCGTTCTTGATGTTGATTCGTTGATCGAGGCAGGCCGCGGCGTTTGATTGGTTAATGTAGAAAGCGCGCCAGTTCACTCTTCACGTGCTAGACGACTCGCTATAGTTCTCACGCACATTGACCGTTGGTCAACAGATGTTTTCCGGGGTGAGATTTATGGGAACCCTCGCTGCGGGAGTCAGGGTCGCAGCGACGCGCTCTGGTGTGATTTACAGCCGACCCTTCCCCGCGGGTAAGAGAACATGTGTAGCAGCCATGGCTGCTACAAAATACATGAAGCCACACCCACCTTTGCAGCATGGGGGATTCCCACCGATCAGTAAAAACACCCAGTACAGTGTTGGAACTGTCACGAACGCAAGCAAGTAGCGAGGCGCATCTTTTTCTAATAATCGTTGCATAGCCATCCACCCGCGCCTCAGCAAACATCTCTGACGCACTGTCCACAGGTCGCTGTATTGGACACGACAGACCCTATGTCTGTGCGCATAGGTGGAGACATGGTCGAGTGCACAGACCAGTTTAAATACTTGGGGTCTGTGCTCCACGCGTCCGGCGACATTGATTGCGACGTCAGGGCACGTAAATACGTGCCCTGACGTCGTGCTGAATCCGCAGCTTGGGCAAAATGGCGTGAGGTGACAGGTGTCATTTGTGACCCCAAAATGCCGGTTAAGCTTAAGGGGCAGGTCTATAAAACCATCATTAGACTTGTTCTCCTGTATGGCAGTGAGGCGTGGCCTGTGCTTGAGCGACACAAGCAGGAGCTGCGTGTCACGGCGATCAATATGCTGCGGTGGATGTGTGGAGTTACGCCGAAAGACCGCATCATGAACTCCCGCATCCGTAGCAGTCTTCGTGTCCGTGACATTGCAGACAAACTGAAGGAGGATCGCCTACGCTGGTACGGCCACGTCTTACGCAAACCGGCATGTTACGTGGGTAACAAATGTCGTGCCATGGCGCCTCCGCCGGTCCGGAACAAGCTGGGTAGACCAAAGAAATGCTGCCTTGACGTTGTAAGAGATGACATGCGTGCTAACAAGGTCTTACCACAGGATGCAGGAAAGCGGACCCCGGGCTCCAACGCGAAATCCGCGGGTGCAATCGGGATAAACGCTGAGATGATAATGATGACGCAGGTCGCTGTATACCCGCTGCGAATAACTGACCCAAACGGTGCAGACGTAAAAAGATTGATAATAAATAAGTTATAGTTGTTACGCTTCCGTGTCTTAAATATTTCTATGAATTTCCAGGCACTGCTAGGCTACGGAAGGAGCATGGACACGGCTCAATGGCTGTGCGGCGGGTCCCTCATAAGTGACAAGTTTATTCTGACAGCTGGGCATTGCATCTCCAGTGCTGTGCTGTAAGTTTTTTTTTTTTTTTTGATATGGCATCTCGTAGTTGACCTTGAGAGGCCGTGACTACTTAACCGGACTTTCCTGTGGATGCCTTAAATGAATTTAAAGCCTCCAGCCAGGGCTACTAAAACTAAAAACTAAGCGACTACGCGCTAAGGGCACCCCCTGTGGGGTACGAACCTCGGCTTAGGGCGTCGCTGGAGAGAACAGCAAGGGAAGGCTGGATCGAATATTTGTTTACATTCGGTTTGATGACCGCGGCGTTTCCTAGTACTAGCTCTGAGAAGAAACGTCCGAAACAAACTCAGAGGTCATGGTTGGGAAGTTATGTTTACTGGCTCAGCTGCGGCGCGGGCTGGCCTTCATCGGACGAGGAAATTTTTACGCGTTTTGTTCATTTACATTAAATACTAGTGGTACGGTACCAGTATGTAAATGAACTAGATGGTACCACTGGTACCTTCTAGCGTGGTACTGTAGCGGTATCTACAAACGCCACAACGCGTCATAATGACGTCACACAGATCCTACATGTCACAAGCAAAGTTCTCCCTGCAATTAGCTTATATACAATATGTAAAAAAAAAACCGCGTCCGACTCATAGGGATAATAAAGGTTAGGTTAAACATGACCAAGTAAAATATGAAGTTTTACATAGTCTTCATAGTAACAAAACTAATGAATTTTGAAATAAACCTTTTTTTCCGCGAATTAATTCCAACTTCCCCAAAATTTGGTAATTTTTAAAAAAGTGACAACACCATTTTTGACGTTATTTAGTGTTATGAATAAGCGATGCCCTCTCTTCGCCCGCGCATGTATTGCCTACCACACATGTATTAAGGTAAATAGTATTTATTTTTAAGGGGGATTTTTTAAGTTTGCCCAAGTTTGTAGGCATTAGTGGAATCAGTTATCGGTAACTAACAATACCTTCACGGATCGGACAGGGTTTTCTTTACATATTGTACAACTTCCTAACATTAACCATAAGGAATATGCCCACCAGACACAACATCGGTCTAGTCGGAGGTCCATCCCTTTTCTATGAAGGATGAGTGAACCTTACAGCCTGTTCCTCATACCTCTAAATAACTGGAAGATGTATTTAACAGTGGATATAAAAAATCATTTTCAAGATATTATGACAAACATTGCAAGTTAAATAAAAGCATGTAAAACAAATCGACCACACCTATTTCTGCATCCAAAAATCATTGCATCTTTGTCTATATATTTTATTAAGAAAAGTACAGAACATAGTAATTATGTTAGTTTAGACCCGTCAAATTTGTCCGCGCCTGACGAATTTTTAGTCGACATGTTTACAATCGCGTCTAAACTTTTTGTGGAATACCTTAGTTTGACAGGATTAATAATAATAATCATTTATTTCAGACAAACGTCCATAAATTACATAAAATGAGATATATTGAAATTAATAACAATAAAAAAATACATTAATAATCATCAAATGTCAAAAATATATGAAAATAATCAATAAACACAAAATCAGAAGTAAAAATAAAAATCCGAAAACAAAAAACAAAAATAATCACAAATCAAAATTTAAATAACAATAGATAATCATTAAAAACTAAAACCACATTAAATAATAATAACAGGGGCTAGCATGCAACTGCAGCCACCTTCTTAAAAAAGGCGAGTCCCACCGCTCGAACAACACCCTCAGGAGCCCATTCGAACTGCCACGGGTACGGCACAGAAGCGACGCACTCCGTTTTCTTATGATACCGTGGAAATCCTCGGTTCTAGCCTCGGCAAACATCGATGACGCGCTACAAAACCGTGGCAGCCCCAACAGAATCCTAAACGCGTTGTTGTACTGGACACGCAGAGCGTTGTACGCCCGCTGAGTGAAGTTGGTCCACAGGCTACACGTGTAGAAAGTCTGACAGTATGCCTTAAATAGGGTTACCTTCACCTGCGTAGAACAACGCGCAAACCTGCGAGCCAACATGTTGCAGCGGACCGACAACGCCCTACGCTCCCTTTCAATATCCGCAACATCAGATAAATCCTCAGTGACCCAGTGACCCAGATACTTGAACCGATCCACCTTGGTCAACAGTGACCCACAAAGAGTGACCGGAGGCACAGTTGAGTAGCTTTTAGCCCCCGCTTTAAAGACCATGTATACACTCTTCCTCGGATTATATCTAAGTCCATGGGCCTCCGCGTAGGATTCACAAACGCTCAAAAGTTTACGAATGTTCGCGCTCGTTTTATCGGTCAAGTCCGATTGTTAGTTAGTCGAGTTGATAGATGCACGACCGGTACGGGCTAGCGTAATTGGTATTATCTGTGGTGATCGGTGACGCGCTTATGACACACAACGTATTGCGACCTCGCCGCGAAAGGTCCGTTGCTTGAACTTCTTGACGAAATCCTCGCATGCGTGGCGTGTTTCGGACGAGTGATTTTCGGGAAAAATACCACCGGCCGCGTTTTGTCTAGTTTGTCGTGATTGTTGCCCGTGTTTTGAAGTATTTACTTGAACTATAAAACGTAACAGTGCGTCTGTAAATTGAGTTGAATTTGAATCGGAAACGTGGTTTCATTGGCGATCTTTGTCGGGCGTGATTGACACTGCTAAATAACTTCTTACGTTGGTGAGCTTTGGTGCCCTATTACGGGAACTTCTTGGTGTGTCGACTGGTATGGGACAGTCAGTGAATTGAAGACTTCGGACGTCATTGTAAAGTCGGCGCGCGCGTCGACTTCTCCGGACTTCACTTCGCGACGGAGCACACTGAGTCCCAGGTAAGTCCCGTAGATTTACCAGAGTGTGGTCGGAGATTAATTTACTTGTGGTGTAGGCCGACCTTGTTTGTTGAATAAGCCGTGACAAATGCGCGGTAGATGTACGCGCTGTACTGGGGCGCATACAACGAAGCTTAAACTAAAATGTTATCTTCTATCCTTTTCTTAACGAAATGGAAAGAAAAGGGTGCACTGAACTTAAAATTAGTTTAGTTTGTCAACAAGATTATAGGTGCCATTGTCTATGGAGGATATTTATTTGACAGAAGTAATCTAATATTTTGTCTTCTGTCCTTTTTTTAATGAAATAAAAAGAAAAAGGTGCATTAAACTTAAATTTAGTTTAGTTTCTGAAGGAGTCGGGGCCAATGTCGATCACTCTATATATACAGTATGTTACGAAAACCCTGTCCGACCCATAAGGATAATAAAGGTTAGGTAAACACATGACCAAATCTAATATAAAATTTTACGTAATCATCATAGTACCAATACAAATGAATTTTGAAATAATCTTTTTTTTCCCGCGAATTAATTCCAATTTCCCCGAAATTTGGTAATTTTTAAAAAGTGACAACACCGGTATTATTATGAGCGAATAGCGATGCGACCACGTGCCGCATGCCCTGCCGCCCGCCCCCCGCGGACGGCAGGCGAAGGGTGGTTATCGCGCCTTTATTAAGTTACCTCTTTTTGCGAAATAATATTTATTTTTTTTAGGGGGATTTTTTTTTTAAGTTTAGCCCGGTTTTGTATGCATTAGTAGAATCAGTTATCGATACCTAACAACGCCTTCACGGGTCGGACAGGGTTTTCTTAACATACTGTACAATGAGTAATAAATTAATATTCTTGTTTAGCCATAAAGCCGAAATAGAAATTTAATCTACCTACTTTTAAAAATCGGTTGTCTGTCAAGTCGATTCACTGACGAATACGGTATTGTATGTTTTGTGTTGAATGTATTTTGTTCGATGCTTGATTGGTGTACAATAAAGAATATATAAATAAATAAATAAGTAGTCCGTCAGTCAGATTTCCAAAAAATACTAGACACGTATTTTTTTTTTCATATAAACAAAAAATGAAGACGACACAGTGCGTTGAAAACTCGTGTGACGTCGCTGGACGCTACACTTTTTAGCGAGCAGTGACGTCACCAGCCACCACTCCTGATCTTTGATGCCTTTTATATTTGTCAATCTTTATTGTTTTGAATAAACAAAATATACGTATACAATATTTTTCTATAATCTGAGAGATCGACTAATTAGTTTTTTTTTAGTGAAATACCCTATTGACGATATTTGAACGTGACAACGTCATAAGAAAATACTGATGGAATGGTTGCATTTTTCAAATCTTTATCGCCGCAATTACCGTCGCTATGAACAATTGAAACCATCTTCACTTTTCACTGCACTTAATACACACATCAAAAGTATCTAGGGATCAACATATATTTTTGCAATAACTTTTCTCCTGATTGATATTAATTAAAATTTTCTTTAAGGATTCATCAAATAAAGTGTTTTCGTTTGTCACAGTAACGATAAACCAAGTCACCTTTGCATTAATAAAGAAATTTGCCATTTTCCTAATAAAGGGATATTTGACATTTGAACCACTAACACAAAAGTTCGAAAAAAAGACTGAAATAACAGTTTTCTCTAAAATTTTATTGGGTAACTTAAACAATTAATAATCCGTGTTTCTACCGCGAACACTAACAACACAAGAACATCGGTTTGGCATACTCAAAATGAGTTCATCCAAATCACGCTGTGGAATGGCCGCCCATGTTCGTTGCAACAACAAAAAAAGGTCTTCTTGCGACTGGATACCCTCCATATTCGGCAGAGCTCTTCTCTGTAGCATATCCCATGCATGCTCAATCGGGTTCAAGTCTGGCGACTGAGCAGGCCAGGGCAGGACATTGATGTTAGCTGCGGCGAGAGTCTGTCTTACAACTCTTGCGGTGTGCGGTCGTGCATTATCATGCATTAACCGAAATAAGGGACCGATTTGCACTTGTAGAGGAACGATGACGTCTGATACAATCGTCTCAGCATAAATTTGAGCGTTGAGGTTGCCTCTGATCCAAATCAACTCAGTTCTTCCGCCGATCCAAATACCCGCCCATACCATGATGGTTCCACCACTATAAGGATGGACTTCCTGGCAGGATTTTAATCGCTGTTGGCGTCCAGGGGTTCTCCAGTGTCGTATACGTCTTGTATCCGGTCTCATACCAAAACGAGACTCATCAGAAAAGCACACGAAACGCCATTGTTCTTCTGCCCAATTTCTGTGTTCAAGAGCCCATTGATATCGAGTCCTACGATTGTGCATTGCTATAGGTGGTACCCGTAGCTGTCTTCGGGAATGAAGGTTCACTTCATGCAAGCGGTTTCTGATTATTTGGTCGCTAATTAAGTTCCCTGAAGAGTGATGAAGCCTCACGGCTAACATCATGGCGGTTATTGTTGGAGCTCTTCGAGTTAAGATTTGAATGTATCGGTCTTGTCTCCGTGTGGTACAGCGATACCGTCCTCCATGACGCTCCATGAGCCACGGTACCAGTGCTTCGGTAACGTGTCCAAAGTCGACTGATAACACTCTGACTTGTATTCAGAGCTAAAGCCACAGTACGTTGCCGGGAACCAGCTTCCATCATTCCCACGGCTCTGAGCATTTCTTCCCTGCTTAAATGACGTCGCCGCTCCATAATAACGTTGGTTTTAATCAGTAGTAGGGAAACAGTAGCACTAATAATGTCTTCAATGCGTTGTATGTTTTTATAGGGAAAATATTGACAGCTGATTTTCATCTTTTACTCGAATTTGATTCACAGTTCCTGATTCAAATTATGAAATGCACCAAAAAGGATCCATATAAATTTATAAAATCATAAATTTATTACAAAGCCACATCTCAATCTCAAGAAATCCGCATAAAAATGCTTGATCCCTAGACACTTTTGATGTGTGTATTTGACGAAACCATGTATTGTAGTATAGCAGCTGTCCACGTGGACGCATCGCTCACTCAAGTAGGAGATCTAGACAGATGTCGAACGCTGCCGAACGCGGAGGGCGATTGTGCCTCTTTGTCGCTCGTTCCGCGCTCTCGCTTAGCCTTAAACGGAACGGGGTAACGCCGCATGACTCATGTTTTCATCGTTTTATAAAACGTTATGGTGGCCATGAATGTTAACCTAATTACGGCGTTATTATTTATATTTATAAACTATTGTTTGACCGTAATTCCGCCTGAAGAGCGAGGATTCCTGAGGAGTGATGCAATCGTTGATAGTAAAGCGAGCCAGTTTATTTAAGAGCCTATTCACTCAAAAAAACTAACGAAACTTTTAATATTTCATTCCACTTTCTTCCAGAGGTAAGGTCCGTTTTGTAGCGATGGGTATACTGAAGCGGACGGACCCGCCGGAGCGTTGGCAGCGGTATCATGTATCACGTATAGTGCCACATCCGGAGTACCACGCGCCATCGAAGTACCACGACATCGCGTTGCTTGAGACTAACACTAGGTAATTTGTTTGCTTTCAAGTTACAGTGTAAATTGATATCTGTAGGCCGAGTATGAGCATCGATATCGAGCGCGTTTGGCGCTCTCATCGGTTGAGAGTTCTTACAACCTTGAAGCGGGCCAATCGATGAGTCAAACGCGCTCGATATCGACGATCGAGTCTCGTAATGAAAACTCATACTAGGCCTATTGGTATCTCGGTAAATGCTGGGAACATGGGGCGTAGTATAATTATACAACATATTTTTTTGTTTATGCGAAATCCGAAAGACGTTTTTAGTATTTTTAAGTAAAGAATCTATGTACCAAATTTCAAAAAGATATGAAAAACCACAAAGTTATGAGCTTGTTATCCTACTTGGCTGTCCCAACAAAAATATGGTCCACGCTCCGCTCGGGTGGGGGCGCGGTTCGTTGACCTCTGGCGTCAGCTGTTGCGCGGGAGTGTGCCATGATCTCTATCGTTAGCTGCATGGCGCGCTCGGTAACCACACTGCAACAAATTCTAAATGTATTTGGGAAAAAATATAATATGGTGTAAAAATGATTGGAATCGATTCAGTTGCTTATTCTTAACGGTGCGTTTCTATCTCACGCCGCATGCGCGACAGTCCCAATACAATCTTGCGCGCGTTGGTGGACCGATGGGACTCTCCGATGCTGGCACGCTGGATAAGACTGCACACAGTCTTGTAGCGATTTTCCACCATCATCGGGGACTTCACTCGACCCGCCACATTGATCTTATCTTAATGTAGTTATAAATATTATTTAATTGATACTTAAATTTTTGATTTTTAATTTTTTTTAATTTGTCTCGTGTGTGTAAAGTATGAATGTGTGCCTGAAATAAATGATTATTATTATTCTGAACAAACTATGTTCAGGTTTCGCATAAACAAAAATAATGTTTTATAAACATACTTAAATTGTCAGAAAAATACTTTCGAGTACTCCGCTTGTCATTCCAGAGTGACATTCAACCTGCATGTGTACCCGGCGTGCCTGAACATAGACGATCAGTTCCTGGGAGTGGTGACTGCAACAGGGTGGGGGGCTCTGGGACATAATATGCAATTAGCTGACACGTTACAAACTGTAAGTAACTCATAATGTCAGAGTTAATACAAGTCGCATCCGAAGCTTTTTCAACTTTGGGGTCTGGGGTTCACTTTACCAGTCTATTTAACTGCTGATTTTGGCTAAACTTCGATATTTTCCGTGAAACGACTGTCGTCTGACATCCACAACCCGAAGGCGATATCGAAACATTGCAGTTAGGCCAATTGTGGGACTTTTGAAGGCTTCAACAACCCGACGACTACCACTATATGTTTGCATGGCAACCGGGACCAACGGCTTAACGTGCTTTCCGAGACACGACCAGACTAATGCATACAAATATTTGCACTGCGCGGGGATCGAACCCACGCCTCCTTGCGCAGCGGCCGCGTTCGCTACCGCTACGTCACGGAGGCTGTAAGTCAAACTGTAAGTAACCATTAACCATTATGTAAAATGATTCTACATACACATGATATTAATCATATTCTAGTACCTTTTTTTTACGGGTGGGAATTCGTCAAATGGTCTCTGACGTTCTGGGCAGAGCAGAAGGGCGTGTCAGACTTTTATTGGCTAAATTCCACCCTTGTTCCTTCCCCGACCCCGTGATGATGTGCTGACATCTCTTTGAGGCGCGAGTGGAACAAATCGCGCTGTGAACCCGGGCTTGGTCCTTATCGGGCGGCAAGTTGCCCAAAAGATACGTAAAAGGTAACATACCCGATAGCAAAAATACAAATAATAGAATACAAACACAGACCACAACTTCATGTGGCAGCAATATGTCTGCCGCAGCATTGCTGGATATAAAAGCAATCCAGTCTGGATGGTTCGCCTCGTCATTTATACCGCATACATCGAAGGACTAAAACAATATTATAGAAACAATATAATAGACTACGAATTATGTGTTGTCAAGGTTTTTTTTTTTTTTTTTTTTTTTTTTAATGTTTGCCGTCAATTTCCTCCTTGCATGGCAAGGATCCTTTTTTACTATTTTATTTTCTGCCAATTCGTTTTTTTCCGCACTTTCTCTTTTTGCGGCATTGGCCTTGTCATTTTTTGCGGGTCACTTTTTTCCCGCGTCATTTCTTTGTCATTTTTCTTTTATCATGCTTTCTTTTGTCATTTTTTTTATTTATAATCTTATTTCTATTTTTTATATAATTACAATTCCACTTAACTTACGAGATCCTTGCCGACGGCACAGCGCTTGGCTGTGCTGCCCTTGTCCGATTTCGTTCAATGGAAGCCTTCGCGATTTTGAGGCAGAACCGCTCCAGATACGGCCTGGAGTGCTTATCTGCTATAATTTCTGCAATGGTCGTTTCCGACAAATTTAATCCAGTACTTACTTCCAGGTCGTATCTGTCGCGGTTGTGCCTCGGACATTCGAACAACAGATGCTGAATTGTTTCTGTCGCCTGTGTGTCACACACACAGGCCAGACTAGCTTAAAACGGTGCAGGTACGCGGCGAAGCCGCCGTGACCGGTCAAAATTTGCGCCCAGATAGACGTCCTGTCGAGGCACTTCAGGACCTTGCGCGCGCGCACCACTTCGGGGAAGAACATTCGCGTGACACCAGCCGTGGCCCCGCCGGTGTACCTCCCGTTCCAGACAGCTAGTGTGCCCTCTCTCAAACGTCGTTTGACATATGAGACTGGACACCTGTCATACGCTGGGGCGACCCTGGACTGGGCCGCCGCCTGCCTAGCCAATTCGTCGGCGCGCTCATTGCCGGGGATCCCGACATGAGCTTTCACCCAGAAGAACCGGAGGATTTTACCACTCCCCTCTTGCTCCCTGATATTCTTACGAATATGGGTAGCAAGGGGGTGGTGCGTTTCCGGGTTTCGGATCAAGTCGAGCGAGGATCGAGAGTCGCTGAGCACCGCCGCGCAGTCGAAGCCTCTCAGGACAACCAGGTCCGTAGCCCTGGCTATCGCGAGCAGCTCCGCCTGAAAGACGGTACACATCGGCTCCAACTGGTCCGAATCTCGAACCCATCCCGCCAGTATGAATATGCCGCCCCGACCCCTTCATCCGATTTACTACCGTCTGTGTAAATCAGATGAGCGGGGAGCTGTAGCTGAGCCACAGTTTCGGGGAGCATATTCTCCAGACACTGATAATCAACATCTGGCTCACTGGCGGGGTGAGGGGCCTCCGTAAAGGCCCTACGCTCCTCCAGTTCGCGGGATTCCAGCTCAGCAATCGGACGTTCCCGTTTGCACTCAAACAGCCGGGCGACCTCCAACACTCGAAGGTCGAGCGGGAGGAGACCCGACAGCGTGAGTGCTGCATTGAGCGACACCGTACGATGTGACTTGGCGATCTTCTGTGCAAAGCCCCTTTGGACGGTAGCAAAGGTTCTTTGCACAGAGATCTTCTCGGCGGCTTTCGCCCAGGAGCTCGCGCCGTACAGGATCGTCGGTTCGACGACTGCGGTGTATATCGTCCTGATGATCTCCGGACACAAGCCCCAATCCACCCGAGCCATCGCCGACAGTTTCCTATACAGGTTAGTTGCCTTGCAACAAGCATATGAAATATGCTTGTTGAAGGTCAACTTACTGTCGACGATGACTCCGAGGATCTTGATCTCGGTCACCATCGAGATGTCAACGCCACCCATCTGCACGACCGGAGTGTCATATTTAAGCTTGCGCGTGACAACCATCGCCTGAGTTTTTTCGGCGGAGAAGCGCAGCTTATTTATGACACCCCACTCGTGCACACAGGCTAAAGCGGCATTGGCATCCCGCTGGATCCCGAGCGCCGTGTGCCCAGAGAACACCAGCACGATATCATCCGCGAACGCCTGCACGTACGCGCCCAGCGCATCCAGGTTGTCCAGCAGAGGGTCCAGCAGCATGTTCCAGAAGAGAGGCCCACCGATGGAGCCTTGGACACAGCCCTTGGTCTGGGGCTTCCGCATCGTCTTCCCCGCGTAGCGCACGACTACGCTCCGGTCCCTGAAGTAATCCTCGACAAGACGCCTAAGATTAACGGGAATACCTTTCTCTATCATTCTGCACTTTATAGCAGGCCACCATGAGTTGTCGAACGCCCCCTCGATGTCAAGAGAGACTATCAGGGCGATCTCCTTCTTGTGGAGGATGCCTCTGACGTGTTGTATCAGGTCGTACAGCGCGTCCTCCGTGCTCCGCTGCGGTACGAAGCCGTACTGCCGCGCATTGGACTTGGGCAAGAAGTGCCAACGGATTCGTCGACACAGGACTTTCTCCAATATCTTGCCCATGATGGAAAGTAGTCCAATGGGGCGATACGACTTTGCGCGGGCATAGTCTGGACGCGCCGGCTTCCTTAGCACCACGACAGATGCCTCCTTCCACGGCGCCGGGAAGCACGCCAGGTCAAGACACCGGTTCAGGATGGCCAGGAATAGCTGGATATCCTGGTTAATTGCGCGGCAGCATATATCGCTCGTAAAACCATCCGGACCCGGTGCCTTCTTAGGGTTGAAGCTGCGCAGAGTCCGGACCAACTCCCCCCTGGTAATCGGGGGGTCGTCGGTCTCTCCCGGTAGGCGCATGCTGACCAGATCCGCCCGACCTCTGATGACGGTGTGGACCTCAGAGTCCACAGACGCGTCATCATCGGCGAAGAATGTTCCGGCCAGCAGCGCGACCGATTGATCCGGGCTCTGCACAACTCCACCCTCCACGAGTAGCTGGTTCTCGGGACGACCTGACGCCCTTCTCAGCACCCGAAAGATACCGTCCCACATAGACTCCCTTTCTTGCATCGAGCAGAACTGCTTCCAGCTCGCAGTTTGGGCGTTGACTGCCCTCCGCTCGTACTCCGCCTTTGCACTCAGGTAGTCGTCCACTACATACTGCCTGCGACGCGGCGCGGCACAGCGGATCCTGCGCCTCTTTGTGTTCACGTCGCGCCGCAGCCTTTCAAGCTCGTCGTTCCACCAAGGAAAGCCCTTCTTGGGTTGGGGTGGTCTGTACGGGGGGATAGCCCTCCCGCACGCTTCGGCTACGGACTCAATGTAGTCCGAGACCACCCCTTCAAGCTCGCCCTTTGTTTGGGCGTTGGATATCCGCTCCAGGGTAAGCCCTCGAGCGGATATCCCGCTTTGAATTTCCTCGGTGAAACGACCCCAGTCAGCCTTCCGGGTATTGAAACGCCGACTCGTCCACCGGGTGTTACCCCCGGGGGGCACCTTGAGACCCAGAACCACATGTATCGCTCGTGTTGTCAAGGTTAGACTGAACATGCTTTTAACAAACTAGCGCGCTTTACCATCAACAACTGCATCACTGTTTACCATCAGGCGGGATGAAAGTCAAGCACTAATTTATAATGGTAAAAAAAACACAAAAACATGAACATATTCTGGAATTGCAGGTCGCTCTCCAGTCATTCTATGAAGAAGTTTGCGCAGTCCACTACCCACCACATAGACACCTTATAACCGGCTTCAACGGCACCATCCAGATGTGCTACGGAGACGAGATTGGAGCCAAGGATACTTGTGAGGTAGGTGGATTGGAGCCAAGGATACTTGAGGAAGGGAGGAAATACTGATTACTAAAAAAAAGTTACCTTATAAAGTTACCTTGGTACTTACCTGTCCTGGAATCGAACCCGCACACTCATACTTGAGAGGCCACCACGTGGTCTTAACCACTAGGCCACCACGACTACGTATAATAACAAGCACAATATACATTTGTACTTTCTTTACAAAGTGTACCCCAAAAAATACAACCCTTTTTTACCTCTGTCTAATGCTAAAAAAAGAAAAAAAAAATGAAGTAAAACAGGTGTTCTTAATTTAAAACTACCTCCTAAAGTTTTGCTAATTCTTGCTTCTCTCACAGGGCGACAGCGGCGGCCCCCTCCAAGCCAAGCCGTACCTCTCCAAATGCCTCCACACGGTCATAGGTGTGACCTCGTACGGCCGTAACTGCGGTTACTCCGGCCAGCCCGGTATATACACGCGAGTGAAGTACTACGTGCCTTGGATTGAAAGCGTAGTGTGGCTTTGAGGGAGACGTCAAGATTTTAGAGGAATATGTTGCTTTGATGTGGTGAAGTTTGATGGTAAAACCTGTAAAGTATGGGTTCTCTACCTAACTTTGCCCTCCGCCCACTTTGATAATATTTTTTGAACTCTCGTCAAGACACGTGACCTGATCGGATATTCGTAAGACGGAGGGAGAGAAGACTGTCGTTGCGGCGTAGAAGAGGAAGTAATATATGCCCCTCTCGTTCTACCACGCGGCGAAAATCTATGGCGCCACCGCCCCTCCGTTCTGCCGTCAAGCGCCGTCCGCGCGGTGTAGCGGCGCCTCAAACACGGGGCTCCGCATAGCGCGGATCATCGTGGGTGCAGGACGAAAATCAGAAGATTCTTGCCAGTGTCTGTAAACAAACTGGACAAAACCGTGTTAAATCCGCGCGGAGAAGCGCGTAAACCGCCTTACCGCACGGAGCACCTCTACATAATCCGCTTTACCGTCGCCGCCCTCCGCAGCGGTACGCGGCGCCTTGTGTTAAACGCCTATGCCTGCTCCTGTGGTTTCGTTTAAGTGGCGCATTATTTGTATGCGTGTTGCACTACAGCTTGCTACGGGTATCTACGGACGGTGACTGCTGATGGTAGGACTGTCGGTATACTTGTAAAATTCGTATATACAGGGTGTATCTGACATCGTAACGCAAACTTCGCGAAAAGGCTACACCGCGTACCACTAATAAAATTATGATAGTCATTTATGTCGTTAATGAAGGGTTACAGAATTCACAGTGTTTAAACTGACGTGAACTCTATTAAAATAGCTGACAAAATAGTTTTTCGTGTTTTGTTTTCATTATGCTTTTTTGTGTATTAATTATTTTTTTTTTAAAAGTATAGCAATTATGAACGGTTTAAAGTGAAAAAACCTACATATATTTTTTTTAAATCATGAAAAAGCCGACGAAAAAGTCCATCACTGGGGGGTCCAGAATCATGTACTCGATCCATGGTACTCGTTTGTGCGTCGATGTCAGATACATCCTTTATATGTAATATGAGATAATAAAGGAAAAAAGAAATAAAGCCTAAATCAGATTGCATTAGCGATAAGGCAGCCCATTGTATGTCTTGTTGTGTTGAATGTATTTTGAGTGATGTTTGTTTTTGGTGTTCAATAAAGATTAATAAATAAATAAATGCACTACGTTAATCTTCGAGTTTTAACTTCTACCGGCACTCCCGGAACAACTTGTGTGCAACAAGAGGGGTAACTGTACTAATTTTAAGAACTTTCACAGACCGCATCCTAATATTAAGTAACACACTCCCCCTTATTCGTAATAACTGCTTAAAGTTAACGAGTGACTAGCGATTCTTTAACCATACATTTTTGACCTTTTAACGTCACTTAACTTAAATCCTCCTTTATGAATAAACACCACAGTATTTAAAGGGTTTATTCATAATCGATTTTTAAAGTTAAGTGACCTACAAGCGTCTAAAATGTATGTTTAAAAAATCGCTAATCACTAATTAACTTTAAGCAGCGTTTATGAATAAGGGGGATAATTGCTACATATATTCGAAAAATATGTCTGCTCAATAACCTAAATAACTCAATGAATGTTGTTAATTTAAATTTTGTACAAAATAGCCGGGGATGATTCGACCCTAATCTGACTACCATACGTAGACGGCTTATTTGTGGACCTGCCATTACTGTGATGCTCGTGTAATTTTGGTATGTAAATAAAAGAGTAAAAATACAAACATTTTATTTATTTTTTATACAGAACTTTTGACGTCAGTGTTCGGTCTTTTAGTAGGTATTAATGACCCACCTTAAAATCGACCTCATACATTGAAATCCAGAAATTGGTCAACTGAGACCATGGGCTATCCAGCTACTGACCTACGGGGCAAGTCTGGCCTAGGGGCTGGTTAGTCAGTCCTATAAATTTTAAAGTGATTGCACGCTGTTTTTTGGCAATTATAGTACATTTTGTCAGTTTCTATTGCGTGGTTCATTTAAAAGTTAGAGTCTTCGTTTATACTTTTTTTAGTAATCAGAGGATTTCATATATGTTGTGCGAAATTTGCCACCATCCGTACGCCCATGAATGAGACAATCAAAATAATTTCTTTTGGCTCAGAGTTTATTAAAGTTATTATTATACATTATGTATTCTTCCACAAAGGTGTCACAATAAGACTCTCCTCTGTCTACCTCCGAATAATTTTGGAATGTAATATTTTGGCCATATTGCCAGAAAAGATGGAGACAACCTCGAACATATCATGGTGAGGAAGGTGGATGGTCGACGTTCTAGAGGTCGCAGTCCAACAAGGTGGACTGACCAAATTCGTTAATCTCTGGACACCGGCCTACATGATGCTATACTCGCGGCCAGGGATCGGTGAATTATTGTAAAGGAGAGGATAATTCTACAGGGACATCATGACCCTCAATAATGAGGAGAACGACTTGAGGAGGAGGATTCTTCCACAACGACCGGTCTTGTGCTGCCCGCATCCAGCAGTTTCCCACGATCTTTACCTTCTTACCAGGTCATCAGTCACTTTTATTTTACCATGTCCCCAAAAAAATATCCGTCTATTGTCATTCGGATGAAATTGCATTTTAAATTTTAATATTCGTTATGTGTGTCTTAATAAAAATACATCTTCTATCTCACTCTCACTCCACAATATCCACCATAAGAAGGACGTTACTGTTTTATATGTTTATGATAGTATAGTCTATGCATTTCATGAGCGCGCGCCAATTGTTCTAATTTAAACCTTATATCAATGATCATAAAAATCACATGACGCGCGCTCGTGACTTGCAACAACTATAACTTTTTGTTTGAAATCCCGTGCCATACTCTGTCCAATTATACAATCTAACACAATCTTGCTGTACATCACACTCGTCTCCACAGAGTAGGCAACTCGTTCATGGGTCAATGTATACACTTTTACAACAAGCTTCCCATGGACATTCGAAACTTACCCATTAAACGATATAATACCTATATAAAGGCCAAACTTTGTAAAAAGGGGTATTATAAAATCTCAGATTATTTAGAGGATAGAGAGGCTTGGGACTGAGCTGCTCGCTCTGTTAAGCATTGTTATTAAGCAATATGCGTAATTTTAACGTAAATTATTGTAAACATTTTCATTTTTAATGTCTGGACTTTAAAAAAGACGATGATCCCTGAGTTTGTTTCGGCTATTTCTTCTCAGAGGTAGTCAGTTAGGAAATGCCGGCTTCATCTAGTTTAAAAAAAAAAATTGAAAAAAAAAAAAGACATATGACGTGTAAAAGTGATCGGTGATCCTACTTGCTTAATAAACGATTTCATTTCATTTCATTTCATATAAGTATTTAAAAAACTGTCAAATTTCCATGAGTCTTCATATGTTTATTTAGAGTCTTTTTATGCATGTAACTATTTTTACATATGGAACAAATAAACTTCTTTTCTCCTGTATGTACGGTCAAGTGCTGTTTTAATCTCGACTCTACTGCAAAGCACTTACAGCACACTTCACATTTGTGTTTTTCAGTGTGAAATTTTGTAAGATGTTCGGTTACCGCTCGTCGGGTCGAGAAAGTGTTTTTACAGACATGGCAAGAGAAAGTCTTTGTAATTCCATGGATTTTCCTCAAATGCAGTAATTTGGCATAGTGTTCTCGAAAAGTTTGGGGACATTTAGGACATTTTTTAATATTAACTCGTTTCCTTCCCTTATGCACTATATCTGTGTGGTATTTCAACTGGCTTTTCTTCGAGAAGCTAATGTCGCATAGTGTACAATTGAAAGTGTTTGACAAATGAGTCTCTTTATGTTTCATGAGCAAATGCTGGTATAAAAACCCTTCCCCACAGTTTTCGCACACTACTTTACCCACGTGATTGCTCATATGCCCGTTTAAAAGGTTAAAATTATGAAAATTCGCGTTACAAATGTGACAAACAAAATTATTATTTACAAGCTCCAGGCTATATTCCGTCATGCCATTGCTAGATAAAAAGAAATGTTTATCATGTTCGTTTATCAGATGTTCTCGAATCTTGTTTAGATTTGGATAATTTTCATCACATAACCGACATTTTAGTTTCGAAATATCTACTTGTAAGCATCTTTTACCCTTGGTCACATATTTTTCGAATATTACTTCCCTATTATCGATTTTGTGGGTTGCAGTATGTTCTAATAAGGCTGTCGGCTCTGAATGATGCTCCGTGCAGAAGAAACATTTAAAGCTTGATCCCTTAAATATAAAAGGCCTCACAGTCGTACATGCAAGAAATGTGGATGCATTTTTCCTTTCTGGAACCGTTAATTGCCATATACTTGTTTCAAGCACCACCGGGTCATTGACTGCGAAATGAAATAGGTAATGTTAGAGTTTGTAAAATCGAATATTTTTAACTTTAAGTAATCTATGTACAGACTACAGCAGATCAAACTACCAGAAACTCTTAGATGTTCCCAAACAATCTACATCCTTCCCGGTAAAGAAGTTTGGCAGCACTTGTAGTAGCTTGATGTGCTCTTGTCTGTACTTCTAAATTTAAAAAAAAAATGTTTGACACAATATCTCGAGACCTCTGGGTCCCGAGCCTTTCGAAGGTATACGAGGTAACAGACTGTAGCGCGTAGGTCGTATCGCGTAATTAAAACTCAGATAAATCGAACTTTCTGTATTGCACGAATGTAAAAGGGTACAATGTATTTGACGTGTACAATAACGTGATGTAAGATAATTATATACAAGAGTGTGAACAGGAATGGACTGTAATGTTGTTAATAATGGAATGTGATGAAATAGAATATGTGATAGAATGTAATGGAATATCGCTTACAAGTTATGCACTCACTTAAATACTAACTATCTCTAAACAATAGTGGGGTAACCAATAGCAAATCAGCTTGCTGTCCTGCCGAAATCCTCGGGGTGGCGCGAGCGTTCTCGGTGCTTGATTCGTTGATCGAGGCAGGCCGCGGCTTGTGATTGGTTGGTGTAGAAAGCGCGCCAACACACTCTTCACGTGCTAGACAACTCGCTATGGTTCTCACGACATAACGACGATGGTCAACAGATGTCTTCCGGGGTGAGATTTATAGGAACCCTCACTGCTGGGGTCAGGGTTGCAGCGACGCGCACCATGACTTCCGCGGTCCTGGTGTGATTTATAGGCGACTCTTCCCAGCGGGTAAGAGAACATGTGTAGCATCTGCTACAAGACCAAGTCGTGGAGGCCCTTTTGAGAATGTTAAAAGATATAACCTTCCGATGATAATCCCTCTATGCTCTATACAAGTGCACCCGAAAAGAACCCCCGGTTGGTGCAGTATGATTGCAGAACATGAAACGAAAACATATTGGACGATGGGTTCGGGTGGCTATAGTGCATCGATTACCTTGAATTATGGAAGGAATATGTCACTTGCTTGACCGATGATAATATAATAATCACAGATAAAATGGTAAGATGTGGTCTTTGAGGAGTGGCTACAGAGGTACCACGGCGCCTTTGTCTTCGGGCTAACGCAGGTCCTCACCAGACATGGCTGTTTTGCGAGGCTCCTGTTCCGGATAAGGCGGGAGGAAACGCCATGGTGTTACCACAATGGCCTCAGGACACGGTGGAGCATACCGTACAGGTCTGCCCGGCTTGGATGGACCACCACCATGAGCTCCACCGTGTCCTTGTGGCAGCGATCGGCGGTGATCTTTGGCGGCCATCCCCGGTTCAGGCCTTGGTCTCGAGCTCAGCAGACCGTCACCTCTTTCTGTAAAGGTGTGATGCTCGCAAAGAAAGAGAGATGAGCGAGCGGAAATTTCAGCGCCCTCACGTCTCTAGCCGCCGCAGGCCAGTGTCCAGAGATGAACGAATTTGGTCAGTCCACCTTATTGGACTGCGACCTCTCGAAAGTCGTCCATCAATCTTCCCAGTAACCATCAGATGTTCGAGGTTGTCTCCATCCTTTCTGGCAATATGGCTAAAATAATCCAAAATTCTTCGAAGGCAGACAGAGGAGAGTCTTATTGTGACACCCAGCTCTCGAAGCATAGATTGATTTGAGAGGAATGCTGGAATTTGAAGTTTCTTTCTCCAGCACCACATTTTGAAAGCGTCAATGTGGTGTCGATCGGCTTTCTTGATTGTCCACGTCTCCGAATCATAGCTGAAGATAGAGAAGATGAGAGATCTGATGAGTTTCATCTTAGTCTTTTGCGGTCACGCCATAATTTGTGAAGCTGAGACATAGCATTTTTGGCCATTCCTATTCGTCTCCCTATTTCCAATTCACATAAACCATTGTTGCTTATACTAGACCCCAGATAAATGAAAATATCGACCATTTCTAGATTCAGCGCCCCAATGATCTCTAACTTGTTGGCGCGATTGAGAACCATTTACCTTCGTTTTTACATGGTTAATTTTGAGGCCTAGTTCCAGGCTAATGTGGTGACCCTGTTCAGGAGATCTGTCATTTCTGACTCATCAGCTGCCAGCAGCGTGGTATCACCAGAATAACGAAAATTTGTCAGCTTGACGCCACCAACAGAGACACCTCCGTGCCAGTTCTCACATGCCCGTCTGATAATGTATTCTCCATAGACATTAAAAAGCAATGGAGACAGAATACGCCCCTGTCTAACACTCCTTCCGAAAGCAAATAGGTCCAAAACAGAATTATCAACCCTAACAACACTCCGACCACTAGTGTCATCATCATCATCATCAACCTTTTTATCGTCCCACTGCTGGCCACAGGTCTCTTCTCATACAGAGAAGGATTGAGCGTAATCACCACGCTTGCTCAATGCGGGTTGGCGATTTCAGACTTAAAGTCAAGGTTTCCTCAAGATGTTTTCCTTCACCTTATAATCAGTCATTGGTGTCCAAGATATACCTACTTATAAAGTACATATAACTTAGAAAATTACATTGGTACTTGCCTGACCTGGAATGGAACCCGCACAATAATACTTGAGAGGCTGTTGTTTTAACCACTAGGCCACCACGACTTAAGCCGAGTTTGACCTCTAGTGTAATGAATCAGAGCAACTAAATGTACTGGTACTCCAAGCTCTCTAAGAACTCCACACAATCTCGACCAGACAACGCAATCAAAGGCCTGACTATAATCTATAAAACACATAATGACAGGTGTGTTGAACTCGTGGGACTTTTCAATCAACTGGCGAATATTAAGGATCTGTACACGTGTCCCTCTTCCCTTCACAAAGCCGGTCTGTTTCTGAGGGATTTGCCACCCAAGGAAGTGGTTGATCCTTCTTTTTTTTTGTTGGGATGGGAATCATCAAATGACTTCTCCCGCTCTGGGCGGAGCGAAAGGGCGTGTCAGACTTTTACTGACTAAAACCTACCTGTGTTTCTTCACTTGCCTGTGCGACGGCCAGGGCCACGGTTTCTTTTTTAACCAACCCCCAACCCTGATCCAGGAGGCATCGGTCTTCGTGGACCCCGTCACGATGTGCTCACATCTCTTTGAGGCGCGCGTTAAATACAACGCGCCGTCAACTCGGGCCGGTCCTTACCGGGCGGCGAGCTGCCCACTGCTCACTGCCTGTAGGCCTGCGCCTACGGTGGCAGGGATTTCGATGTCGACTCCCGACCAGGGATATCCACACAATGGCGACACCCTGGTGTTTGCTCCAGTCTTATACGGAACAGGAACCTCCCGAAACAACCGTGTCCGGTGAAGACAGCGGAAGGTGAGGGTGCCGTGGCGCCTCTCTAGCCACTCCTCAAAGAGGGGTCTTACCGCCGCTATTGTGGCGTGCCCAAAGCGATTGATCGTGGCGTTTAAAATATATAAAAGGACTTTGCTAGCATGATATATGTGCTAGAGTTCTATAACTGGTACATTTAGTTGTGGACCCCTTTTTATGTAATGGCAGAATAATTGGTCAAGTCCAATCGCATGGCCAAACTCCAGTGGTCCAGATGTCACTGCACGTATCATGTATGGCGTCCAATACAACCGGGCCCATGGCTTTTAAAATTTCCGCTACAAGCTGGTCAGAACCAGGAGCTTTTTTATCTTAAGAGCTGCTAATGCCGCTGTGACTTCGGATCGTAGAATACAGGGTTCGCGAACTATTTCGTTCCAAGTAAATGGTCATCTGGCGATATATCCTTTTGAGGATCCGAGTAAAGTTCTCTGTAATATTGCGGCCCCCTTTTTGTGATTGATGCCATGAGATATTACAGATCGTTACGAGATAATACTCCAGTTTCTGTCGTTCTAAATGAATATCGCTTGTAGGTGTGAAGTGGCACCGGACACAGGACATACCACAGTCGATTTCTGACTTTATTTCAAACTAACTTTCCGCCCGCGTGGAGTTTGGTTATATCGAGCTTTTTAGTTTTAGGAATATAAAATTTTTCCGAAATAAAAAGTACCCTATTATTTAATCTAGACTTCTAACGTCCGCAAAATTTCAAAGCAATCGATTCAATGATTACGGCGTGAAAGCGGAACAAACAAACGAACAAACTCACTTTCCGATTTATAATATTAATAAGGATTGCGATATTCAGATGTATCCTAATATAAGATTTTTTTATTTATTCTGGCCACAATACCTGTTAGTGTTGCGACAGCGGAAAGATCTTTCTCTACGTTACGAAAAATCACATCATGGCTAAGAGCTTCAATGGTTGAAGAACGTCTAAAACGGAATGGCACTTCTCCATTGAAATAGATGAAGTGATAACACGTTTCGGAAGAAGACGTAAAAGAAAAATTTATTTCGTTATTGAATTAGATATTTTTAAGGACTTATTAATAAAATACCTTCGTTTTAATTCTGTCTATTATTATCAAAGTATAAATAAAACTTAAGACTTGACCACGTCTATGTGACCCCCCTCCCCCTGGCGCCAAAGCTGGATCTGCACTTGCGCCCTTTCCACCAAAATTATCCTGATGTCCTTATGAGGAGTTGCGCACTGAATAGTCCCGGAAGTACAGTCAAGATTCCATCTAGCATCTTATTGGAGTAATTCCTCGCTCCGAGCACGTTTGTATTTACAAATTTCGACTCAATCCGGCCAGTAAAGGCAAGCTAGAATAATATAAGAGGAATAAGACTTCTCCCGGGAGATAGAGTCCTTGAGGTTGCTTCTGCCTAATCTACAGCTCGCCATATGCAGCCGTGTGGGTATATTTACTTAATTATTATTATTCACACACACTAGGAAATTACCCCTGTATCGTAGATGCGTTTACAAGCATTATTTGATTATTACAATGGAATCTTATAACCTTCGATGGGCTAACTGTTTTTTGTGTGATGAAGTTTTTCTTTAATAAATGAAACAATAATGTACTTTCCTGTACTCATTTTATACCAAATAAAAATATAACTAAGCTTAGTTCTACAAGAGATCCATTAAATCAGTCAAACATTAATTGGTTTCAATTAGAATACTGGCTTTATATTTTATTTTAATAATTAACCTAAGTAATCATGGACAAAATAAAAGCATGTCTCAAGGGCCGTTGTTGACGGAGAACTTGGTCGATATAGCTCAGTTGGGCGCCAATATAAATGTCGATACAAGACATTATTATGAATAGAGATCAGAAGTTACGCCGCTTATGTACCTAAACTTGAAAAAAATGCCGACAAAAGATTAATGTGGATACGCCTTTTAAGTAACTACATTTTACCAAAAATTTTCCTTTTATGAAATTATACACCATCGGGTAGCATTTATAGAAATATTTATAAACAGAACCTATGTGGCATCATCATCATCATCAACCTTTTTATCGTCCCACTGCTGGGCACAGGTCTCCTCTCCTACAGAGAAGGATTGAGCGTAATCACCACGCTTGCTCAATGCGGGTTGGCGATTTCAGACTTATAAAGTCCAGGTTTCCTCAAGATGTTTTCCTTCACCTTCAATCAGTGGTGTCCAAGATATACTTAGAAAGTACGTATAACTTTAGAAAAGTTACATTGGTATTTGCCTGACCTGGAATCGAACCCGCGCACTCATTCTTGAGAGGCTGGTGTTTTAACCACTAGGCCACCACGACTTCTAAAGTTCGTCTTCTATGTGGCATACATACATATTAACTACGTGTACTGAAAGACATATCCATATTTTTCTTTAGTCAAATCAAGTTTCCATATAACCGACCTCTAATTAAAAATATAAATAAACTAATTAATGATAGAAAAACAATATGAGGTTTTGGCGGGAAAATCAAGCTGAGTATGCTCATTTTTCATTGGACTTTTAAAATTATTTATAGTGTTGTATACTAAATAAAAGTGCGTGATTTATGTAGTAAAAAGTGCATTCAGTAAATAATTCATAAGGAACAGTGAAATATCGCAGCATAGTGGCCACATCATGACTTTGTCTCAAACATCACGGGTCACGCGGCCGTCTTTTACGACATGAACAATTCATTACGTGACATTGGCTAAATGCACAAACCGTGCGAAGCCATAAAAGAAAAAGAAAAACAATATCCCTTATACTTAAATTAATTAATGACCAGAATACTCGAAAAGGGTCCTTGGGTGCCATTCCTTTATGTGTCTATTATAGTCGTTCCTATTGGGAAACCCGTTCCCACAAACAGAGCAATTGAATTTAATGTATTGTTCTCCCTGAAGATGCGTTCTCATATGCAGTTTTAAACTCTTCTGATGTCTGTAAGCTTTCTGACAAAGAGAACAAATGAAATTCCTTTCTCCAGTGTGTGAAACCATGTGTTTCTTTAAAGAAGTGATACAGCTAAAACTCTTTTTGCAAACTTCGCACTGTGTTTTCTCGGTGTGCAATTTATTTGTATGCATCGTCAGAGCTCTACGGCTTGGGAACACCGAATGACACACGTCACATTCAAATGTAAAGGTAATCCCGTGTGCTTCCTTCAAATGCTTCAACTTTCGAAAGTGTTCGGTAAACCTTTCAGGACATTGTGGACATCTCAGCATTCTCATTTTCGTCGTTCCTTCGTGGGCCTTTTCTATATGATATTTTAAGTTCGAATTAGTTGTGTATACTTTGTTACATTTATTGCAAGGATACCCTCCTGGTAGGTGGATTTCTTTGTGTTGTATCAGCCGCTGATGAGTCATGAAACCTGCCCCACAGGTTTCACAAACCGCATTACTGAAATGTACATTCATATGCCTGTTTAGCAGTATAAACGTCTGGAAGATTTTATTGCATATGTGGCAGGCGAATTGGCCATTTTTGGTAGACAGATCGTAGGCTACCAATCCGTTTCCAGATTCAGTGAAAGGCTTTTTATGATCTACAGTTAAATGCTTTCGTGTTTCGTCAAGGTCCTTGTAACTTTCATTACAAATTCTGCATTTTAAGACTGAAATGTCGACTTTAACTGTCCTTTTACCTTTCGGGAGGTATTCTTTGAGGATGATAGAATTATCTGGTGTCTCATGAGTCATTGTGTGTTGTAGGAGTGTTTTTATCTCTGAGTACTGTTCTCTGCAGAAGAAGCATTTAAAATAGTATCTGCAGTAAACAAAAGGTGTCGCTGTGGTGTTCTCTAGGAGCATCGAGGCATTTTGTCGCTCAGAAAGTGTTAGTTCCCAGATACTGGTCAGCGCACCTTGTCGTCGCTTCGCTTCGGTTCCTGGGGATATAAAATGGTTATGTTTATTTTTCTTTTTGTTTATTCCTCTGTTTGGTCACCAATAGAGTATGTATTTCTATGTTATTCAGTCGAGGTTAATATGCAAATAAAAAAACGTACTGTAACAAAATGAGGTTATGTCTGTTGTTACAAGGTGTTGAATCGCTATGTCGGAGCAAACAGGCTTAGATATATCAATAAAAAAATTAAAGCATTAAAATATTTAAAAAAAATGTTTATTGACCTTTTCACATACAGTACTTGCTGATGATATGAATATTTTGAATTCTCTTGGGTATAATGAATTGAAATTATTAGCATGATTGTTCTCTAGTAGGTTTTCTACACATGTGTTCTTATTTCTTGTGGTCAGTTTTTAAGTAAATTGCATTAAAGTGGTTTGCATTAATTGCCTCAAAATGATTTCTAACCGTAATACTGGCATGGTGAATTAATATGAATAATAAAAACTTTAGGCTTAGAATTACGAAATAAAGTTTAGCAAAACTTTATATGTTAAATACTTTATACTTTGTATGTTTATATGTTATAGCACTTTATAGAAGTCGGATAATCCGGCGCTTAAATACCTAAAGTTGATTTAACGAAAAAAAAAATATGGATATGTCTTTTGATACACGTAATTAATATGTATGCTACTATACGTTTTGTTCATAAATATTTCCAAAAATACCACCAGATGGCGTATAACAAGGTATTTCGTTATTTTTGAAGGAACAATTTATGTAGGTACTAGTATATAAATATACAAAAACTAAAATATTTTACACATTTGTTAATTAAAAGGCGTATCCAAATTATTCTTTCGTCGGCATTTTGTTCAAGTTTATTAATTAATTTTTAAAATATAATCGAAAAATTTTTAAAAAACGTTTAACAATTAATCGTAATTACCGATCTCTATTTATATGTTTGTTTATGTATTATGAGTAAATTATAATGACTAGAAACCTTGTTAGATCACAAAGCGGCGTAAATAGTACCTTTCTATACATATTATAAGACATATATACAGACTAACGTACATAAGACTTGGGCAAAATGATCAATGACCTCAGCAGAGCTTCCCAACAAGTGGGTCTAAAGATGAACATGGATAAGAAAAAGATCATGTCGAACCCACTCCAATTCTAGTTGGTTGCTCTGCACTCGAAGTTGTTGACGAGTATATACCTGGGACTAACAGTCCAACTAGGTAGGTCCAATTTCGAGAAAGAGGTGTCTCGTCGAATCCAGCTCGGCTGGGCAGCGTTCGGGAAGCTACGATACATCTTCTCGTCGTCCTAGATACCACTGTGTCTCAAGACTAAAGTCTTTGACCAGTGTGTGACTTACGGAACTGAAACGTGGTCGCTCACAATGAGCCTCATACGAAGGCTCAGAGTCACACAAAGAGCTATGCTCGGAGTTTCTCTGCGTGATTGAATCAGAAATGAGGAGATCCGCAGAAGAACCAAAGTCACCGACATAGCTCTGCGAGTCGCTAAACTTAAGTGGCCGTGGGCAGGGCACATTGCTCGTAGAACCGATGGCCGATGGGGCAGTAAGGTTCTGGAGTGGCGGCCACGTACTGGAAGACGCAGCGTAGGGAGGCCCCCAACAAAGTGGACCGATGACCTAGTGAAGGTCGCGGGAAGCCGATGGATGCGGACAGCACAGGACCGGTCAGCGTAGAAAGCCTTGGGGGAGGCCTTTGTCCAGCAGTGGGCATCCATAGGCTGAAGAAGATACATATGAACTTCTTGTATTTCGTCAGTTAAATAGCTAAACATTAGTAGGTACAGACGACAGCACAGCAAGCTACTACAATTTGTTAGATTTCTTTATTAAATTTTCAACTTTATACTCTAAAGCATTAAGGCTCAAGATTGATTGTGACAGTCACTTGAAAATCTGACAATTTCGGATAGCTTGACCTGCTGTCATCAGTACCTATTGAATATGTTTTACACGTCGTTTACAAATGTCACCAAAATTAATTGGCGTTATTTTGTGGCCTTTTTCGACTAGCATTTAGCACTAGGAAATCATCAAATGACTTCTCCCGCTCTGGGCGGAGCGGAAGGGTGTGTCAGACTTTTACTGACTGAAACCCACCCGTGTTTCTTCACTTGCCTGTGCGACGGCCAGGGCCACGGTTTCTTGTTTAACCAACCCGCAACCCTGACCCAGGAGGCATCGGTCTTCGTGGACCCCGTCACGATGTGCTGACATCTCTTTGAGGCGCGCGTGAAACACGACGCGCCGTCGACTTGGGCCTGGTCCTTACCGGGCGGCGAGCTGCCCACTGCTCACCGCCCGCAGGCCCGCGCCTACGGTGGCTGGGAGTTAGGTGTCGTGTCCCGACCAGGGCGTCTACTGCGGCGGCTAGTGTACTTATTCGTCACACACACCTATGAGAGGCTATTTTATTTAAAAACGTGATCATTAGAAGCTTGCATATTAAACTAAATTTTAATACGTCTCTACCTACAGTCTACAGATATGTATGACATCATCAGCTTTTATGAACCAGAATCTAGTAGACAAATCCACCCAAATGTTAGTTAACAGGGATGGGAAGCTAAAGTTACAATTTCGGATATGAGCGCAAACTAGATCGACTAAACCACCCAATCGCTATGATAGGGCGAAGCGACACGATTGGTCGTCTATCGAATCTATGTATGTATGTGTCATATACAATACGTAAAGAAAACCCCGTCCGACCCATAAGGATAATAAAGTTTAGGTAAACACTTTTTAGTAAACACACTGACAGACGGGTCTGAGCAGTTGTGTTGCGATGTGTGCCGGGTACGATGTGCCAAACGTTGTTGTGTCGGGAGTTTGGTCGTGGAGGGTCTTCAGATCAATCTCCCTTTGGCGCAGCATCGTTGGTCGTGTTGTTGGGTTTAACATTGCATCACCTAGCTCAACTGCCGTCTTCCTTCCTATTCGCTCAGTTTTTCTGATTGAATAGGCCCTGAATAGACTAGCGTGCTTTACCCTCAACGATCGCATCTCTGCTTACCATCAGGCAGGATTGCGGTCAAGCGCTAGTTTATAATTATTAAAAAAAAAATAGATTGTTGCCTGCGAATGCCGATATTCTCTCACCTTCATTTCAATTCATAAGTTCACTTCCAAAATTCTTAACGATAGTCTTAAACTGCCATTGTGGATGCCACTGCTTCATATGCTTATTATAATCATTCCTGTTATGAAAGCCGCTTCCACATTCGGAACACGTGAACTTCCAAACAGGGCCATGCACTCTCATATGCTGTCGTAAAGTCCTTTCATGCATATACGCCTTCTGGCAAATTGCGCAGAAGAAGTTTCTCTCGCCCGTGTGTCCTCTCATATGCATTTTTAGCAAAGATTTAGTTCCGAAGCACTTTCCACAAACTTTACATTGAATTTTTTGAGTGTGCAACTTTGTTGTGTGTTCTGTCAGAGCTCTTCGCGTTGGTAACACTACCTTACAAGCGCTGCATTCAAATGTGAACGAGATTCCGTGAACTTCTTTCAAATGAGTCATTTTTCTGTAGTGTTCTGCGAATCTTTCTAAACAATGGGGACATTTTAATGGTTTTATCTTTTTTGTATTAGTTACTTCGTGTTTCTTGAATAAATGGTAACGTAGTTTTAATTTTGTGGGAAACACATCCTGGCATTTATCGCATTTATAAACTCCAGTTTGATGCACTATTCGATGGTTTATCAAGCGCTGATGCGACATGAATCCTAAACCACAAGTCTCACAGACGACACTGAAATGCACATTCATATGTCTATTGAGAAGGAAGAAAGAATTAAAAGTCTTTGAACATTTATGGCAAGTCAGCTGGCCGTTATTCATATTTAAATCATACGCCATCAATCCATTCCCTGCTGAATTGAACTCTTTTTTATGTACTAGCGTTAAATGTTTTCTAATATCATCAAGATCTGAATATTTTTGTTCGCAGAGTCTGCATTTGAGCCCTGATATATCTACTTTGATAACTCTCTTTCCTTTTCTTAGATACTGCTTTAGTAAACAGCATCTTTCTGGAGTTACATGGAATGCGGTGTGTTGTAAGACGGAATGTATTTCTGGGAAGACTTCGTTGCAGTAAAAACATTTAAAATTCGCTTGTTGATAAAAGAAAGGCTTGATGGTGGTATATTCTAAGAATGTAGCTGCGTTTTGTCTCTCTGATATGGTCATTTGCCAAATACTCGTCCTTGGTCCCGTACGTTGTCTTGCCGTCAGTCCTGAGGAAAATAAAATAATGGCCTTTTTAAAATGGCTTCTGCTAACTACGATATCAACATAATTTGAAACATGAACCTTAAAAGCTTGTGGAGTGGTAAAGGCATCGTAAGGTAAAAAGGGTGTTGAAAGAGAAACCGTGGCCCCTGGCGCACAGGTAAGTACCTATTTTTTTTTAAATAATGATAAACTAGTGCTTGACTGCAATCCCGCCTGATGGTAAGCAGTGATGAAATCGTTGATGGTAAAGCGCACTAGTTTATTAAGCCTATTCACTTAATAAACTTAGGAATAGGAAGGATGACGGCAGCTGAGCGAGGTGATGCCATGTTAAACCCAAGACCAACACGACCAACGATGCTGCGCCAGAGGGAGATTGATCTGGAGACTCTCCACGACCAAACTCCCGACACAACAACATTTGGCGCATCGTACCCGGCACACATTGCAACAAAACTGCTCAGACCCGTCCTCCGTACGGTTTCGCCAGACATCATGCCGGAACACGACAAATCGCTTAGCGGCAAGACCGTGCCTGGTGGGTGGTAACTTCTGCCGGCAGCAACACGGGTGGGTTTTAGCAAATAAAAGTCTGACACGCCCTTCAGCTCCGCCCAGAGCCGGAGAGGTAATTTGATGATTTCCCATACACACAAAAAAAGGTGAGAAGGGTGTAGGAATGTCAGTCATGGATAAATAAATAATAATTTCGTATAAAAGCAGTTTATTATTTTTTGCTTATATATAAACATATCAAGTATGTAGATTACAATGGAACGTGGTATTGGAAGGAAAATGTTTTAAGTAAAATTCATCATCATCATCTCAGCGTTAATTCCAGTCGCATCCGAAGCTTTTTTTTCAGCTTTAGGGTCTGGGGTCCGCTTTACCAATCTAACTACTGTTTTGGCTAAACTTCTATATTTTCTCTCTTTACTCTATTTACTCCACAATCCGAAGGCGATATCGAAACATTGCAGCTAGACCAATTGTTGGACTTTTGAGGGCTCCAACAACCCATAACGACTGCCATTAGATGTTCGTATGGCAACCGGGACCAACGGCTTAACGTAAAGCACGTTAAGCCGTTGGTCCCGTTGGTCCCAAGGCACTTCCAGACCAGTGCAAATATTCATATTTATGCATACAAATATTTGCACTGACCGCGTTCGGTACAGCTACACTACAGAGGCTGTCCATACTACACATTAATAAAACTAAGTGTAATTAAAGCTGTTTAGTAATGGTTTGCTAAAGGCTAATGATGAAACAATTGAATGTTTTTTTTTAAATCTAAGTGTAATTAAAGCTATGATGCATATTATTTTCTTTGCTGGATCCATGATTATCCTAGGGCCACAACAGTTATATTTGCTCTTTATTCTCGCGGATTACTATAATATATAAAAACCTTTCACAAAACTAATGTACGCTGTTTACATGAGCTACAAGATTATTATGATCCCCACAGTTCAAACCACAAATAGCACACAATCCGACCTCATGAGACCTGCAATGGTCTCGAAGGTTCTTCCTTCTCGCATAAGCCTTCCCACAAATCTCACATTTGAAATTCTTCTCCCCCGTATGTATAACCATATGCCTCGAAAGGCAATACTTGGAGAAAAATCTCGAATTACACATTGGGCATTCATGATTCCTCTCTTGGAGGTGGACAGACCTTATGTGTACGAGAAGATGGTATTTCAAGTCGTATTCTCGTCCACAAGTATCGCATCTGAACAATCCAGAAGATTGGTTATGTGCAACGCGCAAGTGTTTGGTTCTCTGATAATTTGAGTTGAATCTTTCGGGACAAATTGGACATCTTCGTGGGTATTGCTTCAGATGTACACCTTTGTAGTGTAGTGATCTTTTCGTGGAGTTCGTGAACACTTTGTCACATTTGCTGCAAGGGAAGCTGCCTGATTCGTGAATCTGTAAATGTCGTTTCAATAACTGCAGTGATATGAATACAGAACCGCATATTTCACAGCTGTAATTGTTGTAATGTTTATTCATATGGATGATTAGAAGTCGCAATTTGAGATACTTTTCCCCACACACTTGACATTCGAAATTTTCGCCTCCTAGTTTATAAGGTATAATATTATCGTGCAAATTTGGCTGTATTTTTTTGCCATGCTCCTGTAAGTGCGTTTTCAAGTGCTGCAGATCAGGAAATGATTGTAAACAAATCCTGCATTGGAGATAAGTGACGTCAACTTTTAGATTGTTCTCTCTAACTCTATTATTTAATGCTCGTTTCATTTCTTTAGCAGTATGTTCGTTTATAGTATGTTCTTTCAAAAGATTCGCGTCTAGAAAAGGCTTTGAGCAGATAACACATTTGTATTTATTACCCGCATGTATAAATGGATAGACATAAGAGTTTTCAAATATGATCAGAGCATTCTGTTTCCAAGTCTCATAGTCAACGTTATCGCTTCGTTTTCTTGTTGGTGCGCGGATAAATCCTTGTACAGTTTTCACATTAAATGTTACCGAATTTTCTTGCTCACTATGGTCTTTCCAATCCACATTATTTATAGATATTGGTTCTTTCAACAATACAATATTTTCTAATTTGATGTTACCCTTCTTATCCTCTTTCGTTTTGGAAATTTTCTTTTCTCGTTTATTTTTGTAGTTGTGCTTGACGGTTACATCTTCAGTTTCATATTCTAGACTTTGTAAAGAAATTGGATGTTTGAGTACTGTCAGTTTAATTTCTGTTCCATCTTCGTCTTTCAGAGTGATCGTAGAATTTGATTTCTGGATGATACCTTAAAGAAAACAAAAATGATTTTTTGTCACTTTGATTCAAAAGGAGAGATCTCTTCAATAATTTTTAGTGTAGTTTAGTTAAAGCCGATGTTTTATTTGATTAGGAAAGAACATAGTTAAAAGTTAGTAGAACTTACACAAAACGATTAGAAGATGCTAAATTAGTATTAGAAAGAACAAAAGGAAATAGAAAACTAAGAAATGTAGACAATTTTTGTGGTTATGTAATTAAGTAGAAGGTATGTACGATTACAGCTAATGTTAGACAGTCAGTTAAAACGCGTGTTGATTTCCTCTTAAAATTTTGAATGGGGTAAAAAAAACCTGATTAAATTTGTAAATGAATTTAATGTGTGTATTTACTATAGTAGGCAGTCCACTTAGCATTACTTGCTGAATTTAAATATATAATATGTAAATAAAACTCCATCCGGGTCGGATAATAAAGGTTAGGTCAACACATGAGCAAATAAGATATGAAATTTGACATAATTATCATATTAACAATACTAATGTATTTTGAAATAATCTTTTTTTTCCGCGAATTAATTCCAACTTCCCCAAAATTTGCAACACTATTTTCAATGGTATTATTGTGAGCGGTGCGACCGCGTGCCCTGCCCCCTTTTCGCCCGCGCATGTATTGCCTACCGCACGTGTATTAAGTTATCTCCTTTTTTCGAAATAATATTTATTATTTCGGGGGATTTTTTTTTTTAAGTTTAGCCCGGCTTTGTAGGCATTAATAGAATCAATTATCAATACCTAACAATACCTTCACGGATCGGACAGGGTTTTCTTTACATATTGTATATAAGGTTTCTCCGTAAACAATAATTAATATAGTAATTTCAGCAAATTCAAAATAAAAAACCATAACATATTGCAAGTTCTTATATGTCTACGTTTAGTTTTTAATTTGGTGATCGTGAATTGTTTTAACAATATATTAGGCACTGTGACATAGCTACCATTATATGAATACTTAGACCTTCTTACTACCTAAACTATCTATACAATTATATCTAGCGCACGAATTGAGACTATGTACTCGTATTCGTGCTTTAATTGTTAAAAGATTCTCTGTAAAAATACAGTGGAATCCCGATTATCCGGACTTATTCCTCTCAACTCTATTCGCGAATTAAAAATGTTTGACGACGCAACGGAACATGTTACTTCAAGTTTATTCTCCTAAGATACAGGATTACCTAGTTTAGGAGACAGGGTGACATGATGTTTATAAAGTCATGTAGATCTCATTTTGGAGATATTATTCTGTGATAGCCTCCGTGGCGTAGTGGTAGCTAACGTGGATGCTGCGCAAGGAGGCGCGGATTTGATCCCCGCACAGTGCAAATATTTGTATGCAGGAATCTGGTCTGGTCGTGCCTCAGAAAACACGTTAAGCTGTTGGCCCCGGTAACCAGACGAACATGTAGTGGCAGTCGTTACGGGTTATTGGAACCCTCAAAAGTCCAACAATTAGTCTAACTGCAATACTTCGATATCACCTTCGAGTTGTGGAGGTAAGACGGCAGTCACTTCACAGAAAATTTAGCCAAAATCAGCAGTTAGACTGTAGACTGGTAAAGTGGACCCCAGACTCCAAAAGTGACGAAAAACGAGATGATGATTTCATATTATTTTGTACATTTGCTCTTATGTATGAAACATTTGTGTTTGTCATAATAACGATTATTATTTTTATTATTCCCGCCACCGATCTAAATTTTAAACAGTTTTGTTTATTTTATACACGGTTTTATATGATCCGAATAATCGGGATTCTACAGTTCTGTCATAACTAGCTCTTCTAGTTAGACAATCACACATAACATTGTCGTTTATTCTTCAAAATTTTGCTCTTTGTATTTGAATTACAACTAACTAATATCATGTAACCGCAAATGATCCTTCAAATTCTTTCTCCTCAAGAACGCCATCCCACAAACATCACATTTATGATTCTTCTCCCCTGTATGTATAACCCTGTGCCGTTTTAAAGACTCTTTGTTACAAAACCTTTGGTGACAGACATCGCACTGCTGATTCCGCTCCTGGAGATGGACAGACCGCACGTGACAGACCAAATGATATTTCAGATTAAATCCTCGTCCGCACGTCTTGCATTTATGCACCCTAGTCTCCTGATTATGGACATCTTGCAAGTGTATAGTCCTTTTATAGTTAGAATTAAACTTTTCTGGACACATTGGACATCTTCTAGGGCACTGCTTCAAGTGCACGCCTCGTATATGCAAAGTCCGTTTATAAGGAGTACTGAAAACCTTATTGCATCGATCGCAAGGAAAGTTTCCAGAGTCATGGACTTCTAAATGTTTCTTCAAGAGCCGTAAAGTCATGAAGACTGACCCACATATCTCGCAGCTGTAGTTATTGAAGTGCTCACTCATGTGTATAACTAAAATTCGCACTTTTATGAAACTTTGTTCACATATTACGCATTTATAGGCATCGTCCACAAGTTGTAGATTGAACGGGATCATGTTGTCTTTGATTTCTAAATCCATTGGTTTATCGTGTACCTCTTTAAGGTGGCGCTTGAGTTCGATGAGATTGGGAGGTTTGTCAGAACAAATCTTGCAGGTTATATCACTAACATCTACTTTTAAGACGTTCTCTCTTCGATTATTGACAAGTCTCTTAAGAGGTGCGAAGGCGTGGGAGAAATGCATGTGCAACTTCAATTCATTAAGGTCCAAAAACGGTTGCGAGCAAATGAAACATTTGAACTTATTGCTGCCATAAACGAATGGGTAGACGGTTGAAAATTCAAAAACAGCTAACGCATTCTGCTTAATATCCGGAGTTTTCTTCACCTTAGGTTTCACAGTTTGGACGGATAATGTCGGTGTTCTATCAATAAAAGGCGATGGTTCTTTCCTTGAGTAAACAGGTGATGGACTGCGAGACGGAGAGAAATCTCTAGTTGGAGGTGAAGAGAAGGCTTTAATATTCTTTTGACGGAATTTATTGAAGTCTATTAATGTCCCGAGAGGTCTACACAAGCTTCTGTCATAAGATACTTGGAATAACGGGATGATTCTTCGCCTCGTATCAGGTATTTCGGAGTCCGATCCTAGAAAAACAAAAATAATAGTTGTAGTACTCTTCTTGCTGATGCATTGGTTATTTTTATTTCTTAAATGAGGGTTAGCGTACCATTTCCCATAATGTTATCGATGAGTGTAAATAAAAGTTTTAAGTTTAATAAAATCACATTTTATTCAGTTCAGTTCAGAATCGTTTTGTTCCAAGTAGTTTTAATAAGTAAAAATGAAATATTAATTAAATGTCTAATAATTTAAAACTTATTTGTAAACAAAATGGCGGCGTTTGTACCTATTTTGATAACGCTCAGAATCTTGTAGGGCTATACAAACAAATCCTATAGATACTTGACAGAAAAATGTGTCCAAAAGTACCAAAAAATATTTCGTTTGGACATAAAACGACGATACATTAAAGGAGGTATCGAACAAATCAGTCTTCATACGGAAGCCATTACAGAAGCAGAAAACATAAATCACGATGCAAACGCATCTTTATCAAGCTGTCCTGCGTTAGGATGATGTATCTTCATATGGTGTTTTAAACTACAATTCTGTATGAAAGATCTTCCGCAGATCGTACACACGAAACGGCGATCATTCTCATGTATCCTCATATGCTCTCGAAGAGTGTATTTCCTCGCGTAAGCCTTCTTACAGACACTGCATTGGTACTTTCTTTCCCCTCCGTGCTTCACCATGTGATCTTTTAACTCAGATTTGGAATAAAACTTCCATTCGCAAACTCCGCAGGAGAATCTTTTTAATTTTAAATGAACAGTCCTCACATGTACCCCTAGTTTACCACTGATAGTGAAAACTTTAGGACACATAGTGCACTTGAATTCTTTCAACTTCAAACCGTGGACTGCAGAAATATGTTTATTTCTCTGGAAATAATTTCTAAATGCTTCAGGACAATGTGGACATCTATGGCGTTTTACTTTCATATGTACAGTAGCGTAATGTTCGTTTTTAGCGTTAGTAGACCTGAATACTTTGTCACAGCTATCACAAGGGAACGAGCCAGTCTCGTGCGAGAACGCATGAGTCCTCAAACGTTCTGGAGTTATAAAACCAGTGCCACACTGCTCGCAAATGAAGTTTTGGAAATGAACGTTCATATGATGGTTGAGAGATTTGAACTCTGTATATTTTTCAGTACAAAGCGCGCATGGGAATTCTTTGAAAGTAACTTTGAACGGCAGGACACCATCGCCGGATTTCGGATCTAAATTCTTCTTGTGTTTTTCTATCAGATGCGACTTTAAGGACGGAAAATCTGGGATCAGGTCATCGCAGAGCTTGCAACTGACATCGGTTATATCTACTTTGACTAATTCGTATTTCTTCAGTTTCAATAAAGCGTATTTCACTTGCGATGTCGTTAGAAAACCATGTTCTATGTTATGGCTCCTTAATGTTGCAGGATCAGAGAACTGTAGGTGACAATATAAACAAATATATAGATTTTTCATCCATTTGAAGGGACATATTTTCGTTGATTCCAGCAGTATGATAGCATTCCTTGTCCTAGCTTTAATGTCATCAGTAAAGTTTTTCTTTCGTTCTGCGATCCGTGCCTTGAATTCAGCTCTATTTTCTACATGGCAATCTCCGTCAGATAGTTCGTCACCTAAAAATGAGAAATGAGCTCTGTTATCTTCTTTGTAATGATTTTCATATTGTTTACTTCCAATTATGCTTCACCTACACCCAGGACATGCTTTAATATTATTACTTCACTTCTGAATTATGTTTATAGATTTGCTTATTTGTATGTATATCTAAACGAAGGTCGAGATAGAAATTAAGCAGGTATTATATGTATAAGAATCATGTAAGGTGGCGTTCCGTAAGATTAGTACCTAGTTCAGTAGCTATAAGCAAATGCAACCATCTCTTTTTGGGCGTCAGTGCGTAAAAATATCCCTTTTGCTGATCCTCCTACAATCATAGTATTTAACGAAACCGGCCTGACTAATCCACTTGGCTTTAGTTAGACCTAAAAACCTATCTATTATGAATGAGATATTCATACACAAAACAACAGTATAAGGCAGAAAATTGAGCGCAAAAACAAAAAGCAAAAAGAAATATAAATAATTTATTAATTCTAAAACACATCTTTCAAATGAGCAGGATGATGGACTCGTACGTGCTGCTTTAGGCTACAGTTTTGAATGAAGGATTGTCCGCAAACTGGGCAAATAAACCGTCGATCATTATTATGTATCCGCATATGCTCTCTCAAAGTCTTTAACCTCGCGTAAGATTTCTTGCAAACATCACATTGATAGATCCTCTCACCGCCGTGCTTGATAGAATGCTCCTGCAGTTCATAGTTAGTGAAAAACTTCATTCCGCAAATTGAACATACATGATTTCGTTCTTGCAAATGCTGAAATCTGATGTGTGAAGTTCTTCGGCTACATAAGTCGAACACTCTTGGACATGATGGACAGGGAAAGACAGCAGTTTTCTCTCCGTGTATAGTATTTAAATGTTTCAGTCTATGTTTATATGAGGCGAATTTTTCGTCACATATAGGACACTTGTATCTCTTATTAGACCTATGGATTTTTGCGTTATGAGCGTATAAAGAAGCGTAAGAAGGGAATGTTTCTGTACATCGTTTGCAAGGGAAGTCTCCTCTTTCATGAGTCCTAGCATGATTCACCATACGCTGAGAAGTCGCGAATCTCTTCCCACAAGTTTCACAAATAAAATGCTCGTAATGGTCATTCATATGCTTGTGTAGGCTTAGGAACATTTCGTATGTTTTCCCACAAATCTGACAACTGTGTTCCCCTTTACTTAGCTTGTAAGGAAGCACGCTGTCTCCGTAAGAGCAGTCTATGATTTTGCCATGTTCGACGGTCAAGTGGATTTTGAGTTCAGCATAATCACCAATTTCCGTACCGCACATTTTGCATATAGTCGTTGCGAAGTCCATTTTTAGGGGTTCATATTTTCTGGGCTTTAGCAAGGATTTAACTTCGGAGTGTTGGATTTGGTTGTGTTCTCTCAATCTCTCTGGTTCTAAGAAAGTGTTTTTACAGAAGAAACATAGGTAAGTTCCTTTTCTATACTTGAAAGGATATGCCGTGCAAGATTCCATGATGGTGGCAATATTATTTCTGAAGATAGCCCGTCTCTGGTAGCCCTCTCGCGCTGTAGAGATAATTGGGGCTCTGTTATTTTCAGTATCAGATTCCACTTCCAGCTTTATGAGTGTTTCTTCAGATTTTCTTCCTAAAAATAGAAAAAATCCGATATAGGCTGTTTATGTTCATTCCATTTTGTTATCCGTTAAATATTTCTTTCTACAGCTACACAGACATTTGTTATACTGATCATATTGTCATATCATGTTTTACTATTTATGTAAATTATATCAATTATTGAGTGGAACATGCTTAGTTACCTATTACTACTAACGTGACGGGGCCCCGTGTCTAAATAATCTCAGCCGTACGATTGATCAGGCTTGTCGCGATTGGTTCAAGGATGGTTAACCATCTTTACGTACCGAAACTTAGAAACCACGTTAAGCTGTTGGTTCCACCTGTCTTTTGTGGGTCTTTAAGAGTTGGTACGAGTCGTCAAAAGTTGGAAAGTCTTTGTCTCTTAGATTGCGACGTTAGGGCACGTATTTCTGCAGCTTGGGCAAAATGGCGTGAGGTGACAGGTGTCATTTGTGACCCCAAAATGTCGGTTAAACTTAAGGGACAGGTCTATAAGACCTATAAGACCATCATTAGACCTGTTCTTCTGTATGGCAGTGAGGCGTGACCTGTGCTTGAGCGACACAAGCAGGAGCTGCATGTCACTGAATTGAATATGCTGCGGTGGATGTTACGGGGAAGGACCGCGTCAGGTACTCCCGCATCATTCATCCGTGACCAGGCAGGAGGGTCACCTACGCTGGTACGGCTACTTCTTGCGCAAAGAAGCACTTCTTGTGCATGTTACGTGGGTAACAAATTTCTTGCCATGGCGCCTCCGTCGGGCCGGAACAAGCGGGGAAAACCAAAGAAATGCTGACTTGACGTTGTAAGAGATGGCATGCGTGCCAACGCGAAAGCCGTGGATGCAACCGGGATAAACGCTAAGATGAAAAGTTAGAAAGTCTGTTGACCATTTTACCAAGACGTATCGTATTTTACCCAGCCGTAGGGTTGTGGAGGTCAGATAGGCACTAGCTCCATTCACATGGCATTCAGCTGTTTCCGATATGATTAAAAGCGGACCCCAATATACAATACCTATATAACAAAAACCTTGTTGTTCCTTTCACCTCATAAAAATTGTCCAACAAAGAATTAAAGTACAAATTTCATTATTAATATCTGTAATTTTAACTTAATTTCTTGCCTGTGCAATTCTGCATAAAGAAACTAGTTATAGTGCAACGTTCCCGCTAATCTCTTTGATACTTATAAAATCAGATATTCTAAAAAAAAAATTCGAATGTGTCGATTTTAATAGTAATTTGCTTTTGAACCCTTGACTAGATTTCATTAATGATGAGCTGGTGGGTGAATGTATATGTCCCTGAAAGGAACAACCGGGTTTTTATTACATAGTGCAGTTGGTTCAAGACAGAACAGATGATGATGATTATGCTAAGTAATAATAATAGATGTACAAATAAGTTTTCGCTAAAAGATGTCCTCACTAAGAGGTAATAGAACGTAGTTGAAGACCTACATAAATCGTACGAAGAGGCTGAATTATAAGCATAATTGGAGGAAGATAGAAGGAAGAGGAAAAACGCGCCCATAATTACTCGAGATGACAAAATTTTTCTCCTACATGATAATGCTCGTCCACATGTTCAAAAAACGGCAGAAACTTATTTGTACACTTAACATTATTCAACTAAAATTGCTGCCTTATGAAATCACGTGATTGTACTCAAACTACTCGATTATAGGTAGGTCATCTACAGTTTGTAATATGCTGACTCTAGAAAAACATACACGAATCTAATAGTTAAATCTTTATTTATTTAGATCAGAATTTCATACTATTTTCATAATTATATAACAATATTATTTGTTTTATATATAATATTATGTACAACATACAAACAACGAGTGTAATCACGAAAATACTCAGAAACTAGCAAAATATTAAATTGGACCTATAACTAAAATTTGGACAATCTTCGCCGAGGAAGATTCAAATCATAAAATTGACATTATTACATTTACTTATCGTTGATGGTGAAATGCGCTAGTTTATTAAGAGCCTATTCACTCTAGCATTGAAATCACTTAAATTTTAGTCAGATGGAAACACCGCCGCAGGCCAGCTGTTCCAGTACGCGGTATAAGGGACGAGACGAAACGCTTCGACCGGATCGTAGTGGTGTCAACAACGTAGGTACCAGTGGATACTATCAGTCCGGCAAGTATCATTTAGTTTTCAAAAGCGTGTAGGATGGTGCGTTCTCAAGTGACTTTGCAAGCTACATTTCTGAACATACGCAGCATTACAAAACTGACAAACAAATCTCTTATCATTATTGTGTATCCTCATATGTTCACGTAAAGTTTTGGTCCTGGCATACGCTTTCTTGCACACCTCACATTGATATTTTCTCTCCCCTCCATGTTTGATCATATGACTCCTTAACTGAGCAGCTGTCACAAATTTGTACGAGCAGAAAGTACACGCGAAAGTCTTTATTCCCATGTGAACTTGTTTTATATGCTTCGTCCGCTGATTACACATAGCGAAAACTGCAGAACATAAGTTGCAGGGATACTCAATTTTTTTATCGTGTGCTATTTTCAAATGCCTTCCTCTGTCAGCGTAGTTTTTGAAGGTCTCCTTACAGTAAGGACACCTGTATCTGAATTCTGGACCGTGTTTTTGGGTTGTATGATTATTTTTCAAGACGCGTGTGGTGAAAACTTGGTCGCACTTAGTGCATTTAAATTGGGTTGTCGGCGCCGAATCGTGGATAAGTAGATGAGATTTCAGCCTATTAACGGAGGAGAATGCTTTACCGCATTGAAAACAGATGCAATTTGGATAATGCTTATTCAAATGGGAGTTTAATTTGGAGAAAAGAACGAATGTTTCCTCACAGTGAGTGCACTTGTATTCTTTTCCGACCAAATAGTAAGGTGTGACGCCTATACCATGTTTACTAATGATTGGTTTGTTATGATTTTGAAGTAAATGTTCGCAAAGATGATCTAAGCTCGTCATCCGCATGAGACATAATTCGCATCTCAGTTCTGTCACTTCCATTTTGACGTTTGAAAACGGTCGTGCCTTGCGGAGGGCTTCGATCTTGTTAGGGTGTTGTACACTATGTTCCTTGACACCACTGAAATCTCCGAAGGAGAGCGGGCAGTACGCGCAAGTGAAGGCGCCCCGTCTCCACCTAAACGGGCAAGCGTTGGAACTTTCGAGAATTATAGCAGCATTATCTCTGTGATCGTTATACTTGCGTGTTGGAGTCCATTTTACATTGAGTTCGACGGACCCTAAAAACAAAAAGAAAAAACACCATGAAACGCAGTATATTATCACATTGGATGTGAAGTTTAGTATGTGAGAAAAGTAACTGAAGAAATGTACGAGAGTAAATGAGACAGCCGAAAATCGGAGGAAGGAGGCCGTGTTTGTCAGTCTAAGGTAATGGACTTAGATGTTAAAAAGTTTATAGATATTTATTATATCCAATTATTAAATATCTCGCCTGGAATACAGTAGGTACCTTAAACTCGCGTCACGGATTTAAAATATAGAGGTAATCAGACAATCAAGATTTTCATTATTTTATTCATATTTAATTGGGCAGTAAATTACATCTTCTTACTGTGCCTCAGCTTTGAAAAATAGTGACTACAAAATGCAGATCACACACTGGACACCCATATCTATAATTTCTTCCCAGAGCTGTGACCAAATATCTGTTCTTCGCTGCTTTGATATACAAAATCAAATCACATTTTTGGCAATTGAATTGTCCAAAGTCGTGGGTGAAGAGTTGACTACTCAGATTGTTGCATCCTGAAAATCTTTTGCCGCATGTAGGGCAGACATAGCTTCGGTAATGTTGGTTCATGTGAATAGATAAAGCCCTGAACCGTTCGCATACTAAGCTGCAATGGACACATCTGTATTGTTTGCCACTTAAGTCGAATGGTATGACACCATCCGATAAATCTGGTTTAATACTCTTTGAATGTTTCTCTGTTTTATGTGCCTTAAAATTATCTATATTTTGTACGCTTCTGCCACACAAACTACAAGCCATTTCTGTGATATCGATTCGAAGAGGGAACGAGTTTCTCATAGCAGGGTTCTCGACTATTTCTAGCTTCTCATAAATAATTGTCTTTTGTCGTATTTCCGATACAATTAAACATATTTTTTGGGCAGTAAGCGCACATTAATTTGCCTTTATGCAATGTCTATGCATTGGAGAGTTTTAATATAGTAGCTACATTTGCTGCATCTATCTCTGCAAATCAGTTGTATTTTATTCTATGCGTTCTCATATGTCGCAGCAATTTAGATTTGCTAACAAATACCGAAGGGCAATTTGGGCAGAAGTGTTGTTTTTCCACATTCGCATGAGTTACGCGAATGTGGCCCGCTCTTTTGGAGCTGGTTTCAAAAACTCTGTCGCAAGCATTACAATAGTATTCTTTCCTTTGTTGGGCGTGTGTTTCAACTAAATGTTTTGCCCTCGTGTGGTAAGTTGTGAAGACTTCGGGGCATCTCGGGCAAGCGTAGCGAACGCCTTTTCTATGAATTCGCATTATGTGACACATTCGAGACGCTCGCGTTTCTAATTCTTCACCGCATTCCCCACAAGGAAAGCTGCCTTTTTCGTGTGACTGTACGTGTTTTCTAAACCTAGATTTGGAAACAAAAGCCTTTCCGCAACAATCACAAATGTAATTTTGAAAGTGTATATTCATATGTTCGTTCATTTTGGCGAAAGTCAAGAATTGGTCGAAGCAAAGCTGGCAGGTGAAGCCTTCTTCATCCAACTTGAAGGGGAGAACTCCATCGCTGTATTCTACGTTCAAAGTTTTGCCGTGTATCAATATGTGGTCTTTTAAAGCGTCAATGCTATTTAGAATCCTGCTACATAACCTACAGCTAAGCTCAGCTACGTCTACTTTGACCATATTATTTTCTTTTAACTTAGAGAAGATTCTGTCAGTGGGTAACTCGTTTAGGTGGTTAGCTTTCACATGTGAGCGAAGTACAGGTACATCGACGAACTTAGCGTCGCAGTATGAGCAGTAAAAAGCGCTATGGAACCATCGGAAGGCCCAGGCTGTTGAACATTCTAGAAGTATCATTGCGTTGCGACGCATCATAGTTTTCGATATTCTTTTCTCTGATTCTTCGGGGAGCTGGTTGTTGGCGCGTCTTCGCCTTCGCATCTGGCGATCGCTAACGTTTTCCTTTAACTTCCTAATGCGTCTAACGCCTAGCTTTCCCTCCGCTTCTTTAGCGGAACCTAAAAGCAAGAAACACTACGTTATTTTGTTAAATTATCGAAGTACCAAAACCAGCAACCCGGAACATGCACTATGTTGCAATATTTTGGAATCTTATTGTGCATAAACTATGTCACAAAAACCCTGTTGTTCATTTCAGAGACATATACATTCACCGACAAGCACATCATTAATAAATTATAATTTAAAAAAAGATATCATTGTCTAGTCGAGGGTCAATATCAATAAATTATTAAAACCTACATTTTCGATTTTTTTTTAGAATATCTGCTTTTACCCCGCCTACCGCCGCGGCCCTTGCCGCCCTGCGAATTACTTATATTTATTTATTTTATTATTACAGAAAGCTTACAGACTAATATTACCATAAACTTCATTATTTACAACACAATTTGCTAATATTTGCAATTTCCTTCTACTACTTTAGTCTCCCGTACAACTTACTTTCGATCAGATGTAATTGTTGACCTAAGGATGGACTTGTGTTTTGTTTCCATAAATGTTAACAATGTCTTATTGTAAAGTAGAACATTTTAATATGTGTTAATCAACATTATCAAAGATTCATTCGGCGTAAAAAAAAATGGTTGAACTGAACAAGCACCCAAGGGTGCTTTTTTAGGGTTCCGTACCTAAAAGGTTATAAGGAACCCTATTCATGAGACTTCGCTTTCCGTCTGTCCGTCCGTCTGGATCTGATCAGGCTTTTTTTTGGGACAAAACCCGCCATACTTTTCCCACCCACTGCAACTCCTGAGAGCCAGAATCAACAGTGGAGACCGCCAGAAAAACGCCGAGCACTGAAGCTCGACGAGTCCCGGAGAAACGATTCAACTGTCTTGGGCCCCGCAACGAAATTAATCAGAAAAGAATAGTGGAGGAGTAAGAAAAAATATACTTTTTCCACTTCCCTCCATAACAAGCAGGAGACAGAACAGAACTAGGCCAATCGCCACAAAAGAACATTATTGCAACTGGGAGAAGCCCAGATTGCCAAGCGCCACGGAATAAAATTTGATTAAGTTAATGGGTCCTAAGTAGGTATGTGCTGTTACAATTGATTCCAATAATAGGTATGTCAAAAGCGCCTGAACACACGGAAATTGGTTCTACTTAGTTTCTACAGGGTCCGTATAATAAACGACTCTGAATGTAACTTGTACACTATCCAACATAATATTGCGTTCATTCTGCCAAAGAACACTCTCCCACAAGATGTGATGTGCGGACTGTTCAAATTCACAGTTCGATGTAGAACACTGACACAAAGGCGAAGGAACAAGTTTAAAAGAATACAGTCAATATCTGACCAGGCTGTATAAATTTTCAGGGATTATGTATTTCTGTTGAAGCTATACAATAAATACTATAAATTAAATATTTAATATTTTTTTCCATACAACAAACGTGATTTTTTTGCCGTTTTTAAAGATAGCACTTGGCCGGTTTTAGGCCGGGTCGTAAAAATTTATTACTTTTTTGTAGCACTTTATAATTTTGACTATAAGGCATGCATGTACTGGTTGAATTTGGTTTGATGTTTGATGTACCACAGGAAGGTCGTAAAAAATAATTGCTTTTTGTACACTGCTTTGTGATAAGAACTTTATACACTGCACTTAAGGCTGATTTTAAATTAATGTATATTTATTTTGACAAGTTTAGACTGATTAATACTTTATGCCATTTTAGAGAAGACTTTCGTTCAGGATTGTGTAGTGTATAAGTGATCGGTGGTTAAATTGTTAAAGAACAGCTGACAAGGTGTAAAGGTACAACTTGTGTAGCAAAATAGGTAGAAATTCGCGCAGCGCGACGCATAGCGGTACCGATCAGAGATTGTGGGGAATATTCTACTTATGTCTAGTTTCTTAATGCAGAATTGCAGAGGTAAGAAATCAGTTGAAGATTACAAATATTAATATTTATTTTAATTATTTTTGTTGAACGATTTCTATAAATATCTTGCTTTATTGCGTTCGTATGCAGATTCATAAAACGTGGGTGTGTAAGTGTATATTTTTCAGTCGATACCTAGGCTATGTAATAAAAATATTTGCAGGATACTGAGTGGAAAAAAATGTGATATATTAAAAACGGGTTACACATACGAGAACCTAATTTATGGTCGAAACAAAAATAAATAAGAAGTTTCAGTTTCATGAAAAACTTCACTTAAATACTTTGCTCAAGTGGTCAATAATTTTAACAAAAAAAATCTAAATCAATTTTTAAATTTTATTCAGAAAAATAATACTGGGATTAGTAACGTAAATAGTATTGACACAGTCTATACTAAATCTTAATATCACTAGGAACTAAATCAGTCAAATCATGCGGGTTGATCGAAGGCAGCCTCTGCGTTCTCTGCTTAAACACGGGCCCGCGCCATTTGCCGTTCACATCTTGATGGGTCTTCAAATGCGTTGTTAATGCCTTGCTTCTTGGAAAAGACTTCCCGCACACAGAACAATGGAAATTTTTCTCCCCTGTATGACGAACCATGTGTCTTTTTAACTCATAATTGGTTCTAAACTGCCATTCGCAATAACTGCAGCCATAGTTCAATTGTGGAGGGAAATGGACTGTACGGACATGAATGGCGCGTTTCCCGCTTGTTTTGAATGACATCTCACAGTGAGCACAGTGATAGAACACCTCCCGCTCGCTGTGAGCATTCTTCATATGAGCAATCCTTTCGTAATAATTGTCGAACCTTATATTGCAATGAGGACATTCGTATCTTGGAGCTTTCGGATGGACGGAGGCTTTATGTGAGTCCCTTGCGGCTCTCATTATAAAGATTCGACCACATTTATTGCAAGGAAACGACCCTGAGACATGAACTTCTAAGTGTTTTCTCAGTCGAGGTGCAGTCATAAATCCTTTCCCACAAGTCGCACATATATAATGTTGGTAGTGAATGTTCATATGCTCGTACAGTTTCAAAAAATTGTTGAATTTTTCAGGGCATATAACACATTGCCAGGACTGTTTGTTTAAACAAAATGGTAGTACACCATCAGGATGATAAGGGTTGAATTCTAAGCCATGATCAATGACGTGTTCTCTTATTTGAGCGGCATTCGTCAGTGGAAGAGCACACAAAGAACAAACGGCTTCAGTGATATCAACGTTGATAAGTGGCATTTCTTTGAATTTGCTATAGATGTCCTTGATGCTATGACTTTGGGAGCAGATTCTAACATGGTCTCTGAGCTCGGAGCAGTCTGTAAAGTTATCCTCGCAGTAGGCACATTTGAATCTGTTTTTCTTCCATCTGAAAGGCTGTAGAGACCAACATTCAAGGATGGCGGAAGCGTTATTCTTGGTAATAATTCTCGCTTCGGCTCTAGCACTTCGGGTGTATTTCGGCTTGGGTAACTTTTCTATTTCGTAATCACCTTCGAGTTGTTCGCTCGTTTGGCAGCTTTGTCCTAAAAATAGAAAATTTTCGTCAGATCTCTTCGTAACTTCGTGTCCATTTTTCTCCATTCTTGGATTTTCTAATTCTGTTCTATTATAGTTTGTCAAAGGTTAGGATCATCTTGTTTAGGCTTTTATAAAAAGCGAGCCTGATTTTCATAATTGTAATAATTCTTTTCATATTTTTAACTCGACTTCACACGGTAAAGAATCTTTTTTTTAAAAAAAAAAGCGTTTATGGGAGGAATGTTTCTCAAATTGTAATAAAAAGCAATGTAAACTATAATCTCTTTATTGGACTTATTGCTTACGTCTTAAACTTTACTTCACATAGTTTTATAATATTTAAAGTAAAAATAAATTATATACGTAATCACTACGTAATATCTAAAAGATATTTGAGAACTACGCTGAAAATAGATATTTAAATTTTATTGAGAATTCGCGATACTTCAACCGTAAAATGCATGCAGTAATGAAGAAATTGGAAGACACTTTTAAATGGTAGGAGATGGTGTACTGTAAAATGGTATATGAGCATCTGAACAGATCCAAGACGTAAAAACCAAACCTAAACATATTTTTTTAAATATTTAAATAAATAAATTTATTGTAATCTATTTATCCTTTAAGCTTTAATCGAACCACAGCGTTATGTTAAGGTATCCTAGAAGAACGTTGGCGTCATGCTTGCAACATTATGAAATTCTGTATTTTCACTAGTTGACATTAAGGTGATATCGACATTAAGGCGGACATTGACTTAATTTATAAATACGCCACTTAGGACAGTTACTATCACGGGCAGTTCTAGCCGCTGCAGCCGGATAGCGCTTGGTTGTGCTTAGTTGAGCTATGGACCCGCAGATTTATTAATGTAATTGTTTCGCTATTTCGGCGTGATTTCTGCCGCCAGGGAAGATTTTGGTTTGCGGATATTGTGTTTTTAATTATGGACCCTTCATTTATGTGATGTTGACAAATTACGGGGTTGAAATGTTTATAAATGCCAAGTTGTATGACAATAGCAATTTTCAGCATACTTCTTAAATTTTGAGCCTTAATTTTATTGCATTAGAGAGCATCTTCGTTGCGTTTTTTTTTTTCACACTTTTGAATACAACCCTTTTCATGAGATCCTAAAGTATACAAACTATACTTATATTACCGATCGATGGCGTCTAACGCTACCAAAACTAAACTCAAAAGAGGATATTAATGTTTAACTACAACGCCATCTATCGCAGTTTTAAATGCAACATGTTTGGAGCATAGGATACATTAGTTAGTTTTTAATTCATATCGTTGGACATAGTATTTAGTTGATTCTTAACACAAATATACATTTGTAAATATTGCATAGAATAAAAAATAACCGTTGGAGAAAAAAAAATCTCAATATGGATAAAAATCAGTCAAAATTATTCGATAAAAATTGAAATAAGAGCCTTAATTGAAGAATCTAGTAATATCATACATGGAAATGCTTCTTCGCGATATGCTTATCCAAAGACAACTTAGAAGCGAACGCTCTAGAACAACTACCACAAGGATAACTATACTCTGTCTCTTTCTTCGTCCTATGAGCTTTGACATTATGGTGGTATTTCTGCGAACGGGTCTTAAAAGTCATGTGGCAAGTCGTACATTCATACATCTCAGCTCCAGGTTTGTAATTATGAAACTCCATGAGGTGTCTCTTTCTGAGTTCCCAGGTCGCAAATCTTGGTTTTTCTTTGCAGTAAACGCACATGTAAGGGAGTGTCGTATGCTGGGTTTTGATATGAATGTTGCGTTCTTCTAACGTGGTGAATGTAGCCACACAACGACTACAAGTGTATTTGTTGTCATGGGGTATCTTCGCATGGGCTTTTAAAGCAGACTCTGTTATAAATCCTTCGCCACAAGTGTCGCAGACGTAATTCTGATAGTGTTCGGATGTATGTTTCTTTAAAGATATGAAGTCTGAGAATTGTATCTTACATATGGCACATTTCCAGTTCGAACCATCGTTGAGTTTAAATGGAAGAACGCCTGGTTGCACATCAGCGTTCAGAGGCTGTTTATGATCATTCTTCAAATGCATCACCAACTCGTCCAAAGTATCGATCGGTATAAAACAAAGTTTGCATTGGAGATCAGTTATGTCAACTTTCAAAAATTCCTTCCGTATTTTCCTACTGAACACTAGCTGTATGTCAAAATTTGCGTGGCGAGACGCCATATGAGCTCTGAGACCGATAGGATCGTTTGACTGGACCCGGCAGAACACGCAGTTAAAATTCTGGCCCCAAGTCCTAAAGGGACAGGCGGTTGAACATTCTAGAATAATCTCAGTATTACTTTTATATTTCAAGGCTTTTCCAAAACGAGGGTTGTAGGAAGACTTGTAGCATTTAAAGTTACGCTCATGTTGCCTCAGACCATGATCTGACAAAAACGTGGCTCCACACTTATCGCAAGTAAAAATCTTCATATGTGTCCTCAAATGAACGTTGATTTGTGAGAATTTAGGAAATGTCTTATCGCATTCGAGACACGTCCATCTTCCCGAAGGAGCTTGTCTATAAGGTAGTACTCCAAAAGGCACGTCAAAGTTGACTTTGATTTTGTGATCTCGAGAAATGTGATTCATAAAACTGTCTATATTGGGAAGTTCTTGGGAACACATGTTGCATTTAAGATCAGTAATTTCAACTTTTAAGGCATCGTAGACTTTATAGAAAGCGCTGTTGTAGTCAGCACTGGAATGGTCGGCTTTCATGTGTTCTCTCAACGCGGCCATTGGCTCAAACTCATCATGGCAGTACGAACAGACGATCCTATTAAAACGAGTCTTAAAAGGAAACGCTGTCGAATGTTTTAGGACAAGAACAGCGTTTTGCCTTTGCGGGTTCTGTCCAACGGACCTTTCAAACAATCTTTGTTTCGGTTTACTTTCAAGTCCGTCAATATCCTTTGTGGACCCTAAAAAAGAAAAGAATTTTTATCATTATTATATTCTAGTACAGCTTCGGTTTTCGGAGGAAGAATGGCATCCCAGTTTACATCGATTGGTCATTTTATATTGGTCATAAATAAAAGTATAAGTTATTCAAAATGTTAGTTATTGATGAGCAAAACTACCTTGGAAACTTCAAACATCAAAATGCTTTTTAGCCACATGTTTGTCCAAAAAAAGTTTTGTCGTAAACGCCTTTGGGCAACTTGGGCATGGGTAACTAAGTTCTGTATCTTTTTTTATTCGATGTACTCTTGCCATATGGTTATACTTCCCGGATCTCGTCTTGAAAGACTTTTGGCATGTCGTACAATCGTACTTATCAGCTCCTGTTTTATAGTTATGAACCGCCATCAAATGTTTTTTGCGAACCTCCCAGTTAGCGAAGCGTGGTTTGTCCTTGCAATACACACAGACGTATGGCAATGATGTGTGCTGTGTTTTCACGTGCACGTTCCTTTCATCTAGCGACGAAAATGTGGCGATACATCGGCTGCAGTTATATTTGTTCTCGTGTGGTATTTTAGTGTGAGCTATCATTGCAGATTCAGTAATAAAACCTTCGCCACAAGTGTCGCAAACGTAATTTTGGAAATGTTCCGAAGTATGTTTCTTTAGGGAGACGAAATCTTTGAACTCGTTCGGACAAATCGTGCATTTCCATATTGAGCCATCGTTTAGTCTAAAAGGTAGGACCCCGATCTGTGCATCAGTGTTGATCGGTTGCTGGTGATCGTTTTTAAGATGGTAAATCAAATTGTCGAAAGATTCAATAGGCATGAAGCATAGTTTACACTGGAGATCTGTAATATCAACGTTGAGGAAATCTTTCCCTAATTTCTTATAGAAGGCAGCCTTGACGTCATAATTCGCGTGTATCGTAACAACATGCATACGTAGACCGCTTGGATCGCTACTTTGAACCCTACAGAACACACAATTGAAGTTACTTTTCCATGTCCTGAAAGGACTGGCTGTTGAACACTGTAAAATGATTTCGGCATTTGATCTAGGTTTTAAAACTCTTCCATTTCTAGCCTTGTAAGCAGTTCGGAAGCACTTGACTTGTCGATGATGATCTTTCAAGGCATAATCCGAGACGAAGGTCGTGCCGCATTTGTCACAACTATAATTCATAAAATGGGTAACAATATGTCTGTTGAAAGCTATAAATGAAATAAAGACTTTGTTACAGTAAACACAAGTCCAATGGGTATCAGAATTTTGCTTATAAGGTAAGACGCCATATCGGGCGTTGAATTTCACAGGCTTATTATGCTCCCTATACAAATGACTCATAAGACCGTCTACATCTTGGATTTCTTCAGCGCAAATTTTACATTCTAGATTAGTTATATCGATTTTGATTAAATTGTCCCTTGCTCTGTAGAAGACGTTTTTAAAACCCGAATTGATATGTTCTGTTTTCATGTGATATCTGAGATCTGTAAGGGTGTTAAATTCTTCGTGACAGTAAGAGCAGAGAATTTGACTAAAGCGAGTTTTGAACGGATACGCGGTTGAGTAAGTTAGTATAATTTCAGCGTTGCGCCTTTGCGGCGTCTGGTAAACAAGGACTATTTTCTTTTTTGTTTCATTCTCTGTCTCACTACGTCCGTGAATTTCCAATGTGGACCCTAAAAACAAAAAAGAAAATGGTCAGTGTCATACCTATATTAAAACAACGAACCTTTTTGATTTGTCTTATTTTTGAAAGGTAAGGAAATAAAAAAAAATAACACATGTATTTTGGTATACAGACATCTATTTCTACTACTGACATCAAAAACATTAAAAGAGTACATTACAACCGCATCGGAACGCATTGCATCGTATAACAATACAAAAAGGTCAGTGCGGCCTGCCTATAGTGACTAGTGTGCGAAATTTCATACAATATAAATACATAAACGACGTACAAGGATTTTTGTTTTCAATCAGCATCAGCCTTAAACGTCAATCGTAACATCGGGATGAGTGGTCTTCAGGTGTGTTTTTAAGCTAATTTTTTGTGCAAACTGCTTATCACACAAAATACAGACGAATCTCTTGTGCTCACTGTGGATCCACATATGCTGCGTTAAGCTGTTCTGCCTCATGAAACTCTTAGAGCAAATAGTGCACATAAACTGTTTTTCTCCTGTATGCCCTCGGCAGTGATCATCTAACCTCTTCTGAGTATTAAACTTAAGTCCACAACAAGCGCACTGGAATCCTTCATCAGTATGTGCGAGCTTATAATGCATATAAAAATACTTTCTAGATGTGAATTTTTCTTCACAATCAGGACAGTTATAGATTATCTTTTCGTAGCCATGTTCTGCTTGTAAGTGTTTCTGCTTATGTTCCCAAGATTGGAATCTTTCGCCGCAAACTATGCAGCAGAAGGTCCAGCAAGATTTTGAAGCCCTGACATGTGCCTTTTTTTGCTCCAGTGTAGGATATTCTGTCCAGCACTTTCTACACACATGTTTTGTAACTGCATGTATGCACTTAATGTGGTATTTTAAAGCCTCATGTGTGAGGTAGTTGCGCCCACAAGTGTCACAAGTGAACCTCTGGTAATGCACGATCGTATGACGACACAATTTGATTAGAGTGGGCATTTTCTTGCCGCAATGATAACAGCAATAATTGTTGTTGACTAACTTGTAAGGTTGCAAACCCACATCGAATTCGAGGTTTAATTTCTTAGCAACATCCGCATGTGCCTCCTTCAAGTGCTGAGCGACCTCTTCAATATTTTCACAGGGTTGGGAGCACAGTCTGCATTTTAGGTTACAGATATCGACTTTGAGGTATTCTTTTAAGCTACTCATGTGGTGGAATGCGGTGCCGATGGTGAACTCTTGGTGGTGGACATCGAAGTGTCTTCTGAAATGCGTGGGGTCCTCATAACCTTCGCAGCAGTAGACACAAGTGATAGCTTTTCCTCGCAGTCTGAATGGATACAGGGTCGAATATTGTAACACAATCTCCGCGTTCTCTTTCGCCCATAAATGTGGTTCTAGAAACAAAAAGAAAATATCGCAGTGACTGGTCGGCTCACTTTTTCTTTTAACGGAAACAGGGATACTCTTTGTAGTATAGTTCAGGTCATAATAAAAAGACGGTATACATATATAGGTAGGCCGTCCATCTATCTAAAATACATGTATACCGCTGTATCCGGTAAGATTGGAAGCTGTACCCAACTTATTTGAGAAGACTAGGCAGGTTAATACGAGTATCAAAGAGAAAAGTATAGGTACTAGACGAGAATCTATTTTACCTACTACTTCAGCCTATAAAGGTCCATTGCTGGACAACGGCCTTCCAAAAGGCTTTCCACAATTACCGGTCTTGTGCTGCCCATATCCATCGGCTTCCCGCGACCTTCACCAGGTCGTCGGTCCAACTCGTTGGGGGGCTCTCTACGCTGCATCTTCTGGTACGTGGCCGCTACTCTAGAACCTTACTGCTCCACCGGCCATTGGTTCTACGAGCAATGTGCCCCACCCACTCACACTTTTCCCCAATTTTGTATAAATCAGTGGTCAGGTTATTGATATCACAAAAACAAGCAATTAAATCTAACTCAAGTTTAATATTTCAAAACAAAACAACAGTTTCCATAACCGAAATATAGAACCACAATATAATTGATAATCTATTAATAATATTGAAGATTGCATAAAATCAGCGATTCCATAGATTTATGTTCGCGTTGCCCGACACAAAACAAATGGTTTCTTTTTTCCGAGATTTCTGGTTTGGTTATAATGAAGATGTACAGTCTCACCAAAGAGATAAGAAACCAGCACCCTATTTTCGTAACATACTATTACTAACAATTTTAATAATTTTGAAGCACGTTGCTAATCCATTGTTCCATATGTTCGAAAAATATATCTGCTCAACAACGTAAATAACGCAATGAATGTTCTTGAACTGTCAAACCAAAACCCATTACTACTGATAGAGTTTTTCGCAATTATCTATCAACGTAAATTTCATTTGAAATCATCTATCAGTTTCTTACTAAGAACTAATTTAACTCCTTTGGTGACAGCAAAATGAAACCTTTCAAGTTCAGTTGTTGAGAAAATTATGCTATCCAATATTAACAAAAAACTTCTTCAGAATATTCATAGACAAAATTTGACCCCATAATAATTATATCACATTTATCTAATAGATTCTATACTAATTTATAAGTAGAACTATATTTTTAACGTTTTTAATGACTATTTAATACAACAAGATCTTTTAAGAGCCTACTTTCCAAGTAGGTATTTAAAAATGGCGTTCTAACTTAACAAGTACGACACAGAGGTATGCTTTAAGTATAAAAGCAAAACATCAGGATGATTTCCACTAAACGGCTCGCATCGTATCGTATCGGCAAAGATGCGTTGATAGACGTTTGTATCCGGCAAAAAGTCGATGCATACTGGCGCTTGGGAAGCTAGCCGTTTCTGCGGCTAATTATACAACAGTATTTTTAAGTAAAGAATCTATCTATGTACAAAAATTTCAAAAAGGTATAATGAAAAATCACAAAGTTATGAGCTTGCTATTCTACCAACAAAAGTATGGTCAAAGCTCCGTCCAGCGCAGTCCGTTGGCCTCTGGCCTTAGCTGTGGCGCGCGCGCAACTACTATGATCTATCGTAACCACTCAGCTACAATTTCTAAATGTATGTGGGAAAAAATATAACATGGTGTTCAAATGATTGGAATCGATTCAGTTGCTTATTCTGAACAAACTATTTTCAGGTTTCGTATAAACAAAAAATAACGTTGTACACAATATGTAAAGAAAACCCTGTCCAATCCGTGAAGGTATTGTTAGGTATCGATAACTGATTCTACTAATGGATACAAAGCCGGTCTAAACTTAAAAAAAAGATCCCCCGATAAATATATATAATATTTCGCAAAAAGAGGTAACTTAACACATATGTTGACGTGTTTCAATGTCGAAAGGATCAATGGGCACTGCTCGTTAAACATACACTACCACACTAAATGCATAACGGACAGCTCCCTGTGCATAGAGGCTGATGAGACCGTAGCGAATGTGCTCTTCCAGTGCACCCAGGTCACCCAGATTAGATCAGAAACCTTCAAGATACCCAGATCTTATACAGATGTTCTCAACAAACCAGAAGACTCAATAAACATCCCACCGGCACTCTAGTCCACTACAGGTACAAAAAGTACGGAAATTGAACCTTTAGTATACTAGAACGCATGAAAGCACTGGATCATATACATAGGTACGACGACAGGCGAACGGAGCCGATCGTGTGTCGCAACAGATATCGACTATTGTGTCGTAGAAGATTCCCACGGTCAAAATGCTTAGAAATATAGACTTCATATACTGTGTATACGATTTAATAGTGTTTAATTTGTTCCGATCCGATGCGATGCGAGCCGTTTGGTTACCTCCAAAAGTTGTCATTTTTATACTTCACCAGTGACACACCACATTATGATTTAAAATTCTAGTGATCCAAATGTTTAAATTTAACGACTGTATTGACAAATTCAACTACGATTGATTTATCAGCATATGTATACACTCATTTTCTGTCCTTATACGCAACCAAACTTGTCAAACCAGAAAATTTAGAGGAGGAGATTCGCCTCGCATAGTTTATATTCCTGAATATCATTAATTTTTCCAAAAAGTTACTTTATAAAACGCCCGCTCTGGGAGCGGGCACAGGCCGCTTAAATACTCAAGTAATTCTTTAAGAGTACTTCTTCATATTTTGTTTTAAACAGAATGTGATATAGCCCCTGAAGTGGAATAACGTCTACTAACTTTTGGAGGCCCTGAAAATAATTTGAGATCTTTTTGATGTAGATATAAACACGTCATAAAACTAATCGCACATTACAGCCGCCGCATCACATTGCATATCAAATAATATTATTATACTCGTCAATGCGAAAGCAGCTCTGTTCCATTCGTCAGTCTGTAGTATTTTACGTTTTAATGGCTGAACCGATTTCAATTTGGCACACAAGACTTAGGTATATATGTAAGATAATATTCCAATGGGACAGTTTCCGTTTAGCTAGTATATGATACAAAGTTGCGTTATCTTCGGTGTGTGTGATGGTCCATACAAAACTTTTTGCAATGTAGCGCGGCCCAACCAAATATGCGTGCCGATTTTGCGTACTCAGATTTTTCATATGCTATACTTTGTGCTAAAAGTGCTTGCCCTACACCACCCAATTATCTTCAGGTACCTCAGGATGATGACCTTTCATATGCGCTTTGTAACTATGTTTTTGATTAAACTGCTTTTTACAACACCTGCACTCAAACCTCTTGCAATCACTATGTGTCCACATGTGCTGAACAAGATTCTTCTTTCTCGGGAAAGATTTAGAGCACACATTACAATGAAACGTTTTTATGCCTGTGTGGACTAGCATATGCTGTTCTAAATATCTTTTAGAGGCGAATTTCCGTCCGCATTGCGCGCAAGGGAAGTTGACTTCAGCGTGGGTCGTATTAAAGTGCCCTCTATACGCATTTCTTGTTGTGAAGCTTTGACTGCATTCGGAACAAGAATAAGACTTTTTGGATTGCCCATGTGCCGATACTAAATGTCGTTCCTTGGCGGGCCATGTCATGAATCGCTCCAGACACACAAGACATTGATACATCCAACATCCGGGAGAATTGATGGTGTGTTCTCTCTTAGCTTCTAAAGAACTGAACTGCTGTTTGCATTTTCTGCATATTCTTTCGGCTGTTATGTGCGTGAATCTGATATGATGCTGCAAGGAGCTGTTGGTCGTATAAGACTTGCCGCAGGTGTCGCACGTAAAATTCAGAAAATGACACGACATATGACGACTGAGTTGTCGCATACAGGGAAAGTTTAGATCACATATTCCACACATGAGTCTGTCTTGTAAAAATCTGTAGGGATGTAGCCCTAACTGGAAGTCAAAATTTATTTTGGCATCATGTCTCTCGTTTAAATGTCGTGCAATGTCGTCGATTCTCGCGAAGGATTCAAAGCAGATTCTGCAAGCCATTTCTGTGCAGTCGATTTTGAGGTAGCACTCGTAGGCAATATGAGCAAAAGCAGTTCGGACTTTGAAGGAAAAATGTTCTTTCTTCATGTGCTGTCTAAAGATCGTGGCGTCGGTGTAACTATCACCGCAATATACGCACATGAGGGCTGTGTCCGGCAGTCGGAAGGGGTATACCGTGGCGTTCAGGACGATAGTCTCTGCGTTCCGTCGCGCGATGGACAACGGTCGCATCACGTCTAAAACAGACAAATGCCTTTGGTCATATTTTTGGTGTGCTCCTGGTAATGATATTGATGCGTAAAAAATGCTTAACTAAGAGGGCTGTATATATTATTGAATATATTACTGGTTTGTTTGTACACACTGCTAACTTTCGCGGCTTCGCGTCGATTAGTCATCAGTAATCCTGGACGTCAACTCTTAAGTTTGATTTTGACCTATCTAATACCGAATAAGTAACGAAAGTTTAAATAAAATAAATATTGGGAGAAATGTATTCTAAGGATTTCCGGGATATTTAGAACTTATTCTAAGGTTAAATCTCAGGAGTGAAGGATAATAAGAATCAAACATCAAATAGTAATCAATTTATTAAATACTATACCTAACTACAAAATATTATAAAACAAGTAACGAAATATACCAACGTTTTTAATTATTTAAACTATGCGAACATTTAACAGATATTTTGTATACAATCATTTATTTTGAGCGTATTTGGGCGAAAAGATTTATAGAATCATATACTTATAGCATATATCAGATAAATCGTCAAACAGCTTTCAAGGTTCCAGGAATACCTACCTACCTGCCTTTTTTTTTCAAAATGGCTGTCGCATGATTCTTATAAAAATCGATAGCTAATGTCACATAAGACAACGCTTCACAGGGTTTGTTCGTATTCAATTTTCCATTTTCGCTTGTCAGATATGGATTTCTTTCTATAGGTGCGTTCTATTCATACGTGGCCGCAGTATTGAAAATTAAAACAAAATGGTAAGACAGTACCAGGACCATTGAACTGAACATTCTAACTTCATAAGAAGGCTACACCGCATGCCACTAATAAAATTATGATAGTCATTTATATCGTTAATGAGCGGTTACAGAAATAACAGTGTTTAAAAAAATGTGTCGGCTCGGCCTTTGAACGTTGCAAGCGTGCCGCCGCGCATGTTTGTGGGTACGACGTTGACCCCTGATGTGAACTCTATTAAATCAGCTGATAGGAGTTTTTCGAGTTTTGTTCACATTGCGCTTTTTTGTGTAATTAGCGATTTAATTATAAAAGTATAGCAATTATGAACGGTTTAAAGTGAAAAAAACTGCATATTATTTTTTTTTAAATCAAGAAAAATCCGGCGAAAAATTCCACCACTGCGGGGTCCAGAATCATGTACTGGATCCATGGTACTCGTTTGTGCGTCGATGTCTAGAGACACCCTTTATAGTGCCCCAAAAGTTTTAAAATTGACTACACCTATTTGATACACGCTAGAATACTTTTAACAAAACAAAAGATTTCCTTTATTCTGAAGAGAAAATAGTTCTCCCAAAAACCGATTCATAATATACACCTTTCAGAAACCCTGCTGAAAATCCAAACACGCTCTAAATAAAGATTAATTACAAATTAGAATAAAAAAGAAAAACTTTAAAACATTTTACAAATACTAAATATTCCTTTAAATCCGTATAATATAGAAATTATAATATATTAGATAACAGAAGAAATAAAACTTATTGCTTGATTAATATTAATAACAAAGACATAAGACTTAAATGATTAATAGAAAAACAAGGAATATTTTTAGTTGTTTTTTGAACAGCATCCAAACAAAACCAACATCAAAACATTTTGTTTTGTATAAACTTGAATTTACTCTTGAAATAAGGTCTGTGCTCGATTCCAATTGAAACTGAGATCAATTCATTCGGTCTATTCAGAAGAGCTGTCCAGAAACTTTGCGGTTCCTCTTTTAAAAAAAATAATTTGCTGTCACAATATTTTCAAAATTACAAGAGTCAACAGGAATCGGATTACTACCTGGTACTTGTTGAGAGGCCTGGATTCTACGTAGGGCTGTTGACAAGTACCAGGACTTAGCCAAATAAGAAATGGCCAACAATTGTGATATCTATGAGTCTAAAATTAAATCACCTAACCCAAATAATGCAGCGAGTACCATTGAATAAATCTGAAGTCTACATGCTGTGTTTGATTACGAAAGTACGTAAAAAGAGGCCCAACACGCTTGAATTTACCGACAATTGTGCTAGTGTGAAGTATCATTCCACCAGAATTTCAGTGCGTCAAGGGATGGTGCTCGGACATGTATAGCTCCAAGTCTCTCTTACACTGGAATCATGATGGCAATAATAATACCGTCATAATAACGCAAGAGCATTTGATAACTCGCCGGTGATTTAATAGTGTCACAGAGTTTTTGTAATGGGATATTTCCATCGACACATACTAAAAATTGCCCAAATCCGGATGGTACGACTTCATGTGAGTTCTCCAACTAACTTTTTGATTAAATTGCTTATCACAAATCTTACATTCGAACCTTTTAACTTCGCTATGTATCCACATATGCTGTCTCAGCGTAGACTTCCTCGGAAATGTTTTAGAACAAATATCACATGAGAATAACCTCTCATTAGAATGTACGACCATATGCCTATCTAAAACATACTTCGTATCAAATTTCCTATCGCAACTCGGACAATCAAAATGTTGGTCAGTGTGCACTATTTTAAAATGAGCTCTGAATTTGTTTGGTTTCTTAAAGATCAGCCCGCATTCAGGACAAGGATATACCTTTTTCGGTATACCATGTACTTGCTCCATATGGTTGCGTTTTATCTTCCAAGTACTAAATCTGTCGCCACAAACAGAGCATATGTGCTGTCGACACTGTCTGGACCCCTCAAAGTGCCTCTTCTGATCTTCAGTGGAGTACAAAACAATTTTGCACTTCCTACATCTCCTCTGTTTCGGTACAAAGGGGCAGGAGAACTCGAGATGTTTTTGCAAGGAGGTAGAAGACGCGAAAGATTTCCCGCAAAGTTCGCAGGTGCACTGGAAGAAGTGTTTCTGGATATGTCGGCTCAAACTTCGAATATTGGACGATTTGTCGTGGCAAACAGCACAGGATAACTTGTCATTCTGTATATTGAAAGGCTGAAGGCCTATATCGTGATTTAAGTCGATACTTTGATTATGGACTTTGTTTAAATGAACGGCAGCGTCTTCGATTTTGTTGAAAGTTTCAAGGCATATTCTGCAGTGCATGTCTGTGCAATCGGCCTTAATATATCCTTCGTGAAGGTGTGAGAATGCGACCCTGGTGTTGACCACTTCGTGGTCGTCATCCATATGTTTCCTGAAGCGAGACGGCTCGTCAAAACTTTCGCAGCAGTAAACGCATACGATGGAACTCTCCGGGAGCCTAAACGGATATGCTGTGATATATTGTATAAGGGTCTGGGCGTTCCTTTTTGCGATGTGCATCGGATTTATTTCTAGAACAAAAGAGACATTGGTCACTTTTTGTGTTAGTGCTACGTAATTTCACTAGTTTAAAGTCCCATTGTACTTCGTTATAAACTATTGCTCTGTGCATAAAAGGTGGAAAAGAAAAGCATGGAAACTGGAAGAGTGTACAATTCCTTGACTGCCGTGAGCGCTGAGTAGCACGATATCCTAGATTTAAGTGTTTATCGGGCTTTTTCATCAGGAATTTCTCAGTAGCAGCCCGGATTGTGAAACTATGCCTGGTTGATGACAACAGGCTCGCCCCTATTCCATACGACTAAAAATAACCAGTAAAATATCGGTATACTAAAGGTACATATGTGGTTCGCCTAATCCTTGGGATTACAGGCGTTATGTCATGTTATGTAGACGAATCTAGGAAAATCGTACATTTTTTTGCCATATTTTGCAGCTACGTTCCAAAAAAATATATCGAACTACTCTCTAAAAGACATGCATTTCTGGATGCCTGGCCTTCATATGAGTTCTCCAACTCACTCTCTGGTTAAATGTCTTATCACAAATTTTACACTCGTGTTTTTTCACTTCACTATGTATCCACATATGCTGCCCTAAAGTAGATTTCCTCGGGAAAGCCTTAGAACACACTTGACAAATAAAATTCCTCTCCCCTGTATGAATAACGATGTGTTTTTTCAAATTCCTGTCAGTGTCGAACTTTCGCTCGCAGTAAGAGCATTCCACGTAGTCATTTGTGTGGGTAGTTTTAAAATGCAACCGAAGAGTATCCCGTTTACTAAAAACTAACTGACATTCAGGACAATTATAAGTCTTCTGCGGCACGTTATGTGTGTCCTTTAAATGATTCTGCTTCATATTCCAAGTAGTAAACCTTTCTCCACAGATATTACACACATGCTGGCGACATCGTAGCGATTTCTCCAAATGGTTCATTCGCTCAGTCGCAGAGTTGAAATTTTTTCTACATTTTCTGCACCTGTTTTTGTTATTTTTATCGGATTCTGTGCCGCAATTGTATCTAAGATGGCAATGAAGAGAAGTCAATGACGCGTATGACTTGCCACAAGCATCACAAGTGTATTGAACGAAGTGTGTATGCGTGTGTTTGCTCAACAACGCCAAAGTTGAAAATTTCTCAGTGCAAATTGCGCAAGAATATTTATCCTTATAAATTTTAAACGGATGCATGCCTAGATCATGTGTCGGGTTTATGTTTTTGTTATGCTTTTCGAGTAAATGGTCTGCTGCTTGTTCTAAATTAAATAAAGTATCGAAGCAGATTCTACATTTAAGGTCAGTACAATCTACTTTAACTGAGGCTTCGGCAACGTGGACGAAAGCCATTCGTACTTTGAAGTCCTGATGTTCTAAATTCATGTGTTCCCTAAACTTCGCGGGGTCTGGGAAGCTATCACAGCAGTACACGCAAACCATGGAAGATTCTGGCAGCTTGAAGGGGTAAGCTGTCGTATACTCTATCATCGTTTTGGCGTTCTGTCGCGCGATGAACATCGGATTTAGTTCTAGAACAAAAAGAAACGTCCCATCACTTATCCTGTGTTGTGGTATGTTTGTTACGATACTAAGCTAATGCTGGACTCCACAATGGTTACTACTGGTGATAAAGGTCAAATAAAAGTCGCTTACTGGAGTAGACCCAAGATAGTGTAAATGTCAACGGTTAAAGAAAACGTCCGTGTATTGCTTTCGCTCATTTTCAATGAAATGCATACTTTCAACATTTTTAAGTACGATTATAAGATACATTTAGGTCCAAATGTAATGTAAATTGTAAACTTATCTCGTAACCCTTGAATTGTGTCCACCACATTCATCGCATTTTACTTGGCAGCTAAAATAAATGTTTTTTGTAAAAAGTAATATAAAAGTAGGAGAGTGTTAAACATAGAACATAATTGCTTAAAATAAAATAAAATAAAAAGACACTAGATAAATCATTACAAAACAGACTGGCCCTAGATTACAACGACTAGCTACCCAAACGAAACTATGTAACCTCATTTAATATACTATGGAAATATAATAAATAACATCATACAATAACTATAATATAAACTACTCAATATTATTCTGTTAAAACGGAAAACATTATTTTCAAGTTATCATTTTTCCCCCCAAAATCCTCTAATTCGGGATGGTACGATTTCATATGCGTCTTCCAACTGACTTTCTGATTAAACTTTTTATTACAAAGTTTGCATTCAAAACGTTTATGTTCCATATGTATCCACATATGCTGAATCAAATTCTTTTTTCTCGGAAATGACTTGGAGCAGACCGTACACGGAAAGAGCTTCTCCATTGTATGAGAAACTCTATGCTCTTCCAAATTCTTTTTGGTAACGAATTTCATGCCACAGCAGGAGCAGACGTAGTTGTCATCAGTATGACTAAGCCTAAAATGTGTCCGATACTTCTTCCGTTCTTGGAAAACTTGCCCACATTCGGGACACGCGTATACTTTCTTTTCAACCCCGTGGCACTCGGTCAAATGTAGTTGTTTGGCATGCCAGGACATGAATCTCTCTCCGCAAACACAACACAAGTGCGACCAGCATCTTTGGGACTCCAGCAAATGCTTTCGCCTCTCCTCTGTTGAGCTGAAGGTCCGTTTACATTTGCGGCATATCTTTTCGGTGCCGATGTGAGAGAATCTTATATGACTACGCAGTGCTGTGTTTGTCGCGTAAGATTTTCCGCAAGCTTCACAGGTGTATCTCCAGAAATGACTCTGTGTGTGTCTGCTAAGCTGCCGTAAGCATACAGCCTTGTAGTGGCATATTGCGCAGAATAGCTTATTGTTTTCCAACTTGAACGGTTGTAGCCCTAATGCGACGGTTAAATTAAGAGGTTTTTTATGTTCAGAGTAAAGATGATCTGCAATCTGATCCAAATTCTGGTAGTGTTTGAAGCAGAGCCTGCAATTTATATTTGTGCAGTCAACTTTAATATACCCTTCTGAGCAATGGACGAAAGCCATTTTTGGGTTAAAGGTTTCGTGTTCTTCGTTCATGTGTGTCCTAAATACATCAGGATCGGGGTAAGTCTCGCAACAGTAGACACAAACCATGTTGTCTTCGGGCAGCTTGAAGGGGTAAACGGTGGAATATTTCACTATAATCTCGGCGTTCCGTTTCGAGATGAAATTCGGGTCATTTTGCTTCTCTAGAACAAAAAGAAATGCCCAGTCATTCAACTGCCCTTCTGTTTTCCTTTTTTGTGGTGTTGATGATGCTTTCTAAGATTATGACACTTAGTTGTATGGTTAGATAAGGATTATTTTCCGAGTTTAAGGTTGAGTGAGTCAGATTAATGTAGAAGTTAAACAAATTGGTTCAAATATATCAAAGGTGCAAGTTTAAGATCGAAAATGGAGCTCCAACTGGTCCCGACAAATTGGTTTTCAATTTGTTAAATTCTTGAAAGAAAATATTTTTTCTAAATAAAATGAAAAGTTTTAAGATTTCAAATTTGTTAATATTACCTATTTCAGTACACCTACACTAATAATACGGCATTAATCTTCTGGCTCACTAAAATATATCTAATAGCCCCAGCTCAAATGTAGTACAAAAAAAGTATCTACTAACGTAATTTTATATTATATTGCAATATATAGTTGAAGCGATATTGGATGCCAAAGTTATTTAAATCAAATATTATTCTTTACTTTAAGATTCAATGTAGGGGTCAGCTACACAGACCTAGGGGTCTACTCCGAGGTCAATGAAATTGCAATTAATTCAATTTAATACACCAAATAGTATCTTCGTAATACGAAACGGCCGATACGATCAAATTGCCACTTCAGAGTAGACCTTGTCCAGGATTGAACAGGTAATATTAAAAATAATTTAGGGTTCAAATTGCGTTGATTACAACTTTTGCCACGGACCGTCTCCGAATCCGTGTGTTCTTATGTAGACACTTGGTTTGTATTGCAGCGGTCGCCTAGGTGACTCAGTGCTCTATGTTTTAACAGTCGTAGTCAGTCGTAGTCGTAGTCGGCACGACCCTAGTAATAAAGCGCAAGACCGGGCTAACGTGATTTCCGAGGGACGGGGGTATCGATATCGTATCGCCAACTTTCAAACTCCGGGTTGTTACTCAGAAATAACATGGGAAGATGCAGAGTACCTGTGCCTGAGTCGAAGGCTTAAGTCTCCGTTGAGATCCACCTCAAAAATTGACCAACTCTGGGTGGTAAGACCGCATATGTGTCTTCCAACTAACCCTCTGATTAAAAGGCCTATTACACAAAGTGCAGTGAAATCTCTTATGCTCGCTGTGAATCCACATGTGTTGCGTCAAATTCTTCTTTCTAAGAAATGATTTGGTGCAGGACGTGCAATGGAAGAGTTTTTCTCTTGTGTGTAACAGTTTGTGACCTTCCAAGCGACTTTTACTCGCAAATTTTATTCCGCAGAATTGACAGACATAGTTATCGTCAGTATGTGTAATAATATAATGCGATCTATAAAGTCTATACTCCGTGAAACTTTCCTGGCATACTGGACACGTCTGACGTTTGTTCGTGTTCTCTACATTGTGAACTTCGCTCATATGGTCGCGTCTAAGCTTTTTAGAGACAAATCTGTGTCCACAAACATTGCAGCAGTAAGGCCAACATCGTTTGCTCGCCAACACATGCGCGCGGCGCTCCTCAATATTAGGGAAGGACTTCCTACACTTAGTACATATCTTTTCTTCGGAATGGCTGAAGAGGATATGCTTCCTCAAGTTGTCTCGACTAATGTATGACTTACCACAAGTCTCGCACGTGTACTTGTGGTAGTGTCCGCTGTTATGCCGAGACAAGCATCTGAGTGACGGGAACTTTTGGAAGCATGTAGCGCATACCCATCTTTCGGAGCCTAATTTGAAAATCTGAAGACCTATCTCAGCGTTAAGATTTAAATGCTTGTCGTGTTCCAAGACGAGGTGTTCAGATATAGAAGCTAGGGAGTCGAATTTTTTAGCGCAGAGTTTGCACCCTAGGTCTGTGCAATCAACTTTGAGGTATTCCTCTGTGCCCATGGTGTGCGCAAACGCATGTTTAACGTTGGGTTGGTAGTGGTCGTTTTTCATGTGTTCTCTGTACGCCTTCGGGTCCTCAAAGGCATCGCAGCAGTAAACACACACCATTTCATTAGCGGGGATCCTGAATGGATAAGCCGTAGTGTATCTCAAAATGAGCTTAGCGTTTTGCCTCGCTTCGACCAACGGATCGAACTCTAGAACAAAAAGAAATGGTCCTTTGTCACATTTATTTTGGCAGGAGACGTGATTTGCCGCACATGCGCAATGCTGTACTGGTGGGTGCATTTCTGCTTAGGGTACTTTATTTTCTTTTTGATTCTAAGTGTTGAATTTCACCTGTCTTTTAAATAACAATCTAATTTGTAGTATAAGTAAATTAAGTGTTTTGTTAGGTAGGTCTATCACTAGACAGATAAAGTACCGACAAAACGAAGTATACATAGAGCCTATGGTTTAATAGATGTACTAGGCTGTTTAAAGTGTGTGTAACTAACAAGATAAATATATGTACGTGCATAACAAGATAAATATATGTACGTGCAATAACGTGATAGAAGTGAAACAAAAATTTTAAAAATCAAGTATAAGAGCTTCCCTTTCATGTAGCTAAATGTGTCTAAACGTGACGCGTCCTAAAATTTAAATCTTGATGCTCGAAACTCCACCTATAGAGTTTCACTTCAAAACTCATAGGCAAAAATGATAGAAAACATTGGTAATTCATAGTAAGTTTAATGTGAAATATTTGTTAAATTATATTACAAACTCCATAATTGTATTATATCTTAAAATTATCAACTACCCTCATACAACGAAACCGTTACGAAGCTGACATTACAAACACTTTTGAATCACAAGAATATTGAGGGTCTGGCAATATTTGCAATATATTTTTTCGTCTTAGAAATGATGACTGAACAAATATTGTAACTTCAAAGAAGGCATAGTAAAGCGGCATGATAAAAAAAACTAAAGTCGATGGAAATATAGAGAAGCTACACGCTTAAATAGAAAGTTTTTGGAATGCACCTCTCCCGTATTATCGTGCGGTTCGAATAATGTTTGGTGCTAGTACGAATAAAGTTAAACTTTTTAAGTTAAGATTTTAAAACTTAGATGTTATTTTTTGGTCAATTTTCAACCAAATATTTAGTAATCTTTAATATTAACATAAAACGTCATCCCGTATTTTTATTATGTAGCTGACAATCGAGGTCTACAATAAATTCGCTTCAGTAACTCAAACATTATGTTTAGCAATATGCCGCTTCAAACGGTAAACCGACAAGAACTTCAGGCCGCAGTGCTTGCAAACGGCACAGTCTTCAGAATGATGCAGTTTAAAATGATCATAATACGCGTTCTCTGTCGTAAATTCAATATTACAGTCGACACAACGGTAGGTGCGTTTTGACTGACCGTGCGCCATTTCCATGTGTTTTTTCCTGGTCTTATAATCAAGAAACCTTTCTTGGCATTTCGGACAGCAGTACGGCATACAAGACTTTTGAGTTCGTCTATGCTTTTCTTTCGCTTCCATTGTTGGAAAGACTTTCTTACATCTTTTGCAGGATACTTCGTAGATTTGGTGTTTGGATCTGACATGTCTCAACAAGCCGGTGGTAGCAACATAACTACTTCCACAAACATGACAAACGTAGCTTAGAAAATGCGTGATCGTGTGACGGTTTAAGTGAAAGAGCGACGGGAAGTTTTTCTCGCAAACTGCACAGTTATAAACGTCTTTTTGCAGTTGGTAAGGCATAACACCGAATTTTCCAGCAGGGTCGATTTTTCTGTCATGTTCGGTGTCCAAATGAGCCAAAACCGTTTCTAAGGTCGGAAAACCGGTGTTACACAACCGACAGCGTAGGTTAGTGAGGTCTGCTTTAATAAATTCCGTTTTTGGGAGGTGATGAAACGCGACTTTGATGCTAAAGTAGTCATGTTCTCCGTCCATGTGTCTCCGGAACTCGTCAGGGTCTTCGAACAACTCTTGGCAGTAGACACACAGTATAGACTTATCATTCACTCGGAAGGGGTAAGCAGTTGTGCTACTGATTATTGTCTCGGCGTTTGCGCGCGTCGCGTCATAGCTTTCCGCTAAAAAAGAAAAAGTTCTTTGTAGACCATTGTGTTGTTAGCTTCTTCTATCTTCTAGAAGTTTGGATATCTTGAGGCTCTGAGTAAATGTTCTAGAAGACTTATATGGAATAAGTTGTATATTTATTCGTTTTTTTTTTTAATAAATGGTTTATACCGGGCTGTAGAAACGAAACATATTGCCAACTGAAGCGAAAGTATTGTCAAGTAATTGGTATAAGTAAATTCACGTCTTAGGTAAAAACCTATCATATAACGCAGTAGTTCTCGACCTTAAAAGCATTAGGTCACATGTGCTATACATGCGACTTAATGTTTCGATGGATTCGAGCAGTAGGTCATATGTATAGGTCTGACACGACCTACTGCTTCAAAGGTCGATAATTATACAATATCTTTAACATGACATGTCAATTTATCATCGAACAAGATATAATCAACAAAAACATCGAATAGATTTGTGTCTAAAGCATTATATACGCTTTTTAAAAGACTTGTAATCGAAATATTCTAATTAAATTTATATTTTTTTGTTAAGAATTTCTAAATGTATATTTATTTGTACGTCTAATAGCAGCCATCTGATACGTTTAAAGTAATGGATCGAAGTTGTCCATGAGCTTAACATTTCCCGAATAGCATCTGTTTCTTACATCTTTTTGGACGGTCGAGATTTTTGTATGAAACAGTTTAATTTTTGATGGCCATTCAAATGTCATGGTCTCATAGAGAAAATTGTTTATCTTCATGACGTCATATATCAACATTTCCTAAATACTTTAAATTATTATACAGGGTGCAAAAGACCGTGACGGATCTTTTTGACGTGACAACGTCTATTAAATTGGTACGGCGTGGAGTCATTCTCTAAAACACCGTAACGGCCGAATCTGACGCCACACGGAGACCACGCCTACTTTACCCCCACCCCTAGAGCGCCCGATGTGTAAACATGTAATAGACGCTGTCACGTTCAAATATCGGCAGTAGACGGAGTTCTACAGACAACCAATTTTTATATCCATCAAATACGCATTCTGTACATCAACCTATAGTAATATTGCTAAAAATAATTACTGAGAAGGTGTGGTTACTGGTGTGAACGTTGTTTTTTGTGATAAAACGCATGAAAAACACGCAAAACTTTGTGCTTATAAGTGTATTCAATAGTATAAGGGCCGTGAGTAAAAACGCAAGTAAAAATTGAAATTTTGGCCTTCCATATCTCAGTAATTAGATTCCAAGTATGGTCCAGGACAAAAAAAAATATTACAATGACGCAGTGTACAAGTGACTCTTGTAACTCTTGACTTAACCTTTTTACACCTATTAGTGACTATAAAATATGGCGTAGTTTTATTTTTTAATCAAAAGAGTAAAAGGTTTAATAACGAAGTTCTTTAGATATGTTATAGAAAGACTTTGGGCAAGTATGCACTAATATATAATAACAGGGAATACATCCCACAATTTTATTATAGTTCAAGGTAAAGAGGTTAATTGAAAATTTATAATCTATGTGCGTGTGAAATGTCAAAGACCAATAGCATTTTTTTTAAAGAGGATTCCATTGGGTCAAGAATGATAAAAAAATTACTATTGATTTTTGAGTTTGAGCATTGAAAATAGCGTAAAAGAATTGAGGAGGATATAATTAATAACTAAGTATTTTATATTTTTAATAATAGTATTAAATAATAATATAAAATGACTTTTCTTTCACACTATTTCCAAATACCAACAGGCATTTAAATGCCTACATATGGATATGTCTCAAGTTTCTATTAAATTCATTAAAAAAATATCGTATTTCAAAAATCAATAAAATCAGAGCGTATTTATAATTTTAAACATTACGACCAAAATTATGAATGTTGAAAAATCTTTGTCTTATAAATGGGTGTCTGTTGCCTCTTTCGAACGGCATTTTCGATGAAATTTATTACACGCGAAAACCATAGACCATTATTTCAACGTTCATAAAAAAGGTACACACAAGAACTTACCTGGAATCACGAAATGAAGAGTAGATCGCAGTTTAATGACTTAGGATTCGAACCCAGATTTGTTGAACTTCGTTCCTCTCTGTCTGCACGATGTAATATAATATCGAAGACTTAGGCTACCTAGTCAGTATTTATAGACTATTCAAAAAACAGAAAATAATGAAGGAATGGTTATCTGAATTTGCTAGTATAATCTGAGCTTGTCAGTATACAAAACTCCTTATTGCCCCGATTATCCGAACTCATTCGTCTCAATCCTATTTGGGATATTTTAGAAGTTTATTCACGCCTCCGATCGTGTACCCTCACTTGTTTTGCGGGATAGTGTATGCAATTACAAATTAAACAATTCATTATCGTTATAACACCATTTTTAAATATCGTTTATCTAAACAACGCATATGACACCCAAGAAGTAATAAAAAAATTGTTTTAATTATAAACTAGTACTTGACTGCAATCCCGCCTGATGGTAAGCAGAGATGCAATCGTTGATGGTAAAGCGCACTAGTTTATTAAGCCTATTCACTTAAAATCTTAGGAATAGGAAGGATGACGGCAGTTGAGCGAAGTGATGCAATGTTAAATCCAAGACCAACACGAGCAACGATGCTGCGCCAGAGGGAGATTGAACTGGAGATCCTCCACGCCCAAACTCCCGACACAACAACAATTGGCGCGTCGTACCCGGCACACATCGCAACACAACTGCTCAGACCCGTCCTCCGTACGGCTTCACCAGACATCATGCCGGAACACGACGAATCGCTTGGCGGCAAGACCTTGTCTGGTGGGTGGTAACTACTGCCGGCGGCCGATGTTATGGCTTACCACCGATAAAACCGAAAAACATGGTATTCGGTTATATCGGTGGTAGGCCAAGCGCCGGCATGATGTCTGATGATGTTGTTATGTTGGGAGTTTGGTCGTGGAGGGTCTCCAGATCAATCTCCCTTTGCCGCAGCATCGTTGGTCGTGTTGTTGGGTTTAACATTGCATCACCTCGCTCAACTGCCGTCTTCCTTTCTATTCACTCAGTTTTTCTGAGTGAATAGGCTCTTAACAAACTAGCGCGCTTTACCATCAACGATCGCATCACTGCTTACCATCAGGCGGGATTGCGGTCAAGCGCTAGTTTATAATTATTAAAAAAATATATATATATATATATATATACTGTAGCCACGTTTTCGGATTGCCAGATTGTGCCCTACATTTCTCTCTTTCTCACGCTTAAATCTCTTTCCTTTGGCTTATTAGCTTGACAAGCGGGATGAACCGGAGAACGAACATTTATTTAAAGTTCTAATTATAATAATATTTTCACTAAAGCCTAACTCAACTCATTTTTGGAATTCGACGCAGTTGAGTAGAAAAACATGGAATATAGATGATAAATATACAGTATAAACCTTAAAAGAATCTGTTAACTCATCAAAATCTTTGAAGTGCAAGTCTAAATGCTGTAAGGAAGAACACAGAGGTACACAAAACACAATCACTAAATCACAATACATTAAATATTCAATACCAGCTCTGTATAGATTCGCTTTACAATATCAGATGACAGATCAACCAATATGGCGTCTTGTTAGTAGTACAAAGAGTGAATAACAGATGGCGCTTTAAGCAAGTTTGGTGCCCTTGTTAAATTTGACTAATGAGATCACAGGAAGGCAAAGACATTGGTCAGTTACGGGAATTCCATTGGTTATTTAAGGGTCAAATGATTGTGATAAATGTGGTTAAAAATTACGACAGCCAAACAAAACCATTAAAATCCCGTATTAATTAAGCTGTCATCCTTTTCTTTGCAAAACGAAGTCCTTTGAAGAGACATATCCATATGTTAACTTAAAACTAATCATGCATTATAATAATTAATGTGTATTAACAAGTTATGTACTGAATTTTTTATTATTACTTATTTTATTGGACTTTGGTTTTTAAAGATGTGTGAACGTAAGGTAAATCAGCTAGTTTCACTAATCGCTAAAACGTACAGCTTTCCAATAAAAGTAATTTCGGAAATAAATACATACTACTAAGTTTTTATCTTCGTGATATTTTCCGCCACATGTGAATTAAATCACACGAAATTGGGTTGTATCGTAAAAAATAATTTAATGTCCACCAGATAGATTTATAAAAAATATTGAACACGTATTTTTTATTTTTTCTTTCATGCAAATACTTTGGAAGATATATTGATTTGAAATGTCGCATGACGTCACGCCGTTGTACAAAATCTACGACGGCGTGACGCAATTAGCCCCCACTCCGTAACTTTAATGCGCTATATCTCAATAGTTTTTGATAATTTCGACAAAATAAAAAAATACGGGTCTTAATTTTTTTTATTATCTATAAGACGGACTAATTATTTTTTTGATTTTCATACCTTGGATACATCCCTATTCTACATCGCGAAAGGGGAGTTTAGCGCGCAAATAGCACACTTCAACACCAAACTGTAGGTTAATTGCCAAACCCACTATGCATTGGGTTTCATTTTGACAGTTCAATGAGTTCAATTCAAAGATAAGGCCGGAATCTACCATGCTGGCCTAGTACGGGTTGGTAGATTTAGAGATTTTTTGCTGAACTGGGCCTTTTTGCTGCAGCCGGGAGGCACACATTCCTGCTAGTTTTCTACATTAATTTGTTTTATCACAATTTACTTTATTTTATTATTACTATTTTTTTAAGTGAAACTTCTTTACGCACGCTTGACTTGGGGAGTAAGCTGGCGAACGCGTGACGTAAGCGTTACGAAAAGTGATCGGGCAAGGCGAACGGAAATTAAGTGGGGGATATAAGCACAGAGGCGCCCGTGACGCGTGCTTGGTACTACAAGGTCTACAACGAATTTTTTTTTTTATAAATATAGAAGATCTATGCAAAAACATTAATTTACCAATGAAACCATGAAATAAATTTAAATATTTATAGAAAATTAATATATCTATATGGGTATACATGTAAATATTGTACACACATATATATATATATACATACATACAGATGGAGCGAAAGAAGTTTCACTTCAGTCGTGTGGTCATAAGCACACTCGTTTTTTTTTTTTAATTTTTAATATTGTCTTTATCTGATGTATTGTGTGTCTTTTAATCTGTGCTAAATAAATGTATTTTCTTTCTTCTTTCTTTCTTTCTTTCTTAGATGTCACTTGTCTTCGAAGTTTTTGCCTCTAGGACATGCCGGTTTTCTCATAATGTTTTCCTTCACCGTTTTGAAAGCAGTGGGGATGGAATTATTTACACAAGAGTAAAACGCCTGATGCCTTTCGAACCTACGACCTAGGTATGGGTCGTAACGCCTTTTTCAGGAAACGTAATGTAACCAGTTACTTGATCGGCTTAACCTGTTACTAAACAAGTTATTTTTGTAGCTAGTTATTTTAATTCAGCTACTGGAATTGTTACAAATATTTGTTAAAACAAATATTTTATGAGTGTGTGTGTGTGTGTGTACATGTGTTGTTTTACTGTTCCAGTACATAACTTGTCAATTGAAATGTCGGTAAGCAGAGTTGCTAATGATAAGATATATACATATATTTTTTTAATGACTACCGTTCACCATTTATACAATATAGAAGGTTCTCAATTCAATTTGACGCATACCTATATCTGTTTTTTTTTTTTTTTTTTTGTAGAAATGTTATAAAGGGTGTCTCTGACATCGACGCACAACATTAACGCACGACTTTTAAAACGGCTGACCGCTGACTACCCAAGATACGGGCATGTCTCAGTTTGGGAGTCGTTTGTCTTAAATTTATTTGCCTCTGTACATTTTACTTTACCAAAATATATGTAACTCTTTCTTGTAACGTCTTTGTACTTTCGAAAAATAAAAATTATTATTATTATTACAAACGAGTACCATGGATCCAGTACATGATTCTGAACCCCCCACGGGTGGATGTGGAATATGCAGTTTTTCTCACTTTAAACCGTTCATAATTGCTATACTTTTATAACCCAATAAGATTTTAAAGTAAAAATAATTATTTCGCTAATTACACAAAAAAGCGCAATGTGAACAACACTTGAAAAACTATCCTATCAGCTGATTTAATAGAGTTCACATTAGGGGTCAACGGCGTACCCACAAACACGCGCGGCGCCACGCTTGCAACGTTCAAAGGCCGAGCCGACACATTTTTTTAGACAATGTTATATCTGTAACCGCTCATTAAAGATATAAGTGACTACCATAATTTTATTAGTGGCATGCGGTGTAGCCTTCTCGTGAAGTTTGCGTTACGCTGTCAGATACACACTGTATAATGACTATCTTGTGGTCACCGCTGTCTAAGAACATCTACTATACTTAAAACCTCACAGGTGCTTTCAAAGTCATCATCAGCTCAAAGTTAATCACTGTCGCATCCGAAGCTTTTTCAGCTTTGGAGTCTGGGGTCCGCTTTACCAGCCTAACTGCTGATTTTGGCTAAACTTCGATATTTTCCGTGAAGCGACTGCCGTCTGACCTCCACAACCCGAAGGCGATATCGAAGCATTGCAGTCAGACCACTTGCTGGACTTTTGAGGGCTCCAACAACCCGTAACGACTGTCATTAGATGTTCGTATGGCAACAGGGACTAACAGCTTGTTCAGGTGCTTTAAAAGTACATCTGTTTAGGTATTGCAGATCCTTTGACCATGCCCCAAGGGCTGAATGGATTTGGATAAGATTTTGCACACTGAAAGCCGATTTGTTTGAACATTAATACTTTTTTATTATGTACATTTCTTTGGTAATCCTGAAGTCCATTTGGATGTTTTTTTTTTTTATTATTTGGGATCGGTTTTAGACTTTTAGCAGGTGGCTCGAGTGGCATTCACTGCTTAACCTCCAGTGAGGTCATCTACTCATATTAATATTCCATTGTTATCTGCATGTCAAGCAGTCTTTTTTTTAATAGTTATAAACTAGCGCTTGACCGCAATCCCGCCTGATGGTAAGCAGTGATGCGATCGTTGATGGTAAAGCGCGCTAGTTTATTAAGAGACTGTTCACTCAGAAAACCTGAGCGAATAGGAAGGAAGACGGCAGTTGCGCGAGGCGATGCAATGTTAAACCCAACAACACGACCAACGATGCTTCGCCAAAGGGAGATTGATTTGAAGACCCTCCACAACCAAACTCCCAACACAACAACATTAGGCGCATCGTACCTGGCACACATCGCAACACAACTGCTCAGACCCGTACTCCGTACGGCTTCATCGGGCATCATGCCGGAACACGACAAATCGAAAAAATGTCTCGGGCAAAATGTTCTTAGCCAGTTCATTTGGATGACTTTCTAGTCGTTTTAGGTATGTTGCAGTAGAGAGTATTATATTTTTGATACTGGATTGTCACTGAGGTGAATTAGACTAGACTGAACATTTTTAATAATGGGAACTGGCCTTCTATGTTAAGATAGTTTTTATATCGTTATTATTTTGATGAGGAACAATTTAAGTCACGGCCAAAAGCTACTTTTTTTTATAATTACAAACTAGTCCTTGAACGCAATCCCGCCTGATGATAAGCAGTGATGCAATCATTGATGGTAAAGGGCGCTAATTTATTAAGAGCCTATTCACTCAAAGAAACTAAGTGAATAGGAAGGAAGACGGTAGTTGAGCGAGGTGATGCAATGCTAAACCCAACAACACGAACAACGATGCTGCGGCAGAGGGAGTTTAATCTGGAGAACCTCCACGAACAAACTCCCGCTAAGTAAAGTGCGCTAGTTTATTAAGAGCCTATTTACTCTAGCCTTGAAGACACTTAAATTGTAATCAGACGGAAACACCGCCGCTCTAGTCCTTCGATGCACGCGGTATAAAAGCTGAGGCGAAACGCTTCGTCCGTATCATATTGGTGTCAACAACGTAAGGGTGAATATTCCATTTCCATAATTCTACATATCATCAGCAACTCAACTAACCAACAATTTAGGAGTAAAACTCAGATGCCTACCTTTTTTCTTCTTTTCAGTTGTTTTAGCAGCCAATTTACTAGCGCTGGCTTTCACGGGTTCCTTTTTCACAGTCTTAGTCTTTTTAGCCGGCACAGACTTCGTTTTGGTGGACGATTTTCGTTTTTCTGTTGCCTTAGTATTGTCGAGGAGGTCTAGTATGTCTACGGATTCCTTTTTTGGTATTTTACTTGCTAATTTCGTGAGGGGTTGGTCGTCAACTGAAATTTGAAATAAGGTGTGAATTTATTGGAATAATCATTGTACACAAGACAATAGGCTGAAAAAATATATGTATACAATATGTAAAGAAAACCCTGTCCGACCCATAAGGATAATAAAGGTTAGGTAAACATGACCAAATATAATATAAAATTTTACGTAATCATCATAGTAACAATATTAATGAATTTTGAAATAATCTTTTTTCCCACGAATTAATTCCCAGTTCCCCGAAATTTGGTAATTTTTAAAAAGTGACGACACCATTTTGACGGTATTAGCAAGTAAGAGCGATGCGACCACGTGACGCGTGCCCTGCCCCCCGTCACCCGCGGAGGGGTTGCCTACCGCACATGTATTAAGTTATCTCTTTTTGCGAAATAATATTTTTTTTTAGAGGCATTTTTTTTTAAGTTTAGCCCGGCTTTGTATCCATTAGTAGAATCAGTTACCGATACCTAACAATACCTTCACGGATCGGACAGGGTTTTCTTTACATATTGTATATAGTTATTTTTTCTTTATACCAAACCTAATCATACATAGTGTGTTTAGAATCAGCAACTGAATCAATTCCCACAATTTATATATCTTCAAAGTTACGGGTCTAGGAAGGCCGGTTTCCTAACGTTTTCGTTCACCGTTTGCGAGCAGGAGTGATGAAATAGTTTTTACTTTGCTGGTATTTTGGCGTGGCTAGGTGGCATATGATAAATAATTTCATTGTTGTTGTGTTTTCTTGTATTCATTACTGTACCTACATATTATTGTATAAAGTCATGCTTATTAAATGAACAGACAGCTGTGCTGCTGGGGAGTTTGTTCTGCTACTTCTTCTTCCCAGCGAAAGCACTAGGAAGTGGCGATAAGGATAATAAAGGTTAGGTAAACACTTGACCAAATATAATATAAAATTTTACGTAATCATCATAGAAACAATACTAATGAATTTTGAAATAATCTTTTGTTCCCACGGATTAATTCCAACTTCCCCGAAATTTTGTAATTTTTAAAAAAGTGACAACACCGGTATTATTATGAGCGAATAGCGATGCGACCACGTGCCGAATGCCCTGCCGCCCGCCGCCCGCTTAAGTGTTGCTTACCGCACATGTATTAAGTTACCTCTTTTTGCGAAATAATATTTATTTTTTTAGGGGGATTTTTTTTTAAGTTTAGGCCGGTTTTGTATCCATTAGTAGAATCAGTTATTGATACCTAACAATACCTTTACGGGTCGGACAGGGTTTTCTTTACATATTGTATAAAATAATGCACCTGATGGGGTTGAAACCATGACGTAGAACCTGTAAGTCCCGGCCACAGTACGTCACCACTGCTCTGACGTTCGTGTAAAGTTGAATATAAAGTTACTACTCACGGTCATCATCATCATCATCATCGTCAAAGCCACATCTGTCATTAAAGTCATCATCATCGCTCAGTCGTTTCTCCTGTTTCACGTCCTCTTCCAATTTGACGTCGTCTATTGACTCCACCGGCACTGTGTTAAAGGAAATTGTCACCAGGTTAACATCTTTAAACTTTTTTTTCTTTTATAAAGTATAAACTAATGCAATCCCGTCTGATGGTAAGCAGTGATGCAAGGCCGCAAGTTATATAAACTAGCGACTTCGTTCGCATGGTTTAGTTATGCTCCGCTCCTATTGGTCGCAGCGTGATGTTATATAGCCTAAAGCCTTCCTGGATTAAAGGGCTATACAACGCAAAAAGAATTTTTCAAATCAGACCAGTAGTTCCTGAGATTAGAGCGTTCAAACAAACTCAAATTAGTATTAAGTTCAAATTAGTATAGATTATAAACTAGTGCTTGACCACAATAGACCTGATGGTAAGTGTGCCCACCAGATGCAATCGTGGATGGTAAAGCACGCTAGTTTCTTAAGAGTCTATTCACTCAGTTTTTTTGAAAGAAGACGGCAGTTGAGCGAGGTGATGCAATGTTAAAACCAACAACACGACCAGTGATGCCGTGCCAGAGGGAGATTGATCTGGAGACCCTCCACGACCAAACTCCCGACACAACAACATTTGGCGCATCGTACCCGGCACACATCGCAACACAACTGTTCAGACCCGTCCTCCGTAGGCTCTCAATTGGGCCGCTCCACGCGACAATGGAAGGGGGTCAATCACAGGGCCAAACAACATATAATTAAACGTGTTTATCGCAATAACTAAAAAAATCACACTTGGCACACAGGTGACAATAACATAATTTTTTTTTATGTTAGTTTGTCAAATTAATCAGTGCCTGACGTACATTGACGTGTTCTTGGTTGCCATGTTTTCAATAGTCTAAACTGTCAGTAGAATACATATCTTATTTTGATAAGAATTAAAAATCTTCTGTCAATCGCTAGACTGTAAGTGTTAGTTGTTAAAATAATAAACTATTATTTTTTATTTATTTTTTTTGTAATAATTATAAACTAGCACTTGACCGCAATCCCGCCTGATGGTAAGCAGTGATGCGATCGTTGATGGTTAAGCGCGCTAGTTTATTAAGAGTCTATTCACTCAGAAAAACTGAGCGAATAGGAAGGAAGACGGCAGTTGAGCGAGGTGATGCAATGTTAAACCCTACAACACGACTAACGATGCTGCGCCAAAGTGAGATTGATCTGAAGACCCTCCACGACCAAACTCCCAACACAACAACATTAGGCGCATCGTATCCGGCACACATCGCAACACAACTGCTCAAACCCGTCCTTTCATGATGAAATAAAAAAAAAATATTTGTGTGGTTTTATGAAACCACGGTAAAAGTGAAATTGTTTTTGAATCTTTCTACATAATCCCACTTCAAAATATGCTGCAAAAAACAGGATAATACACTAACCCCCTTATTCATAAACGCTGCTTAAAGTTAACTAGTGATTAGCGGAGAGTTTTAGCGGGAAAGTCAAGCTGAGTGTCACGCTCATTTTTCATCGGACTTTTAAATTTTTTTTATAGTGTTGTTTACTAAATAAAAGTGCGTGATTTATGTAGTAAAATGTGCATTTAGTAAATAATTCATAAAGAACAGCGAAATATCGCAGCATAGTGGCCACATCATGACTGTCTCGAACCCCCATCTTAAGACGGGTCACGCGGCCGTCTTCTTCGACATGAACAATTCATTACGTGACATTAGCTAAATGCACAAACTGTGCGAAGCCATAAAAAAAAAGAAAGAATAGTGATTAGCGATTTTTTGAACATACATTTTAGACACTTGCATGTCACTTAACTTTAATAATCGATTATTAATAAACCACTCAAACACTGGTGTTTATCCATAAAGGATGATTTAAGTGACGTTAAAAGGTCAAAAATGTATGGTTAAAGAATCTCTAATCACTAGTTAAGTTTAAGCAGTTTTTATGAATAAGGGGGTGAATTTAAATTTAGTGAACAAAGGAATCTGCACCAATGACTTATAAGATGATTTTAAAAATAGCAATTAATTACCTTCGAGTTCTGGAATAATAGAGCTGCTCGCATCCAGGTGTTGCATGAAAGTTTTTTCACACTCCAGAACCTGCCGCTTAAAATCTGACGCATCCCGCAGGCGTGAAATGCACAGCTCACATATTAGGCGGCTATTACTGTTTGGACCACCGGACTGGGAGTATGCAATCTGGTACAGAGATTAAATGATTTATAACAAAACATTGCAGATATTATATGAATTCAGTGTATTTTCTTCAGCAATGCCTTGATTACTTACTGACAATGTCACTGCTTAATATTTTTTTGTTTATGCGAAACCTGAATATAGTTTGTTTAGAATAAGCAACTGAATCAATTCCAATAATTTTTACACCATGTTACATTTTTTCCCAAATACTTTTAGAAATTGTTGAACTGTGGTTACCGAGAGTGCACGGTAGATCATAGTATTGCGCATGCCGGTGCAACAGCTGACGCCAGAGGTCAACACCCTGCTCGCCCACCTCAACGGAGCGTGGACCATATTTTAGTTGAGACAGCCAAGTAGGATAACAAGCTCATAACTATGTAGTTTTTAATGATATATTTTTGAAATTTGGTACATAGATTCTTTACTTAAAAATACTAGACATGTGTTTTCGGGTTTCGCATAAAGATAAAATAATGTTGTAATGTATTATATATTTTATATGTTTATTATATCCTCTTTTGAATATTAAAATTACATAAGACAGCTCTCAAAACACCCGAAACCTTCACAAAAAAAAAAAATAGGTGATGGTTTCAAGGTTCAAAATCTTAGCTGGCACGACTTCCTACTTATAAACTCCCTAGCAGCACAGCAACTGTTGCAACAAAACTGAAGAAAAAACCAGTTGAATGTGAATCTGACTCATGCATAAATACAAATTTATGGTTTTCTGGTTTTTTCCTTTACTTGACATTGTTTTTTGCCCAATTAAAAAACAATGTTTTCTTGAAATCGCATGATTCTAGGTCAACAGACAGTATCCCTACATAATATTATTTTTCTGAGAACTATTATAACTTTGCCTATTACCAGATTCTGGCTTGAAATCAACTTCTGAGACTGACTGATATTAAGAAAGCTTTTTTGCAGTAGATATATTGTTAAAATTCACAGAATATAACAGAATACTCTATTATGTACACCATACAAATTACATAACATAAATATGAATATTCATTTATTGTATGGACAACAGCAGGTCAAGCTACCCTGAAAACTATAAAATACTAGCTTTCCTACCCGCGGCGTCGCCCGCGTGGAATTTGGTTACATCACGCTTTTTAGATTTCCCTCGAGAAAATCTTTTTTTTTTTTTCAATAAAAGGTAGCCTATGTTCTTTCTCAGGGTCTAAAGCTTGTCTGTGCCAAATTTCATCAAAATTGGTCGAGAGGTTAAGCGGGAAAGTGTAACAGACAGACGGAGTTACTTTCGCATTATTATGGATAAATAATAATGCAAAAGTAATAATATTAGTATGGATAAGCGAAACTGATATTCCCAATAAACCTTGAGCATTAGAGATAAAGTTGAAAATCTAGCTAGTAGCTTAATGTACTGTCATTTGTATATAGTGATTGCTTTTAGCAAGATTTTACTAGCTTTTGCTAGTGGCTTCACCCAGGTGTATGTCCGTTATTAAGCAGTGAGATTGTCAGTAAGTAACCAAGGCATTGATGAAGAAAATACACCAAATACATTGATGTAATTGCAACCACCAGTGCATATTGCCTATTAAGTTATTCTATGACTCCAAGTTGAAAATCTAGCTAGTAGCTTAATGTATTGTCATCTGTACATAGTGTTTTCTTTTAGCAAGATTTTACTAGCTTTTGCCAGTGGCTTCACCCAGGTGTATGTCCGTTATTAAGCAGTGAGATTGTCAGTAAGTAATCATGGCATTGATGAAGAAAATACACCAAATGTACATACACATTGATGTAATTGCAACCACCAGTGCATATTGCCTATTAAGTTATTTTATGACTGACCCGTTTGTGCCGTCCTTGTAAGCTTGACTGCTGAACATCTGGTCCTGGGTTCCAAGTCCAAGATGAAAAAGTATTATTAGATTTTCTTTTAGGAATTTCTTAATAACATTTTAGAGTTTAGAAGTTCGCTATTTATACCCCCATGTCTCAGAAAGCTTATAAAGCTGTTGATTCTGGGTATTATAGTGATGTGTATGTTTCACTGTATATGCTATCAACAACATATTATTTTAGCTGTTTTAAAAAGAAAATGTTCCTTTTTTAAACAGCTGAAGTAATTTGTTGTTACCATAACATATGGTCAGATTGCTAAGTCAGCTTGATAAGTGGAATCAAAAATTAAAGGGCAGACAACTGTTTCGACCTGACCTTAGTGAAAATAAATATTCGACCATTTTGATCAGAACAAGGAGTCCAATTCCGGCAAAAGTACTGTACTCAGGCTCCAAAAAAAGCATCTCCAAGTTTGTTCAATCGATTTTAAAACCCAACCAACGAATGTAGTGCCAACCAAGGAGTAGGAACTAACAACAAAACACCAGACTCCACAAATAGGTCGGGTAATAAAAAACTTGTTCTGAACCAAGAAAATGGATGCCGTGGCGTCTTCATGAAGATGGATCGATATATATGCAAGCTAATACTTACTGAAACGTTGAGGGCCTCTGAAAGCATTTCAGCATAAACCTCACGCTTTCCCATCCAGAAATATTCGGTAGAAATATCTTTGTAGCATCCCTCCGTCAAGCAACAACGACAAACACTTGGACCGGCTCGCCATTCCGTAGTTTTAACTTCCATCGTCACTTTTTTAACTTATTTTCACAGGAAATATATTCAACATACTAATTAATAACAACTCACTTAAACTATTAGGCGAAATTACATAAAAACTATTTATTTTCTTGAAACTAACGCAAGGCAACGCCATCGAACGAACGGCAGTCCTGCGCTAGTGGTGGACAACAAGCATGCGCGCGCAATAGAACCGTTTACGTTTTTTCACATCATCGATTTTTCATCTAGATTGATGGAACTACTACCAAGATATGAGTCTCTTTGCATTATCATATTCTTGTTCAACAAAGTGCATATAACGTTAAATAATAGTTAAAGAAAAGTTAGACATTCTATTAAAGTAATTTTGGTTTGTGACCGTGAGAAATATACGTAAACAAAAAATTTAAACAACTTCTGCACAAGATGGTAAAGGTTCAAATATTGCAGTGAAATAAAAATTTCTTGTCTGGTGAAATTTTTGGGTTAGTTTTGGCAGTGTTAGGTTTTTAAGCAGAGCATTTGCCTAAGTAAATTGATAATATAGTCACTTAAAATAGTAAATTACAAATGACGATTGACAGCCTCAGTGGCGTAGCGGTATCAAACGCGGCCTCTGCACAAGGAGGCATGGGTTTGATACCCGCGCAGTGCAAATATTTGTATGCATGAATATGAATTTTTGCACTGGTCTGGTCGTGCCTCGGAAAGCACATTAAGCCGTTGGTCCCGGTTGCCATACGAACATTTAGTGGCAGTCGTTACGGGTTGTTGGAGCCCTCAAAATTCCAACAATTGGTCTAACTGCAATGCTTCGATATCGCCTTCGGGTTGTGGAGGTCAGACGGCAGTCGCTTTACGGAAAATATCGTAGTTTAGCCAAAATTAGCAGTTAGACAGGTAAAGCGGACGCCAGACTCCAAAGCTGAAAAGCTTTGGATGCGACTGGGATTAATGCTGAGATAGTGACGATGATGACAGGATAGTCTGGTTAAGTAGTCACGAGCTATCAAGGTCAACTACGAGATGCCATATGAAAAAAAAGCATTCGCGTCACATTCAAATTAGACATTTAAGAATCAACAGTCAAGATGCTGATCTTGTTATTTGAAGTAAAAAGGAGAGACTTTCATCAACTTTTAAATCACAACAATGCTACAGAACTTGTCATTTCAAAGTTGACTGACAGTTAGAAGTAATGTGCTACTCAGTGCTACACAACACTGCGTATAATTGTTAAAGCTCGTCATTAAAAAAATGATGTCTACACACAGATTTCGATATCAACATCATGAATTGCTTATCACAGTCCACTGTTGAACCTAAGGCTCTCCTAGATCGCCACAATTCCTTGGCCACCGCCTTCCACGCCGAGTCAGCCCTAGACACCTTTTTTAGGTGGTTTTGACGAAGCAATAGTAAACGTATGATTTTAAAATCATCACGGCGACACAATCAACGGCGAACCTAGCATTACGATTCAAGCCGTTTAGTCTGGTAGTTAATTTTATACGAAAATTATATCTTGTATGTATTTGATCGCTATAAAAATAACCAAGTATGGACGACAGCAGCTCAACCTATCCGAAAAATGTCCAATCAACCTTAAAGCTTTACAAAAAAATTGAAAGTCTAATAAAGAAATCTGAAAGATTGTAATAGCTTCATGTGCTGTCGTCTGTACAACAGTATCTTTATCAGTTTGATAAAGAAACAGTTGTTTATTTGCAGTTTAGCACCTGCCTCCTCTTCCAACAACCTCACGGAAGAACTGGGATACCAGTTTCTTCAAAATTGCTCCGGCTTATGTTCCAATTCTTGAGGAAACCAACGTTGACATCTATGATGCAGACAACATTGAGGAACCAATGAACATGCCATTTAGCTTGGACGAGTAGAAAGCCGTGCTATCCCACGTCAAGGACTCCACTCCGGGAGTGGATGGATTCCCGTACTCCTTTATTTCTAAAGCTGGACCAAAAACTCACAAATATTACCTGGACCTGGCTAATTTCTGTTTTACTTCGGGCTTCAATCCCACAGAGTGGAAGGTTCAAGTTGTCATCCCGATTTTAAAACCAGGCATAGGTCCGAATGATAATTGCTCATACAGACCCATTGCCCTATAGTCCATACTTATCAAACTATTGGAACATTTAGTTAAAAACCGATTAATGTAGTTGGTGGAAAACAGGAGACTGCTTCCAACAACTCAATTTAGCTTTAGGAAAGGTCTGGGCACAGTTGATAGTGTGGTATCCTCACGTCAGAGGTCCGGCTGGCCCTTAGCAGAAATGAGTCTGTGGTTGCTGTCTTTCTGGATATATCAGCTGCCTATGATTCCGTTCTCCTTCCTAATCTCGGGCAAAAGTTGCACGAGCTGAGAATTCCGGCTAGGATTTGTCGCATCATTGATAGCATTTTTACCAGTCGTACCATTCAACTTAGAATACCAGGGGGTGACTCTGAACGAAGACGGACTCAGACGAAGATTCGTCTGGAGAGGACTACCTCAAGGATCAGTTCTTAGTCTCCCATTATACAACATCTACACAGCTAACTTGCCCTCTTCCCTTAATTTCGACTGTGAGATCCTTCAGTATGCTGACGATATCGCACTAATAGTGTGTAGCAGTTCCATTCAGGATGTCGCCCTTTCAATAAATGTCTCTCTGGCCTCATTAAACCAATGGCTACTCGATAATGGTTTGTACTTAAGTGCGCCAAAGAGTAAAGCTGTCATTTTTACACGCAAGCGTTCTGTTCCTCCCATAGACCTAAACGTCAATAGTCAAAGCATTCCAGTCGCAAATAAGGCTAGGTTTCTGGGAGTAACCTTGGACTTAAAATTGTCTGGGGTTGATCACATCAGCAACACGGTCAAAAAATGTGAACGTTCCGTGTCGGTCCTTAAGGCTTTGGCTGGGGTGTGGTGGGGTCATACTGCTCTGACCAGAAGCGCTATGAATTACTGCAGCTACCTACTTGAGCCTTGCAATAAAGAAGCGCTAAAGCAACTAGATAGCATCCAGTCCAAATGCCTAAGAATAGTGATTGGGACTATGAAATCATCTCCCATAAACGCGTTTCAAGTGGAATGTGCTGACCCTCCCTTACATCTTAGGAGACAATGCTTGGCAGATCGATTCCTAACTAAAGTATTTTTCCTCTCATCCCATCCCTTGCTCCCAATTTTAGGACAAATGACCTCTCCTTTAATAATTCTTCCTATTGGAACCATAAAACAGTTCCCATATTGATAGACAGGTATAGAGAGCTTAAACGACTCTCTATGCCTATCTGCCAATACCCATCTCTTCCGGTCTTCTCCGCTGCATACGAGCCTATTTATTGTGAACCAAAAGTAGTTTTAGGTTTAGGTATATCAAGGAATTCTCAAAACGCTAGAGAGGACTTCGAGTCAGCTGTCAAACATTATTGGGAAGGATGGAATTTCTTTTACACTGATGCTTCAAAATTTTCTGAAACTGAATGTACTGGGGTGGCAGTTTATTTTCAAAACTCAAAAATAGCCTTCCTGTTCCAATGTCCACATTCAAATAACAAGGTCAGTAATTTTTTCAGATTCCCGTAGTAGTATTCAGGCCCATAAACAAAATCAATTTCATAGCAAAATTTATAATAAAATCATTATGGATATAAAAAACTTGTTATTTGAATGCTACCAAAACGGCTTGGACTTTGAATAACCTGGATCCTCGGTCACTCGGGTATTGCTGGCAATGAGTGAGCACATCGAATCAAAAGCACTACGTAGCGCATAATTACGATTTGCGGAATGGTGCCAGACCCAAGTTATTTAACTCGTGGACTGAAACATGGAAGACGACTTCTAAAACCAAGGGCATCTACTACGCTGATATACGGCCTTGGTTTACTAAATGTCCTAAATTGTCGAAGAGAACTATTTCCTCACTGTGTAGACTTAGACTCTGACATTGTTGTAGCCCAGTGTTCCTGAAAAAGATCCACGTCCGGGATGATTCCCGGTGCGAGTGATGTCTTGAGGATGGTACTTTGGACCATATTTTCCGTAATAATAAATTTTTTGACCTTTATTCAAAAATTCCCAAAGTCAACATCCCTCTCCCAACTAATTTTCATACCCTACTTTGCCCCTAAATTAATAAATCTATTGGCCAGATTCCCAAATGAGAACTAGTTAAAATTTTAATTGTCTGTATATAGTATAAACTAGTTTAATTGTTGTCTCATGTGTCCCTGTAAATTAGATTTTTTGTCTTACTAACCCATGTGTTTGTCCATGCAGCTACACTAACACCTACCACGAAGGGAAAGTTCGACGGCCTGCCTTTATTTGCTGCCGTCATCACGTGACACAGGCAGAATAGTCTGTAGCGTGTAGGACGTGTCGCGTAATTAAAACTCAGATAAATCGAACTTTATGTATTGCACGAATGTAAAAGAGTACAATGTATTCGACGTGTAAAATGACGCGATACAAGAGTGTGATCAAGGAATGGATATAATAATGATGTTGTATAATGATGTTGTACAATGATGTAGAATATGATAATAATAATGTGTCTTACAAGCTATGCACTCACTTAAATACTCACTATCTCTATACTAACTATCTCTAAATGATAGTGGGGTAACCAATAACGAATCAGCTTCCGTCCTGCGATGTCCACGCGGTGTTGCGTGCGTTCTTGATGCTGATTCGTTGATCGAGGCAGGCCACTGCGTATGACTGGTTAACGTAGAACGCGCGCCAATTCCGTCACGTGCTAGATGACTCGTTATGGTTCCCACGGACGTTGACCGTTGGCCCTGCAGATGTGTTCTGGGACGTGAGATTTATGAGAACCCTCGCAGCGGGAGTGGGACGCGCGCCATGACTTCCGCGATCCTCGTGTGATTAATAGTCGACCTTTTTGGTGTACTTTGTAAGAGGACATGTGTAGCCTTTGTACATCGCCACAATAGCGAACACGTGTGGCATTTGTACAATGCTACAGTACTCCCCCCTTTTTAGCAAAGCGTACGTAGCGTGCAGGCGTCTTGACGATCCTGCCTGATCTGGTACGTTGTTCCCTCGTATGCGGGTCTGGATGTAGGCTGGGTTGCTCATCTGTGGTAGCTGCAGGTGCTTGATTGGTCTCGCTGTTCGTATGCCTGGGATCATCTTCTGTGTTGATTGTGTACGCAGGTTTGAGGCGATCAATCGATATATTGCTAATTCGTCCTGGTAGCTGGATTGTAAAATACTTTTCTTTACGTTCGATGATCTTGAATGGACCTTGGTATGGATGCTGTAGAGGTTTGCGGACGGTGTCATCGCGTACAAACACGTGGCTACATGTTTGTAGGTCGTTGTGGACGAACATACATCGCTTGTTTGCATGCGATTTGTATGTAGGTGTGAGCTTCGCGATAACTTCTTGCAGGTGATTGACGTAGTCGTGGTCCATTTTCGGTGTAGCTGGTGTCGGTGATATGAAATCGCCTGGTAGTCGTATTGCTTGACCGTAGGTGAGTTGCGCTGCGCTTGTGTTAGAGTCGGAGCGGATAGCGGCTCTGAGACCCATTAGAACAGCAGGCAATTCGTCGATCCATTTGTTGCTGTTTTCTAGTCTAGCTATGAGTGCGGCTTTTAATGTCCTGTGCCAGCGTTCGACGATTCCATTACTCTGCGGGTGGTATGCAGTAGTACGGGTTTTTTCTACACCGAGTAATTGAGCGAGGTCTCGGAATAGTCGACTTTCAAACTGTCGTCCTTGATCGGTAGTGATTCTTATTGGACAACCGAAACGAGATATCCACACTTCGTAGAGTTTTCTTGCGACGATTTCAGCGGTTGTCTCCTGAAGTGGTACAGCTTCAGGCCATCGTGTGCACCGGTCGATCATCGTGAGCAAGTATTTGTGTCCACATGCTGACGTCGGTAGCGGTCCAACGATATCAACGTGAATATGTTGAAATCGTTCGCTCGGTGGGAATGTTGCGATGTCACTATGATTGTGTCGCTGTACTTTGGAGAGCTGACACGAATTGCATGTCTTAGTCCACTGGCCGATGTCGGTATTCATTGACGGCCAAAAGAATCGCTCTTGCATCAGCTTCCGTGTGGATCGTACTCCTGGGTGGCTTGGGCTGTGCACGGCGTTGCGACGAAAATCAGCTGTTAAGTAGGGACGAACATGTGGCGTTGATGTTTCGCAGAATATTGGCTTGTTAGTACCCGGTAAAATGATTTTCCTGAGTTGTATGTTGGTCTGTTGAGACAATGTAGGGATACAACTGTCGTTTTCTTGAGCTTGAGATAACTCGTCGTAGTTGATGGGTGAGGGCACGTCGATAGTTTCGACGCGTGATAATGCATCTGCTACAACGTTTTGAGCTCCGCTCACGTGTCGAATGTCAGTAGTGAACTCGCTGATAAACAGTAGCTGCCTGATTCGCCGTGGTGTGTCGTTATCGGAAGGCGGCTTACGAATTGCGTAGGTCAGCGGTTTATGGTCAGTGTAAATCACGAGTTCTTTGCCTTCAAACATCTTTCTGAAATGTTGTATTGACTGGAGCTCCCGATCGAAAGTCGAGTACTTCTTTTGTCTTTCCGAAAATTTCTTTGAAAAATATCCGAGTGGCAGCCATTGTCCTTTGTTTCGCCTTTGTTGTAGAGATGCCCCGGCGCAGGTAGCTGAGGCGTCCGAAAAAATAGCGATTTGGTCCTCTGGCGAACTGGATGGGTAAGACAATAAAGCAGCGTTTATTATGCTTTGTTTGCACAACTCAAAAGCTTTTGTCGATTGATTGTCCCACTTTACTTCCGTCTTGTCTCGTTTTTTTGAATTATGAAGGAATGCATTCAGCGGTGCCTGAATGCTTGCCGCATTTGGGACACTGTCTCGGTAAAAATTTATCATGCCCATAAATCTTCGTAAGTCTTGAATGGTTTTGGGTTTGGGGTACTCTGTGATTGCTTTGACTTTGTCTTGAAGTGGTTTGATTCCCTTGCTTGATACTTCGTAACCTAGGAACTTGACGGTTTCGCTGCCGAAAACACACTTAGAGGGATTTATAGTGACACCATACGTGTCTAATCGGCGTAAAACTTCCTGCAGATCTCCGATGTGGCTTGCTTCACTTTCAGATGCAACGATAACATCGTCGATGAATGGGAACGCGTAGTCTATTCCGTTGAGTACTTCGTGTATGAATCGCTGGAATGTCTGTCCGGCGTTCTTGAGACCTGGGCACATTCGTGGAAATTCGAATAAACCGAATGGTGTAGTGATCGCTGTCTTCTCGATATCAGGTTCGAAGATCTTTAACTGAGAATAAGCTCGGTTTAAATCGAGAGTGCTGAAGATTTTCTTGCCGTGAAGTAGGTAGGTAAAATCTCTGAGGCGTGGGACTGGATAGCGATCGGGTTTGGTGACGTCATTGAGTCTTCTGTAGTCACCACAGATGCGTAAGTCGCCGTTTTTCTTAGGAACGACGTGTAGCGGACTGGACCAAGGGCTTTTGCTTGGTCGGCAAATTCCTTGCTGCATCATGAGCTCGAATTCTTTCTTCACGGGCAGGTAGCGATGTGGAGGAAGAGGTCTGCACTTGTTGAACACTCGTGGGCCAGTAGTTTCGATGTGGTGTTCTACCCTGTGTTTGGGAGTATCCTTCATGCTTGATGGTCGCAGGATATCAGGAAACTTACTGAGGAGCTGGTGATACGGCTGTTCCATGTCGATACTTCGAACTGTAGGTTCGGCGGAATGAATGAGTGATGCTCTGTTTGTGTTTGTCGACGAGACGTCGTCCGGCTATGTCGACGAGAAGTTGATGACGCTTCAGAAAATCTGCACCGATGATGGGTTTGCTGACTGCAGCGACGATAAATTTCCAGGTGTACGGCCGTCGTAGGTTGAGATCCAGTTGTAGGGTTTTCTCTCCGTACGTTGGAATGATCGTGTTGTTTGCTGCGTACAAACAGAAATCGGTTTGCTTTGCTTTCCCGCCTTTTGTCCTCGGTATCACGGAAACGTTTGCGCCCGTATCAAATAGAAATGACAGACGCGAATAGGGAACTTGCACTTGATTATTTTTTTGGTGCAAAGCAAAGATCTGGGCTTTACTTAAATAATTTTAAAACTCAAATTTAGAAAAATGCTATATTTATTTTAATAACCGCGTGCAAAATATGATTTTTCAAATTTCGCTCCATAACGCCAAGTCACGTGACATGACGTCACTGCATCGATTTTGTTTTATGAAAGGTTATGGTTAGCAGATTATTAAAAGTCTGAATATTAAATTAATCTCATGTGATCTGTGATTAATCTTATAAAACATTAATACGGAACTCCCAAAATGGATTGCCCTTCGACGATTATTTTGTGTTTTTACTTTAAACAAACATCTAAAGTAACATAACCTCAATTCAACTAACCGCGCAAGTTTTTGCCCTTTCATCTCCACACCCGTATAGTTTTTATTTTCCATGAAGAAAATCCTCACCATATCCATGTCTACCTTCGGAAGATTTCTCGAATCTGCTTTAATAAAGCCTATATCCATATTTATTATTTTCGCTAACACCTAAATACAATCCAAAACAATCCGAAATCGATGTAGTGACGTCACTGCTCCCTGATTGGTGTTTCAAATTAAGTTCCATTTCACGTAATTTATACTTAAAATATTAAGTAAAAATAGCATTTTTTTCTTATAAACCTTCCAGTTTAGCAATATCATATCTTGTTGAATTTGAATATCAATATAATATCAAATTATAAGTTTAATGCATGTACCCCATTCCTATCAGTTATGAATAGGCGGTGATAAGTGTTGTTCGCGTCAGTTGCCGCCTCAACCGACGCAGGCATTAGTTTTCCGACTGGGCACTGTTGTTGTTGAAGTTGTTGTTGAAGTTGCACGGGCGTGTACACTTACGCGCGTTTGCGCCGTACTTGCGATGATAATAACAGATAAGTGATTGTTCTGAATACTTGCGGTTGCTATTATCGTTGCTTGTTGAACGCGATCTCGAACGCCGTCTGTCGAATGATCTGTGTGATCGTGGTCTGGATTCCTGCCTGTTCTTGAGTTCTGCCAGCTCCAGAGATAACTGCCTTATTTGATCGTGTAGGGCAGCCACATCGCTCGTGCGTGAAATCTGCGCGACCTGGTTAGGTTGCGCGATACTGTCCATTACACTGTCTGCTACTTGCGATAACTTTTCCAAGTCTGTAGTGTTGCTCACGGTGAGGACAGCGCGTACTGAGGGTGGAAGTAGCCGGGTCCACATGATGCGCAGTGTACAGTCTGGTATTTTCTGTCCGGCTAGTTCCCGCATTTTTCGCAACAGCTGTGAGGGTTTCTGATCTCCGAGTTCCATCTCATCCATCAGCTTCTGCAGCTTTCGGCTCTCGGATTCCTCGTAGACACTGATGAGTCGGGACTTCAGGGCTTCGTACTTGTTTTCAATGGGCGGGTTGGTTATAATATCACTTACTTGTTGAAGTGCGTCCAGGCCTAGTCGGGCGATAGCTGCTTGATAGCGCGCGTCATCACCTTGTCTCTGTGGCGCCATTACTGCTTCGAAGTGTGTAAACCATAGTCTGGGATACGCCGGCCAAAAGTCAGACAGCCGTGCTTGTAGTGTGAGCGTGTCGACTTGCCCTCCTACCTGTGTTGCGTTGCTTACCTGTGTTGCGTTGCTGGTCGCCATCCTGATTACTCTTCTGGTGTATCACGCAGCAATACCGTGAATATAGCCTCTTGAAATCCTAGTGGTGAGACCCGCTTGTGGGAAGCCACTAGAATGTGCTAATCACGAGTATCGTCACGTTTGTCTTGATTCACGTCGCTTAGGTCACCACTGTAGCGCGTAGGACGTGTCGCGTAATTAAAACTCAGATAAATCGAATTTTATGTATTGCACGAATGTAAAAGAGTACAATGTATTCGACGTGTAAAATGACGCGATACAAGAGTGTGATCAAGGAATGGATATAATAATGATGTTGTATAATGATGTTGTACAATGATGTAGAATATGATAATAATAATGTGTCTTACAAGCTATGCACTCACTTAAATACTCACTATCTCTATACTAACTATCTCTAAATGATAGTGGGGTAACCAATAACGAATCAGCTTCCGTCCTGCGATGTCCACGCGGTGTTGCGTGCGTTCTTGATGCTGATTCGTTGATCGAGGCAGGCGACTGCGTATGACTGGTTAACGTAGAACGCGCGCCAATTCCGTCACGTGCTAGATGACTCGTTATGGTTCCCACGGACGTTGACCGTTGGCCCTGCAGATGTGTTCTGGGACGTGAGATTTATGAGAACCCTCGCAGCGGGAGTGGGACGCGCGCCATGACTTCCGCGATCCTCGTGTGATTAATAGTCGACCTTTTTGGTGTACTTTGTAAGAGGACATGTGTAGCCTTTGTACATCGCCACAATAGCGAACACGTGTGGCATTTGTACAATGCTACAAGTCAAAACCGGCTCAGTTGCCAAAGATGGAAAAAAAAAATATTTATTTCCTTTAATATAATTTATGTTTCCCAAAGTTAATTTTAATCATAAGTGACATTCGAAACTTACCCATTGAACGATTTAAAAACTATATAAAGGTCAAACTTTGCAAAAAGGGGTATCATAAAATCACAGATTATTTAGACGACAATAAAGCTAAAGTTGCTCGCTCTGCTAACCGTTGTTATTAAGCAATATGCGTAATTATGCTACAGTTATGACATTTTAAACACTGTTTTTTTCATTATTGTATACATTTTCATTTTTAATATCTGGATTTGAAAAAAGACGATGATCCCTGAGTTTGTTTCAGCTATTTCTTCTCAGAGGTAGTCAGTTAGGAAATGCCGCCTCCATCTAGTTTAAAAAATAAGACGTGTGAAAGTGATTCGTGGTCCTAGTTGCTTAAATTTTATTTAAGATGTTTGCCTATTTTCAGACATAAAAAATTCTTTGTGCAACACAAGTATCGTTTGTATGTTTTAGGTGCGGGTGCCTATTAAAGAACGTTACTCAAAACTCAAGCTCTACTTAAGTCTCGTTTCAAGCCATTTCATTGGTTGAAACTAGTTTTAAGTAATGCTTAAACAGAGATCAATGCTTGAGTCTCCTTCTGGAATACGGACCTTCGACTATCCTATTTTATTGTTACTTAGGCTATTATATTGTTGATAAAACGTGCGTTATCTTTTTTTAAACATTTTTTTAAAGTTGTTGGAACCCCGTGTGTTTAACTTTAGACAAATGTCTAAGCTTATATAGGTATCTAAAATTATTTACACCACAGTTTAAGCGGCGTCTAGTACTGCACAACCATCCGGCAAACCCGATAAATTTAATAACCGTAAAATGAGCAGCACTACGAATCACTGTCAAAGTCAAAAGTCGATAAACATTGGCATACGTCAAAATGTCACCAACAAAAATGCTATCGAATGTAAATATTTATTAAAAAACTGTTATTTGAGATTAAAATGAGCACTACCAGCCGCCAGGGCCCTATCGTGGACCCTGGTTTATGTAGATGTTGCGGTACTTTGAAAAAATGTCGTTTGTTGAACGTGGAATACGAATGGCTTGGTCAAAAGGAGGTTTATTCCGAGATGTTCGTAGACTGCTTTGGTTTGCTCGTAAGTTCTTAATTTTCATTCTATTTATGAGTTCTCTATTATTAAGAAGGTAAGCATTACGCCGTGGCTCAATTAATAACGGTGTTAAAAAGGTTACCAAGTAATTTACTGAAAAATTTAATAAGTATACCTCGTCGCTTGAGTTTTCACCGTCTTATTAGACTTTATCAATACTATATTGATGTCAGCTTCCAGTCTAACCAGATTCAGCTGAATACCAGTATTTTGTATGGAATGTCTGAAATCGCCAACGCGATTTTATTTTATTTCCTTCTCCATATGAGAGGAGACCTGTGCCCAGCAGTGGGACGATAAAAAGGTTGATAATAATGATGATGAACTGTTTATGTGACCATCCATTTTATAACCCGATTACGGGGCAGCAACATACCCCAATGTGGTATAATAATATTTGTAATGATTACTTTCTCAGTTATCCCATTTGGAAGGCGAGGAGGCTGAGCGTGTGATCTGCGCGACATGTGTGGTACGTCTAAGAGACGCGTGCGCCTTCCGACGCCAAGTGCTGCTCTGTGAGGAGAAATTGTTACATGCTAACATACAGGTGCATGGGGGTAAGGAAAACCTTGTATTTTGAGTTTACTAAAATGTGTACAGTAGGACCCCGATTATCCGCACTAATTGTTGACAGTAGGCGTCCGGATAATCCAAAGGCAGGCTTTATCCATACATAATTATGTAGTATGTAGAGTGGGCAAAAAATAAGCATGCCGATATAAGAAAATTTTCATGCAGAAGTGCAGCTAATGAGAAATACTGAAAGACGCAGCGTAGGGAGGCCCCCAACAAGGTGGACCGATGACCTGATGAAGGTCGCAGGAAGCCGATGAATGCGGGCAGCTCAAGAACGGTCGGCGTGGAAAGCCATGGGGAGGCTTTTGTCCAGCAGTGGACATCCATAGGCTGAAAAAGATGTATTTTTTTACAGACGAACATCCAGACGATCAAATGAAAAATGAAACAGAAGTCAAGGTGGAACTTGAAGAATGCACTCCAGCAACTCCAGCTGATGCTGATAAGACACCAGATGATGATGAGGTGCAGGCTGACTGCATGGATGATGGTGTTGATCCGATGGACAATGGTGAGTTTAAATATTGATTAGGTTCGGTAGTTCTTTTTTTTTTTTGCATATACAGTATATGTTAAGAAAACCCTGTCCGACCCATAAGGTTAGGTAAACACATGACCTAATATAATATAAAATATTACGTAATCATCATAGTACCAATACAAATGAATTTTGAAATAATCTTTTTTTCCCGCGAATTAATTCCAACTTCCCCGAAATTTTGGTAATTTTTAAAAAAAGTGACAACACCGGTATATATTATGAGCGAATAGCGATGCGACCACGTGCCGCGTGCCCTGCCGCCCGCCGCCCGCCGCCCGCCGCCCGCGGAAGGATGTCAACGCACATTTATTAAGTTACCTTTTTTTGCGAAATAATATTTATTTTTTTTGGGGGATTTTTTTTTAAGTTTAGCCCGTTTTTGTATCCATTAGTAGAATCAGTCATCGATACCTAACAACACCTTCACGGGTCGGACAGGGTTTTCTTAACATACTGTATATAAGTGTATCCCCCTTTAAAAATACAGTAGGGCCTCGTTAATCCGGAGAGGCAAAAACAAGACTGTTTTCGGATTATCGAGCCGTCTGGATTATACTATGCTATATTTAGAAGACAAAAAAGCTTGGGACTTAGCTGCTCGCTCTCTTAAGCATTGTTATATATGCGTAATTATAACGTAAATAGGGATGTATCCAAGGTATGAAAATCAAAAAAATAATTAGTCCGTCTTATAGATAATAAAAAAAATTAAGACCCGTATTTTTTATTTTGTCGTAATTACCAAAAATTACTGATATAGCGTATTAAAGTTACAGAGTGGGGGCTAATTACGTCACGCCGTTCTATATTTTGCACCATGGCGTGACGTCATGCGACATTTCAAATCAATATATCTTTCTAAGTATTTGAATAAAAGAAAAAATAAAAAATACGTGTTCAATATTTTTTATAAAGCTATCTGACGGACATTAAATTATTTTTTAGGATACAAGCCAATTATAGTAAACATTTTCATTTTTAATGTCTGGACTTTACTTGAAAAAAGACGATGATCTCTGAGTTTCTTTCGGCTATTTCTTCTCAGAGGTAGTCAGTTAGGAAATGCCGGCTTCATCTAGTTTAAAAAAAATACATGACGTGTAAAAGTGATCAGTGATCCTACTTGCTTAATAAACGATTTCATTTCATTTCATCATCATCATCTCAGCGTTAAACCCACTCACATCCGTAGCTTATCAGCTTTGGAGTCTGGGGTCCGCTTTACCAGTCTAACTGCTGATTTTTTGCTAAACTTCGATATTTTCCATGAATCAACTGCCGTCTGACCTCCACAACCCGAAGGCGATATCTAAGCATTGCAGTGACACCAATTGTTAGACTTTTGAGGGTTCCAACAACCCGTAACGACTGCCACTAGATGTTTGTATGGCAACCGGGACCAACGGCTTAACGTGCTTTCCGAGGCACGACCAGACCAGTGCAAATACTCATATTCATCCATACAAATATTTGCACTGTGCGGGTATCGAACCCGCGCCTCCTTGCGCAACGGCTGCGTTCGCTACCGCTACGCCACGGAGGCTGTTTTATTTCATTTAATGTTAATAAAACACATGTTTAACCTTAATTTCTTTATGTCGCCTACAGTTGACCTGCCTATGCCAAACTTCCGAGCAATGACAGGGTAGCTGTCAGCTTTATCTAACATTTCTATAATCCGCAATTTGTCTTTTAATGTCAATGTCGTATGTTTACTTGGCGGTACCATGATGCTACCAAGCGCGCTAAATTGACACTATACGTATTACACCAAAAGCGAAAACAAAACGCATTGGTTAATGCATGACAGCCCGCACCTACCCTAGCCGGCTTCCCCCTCGAATCCCATTGCCCGGCCGGATTACAGCGATCACCGAACAAGCGGGAGTCCGGATTACTGAGGTCCTACTATACTATAAAGGCAAGAGGAAGAGGGAGTAAATTTCTTTCATCCTCCATAGAAAAGGGAGGACCCTCCAACCAGACTGGCATTGTCTGGCAGGCACTTGCCCACCGGTGGATGTCGTGAACACAAGAAACACACAGTAAACTTAGCTTGCGAGATGTAAGATTTCCGTGCCGTCAGTATGACGCATTATTCGCATCTAGCATTGTTGGTACCGCTACAATAGATTTACAAAAATGTCTTTTTATCATTCCAGATGCAGAAAGCGCGAAAAGTGAACCGTCACCGAAACCATTAAAGAAGTCACCGAAGAAGAACAAGCTCAAATTGAAAGCAAAGAGTTCCAAACGCAAGAAGACTGCTAACGGCCAGTGTGTTAAAGAAAAGATCAGCAAACGACGTACTAGGAGTCAGGAGTACCTCGAAATGCAGGAAATCATAGGTATTTATGTCAATTAGATAACTTGCTTCTAGAGCAGCAGTGGACTTGGACACCAATGATGAAGGTGAAGGAAAACATCTTGAGGAAACCTGGATTCTAAGTCTGAAATCGCCAACCCGCATTGAGCAAGCGTGGTGATTACGCTCAATCCTTCTCTGTATGAGAGGAGACCTGTGCCCAGTAGTGGGACAGTAAAAAGGTTGATAATGATGAGAGCAGCAGTGTACAAGTTGTAGGTCGTAGGTTCGAACCCCGTCAAACGCTTTACTTTGTGTGCTGCTCTCCACACGGTGAAGGAAAACATCTTGAGGAAACCAGCGTGTCCTTGAAGCAAAATTCAAATTCAAATTCAATTTTTTTTATTTTGGATTAAATAAAACATAAATATCCATATAGTGTTAGTACAAGTAGAGCTTAGCCTAATGTTAGTAATAAATTAACTATAGTGGGTCTGGACTCCCATCCACCTGCGTAAGAGGGGCGAGTACCTAGAGAGAGGCGTGGTAGATTAGTGGAAACATTATAGACGGATTATGTAGATAACTTGCCACCGGATAATGCACCTTAACATTGGTGAAATATGGTTCTATTTCAACTGTGATTGTTTTTTGTATGAGATGCGGGGCAGCTTCAAGGGTGGGGCGATCAAGAGGTTTTTCTTTAATATCTAGGTTTTGTTGCCATGAAATTGTTATTTAGAATAGATTAGATTTTTATTTCCCCGCTAATTACCCTGTGGCATTGTCCAAAAATATCACTCGAAACCATACTATAGTTACGGGTGCACCTTATGTCAATGGCATGAGGTTCTACATAAACTAGTTGGTCCGCTATGGACGGTAATGGCATGAGGTTCAATATTGCGTGATATCCAGTACCTAACTTTTAAGCCCTATATCTACAGACCTAGGCATCGTAAAGGTACAATATCAAAATGCATTGCTAGACCTAGGAGGGCCTATCGAACGGTACAGGTCTCAACAAAGTGTCGACATCGAAATTTCCAGAAACTCGTCTCCGGTGAATTACTGTCTTAATGTACTCGAAGTTATGCGCTATTATTATTAATTCTAGAGAGGTCTGGAATGTTCGATCAGCTGGCCTATATAAAGCGCCGTGACCCCAGCGCACAGTCACGGACTTCGTGGACGTAAGGGAAGGCTTCGGTGCGACATCAGCTACGTTCTACTTGTCTTGCCTACTACCGACTGTACCTTCGTTACCAATAAACTTCACAACCCTTTTAATACCTCCAGCCCGTAACACTTTCGTCAAAAGAACCTTATGTGTCCACCTGTGCATCAAATTTCATCCAAATTATTTCAGGCTTTTTTGCGCCAATTCGTAACATACTTTTAGACAGATAGGCATAATTATTTTTTGTCAGAAAATTCAGAAGCAGGCTGCAAGCAATGGTACCCCTATTACACGAAACATTATGTAACCTACCCTACCCTTTTCGGTAAAAGGATTGATGTAATAATTTACTTAATAATTAAGTACATCTCTTCTATTATCTATTATTTTTCTCTTTCAGAACCGGAACTCCCGCCACAGCAAATTCCGAAAAAACATATCGATACCGAACATAAATCTTTTGCCAACACTATCGCCATAGTCGAGAACTCATACGTCTGCCCCTTTGACACTTCCTTTAGCGACTATTACTGTATCTACTGCCGTGAAGTCTTCACAGATCCTAACAGGCTGAGAGAACACACCCTAACACACGATCCAACTACTTTCAAAGACCACATCGCAAATAAAAAGCTACTCCTGGTCGATATTTTCAGAATCGATTGCCGACTATGCTCCATCACAATCGATAACATCGACTCACTGAAAAGTCACCTCACTACGACCCACGGAAAGGAAATATACGAAATGTCAAATGACTTTTTAAAATTCCGTTTGACAGTTAATAATTTGACGTGCACAGAGTGCGGGAGTAGTTTTAGCTTCTTTCACGCTTTAAAAAAACATATGGCTGAACATTTTGGTACGTGTATCTGCGATGTCTGTGGCGCGCATTATTTTGAAGAGAGAATGCTTGTTTTACATCAAAAGACGCATAAAAAAGTTGAAGAGGCATTCCCTTGTAAGGACTGTGGGAAAATATTCAAATCTAAACACAGTAGGTACTTACACGAAGCTAAATTACACAAAAAAGAACCCGCATACCAGTGTTACAAGTGTGACGAGGTATTTTTTTCGTATTCTTTAAGATATCGCCACATGATCGAAACGCACGGCGAGCAGCGAATGTTTCCTTGCGAACATTGCGACAGGGCTTACGACAGTCGAAAGTCTTTGAGAGAACATAATCGGAGATACCACTTAAAAATATTCAAACACCAGTGTGACCTGTGTGATAAAAGATTTTATCTACCATCTCGTTTAAAAGAACACATGGCAACACATACCGGGGAAAGGAATTTTCGGTGTGAGTTTTGTGGGAAAAGCTACCCTCGGTTGCGGGGATTAAAAGTGCATATGCAATCTCATAGTAATGAGAAAAAGTTCCGCTGCGTTATGTGTAATGCTTCTTTTACCCAAAATATTAATTTGAAGAATCATATGAAGAGGCAGCATCAGAGCTTGGATTTAGAGGATGGGTATCCTGAGTAGATAAAAAATCCTTGGTGTAAAAGAAAAAAAGTAATCATCGAATACCTTTTGAAGTGAAACTTCTTAACACGCTTGACTAAGGGGTTTACGCTGGTGAACGCGTGACGTAAGCGTTACGAAAAGCGAGGCGAACGGGAGTTGAATAGGGGACATAAGCAAGAGAAAACAGTGGGCGTGTACATTTTCTTTCTCTCTCTTGTAGCTAGTAAAAGCAATATGCATACATCTCAGTCAGTAGTTCGTTTGCGTTTAACTAGCGTTACGCGAACGGTTCTTTGGTTATTTTTCGTAATTCTATTTCGTTGTGAACAATTTTATGAATTAATATTTCCTTCAATATGTCAGATACGGGGTCCGACAGATCAGAACGCGCTTGCACGCAATGCTTTAATCACCATCAATCCCCGTATATGACATAACCTGTCAGATAAAATTATCATATATACGTGTCGCCTGAGACGCACGCCAGGCCCAAACGGAAAATCTCCTTATGGGTTTATGTTCGGCCGACAGATCAGAATGCGCTTGCACGCAATGCTTTAATCACCGCCAGTCCCCGTATATGAACACAATACATTAAATTTTCTATAATATACAATATGTAAAGAAAACCCTGTCCGACCCATAAGGATAATAAAGGTTAGGTAAACACATGACCAAATATAATATAAAATTTTACGTAATCATCATAGAAACAATACTGATGAAATTTGAAATAATCTTTTTTTCCCGCGAATTAATTCCAACTTCCCCGAAATTTGGTAATGTTTAAAAAAGTGACAACACCGGTATTATTATGAGCGAATAGCGATGCGACCACGTGCCGCGTGCCCTGCCCCCCGCCGCCCGCGGAAGGGTTGCTCACTGCAAATGTGTTAAGTTACCTCTTTTTGCGAAATATTATATATTTTTAGGGAGATCTTTTTTTAAGTTTAGCCCGGCTTAGTATCCATTAGTAGAATCAGTTATCGATACCTAACAACACCTTCACGGATCGGACAGGGTTTTCTTTACATATTTTATACAACGTTATTTTTTGTTTATGCGAAGCCTGAATATAGTTTGTTCAGAATAAGCAACGGAATCGATTCCAATCATTTTTACACCATGTTATATTTTTTCCCAAATACGTTTGCTGTTTAGATACAGAGCGCGTGCATGCAGTTTTACGTTAGATCATAGTAGTCGCGCGCGCATCAGCTGACGGCGAGAGGTCAACGCCCCGCGATCCCCCGAACAATACCGAAAAATACTAGACACGTGTTTCAGGTGTCGCAAAAACAAATAATCTTGTATAAGCAGCGGAGTAATTGCGTAATACATTGTCAGTGGCATTGGGTTCCATTTTGACCGTTCAACAGCATTCATTGCGTTATTTAGTTTGTTGAGTTACCCCAAACTGTCAAATCGACGGGTCCCACCGTCGATTTGACAGTTTGGGGTAGCTTGACCTGCTGCAAGATGACCGTCTGCTGATTTAATCATAAATGTCACACATATAAATGTAAAAAAAAATACAAGGAACTACAAAATGTACCTATGATCGCTAAAAAGAAGTTAAGCGATAAACAATGCTGTTCATTTTTTTTTTTATGAGACTGGCAACACCGATCTTAGGGAATTACCCACCATAGTGATGTACTTACTAAATTATATTTTATTATCGATTTAATGATCTGAAATATTGTACTGTTAATTTTAAGTTAATTTATATTCAGCACCTACATAAGTTTGATTGTAAATTATGACAATTAATATAATAAGTATGTATTATTATATTGAATGCTTATTAGAAAGTACTTCTTAATTTGCAGACCATTGAAAAAATTACATGCTGAATGTTTGCGTTGTCATTTTTTTTTTGGTACTTTTGTTGTAGAAATGCAGCCATTCCACAATTATCTCAATCATGAATTTAAATATATTCCTCTGTAGCAGCCCGTAGGCTAGATTTGTGCGGTTGATTGCAATAGGGTCATCCCCTATTAAATGGTTCTTGAATTGAACTGGCGAAAAATGTAGTATATAAAATGGTGATGACAATACGACAATAAATTAAACATCGTGTACTTCAACACATTCTCAGTCTAGCCATAAAAAATCGTATAAATATATCCATTCGTTTAGTCACAGGAAATTATTTTTCGTTTTTCACATTTACTACATGATGTACATGCTGATAAGGAAGCGCTTACAGGTTGATGACCGTCGCATCTAGCGGTACTAAACTTTATTAATAATGGCGCGAAAAAAGCAAGTCGATACAGGACCGCGCTGTCAATGATCGGTGGTCAGTGAACCAATATTAATTATAACGCATGTTCTATTCCGTTTCCAATTTTATGCGATTTTGTTTGTTTGTAATTTTATTTTATTTTTTTGATGCTAGGTTTTTTTCTATGGTTTAGGATTATTCCTATGAACCAGCATTGTCCGTGTTTTTATTTATTGTCGTATAATCAGCACCACTCTGTTTAACCACAGTTCTAACGTATCTGCGGGATTACAGATGTATTGTTTCATCATATTATGTAGATTCGCTTATAAATAGTAGGTTGGCGTGGGGGATATTTGTGTCTGTAAATGCATCTTTATGATACAAGTGAAAATAGTGAGGAAAATGAATTTATCGATATCGATATATTTTGTTCAAAGTCTTCCGTGAAATATCAAAGCAATACACAGCATAATATTAAGCAAATGTAACTGGTTTTATTTATTTATTTATAAAAATATGATCTTAATGGTTGAAGTACTCATTTTAATGATTAAGCAATAAATAAATTTTATGTAAAACTTACTTTTTTTTTTATATACATATATGTGACGCAGCGCAGCGTAGGGAGTGCCAACAAGGTGGACCGATGACCAGTAGGCCTAGTATGAGTTTTCAATACGAAACTCGATCGTCGATATCGAGCGCGTTCGGCGCTCTCATTGGTTGAGAGTTCTTACGACTTTGAAGCGGACCAATCGCCGAGTCAAACGCGCTCGATATCGACGAACTAGTTTCGTAATGAAAACTCATACTAGGCCTACTGGTGAAGGTCGCGGGAAGCCGATGGATGCGGGCAGCACAAGAGCGGTCATCGTGGAAAGCCTTGGGGGAGGCTTTTGTTCAGTAGTGAACCTGTACAAGCTGAAGAAGGAGAAAAAGAAGACGTATATGTGGCTCAGAAACAGCTGCACGGTTTCATCGAACAGATTAAGCTATGCTTGCCGCGGTTGCTCTGTGGATGGGTGACCATTTTTACATACCAAGACCGTGCCTCGGAAAGCACGTTAAGCCGTTGGCCCCAGTTGTCATTCATAGATCTTTAAAAGTCGTTATGGATCATCAGAAGCCTGACAACCAGTTTGAGCAATGGGTATCGCATTACCCAGTAACTGGGCTGTGGTGGTCAGATAGCAGTCGTTCCATGAGCGCACCAAGGAGAAATCTCGCAAAACATGTATGAACTCCCCTAATTAAGAAAAGAAACCGTTTATTTGGCGCACACCCATAAAAATATATGTAGATAAAAAAATATATGTAAATATGTGTAAAAATGTATGTAATAAATGTATGCAGTATATGTAGTGATAGTAATAATAGTTTTAAACAAAGAAAACAGAATAAAAAAAAGAGAGAGAAACAGATAAAAAAGACAATCAACAAATGTGAGTCCAACGGTTGCGCCAAATAGTTCATATAGGCCAGTTAAGCATAAATGTCAGACAACTACGTAGCAGTTGCCTGACGCTGGTTTTCAACTGAACCTTGTAATGAGTGCAATTATTTAATTATTGTGTTTGTGTGATAAATCATAAATCGTAAATAAATATGTGTTCAGTGTATAAAATAGGTATCTGTCTATGCATGGCATACCCACAATTGGTTGGAGACACTCGGCGGTATCGCAGGCGCGCGGGCATTGGCATCGTCATCGGGCGGCGGCGGGTGTGGGCAGATGCACGTTTCACAAAATTGTATTTGTGCAGTACCTACTTCAAATGACTAAACAAAGTATAAACGAGGACTTATAATTAACTCTTAAGACACTGACAAACTGTACGGTGTAATAGGAATGTTTCCTGGGTAAAAGAAATTTGATTCTATTTAGTCTGTCATTCAGATTATAGAAAAATATTGGATACGTATATTTTGTTTTATCAAATCAATAAAAACGGACAAATATCATCATCATCATCATCATTTCAGCCGAAAGACGTCCACTGCTGGACATAGGCCTCCCCCAAGGTTCTCCACGACGACCGGTCCTGCGCCTCCCGCATCCAGCGGTTTCCCGCGACCTTCACCAGGTCGTCGGTCCACCTTGTCGGGGGCCTACCCACGCTACGTCTTCCGGTGCATGGTCGCCACTCGAGAACCCGTCGGCCCCATCGGGCATCGGTCCTACGGGCAATGTGTCCAGCCCATTGCCACTTCAGTGTTGCAATTCTTCGGGCTATGTCGGTTACTCTTGTTCTTCTGCGGATCTCCTCATTCCTGATTCGATCGCGCAGTGAAACCCCAAGCATAGCCCTCTCCATTGCCCTTTGAGCGACTTTGAGCCTTCTTATAAGGCCCATTGTTAGCGACCACGTCTCAATTCCATAAGTCATCACTGGCAACACACACTGGTCGAAGACTTTTGTCTTGAGACACTGCGGTACTTCGGACGAGAAGATTCTACGTAGCTTCCCGAAAGCAGCCCAGCCGAGTTGGATTCGACGATTGACCTCTTTCTCGAAGTTGGACCTTCCTAACTGGATAGTTTGTCCCAGGTACACGTAGCTGTCAACAACTTCGAGAACAGAGTCTCCAATCTTTATAGGAGTCGGTACAACATGGGCATTAGACATGACTTTCGTCTTGCCCATGTTCATTTTAAGACCGACTCGCTTGGAGGCCCTACTGAGGTCTTCGAGCATTGTACTCAGGTCTCAGCCATGACTACGATATCATCAGCAAACCGAAGGTGGGTCATGTACTCGCCATTGATGTTGATGCCCAGTCCTTTCCAGTCCAGAACCTTGAAGACATCCTCCAATGCAGCGGTGAACAGTTTCGGAGAGATAACATCTCCCTGTCTGACACCACGCTGCAGAGGTATTGGTTTCGAGGTCTGGTCCTGTATTCGGACTGACATGGTGGCGTTTTCGTACAAACCCTTCAGCGCTTCAATATATCGATAGTCTACTTGGCACCGCTGGAGAGACTGCAGTACAGCCCAGGTCTCGATCGAATCAAAGGCTTTTTCGTAGTCCACAAACGCCAAGCAAAGGGGTAGGTTATACTCCTCGGCCTTCTGTATAACCTGCCGCAGCGTATGTATGTGGTCTACTGTGCTGTAGCCTTTTCGGAAACCGGCTTGTTCGGGCGGCTGGAAGTCGTCAAACCTGCAGGCGAGACGATTTGTGAGGACTCTTGAAAACAACTTATAGACATGACTCAGAAGTGAGATGGGTCTGTAGTTTTTCAAAAGGGTGTTGTCATCCTTTTTGAAAAAGAGTACCACCACACTTCTGTGCCATGTCTGTGGCGTTTTTCCCTTATCTATGACGGAATTAAATAACTTCTGAAGGGCCCTAAGGATCGGTTCACCACCCGCCTTCAGTAGCTCTGCCGTTATTCCGTCATCGCCTGGCGCCTTGTTGTTTTTAAGCTGTTTCAGAGCCAATCGAATCTCCTGCAGGCTGACGTCCGGGATATCTTCAGTGTAGTGTCGGGTTAATCTTGCTCTAGGGTCTTCAGCAAGATTTAATGCGGGTCTTGTCGTTGAAGTGTAGAGCTGTCCATAGAAATTCTCGACTTCCCTCAAAAGCTCGGGCCCGGACGTTAAGATCTTGCCGTCGTCAGTCTTCAGCTTGCTTAGCCGGCTATGCCCAATAGTCAGATCTCTAGCGAAAACTTTAGAGCCTCTGTTTCGCTCTATAGCCTCCGTTATACGCTCGGTATTATACCGACGTAGGTCGCGCTTCAGAGACTTTGAGATCTGCTTATTGAGCTGCCGGTATCTGCAAGCATCACTTGACGAACGCAAAATCATCTCACGTCTGTCCTCCATGAGCTCGAGAGTGTAGTCCGAGAGCTTTTTAGTTCTATTTGTACGGCGGGTCCTAAAATACTTAGTCCCGACCGTACGGACAGCTTCTACAAACCCGTTGTAGCATTGTACAAATGCCACACGTGTTCGCTATTGTGGCGTTGTACAAAGGCTACACATTTCCTCTTACGGTCGACTATTAATCACACAGAGGAATGCGGAAGTCATGGCGCGCGTCCCGGCGACCCTGACTCCCGCAGCGAGGGTTCCGACCCTCACTCCGGGAGGAGTCTCATAATTCTTCACCCCGGAACACATCTGCCGGCCCAACGGTCAACGTCCGTGGGAAACTATAACGAGTCATCTAGCACGTGACTGAATTGGCGCGCGTTATACGTTAACCAATCATACGCCGTGGCCTGCCTCGATCAACGAATCAGCATCAAGAACGCACGCAGCACCGCGCGGGCATCGCAGGACGGAAGCTGATTCGTTATTGGTTACCCCACTATCATTTAGAGATAGTTAGTATAGAGATAGTTAGTATTTAAGTGAGTGCATAGCTTGTAAGACATTATTATTATTGTCATATTCTACATCATTGTACAACATCATTATACAACGTCATTATTATATCCATTCCTGAATCACACTCTTGTATCGCGTCATTTCACACGTCAAATACATTGTACTCTTTTACATTCGTGCAATACATAAAGTTCGATTTATCTGAGTTTTAATTACGCGACACGACCTACGCGCTACAGTGGTGACCTAAGCGACGTGAATCAAGACAAACGTGACGGTACTCGTGATTAGCACATTCTAGTGGCTTCCCACAAGCGGGTCTCACCACTAGGATTTCAAGAGGCTATATTCACGGTATTGCTGCGTGATACACCAGAAGAGTAATCAGGATGGCGACCAACAACGCAACACAGGTAAGCAACGCAACACAGGTAGGAGGGCAAGTCGACACGCTCACACTACAAGCACGGCTGTCTGACTTTTGGCCGGCGTATCCCAGACTATGGTTTACACACATCGAAGCAGTAATGGCGCCACAGAGGCAAGGTGATGACGCGCGCTATCAAGCAGCTATCGCCCGACTAGGCCTGGACGCACTTCAGCAAGTAAGTGATATTATAATCAACCCGCCCATTGAAAACAAGTACGAAGCCCTGAAGTCCCGACTCATCAGTGTCTACGAGGAATCCGAGAGCCGGAAGCTGCAGAAGCTGATGGATGAGATGGAACTCGGAGATCAGAAACCCTCACAGCTGTTGCGAAAAATGCGGGAACTAGCCGGACAGAAAATACCAGACGGTACACTGCGCATCATGTGGACCCGGCTACTTCCACCCTCAGTACGCGCTGTCCTCACCGTGAGCAACACTACGGACTTGGAAAAGTTATCGCAAGTAGCAGACAGTGTAATGGACAGTATCGCGCAACCTAACCAGGTCGCGCAGATTTCACGCACGAGCGATGTGGCTGCCCTACACGACCAAATAAGGCAGTTATCTCTGGAGCTGGCAGAACTCAAGGACAGGCAGGAATCCAGACCACGATCACACAGATCATTCGACAGACGGCGTTCAAGATCGCGGTCAACAAGCAACGATAATAGCAACCGCAAGTATTCAGAACAATCACTTATCTGTTATTATCATCGCAAGTACGGCGCAAACGCGCGTAAGTGTACACGCCCGTGCAACTTCAACAACAACTTCAACAACAACAGTGCCCAGTCGGAAAACTAATGCCTGCGTCGGTTGAGGCGGCAACTGACGCGAACAACACGTATCACCGCCTATTCATAACTGATAGGAATTCGCGTCTGTCATTTCTAATTGATACGGGCGCAAACGTTTCCGTGATACCGAGGACAAAAGGCGGGAAAGCAAAGTAAACCGATTTCTGTTTGTACGCAGCAAACAACACGATCATTCCGACGTACGGAGAAAAAACCCTACAACTGGATCTCAACCTACGACGGCCGTACACCTGGAAATTTATCGTCGCTGCAGTCAGCAAACCCATCATCGGTGCAGACTTTCTGAAGCGTCATCAACTGCTTGTCGACATAGCCGGCCGACGCCTCGTCGACAAAGTTACCAACATGACCGTCAAAGCATCAGTCATTCGTTCCGCCGAACCTACAGTTCGAAGTATCGACATGGAACAGCCGTATCACCAGCTCCTCAGTAAGTTTCCTGATATCCTGCGACCATCAAGCATGAAGGATACTCCCAAACACAAGGTAGAACACCACATCGAAACTACTGGCCCACCAGTGTTCAACAAGTGCAGACCTCTTCCTCCACATCGCTACCTGCCCGTGAAGAAAGAATTCGAGCTCATGATGCAGCAAGGAATTTGCCGACCAAGCAAAAGCCCTTGGTCCAGTCCGCTACACGTCGTTCCTAAGAAAAACGGCGACTTACGCATCTGTGGTGACTACAGAAGACTCAATGACGTCACCAAACCCGACCGCTATCCAGTCCCACGCCTCAAAGATTTTACCTACCTACTTCACGGCAAGAAAATCTTCAGTACTCTCGATTTAAACCGAGCTTATTCGCAATTAAAAATCTTCGAACCTGATATCGAGAAGACAGCGATCACTACACCATTCGGTTTATTCGAATTTCCACGAATGTGCCCAGGTCTCAAGAACGCCGGACAGATATTCCAACGATTCATAAACGAAGTGCTCAACGGAATAGACTACGCGTTCCCATTCATCGACGATGTTATCGTTGCATCTGAAAGTGAAGCAAGCCACATCGGAGATCTGCAGGAAGTTTTACGCCGATTAGACACGTATGGTGTCACTATAAATCCCTCTAAGTGTGTTTTCGGCAGCGAAACCGTCAAGTTCCTAGGTTATGAAGTATCAAGCAAGGGGATCAAACCACTTCAAGACAAAGTCAAAGCAATCACAGAATACCCAAAACCCAAAACCATTCAAGACTTACGGAGATTTATGGGGATGATAAATTTTTACCGAGACAATGTCCCAAACGCCGCAAGCATTCAGGCACCGCTGAATGCATTCCTTCATAATTCAAAAAAACGAGACAAGACGGAAGTAAAGTGGGACAATCAATCGACAAAAGCTTTTGAGTTGTGCAAACAAAGCATAATAAACGCTGCTTTATTGTCTTACCCATCCAGTTCGCCAGAGGACCAAATCGCTATTTTTTCGGACGCCTCAGCTACCTGCGCCGGGGCATCTCTACAACAAAGGCGAAGCAACGGACAATGGCTGCCACTCGGATATTTTTCAAAGAAATTTTCAGAAAGACAAAAAAAGTACTCGACTTTCGATCGGGAGCTCCAGTCAATAAATATGGCAATAAAACATTTCAGAAAGATGTTTGAAGGCAAAGAACTCGTGGTTTACACTGACCATAAACCGCTGACCTACGCAATCCGCAAGCCTCCTTCCGATAACGACACACCACGGCGAATCAGGCAGCTACTGTTTATCAGCGAGTTCACTACTGACATTCGACACGTGAGCGGAGCTCAAAACGTTGTAGCAGATGCATTATCACGCATCGAAACTATCGACGTGCCATCACCTATCAACTACGACGAGTTATCTCAAGCTCAAGAAAACGACAGTTGTATCCCTACATTGTCTCAACAGACCAACATACAACTCAAGAAAATCATTTTACCGGGTACTAACAAGCCAATATTCTGCGAAACATCAACGTCACACGTTCGTCCATATTTAACAGCTGATTTTCGTCGCATAGCTTTCAATGCCGTGCCACAGCCCAAGCCACCCAGGAGTACGATCCACACGGAAGCTGATGCAAGAGCGATTCTTTTGGCCTTCAATGAATACCGACATCGGCCAGTGGACTAAGACATGCAATTCGTGTCAGCTCTCCAAAGTACAGCGACACAATCATAGTGACATCGCAACATTCCCACCGAGCGAACGATTTCAACATATTCACGTTGATATCGTTGGACCGCTACCGACGTCAGCATGCGGACACAAATACTTGCTCACGATAATCGACCGGTGCACACGATGGCCCGAAGCTGTACCACTTCAAGAGACAACCGCTGAAAACGTCGCAAGAAAACTTTACGAAGTATGGATATCTCGTTTCGGTTGTCCAATAAGAATCACTACCGATCAAGGACGACAGTTTGAAAGTCGACTATTCCGAGACCTCGCTCAATTACTCGGTGTAGAAAAAACCCGTACTACTGCATACCACCCGCAGAGTAACGGAATCGTCGAACGCTGGCACAGGACATTAAAAGCCGCACTCATGGCTAGACTAGAAAACAGCAACAAATGGATCGACGAATTGCCTGCTGTTCTAATGGGTCTCAGAGCCGCTATCCGCTCCGACTCTAACACAAGCGCAGCGCAACTCACCTACGGTCAAGCAATACGACTACCAGGCGATTTCATATCACCGACACCAGCTACACCGAAAATGGACCACGACTACGTCAATCACCTGCAAGAAGTTATCACGAAGCTCACACCTACATACAAATCGCATGCAAACAAGCGATGTATGTTCGTGCACAACGACCTACAAACATGTAGCCACGTGTTTGTACGCGATGACACCGTCCGCAAACCTCTGCAGCATCCATGCCAAGGTCCATACAAGATCATCGAACGTAAAGAAAAGTATTTTACAATCCAGCTACCAGGACGAATTAGCAATATATCGATAGATCGCCTCAAACCTGCGTACACAATCAACACAGAAGATGATCCCAGGCATACGAACAGCGAGACCAATCAAGCACCTGCAGCTACCACAGATGAGCAAACCAGCCTACATCCAGACCCGCATACGAGGGAACAACGTACCAGATCAGGCAGGATCGTCAAGACGCCTGCACGCTACGTACGCTTTGTCTAAAAGCGGGGAGTACTGTAGCATTGTACAAATGCCACACGTGTTCGCTATTGTGGCGTTGTACAAAGGCTACACATTTCCTCTTACGGTCGACTATTAATCACACAGAGGAATGCGGAAGTCATGGCGCGCGTCCCGGCGACCCTGACTCCCGCAGCGAGGGTTCCGACCCTCACTCCGGGAGGAGTCTCATAATTCTTCACCCCGGAACACATCTGCCGGCCCAACGGTCAACGTCCGTGGGAAACTATAACGAGTCATCTAGCACGTGACTGAATTGGCGCGCGTTATACGTTAACCAATCATACGCCGTGGCCTGCCTCGATCAACGAATCAGCATCAAGAACGCACGCAGCACCGCGCGGGCATCGCAGGACGGAAGCTGATTCGTTATTGGTTACCCCACTATCATTTAGAGATAGTTAGTATAGAGATAGTTAGTATTTAAGTGAGTGCATAGCTTGTAAGACATTATTATTATTGTCATATTCTACATCATTGTACAACATCATTATACAACGTCATTATTATATCCATTCCTGAATCACACTCTTGTATCGCGTCATTTCACACGTCAAATACATTGTACTCTTTTACATTCGTGCAATACATAAAGTTCGATTTATCTGAGTTTTAATTACGCGACACGACCTACGCGCTACACCGTCATTATATTCGTCCACGTCGCCACTTAGGCATTCGAAGCGATTTTGGAGCTCGAGCTGGAAACCCTCGGAGTTGTGGATCTGAATGGGTGCTGGCCGGAGCGTGGACTTCATCAGGCGAGATCTTTCGGACACTATGTTCAGATTCAATGTGCCTCTGACCATACGGTGATCGCTGCCGCATTTGAGCGAGTTGATCACTGAGACACATGGCCGTAGCTAGGGGGGGGCATTGTGGGGCAATGCCCTACCTTGAAACCACAATGCCCTACCTTAAAAATATCTAAAACTAAGATAAATTATTATAATTAAATTGTTTGTTCATAGTTTGAGAAAAAAAATGTAGCGATAGGTATCTAAGTTTGCAACAAAATTTATAATGTGATGCTAAGACTCTTGTATTGGTTCAAACTAAAGCCGATGAAACGGAACGCACCAATGACAAATGTCATGATGACATTTTGCTGAATACAAACAAAACGTCAAAACAAAAACAACCTCAAATGGATATTGTTTATATTTTATTGAATTTCAGGTGTTTTATCAGTGAATGCAAAAAAAAGTGTTACATTCTTTGTTCTGTGTATAGATGGCATTCGAAGCGCCATCTCATGAAGCGATGGGTTTATACAAAGAATTAGAATAGGGCTATAGTTATTATTCTAAGGGTTTATAGGCCTTTTCATCACAATTTTTTTTGTGCGCATACGTTAGCATCAGCCATTTTTTTCGTACTGTTTTTTGTAAACAACCATGCTAAAGTGCCCGCTACACGTGAAAATATTAATTCAAGTCGATTAATTGTAAAAACATAGAAAAAGAAATAAAGTAGTAAGTCAAAATAACCGTTTTTTTATAATCCATTATAATAATTTTGTCAGTACCTATGTTATAGTGATACACAATACAAATCATTCAAAACTAATACATACTGATTTAACAATTTTCATCTTATATAAAACTCTATATATTTCTATATAAGTGATTCTATATATTATTTATATAAGTAAATCTATAGAAATATTTTTACTCGATTATTCATAATTGCATAATTTTTTTATAATTATATTATCTCGTATTAAACGTTTTATTTATGATAAAAGCTACTAAATATATTTACATTTGTCTAATTATTAATGTCATTTGTAGCCTCAAAATATTAATGACTTAATTTATTAATTACTTCCATAGTAATACTTAAGTTAACTAAAATATATTTTCAATTACAGAAGAATAAATGAATTGACATTATTAATTAGAATAAAAGTGAAAAAGTTATTTTTTTTTATAAGTTTTTAGATTAAACTTTCGATGACTAACCTCTCAATCAGCTAATTTTTTTTCCCTTTTTGCGGACGCCCATGACATTTTAGCCACCTTTTCAATTGTTTACAATTGTCAACAGTTGAAGATTCAACTGAATTATGTCCCTTTCACGTAGGAGTCTGAAAGGGACACCGTCTTATCTAAGAGCGAGAAGGCAAGATCTGGATCGTCATCCAGATTGAGCGTGTAGGTACTGGGCGCCAATATCTGTGTGATGCAGAGGGAATCCCCGTACCATAGACTGCAATATGGGCTATATTGCAATCTATGGTACGGGGAATCCCCTTTTAAACCTGACCTAAAGATTGATTATGATTGTTTGTAGTTTGGTTAAGTGAAGTGTACGGTGAAGAGTGCTTTAGACAAAAATCGATACAATTGTTATTTGTATTGCTATAAATTGAAGATTCATTTATTTCGCGATGGATATACGGGCTTTCTTTGGAAAAAAACGAAGACTTGAGGAGCAAATTGACCACGAAAAACCTAACTGTTCAAAACAGGTGGAAGCACCAAATACAATCGCTACTCCTAGTTCCGTAGCAACAGGTAACGTTAGCTATGGTATTCCGTCTGATATTGCACAAATCGGAGAACCAATAGAACAAGTTGTTTTAGACACATATCCAAAACAACACAACAGGGCCTTTGTTTCCGATTGGTTCAAGCGTTATAAATGGTTGCAGTATTCTGTCGAGAAAGATGCTGCTTTTTGCTATCCATGCCAGCAATTTTTACCTCATGGAAGCAAACAGACTTCGTACACTTCCACAGGATTTAGAAACTGGAAAAATGCCACTGATTAATAAATCAAAAAGTATTAGAAAAATATAGGTATTATGTAAAGTCTATCATGGAAGTAATACAATTTCTAATTGTCAACGAATTAGCTTTGCGTGGAAATTATATTTTGGAAGAAGAAAAAGAACAAGGATTATTTCAGAATTTATTTGAATACACATGTATGAAAGATCCAAATTTGAACGAGGTTCTCACTCATATACCACAAAACGCAACATATCGTTCACCCGAAATTCAAAATCAAATAATTCAAGCAATGGTTCAAGCGGTACGAAGTTCCATTGTCAAAGATATTAATGAATCTGACGTGAAATGGTTTACTCTAATGGAAGATGGGACGAGAGATAAAAATAACCGCGAAAATATTGCATTAGCAATACGCTACGTCAAGGATGGTGTCGTCAATGAGTCGTTGCTGATGGTTAAGACTACTGAAAATCTTGATGCAGCCACTTTCACGGAATTAACGTTAAATACTCTCACGGAAAATAACATTGACCCCTCTTGTATGCTTAGCCAATGCTATGATGGCGCAAGTGTAATGAGTGGGAAAGTTTCAGGAGTTGCGACTAGAATAGAAAATAAATTGGGCCGAAAAATTCCTTACGTCCACTGCTATAACCATCGCTTGCACTTAATAGTCATCAGGACTATCTCAGAAATGACTTTTATTCGTTTATTTTTGACCAATGCATCATGTTACATGAATTCTTTCATCATGGCAAAATAGCTGCCTTATATGATGGAAAAAGGATTGGCCGACTCCTCGAACAACGCTGGTCTGGACATTTAGCAGTTACAAAAGTTGTATACGATAATTATTCATCGATTTTGCAGACTTTGAAAGAAATTAAAAATGGCAGATTCAACGGTGATGACGTCGCCAAGAGTATAGGTATTAAAAAAGTCATGCTTGATCTGGAATTCCGAATAGCCATGGTTGTGGCCAAAAAAATCTTATTCACGCTACAACCTGCAGACGCAGCTTTGCAAGCCCGAAGCGCAGGATTAAAAGATGCCATAACAATCATAAAGTGTGTCAAAGATGAAATTATTAAATTAAGATCAAATCAAATGTATAATCAAATTCTGGAAGAAGCTAAGTCTTTAACAAGCAATGACTGCGGCGAATCTGAAAATAGGACACAGACCTCGAAGAGGCAAGTAAAAAAACCAAATCGGATGGATGACTATTTGACGTACACCCCCTGTTCCTCCGCCAGACAAAATATAGATGAGAACGACGAGCCATTTAAGTCTGAGTATTTCGAAACGTTGGACATTTTAATTGCTGAATTACAAAGAAGGTTTTCGGACAACGATGATTTAATTAATTCGATTGCAAGTCTTGATGAGTTGGATGTAGATAAAATGGTTCCACTGAAAAATTTGGGTAAGTTTAAAAAAAAAAAATAATTCAAAAAAATTGTCATGTTCAATTTACAATTTTAACTAATTTTTCAGGTCTGAAAATTCCATCAAGAGAAGAGGCTAGTGTGGTTAAAGCTTACTTGAGTCGTAACGAGGATATAATGGAAAATACATTGCAAGTTTTGTACAGGCAACGAGAGGCGTTCAAAGATACATATGAACTTTTTGCGTCTGTGGCGACCATAGGATGTAGCACTGCAGTGTGTGAATCTACGTTTTCAACTTTAACTGCAATCAATAGGCCTCAAAGGCTGTCAATGGGTCACGAGAGAATGGCTGGTATGGTATTTCTGGCCTTTGAAAAAAAAAGAACAAAATCAGTTGATCTGAACGAAGTTCTTCGCATTTTTAATAACATGGCGAATCGTAGAATTCAGCTGTTTTAAATGTTTTTTATTATTATGTTAGTTAATTATTATAATAAGTACGCAAAAACAATGTGATCTTAATGATATTTTTGGTCGTTTCTATTTACTCGTATCACCCCACCCAATAATTAATTATTACCTCACTCTCACTCAGACGTGGATCTCTACATCCAAATCTGGAAGTTCAACCATCTTATTCACTTGTTCTTCATCATTGAGGATTTAATAGTTCTTAGATCCATGCTCATGCACTGTCACAGTAATTATTTGTCTACGAATAACTATTCACATGATGGTGATATACATGGTGATTGATTTAGGAGCCCGTGTTTCGACGGCAGATCAATTATGATAATTTTTTTACTTCCGCCCTACCTGTAACTAATGCTGCCCTACCTCAAATTCGACCCTAGCTACGGCCCTGCTGAGACATCATTGAATATGTGCCTTTTTGTCGTCAAAATGAAGTCTATCTCATTCTTAGTGACCCCGTCGGGGCTGATCCAAGTCCACTTTCGCTGTTCACGCTTTTTGAAGAAGGAGTTCATCATAAAGAGTCCCTCCTTCTCCATGAAGCCAGCTAACATGTGGCCTCGGTGGTTCCGACGCCCAAATCCAAAATTTCCCAGTCCGAGCTCTCCACCACTCCGTTTACCAAGTTTAGCGTTGAAGTCCCCCATGATAACGCTGTAGTGAGTTTTAGAGCTATGTATGGCTTTAGAGATGTCCTCATACATAGTCTCTACTTCATCGTCGGAGTGTGTCGAGGTCGGGGCGTATACCTGAATGACCTTCAGCGAATACCGTTTGGTTATTCTGAGTATCAGGAACGCCACCCTAGTCGACACACTCTCGATCTTCACTACATTGTCGACAAGGGACCTGTGGACGAGGAACCCGACACCACCTTGGGACTGATGGTCGCCCTCCCGGAAATAGAGCAAGTTACCGGATTTAAGGATTATCGAGTCCTCACCCTCTCTTCGGACTTCAGATAATCCCAGGACACCCCATCGCAACTTGCTCAATTCTTCCTCCAGTTCAATAACCCTCTCGTCGGTCCGCAGTGTGCGCATGTTTAGTGTTGCCAGGTCGATCCGTCGTTGCTTGTGGTAGCCGGATCTCTTCCGGAGATTCTTCGCACCCCTTGCCCCGCCGTTACCTTGGCCGCTACCACAATGACCAGGAATAGCGGAGCTGCCGGGGACTAGGGGCCTTGGCTTAGTCGTATGCAACATTTGGGGGGGGGGTTTGCCATAATCCCCACGCTTAGCAGGCGGGTTGGGGATCGCAGGATTTCATATTCCACAGAAGAAGCGCTGCTGCCCGCTTCCTTGGTGAGAGTTCCCTTAGTCGCCTCTTACGACACCCACGGGAGGATATGGGTTGGTACTATTCTAAGCCCGGTACCACACGGGGTACAAATATAAAAGGCATAAAAAATCAGGAGTGGTGACTGGTGACGTCACTGCTCGCTAAAAAGTGTAGCGTGCAGTGACGTCACACGGGGTTTCAACGCACTGTCATCTTCATTATTTGTTTATAATTAAAAATACATGTCTAGTATTTTTTGGAAATCTGACTGACGGACTAATTAGTTTTTTTTTAGTCAACTACCCTATTGCTAAAAAATCACGTGCGACTTTAGCGTTGGCTTAGCATCCATCAGCATTGATGGCAGTGATTCACAATCAGCGCAAAAAAATAGTTGAACTGAACAAGCGCACAACGCAGCACTTGGGTGCTTCTTTCATTTAGTAATTCTTAATAATTCTGACTTTAATGCATGTGTGTAAGGTTGAATTTGGATTGATGTCAGACTCGGTCGTAAAAAATAATGGCTTTTTTGTACTGCTTTATGATAATAACTTTATACACTGCACTTAAGGCTGATTTTAAATTAATGTATATTTATGTCGACTACTTTAGACTGCTCAATACTTGTCGCCATTTTTGATAAGAATTTTGTTCGGAACTGTGTATGTTTAATACGTGTGTGTTTAAGTGATCAATGTCTTCATCTGTATAAAAACTGGAACCCGACCCTAACATGATTGGGAAAGTTAGAGGATGATATACATAACGTTATTTTTTATTTCTAGGAAACCTATATTTTGTTCAGAATAAGCAACTGAATCGATTCCAATCATTTTTACAACATATTATATTTTTTCACAAAAATAAAGGGTTTTTCAATAGGGACGCTCGAACTTTGACAGCGCATAGCGGCCATCTTGGTAATGCGATAGCTGTCAAATTTGGCATGAATACATATTTAGTCGTGACATTTCACCATAGAACGCTACACGCTTCAACAACGCCTAGAAATTATTAAAATTTGTTATCAAAACTCAGTGCTCTATTCGCCTAACGTTCCGTGGCGACCGATATCGGACGATGATAACAATTTTTTGTGGCCTAGGGTAGGTGGTATGGATCTTACAAACATGTGGTTCCAACAGGACGGCGCCTCTTGCCATACAGCACGGGAAACATTAAATTTATTGTTAGAGAAGTTCGAGGCCTTCGTCATCTCGCGTGGTGGCGACATCAACTGGCCCCCGAGATCGTGTGACTTAACACCGCTCGATTATTTTCTGTGGGGCTACGTGAAATCTCTAGTGTATGCAGATAAACCATAGTCAATTGCTGCCCTAAAGGCCAACAAAACTCGCGTTCTTCGTGAAATTGGTATTTAGACCTAGGCCCGTGCACTTTGTTTCACCCGATATATGTCAGCTTAAATGGTGATAAGAAATTTGAGGTGACAAGTAAAAATTAATTGTTTTAAAATTGAAAAATTAATTTATTATACTTCTTATATACAATATTTACAAATTTCTAATGAGACTTCATATAACGTCAGCTTAAACAACTTATATAAATAAATATTTAATCAATATAATACTTTTAAATGAATAATTGAATAGGTACCTCTAGCACATATATGATTATTTTTAATTTTCTTACAAAATTGTAACAATATAAATATTATAACACAGAAATAATTTATACATAACACAACAGGCGAAGGTTGGGTGCACAAACCGCCAGGAGGTAAAGGTATGTGAACTGTTAAATTTTCTCACCCAACCTTGAATCTAAATACAATAGCGATAAAGTTGAACATCTAAAAAAGAAATTTGACAGCACATCAAGTTACTACAATCAGATTTCTTTATTAGATTTTCAACTTTATCTCTAAAGCATTAAGGCTCAAGGTTGATTGGGAATATTTTTGGCAGTTTCTGATAGCTTGACCTGCTGTTTTCCGTACAATATCAAAATTTAGTTTGTGAACTGAAAAGCGTATCGGCGCCACTATCCTGCATTTTTTAAATGTTTTAAACTTGTGCTTGACCGCGATCCCGCCTGATGGTAAGCAGTGATGCAATCGTTGATGGTAAAGAGCAGTATTTTATTATGAGCCTATTCACTCTAGCCTGTAATAGTCTTCACACTTAAATAAATTATAATCAGATGAGAAGACAGCTGCAGAAAAATTGTTCCATTTCTTCGAGGTACGTGATATAAAGGACGGTGCTGTTTCCATGGTCAATTCATGCACCGCTAAGCTCCTCTCTTTCCATCGTAATTTGTGTGACTCTGAGCCTTCGTATGAGGCCCATTGTGAGCGACCACATTTCAGTTCCGTAAGTCATCGCTGGCAACACACACTGGTCAAAGACTTTAGTCATGAGACAATGTGGAGGCCCCCAGCAAAGTGGACTGATGACCTGGTGAAGGTCGCGGGAAGCCGATGGATGCGGGTAGCACAAGACTGGTCATCGTGGAAAGCCTTGGGGGAGGCCAGGCTGAAGAAGAAGATGAAGAAGCTCCTCTCCGCTACAGTGGTAACCGGGCCTAAGGATAAGACGCCGTAAGACGGGGCCAACTCCATTGAGACCAAAGTTGCCAGGTGGCATTTTACAGAGAAGCTGACAAAATTTGTCAGTACTAATAGTACTATACAGTATGTTAAGAAAACCCTGTCCGACCCGTGAAGGTGTTGTTAGGTATCGATAACTGATTCTACTAATGGATACAAAACCGGGCTAAACTTAAAAAAAAATCCCCCTAAAAAATAAATATTATTTCGCAAAAAAAGAGGTTACTTAATAAATGTGCGTTAAGCACCCTTCCGGGGGCGGCAGGGTACGCGGCACGTGGTCGCATCGCTATTCGCTCATAATAATACCGGTGTTGTCACTTTTTTTTAAAATTACCAAATTTCGGGGAAGTTGGAATTAATTCGCTGGAAAAAAAAGATTATTTCAAAATTAATTTGTATTGATACTATGATGATTACGTAAAATTTTATATTATATTTGGTCACGTGTTTACCTAACCTTTATTATCCTTATGGGTCGGACAGGGTTTTCTTAACATACTGTATACTTTTACACAAACAAACAGGCTTGATTTTTACATCCTCATCTCATACTCAGGATGCTGGCTCTTCATATGTCCTTTTAGACTACAGTTCTGTATAAAGGCCTGTCCACACACATGGCATCTGTACCTGCGATCATTCGTGTGTATTCTCATATGATCTTTCAAAGTCTTGAGTCTGGGGTAGCATTTCTCACAAACTTTACATTTAAAGTTACGTTCGCCGGTGTGTGTTGGCATGTGGTTATTTAGGGCGAAACGCGTGAAGAACTTTTGGCCGCAGCATTGACATTCGTACCTGTGGATGAAGAAAACAAATTTAAATATACATTACTAGGTGCGTCCCGCGATTTCACACGCTTAAGCATCGGGATAAAAATTCTGTTTTTTTTTTTTCTTGACTGCAAACCCGCCTGTCGTGTATAAGTCGTGGTGGCCTAGTGGTTAAAACACCAGCCTCTCAAGTATGAGTGCCCGGGTTCGATTCCAGGTCAGGCAAGTACCAATGTAACTTTTCTAAAGTTATATGTATTTTCTAAGTATATCTTGGACACCATTGACTGAAGGTGATGGAAAACATCTTGAGGAAACCTGGACTTTATAAGTCTGAAATCGCCAACCCGCATTGAGCAAGCGTGGTGATTACGCTCAATCCTTCTCTGTATGAGAGGAGACCTGTGCCCAGCAGTGGGACGATAAAAAGGTTGATGATGATGAAGATGAAACCCGCCTGATGGTAAGCAGTGATGCAATTGTTAATGGTAAAGCGCGCTAGTTTATTAAGAGCCTCAAATTCCTCAAAAAGCCTCCTATTCACTCAAAAACCTGAGTGAATAGGAAGGAAGACGGCAGTTGAGCGAAGTGATGCAATTTTAAAGCCAACAACACGACCAACGATGCTGCGCCAAAGGGAGATTGATCTAGAGACCCTCCACGACCAAACTCCCGACACAACAACATTAATAATAATAATAATAATAATAATAATAATAATTTATTTCCAAAAACTTAGTTTCTACTAGTATACATGACATGTGGCGACAATTTCAATTAAAATATAGAGTTTAGCGTCTGTAGCCGAACTAGGCATAGCCTGTATTTCGGCTATCAGCACCATTCCCCTCGTGAATTATACCAAGAAAGTGCCAATCAAAAGGCATGTATATAAATAAATTGGTACTACAGAAATACTGAATAATAATATTGATGAGTAAATTAGATACTAATTTGCAAATAATAATAATGAAATGAATAAACGGATTTAAATTGATTACATGCATTTGCGTGTGATTGCATGACTATGTGAGTGTCTTATGTATATGATAATGTATGTATGGATGTGTGTGTGTGTGTGTGCGTGTGTGTGTGTGTGTGTGTGTGTGTGTGTGTGTGTGTGTGTGTGTGTGTGTGTGTGTGTGTGTGTGTGTGCGTGCGTGTGTGTGTGTGTGTGCATGTTTGTGTGTGTATGTTTGCTCTTTGTTTTCTGAGCTCTTCTCTGAACAGTATTCTTAAAGAGGCAAGCATATTAGTTGTTCAGTCTCCTCGTAGTTTAAACTCTGTAAGTATTGGCATAAATTTATTTTGCATTGCTTTATAGTTAAGGTGTGTATATTTATTAATTTGTTAAGCTTATTATAAAGATAAGGGCCTAGAAAACGCGTAAATCTCTTACCAAAGGTTGTCTTAAAAGTATTTAAATGGTCACATACATGATGTTTGCGCCGTTTCTGTAGTAACATTGGGTTGTACGGCTGTTTTTTATGTTCATGTAAGACAATTTTAAGAATGAATAATTGTCTTACAGTCAAAACCCCGCACAACTGGAACAGTGTGTAAGTAGGAAAGCGCATTGGTTTGAACGTGCTAACCTTTAGTATAGCTCGCTGGGCGACCTCAACTGACTTCAAGGTGGATTTGCAGATACCTCCCCAGGAGGAGAGACAGTAGGTGAGGAGTGACTGACAAAGGGCCTGATATATTCGCTTCAGCAGTTCAGGTTCTGCGATATGACGTAAATTTTTAAACACATATATTAATTTTCGCACTCTATTGCAAAGAAGTTTGACATGTTCCTTAAAGTTTAGATTATTGTCTAACGTGATACCAAGGTACTTAAGAGTCTGTACGCGTTCCAAAGGTGGACATAAGCAACTTCCCACAGAATTGCACTCATGAGAAATAATTCTGAGGTCATCGCGAATACCCACCGCCTGTCTAATGCTGAAACAAATATACTTGGTTTTGTCCACGTTCAGAGTAAGTATGTTATTCTGCAGCCATCGCTTAGTCATATCAAAGCCATTTTGTGCGATAGTAAAAACCTCCTCCCAACTGTCACCCGCAAACACCAGGGCGGTGTCATCCGCGTAAGAGATAATATTACCTTTGGTGAGTTTAAGAGAGGTAAGCGCATTTATATACACAAGAAAAAGGGTGGGCCCCAATATACTGCCCTGTGGGACACCATGTGTAATTGGAAGGCAAGTGCTTTTGTATTTGTCCACTCGTACACACTGGGTGCATCGTACCCGGCACACATGCAACATAACTGCTCAGACCCATCCTCTGGACGGCTTCACCAGACATCATGCCGGAACACGACGAATCGCTTGGCGGCAAGACTTTGTCTGGTGGGTGGTAATTTCTGCCGGGAGCCGATGTTATAGCCTACCGCTTTATGAACTATCTGTGTACCAATTTTCATCTAAATCCTTTTAGTAGTTTTTAAAAGAAGAGTAACAAACATTTATCGACCCATACAAACTCTTGCGCTTAAAATTGAGTCATCTAATATCAGAAGAGACAAGGATCTCGATTGAAATTAAACCATAAATGTCATTTTATTAATCTGTGGTTCTAAAGAAACTACAAATTAAAATGTATTTAGAATATTATTATTATAACAGAATGTAAAAGATGCATTTAATGTGTAAATAGCAGTTAGTATACAGGGTGTAAGGAGAACGCTTCCGAAGCCAGAACGTAGATTATATACAACCTAAATGCAAACGGATACCAATAACCTTTCGCTTTAAATTGATTATTTTCAAGACTTCATATTTCGTAAACAAGCATTGGATAGCGTACGAAACATGAGTTCACTGACACGCAAGGCGACGTCGCACTACCGCGCCCGCGCTTAAAAGAGCCGCCGCCGAAAAGAGCCGATTTATACGCAATTTACAAACATCACTTTCAAAATCGCAATTGTAGTCCATTGTAAAAAGCTGACAGAGGCATTTTACGTACCTGTCTAAATCCTTTGCGACCTTATGAGGTTTTTCTCGAACTGAGTTCCATTCATTTCAATACAAAGCCGGGCCCGTCGCTGTGTCGATCCGTGAACACGAGGCATCAGTATTCCTCAACACATTCTTCACGTAGTTTATTAAAAACACTCACTATTCTGCCCCGCATTTCATCAGCACTGTCACATTCCCGATCAAACACTCTTTCTTTCACATACCCCCATAAAAAGAAGTCCAACGGCGTTAAGTCGGGTGAACGGCCAGGCGTGCGGCCCCAGCCTTCCGATCCAGCAGTCATTAAAAAGCTCAGTGAGACGCTCGCGGACGGGACGCGTAACGAGCATGCTTCCATCGTGCTGGAACCATGCTCGACGAAATTCAGCCACAGACACATTCTAGCATATCATTTAAATGTCCATTTATAAAATTAAGATATGCTGATCCATTGAGACGCTGCGGTAGAAACACTGGTCCTAGAATTCTTCTCCTAAACACATCAACATGTTGCCGTATTCACGAGCACTGTACACGTATGCCTCAGGCATTGTCTAAAACAACAAAAAGTTATAACTAAAAAGAATAAAACAGCACTAAAAACGTAACAATACCTAATAACTAAACACAAATTTAAAACTAACAAAACAATAATTAAATAATCGATTAAAAACGTAACCGCTCACGAACCGAGTCGGGAATGAACTGATTAATTATTTACTAAAGAAGTACTATGAAGGTCAAACAAGCCCGCGCGGACGTCGACAAACGCATTGGGACATCCCCGCGTGAACGAAAGAATAATTACGAGATCAGAAATCAATTGATTTTAATTGTTAGGAAATTGTACTTATGCTTTATTACAAACTGTTTTCATTTTCTAACTTTTAAATAAGATTTAACTGGTTTCTTAGATTCAATTAATTTAATTATTCACTTTAAATTGATTAGGTTTACTTACTAAATGAAGGATCCAGTTCTTGCAATAAACGAGCACGCATCGTGTGACTTTAATTACATTATTATAAAGTTCAAATTCAATTGATTCACATGCGATGAAAAAATTTTAGTCAATTACAGCTGATGTCAGCGATCTTTTGCTTTATTTCATTTACTAGCGATTATCGACATAATACAAAACTGTTATTAAATTCACGATCAATCAATTAAAACTGTTGACGCCTCTGTAATGTTTATTTTTCTTTATTTTAGCGGCGCTTTACAAAGGATTTTTATGGCCTTACAGCCACACTGCCGGCTGTAGGTATCTAAGTACCTTCGATATGGGCCTCAAGGTTAAGCAAAGTAAACTGGATTTTTCTGATTTGTAAATTTGAACGTTCAGATCAAAATAAAATTGTAACCCTGTTCAAGGGGAAAATCATTACGATCCTTGCACGAATGGAACCCGTAAGCAGATATCCCACAACTAGGTAGAAGTGAACTGAAAAGACATTTGCTTCAAGCGATCGAGTGAAGGTTAGTAGTTTAGGAAGATAGTCCGATCACATGGCCCCGCCGCACTAAGTTAGCCGGCGCATCGCCCGTCCGGTGACCGCACGCGGTCGTTGAACTCGAGTGTATGCGCGAGCGTTGAAGCTGTCAGCTGATTATTTATTTACGAATACATTACTTGTTAGAGTTGTAAAGAAAAAAAAAATGTTTAATCGCAAATAATGGTTTCATTTAACTCATTTAACTGTTCCCACAGCATAGTGTACGAAAAATGCTTAAGTAAAATTGTAAAAAAAAATCCTCATTTTTTGATGGTATCGTATCGAGAATCACTAGCCTTATCACCTGTCTTCGTTTTCGGAAGCGTTTCCCTGGCACCCTGTATTACAGAGCTGAATTATCAGAAAATCAACAATTGACAAAAAAAAAAAAAAACTAACATTTGCATATCACGAGAGATTAGCTGTCAAAATAATATGGCGCCATCTGCCTGTTTTATTTCTATGGTCACATGTTTAAATATGGAAAGTCAGTAAAGAGTTCGTATATTGCGATGTCAATGTCAAACAGAGACAAAAATAAGTACAAAAGAATGGTGTAAAAAGAGAGAAATTAATAAAATAAGGGATCGTTCAAGTATTACGTAACGCAATTATGGGGTGGAGGAGGTCGTCTAAAACGTTACGGTACAAAATAATTTACAGCGTGCTACACGGAGGGGAGGGCGGGTAAAAATCTTTAAAAAGTTGCTTTAAATAATACTTGAACACTCCCTAAAATGAAATAAATAATGATTATTTTACCTGAAGTCTTTCAAGTGATCTTTCCTCCTGTGAATAGTGAGAGTTCTTCTCGTGTCAAATATTCGCTCACACATCGTACAAGGGAAACTCAGAGGCTCTTCACCGTGTACCTGGTAACAAAACAACGGGTACTTTACTGGGTATAACTCGCACGAGTTAACTGTGCACCTCACTCTGTGACGTCACTCGGACGGTACCGTTTGCACAAAATTAGAACTACGCTAAGAAACATAAATTACTATTTTTTTTATGTTAATAAAAGATCGTTTTGATGATAAAACGTCATAATACTAGATCATTTTACTTATGACGCTTTGCAATTAAATTGATACATATGAACTGAAAAAACCTGAGCGAATAGGAAGGAAGACGGCAGTTGAGCGAGGTGATGCAATGTTACACCCAACACGACCAACGATGCTGCGCCAGAGGGAGATTGATCTGGAGATCCCCCACGACCAAACCCCAACACAACATTTGGAATCATATCCAGCACACATCGCAACACAACTGTTCAGACCCGTCCTCCGTACGGCTTCACCAGACATCATGCCGGAACACGACGAATCGCTCGAAATAGTACTAATCAATGCGTAGTGTTCGTGAACGGGCGCCGCCATGGGGACTGGTCATCCCTCAGCTGCCACGGCATATTTTAATTTAGACAAGCTAAAAAGAGGGTACTATTAACTAGTCTCATCATTCATAATCATCATCATAATTAGGATATAGGCCTCCCCCGTGGTTCTCCACGACGAGCGGTCCTACGCCACCCGTATCCAGCGGTTTCCCGCGACCTTCACCAGGTTGTCGGTCCACCTTGTCGGGGGCTTACCCACGCTGCCTCTTCCGGGGCGTGGTCGCCACTCGAGAACCCGTCGGCCCCATCGGGCATCATAACTAGTCTCACCTCAACTAAATGCTTTAACTTCTGAGGGTAGGACATCAGTTTAACGTCACACTTGGGACAGTAGACACGACCCTTCTTCCGATGGACGCGGTCAATGTGAAGGTCCCTGTTGTATTGCGCCTTGAACACTTTGCCACAGTCAGGACATGGGAAGTCCCCTTCTTCATGGCGCTGCTGATGCATCATGAAACGACCTTTGTCCACGAAACCTGGTAAAAAATTGGATATTTTATTAACTACAGACTAAATCTTTTAACATCCATACAATAATACACGTTATGCAAAGTTCAGATCGTAGCCAAGTTTACGGACGGCAGACGACTTTTGTCAAAAAATGGGCGCGTCATATTGTTACGAATGCACCATAAGGCTGGCACAATGGCATAAGGTTCAATATTGCGTGACATGCCTTACGTAACTTTTAAGCCCTATATCTTGAGACCTAGGATCGACATAGAAATTACTCCAAATACTCAATACAGGCTTCTTTTAATCGCTTTTAGTTTTGTTTACTCTTGTTACCAATATCGAGGTGGCCTAGTTAAGTCGTGGTGACCTTGTCAAGCCGTGGTGACCTTGTCAAGCCGTGGTGACCTTGTCAAGTCGTGGTGACCTTATCAAGTCGTGGTGACCTTGTCAAGCCGTGGTGACCTTGTCAAGTCGTGGTGATCTTATCAAGTCGTGGTGACCTTGTCAAGTCGTTGTGTCCTAGACAAGTCGTGGTGGCTTAGTCAAGTCGCATTGGCCTAGTCAAGTCGTGGTGGCCTAGTTGTTAAAGCACCAGCCTCTCAAGTATGAGTGTGCTGCTTCGACTCCAGGGCAGGCAAGTACCAATGTAACTTTCTAAGTTATATGTACTTTCTAAGTATATCTTGGACACCAATGACTGATTAAAAGGTCAAGGAAAACATCTTGAGGAAACCTGGACTTTCAAGTCTGAAATCGCCAACCCGCATTGAGCAAGATTATGCTCAATCCTTCTCTGTATGAGAGGAGACCTGTGCCCAGCAGTGGGACGATAAAAGGTTGATGACGAATAGAATTCTGTAAAATCTATTGGGAGAGGGCACTGGCTCTTGTAACAAAGGTATATCACCTAACACAGGAGTCAGGGACTTCATACTTATTTGTACCAATTCTTGTGTAATACAGATTATTATTATTATTATGTAGAATTAGCTAGATAAACAACTCACCCAATCCGCACGTTTCACAAACATAATTACTAAAATGTTCATTCATATGCTTATTTAAAGCATGAAAATACGGGAACAGCACATCACAAATGGCACACTTCAGCTCGTCCCTCGTCAGCCTGAACGGCAGGACCGAGTCTTTATAATTAAAATAATACTTTTTCTTATGAACACTCGATATATGTCTTTTAAACTCTTCCAAATCATCGATTTTCACGCCACATAACCGACAATCAATTCTTGTCAAATCAATTTTGACCATTTTCTTATGTTCTGTCACTTTGAACTTCTTCGGGTGGTGCATCTCTGTAGTGTGGAGTCTTAGAAGAGCGGGATCAGCGTATAGTTCGCCACAGTAGTAACACAAGAGATGGTTATGTCTGCATTTGAAAGGGCAAACAAAAGAGTATTCTACTATAGTTAATATATTCGTCTCTATCATGTAAGTTGAGTCCCTTTCCCTCATCAGTTGCTGTACTTTTGACATTGGAAGTTCTGCGAACAACGAAAAATACAAAATATAATATATATTCCTTTTTAACCGACTACAAAAAGGAGGAGGTTACTTAATTCGACCGTATACATGTTTTTTTTTTTATGTTATGCGTTGCATGTTTTTGTTGTGTTGTTTCACTTTAAACCTTGCTATACTTTTATAACCCAATAAGATTTTAAAGTAAAAATTAATTAATTCGCTAATTACACAAAAAGCGCAATGTGAACACAACTTGAAAAACTATCTTATCAGCTGATTTAATAGTGTTCACATCAGGGGTCAACGTCAAACCCACAATCACGCGCGGCGGCACGCTTGCAACGTTCAAAGGCCGATCCGACACATTTTTTAAATACTGTGATTTCTGTAACCGCTCATTAATGATATAAATGACTATCATAATTTTATTTATCTACGACCATTTGGTAATTTCCTTAATACATAACCATAAGTCATATCTCAATAGTACTCATTCCTGTTAAAGCCAAGTCGTGTTACAATGACCATTTCCACATGGGTAAACCGTACTACAACTTTTTATTTTTTTTTATGGCTATGGCTACAAAAACCAACATATGATTATGCCAAAAATCGCGCGTATTTGCGTCACGACTAAACATCGCATGTTAATAGGCTGTATGAAATTGCCTTTGCCTTTCATTTGTGGGATTATAACAACAAAACAAGTAAAGAGTCGTTACTAACGACATAGCGCGCGCCGCGCTGTTTTCGCGCCATTGTTAACTTTTATCTGCATTTATAAATAAAATTGTTTTGAAAATGAGTGATATCAATAGCGAAATGGACAATATCTTAACGCCTCCTGAAATGAGAGAAATAGCTATGGAGACCATAACAGAATTGCTACCACATAAATCAAGGAAAAGATATGAAAAGTGTTACCAATTATTTCAAGGCTCGTAGAATAAGTTTTGTATGCCACTGCCGCAAACAGCTATTGTGATAGTCGTGCTGATCTATTGTGCCACGCAGCGATGTATTGTGCCTCACAGCTTCGCCTCGTGGCACAAACTATCACTCATATTACAATAGCTATCATTGCTTGACAGTGGCATAAATAACTATAGTGGCATGCGGTGTAGCCTTTTCGCGAAGTTTGCGTTACAATGATAAATACAGCCTGTATACAACTTTATTTATACAAAACCTGAATCCAGTTTGTTCAGAATAAGCTACTGTATCGATTTCAAAAATTTTTAAACCATGTTATATTTTTTCCCTAATATATTTAGAAATTGTTGCAGTGTATTTACCGAGCACGCCATGCAGCTTACATCATAGTACGCGCAACAGCTGACGCCACAGGTCAACGCACCGGTTACCCTCCCGAGCGGAGCGTGGACCATATTTTTCTTGGGACAGCCAAGTAGGATAACAAGCTGATAACTTTGTGGTTTTACATTATATCTTTTTGAAATTTTGGACATAGATTCTTTAATTAAAAATACTGGACACGTGTTTCAGGTAGCGCATAAAAAAAGTAATGTTGTACACACAACTTCCCGGCATCAACCATTGGGCAAGTGCCCGGCAAATACCTGTCTGGTCGAATGATCCTCCCATTTCTATGGAAGATGAGTGAACTTTACATTCTGTTTCTCATTCCTCTAAATAAGGATTCGGGACCATTAATGTTCAAAATTATTCATGTAACATCCATATTTTTTGAACCTCCTTACATCTTCTTGCAGGAGTTCGTCACCGAGCGATCGTTTTTCCGAAGATAGACGATGATACCCGAAGCGCATACTTATCTTGGTACATCTTTAGTTGTACTGCTCACTCTCGCTATAGACGTATCTATCTCTTTCTCTCAATTATTTTAAAGAATCCTCATATTTTTTTCAAGTTGTTATTAACTAGTGCTTGATTGCAATCCCGCCTGATGGTAAGCAGAGATGCAATCGTTGATGCTAAAGCGAGCTAGTTTATTAAGCCTTTTAACTCAAAAGAACTGAGTAAATAGGAAGAAAGAGGGCAGTTGAGCGAGGTGATGGAATGTTAAGCCCAACAACACGACCAACGGTGCTGCGCCAGAGGGAGATTGATCTGGAGACCCTCCACGACCAAACTCCCGAGACAATAACATTTGGCGCATGGTACCCGGCACACATCGCAACACAACTGCTCCGACCCGTCCTCCGTATGACTTCACCAGACATCATGCCGGGACACGACGAATAGATTAGTTTTTTTTTTGTATGTTTCTTTGCAAAGCGTTTACGCTAAAACGGCTAAACAGATATGGATGAAATTTGGCATCTGAGTAGAAATTGAACTGGTTTACGATATATGACACTTCTTATTCCGATATTCCTACGGGATCCAGACTTATACGTGTAAAGCCGCGGGTGCAGCTAGTTGGGAACAAAATGCGGTGATATTTACTTGGTTTGGGCACCAGCGGGGGGACCAACTTCGGTTTAGATAATCGTTCCTCCTGTTTGATGGGCTCTGTTTCTGCTAACTCCATCACAGTACACATTTCGTCCTTCTTCTGCGTGACGTGGTGCGTCAGAGGCAAGTCATCAGGATCTTCTTCCATTGTGTCAGGTTTTAGATCGTCATCTGAAACGGTTTAAAAATTATTGTTACGAACGGGTGTTTTATAGTGTACCAACGACAGCATATCAAGATTATCATTAGATTTTCAACTTTATCTCTAAACTCTAAAGCATTAAGGCTCAAGGTTGACTGGTAATATTTGAGAGTTTCGGGTAGGTTGACCTGCTGTCGTCTATACAATAGAAGAAGTCGAAAATCGTGTTGTTGGGTTTAACATTGCATCATCTCGCCAAACTGCCGTATTCCTTCCTATTCACTTAGTTTTTTGAGTGAATAGGCTCTTATAAACTAGCGCTCTTTACCATCAACGACTGGATCACTGCTTACCATCAGAAGGGATTGCGGTCAAGCATTCGTTTATAATTATAAGTAACGGCAAGTTTCCACCTTTACGTTGTTGACAACAAAATGATTCGAACGAGGCGTTTCGCCTCTTCTTTCATACCGCGTACATCGAGGGACTGGAACAATTTCCCAGCGGCGGTGTTTCCGCCTGACTATAAATTAAGTGTCTTCAAGGCTAGAATGAATACGCTCTTAATAAACTAGCACGCTTTACCATCAACGATTGCATCACTGCTTACCATCACGCAAAAAAACACACCTGGGGTATCAGCCAACGCATCCATACATTGTTCATCGTCACTCTCCGTTTGAATTGTTCCTGGTTCTTCCTTTACAACTATGTCAACATTAACCTTGGAATTCCACTGGCTTTCCATCTTTGAATCTGAAAAGAATATTTATTTAATGCTTATGGTTTAAGAACTTTATTATTTCTAGTTAAGAATTAACGCTCCATAGAGGAAGCGATAGAGCTAAACCGAGGGACGAAAGTCTTCGTACAAAAGCTAGGGAGGAGCCCTCTGACGAAGCTGACGACATCGGATGGGAGAGGCACCTAAACCAGTTCCCGCACCGAAGATTCCAGAGCCACTCTCACACGGCACTAAACCGAAGACCTCCCTGAGATCACCCTAGGTGAGGTCGTGGTGGCTCTTGGACAGCTTAAAAATAGGAAGGCCCCAGGAGAAGACGGGATTACCTCGAAACTATTGAAAAAATGCAGGTACGTCTGTGCTAAAAGAGCTTCAGCGTATATTTAATTCTGCTCTTTTTTCGGGGAGAACTCATAAGGCATGGGACAGAAGCGTAGTGGTTCTGTTTTTCAAGAAAGGTGATAAAACCTTACTGAAGAACTATGGACCCATTTCGCTTTTGAGCCATGTCTACAAGCTGTTTTCAAGAGTGATCACGAAACGACTAGCGCGCAGACTCGACTAATTCCAACCGCCTGAGCAGGCCGGGTTTCGAAGAGGTTTTAGTACCATAGACCATATACACACAGTGAGGCAGATCATACAGAAGACCGAAGAGTATAATCAGCCCCTGTGTCTAGCATTTGTGGACTATAAGAAGGCCTTTGACTCCATCGAGACCTGGTCTGTTCTGGAATCTTTGCAGCGATGCCAAGTCGATTGGCGATATATCCAAGTGATGAGATGTCTTTACGATGCTGCCACAATTTCCGTCCAACTCCAGAACCAGCAGACTAAACATATACCTCTTAAGCGAGGAGTGAGACAAGGGGACGTTATTTCCCCCAAATTGTTCTCCAATGCCCTCGAGGATATGGACGCTTTAAGACGCTGGATTGGCAGGGTCGGGGCATTAACATCAATGGCGAGTACATCTCACACTTGCGATTTGCGGACGATATCGGACGACCCGTCGTACGGCGAGTTTCCACCCTTATGTTGTTAACACTACGATCCGGGTGAAGCGTTTCGCCTCCTCCTTTATACCGCGTACATCGAGGGACTGGAACAATTTACCAGCGGGGGTGTCCGTCGGACTACAATTTGAGTGTCTTCAAGCGTAGAGTGAATAGGCTCTTAATAAACTAGTGCGCTTTACCATCAACGATTGCGTCACTGCTGAACGACCATAAAACCAAAACTAAAGGTCAAAGAGTAAAGTGTTGTACCTCATTTGAATCAGCATTAAATCAGCAAGAATTTTTAATACAGAGTCATTTTTTCATAATAACTTTTTTTTTCACACCGTGCGAGAAGTAATGTTTCGTAACACTTAAAAATTTACGGAAAATAATTAATTGCTAGTTAAATTTGGTACTAAGAGCTGCAATACAATTTTTGTAGTATTGATACATTATCGAATCATAATATAACACCATTTTGTTTTATTGTTTTTAATCAATTAAAAGTTTTACTGATGAAATTGTAAAATAACTCGATAGTTTTGTCGTCCTCCGTGGCGCAGCGGTCAACACACCTGCCTGCGACATGGAGGCCCCGAGTACGACCCCCGGCCAGGTCATGACGGAAAACGATCATTTCCTGATTGGCCTGGATCTTGGATGTTTATCTTTATATGTATCTATTATAAAATATAGTATCGTTGAGTTAGTATCCCATAACACAAGTCTCGAACTTACTTTGGGGCTAGCTCAATCTGTGTGATTTGTCTGTATATATTTATTTATTTATATTTTATTTATTTAGTTTCATTAAAAAAAAAAACATAATAATTCATAACTTTTCGTGCAACGAAGAAAGTCGTTGCACGAAAAGTTATGAATTATTATGTTGTTGGAAATCACTTCCTTTATCTCCCTGTTTCGTTTGAACCACAACTTTTTGGCCACTCAACACATTCTCAGTCGACCCATAAGAAAACCATATAAACATGTCCATTAGTTTAGTCACAGGAAATTATTTTTAATTTTTGACATTTTCTACATGATGTACATGTTGATAAGGAAATGCTTACAGGTTAGTGACTGTCGCATCCTGTGGTACCAAAATTTAATAATATGGCGCGAAAAAAGCAAGTCGATACAGGATCGCGCTGTGGCCGATCGGAGGTCAGTGAATCAATATTTTTAAAGGATGTTCTATTCCGTTTACAATTTTATGCTTTTTAGTTTGTTTGAAATTTTTTTATTTATTTTGATGCTAGGTTTTTGCTATGGTTTAGGATTATTCCTATGAACCAGCATTGTTCGTGTTTTCATTTATTCTTGTATTGTCAGCACCACTCTGTATATATTTAAGGTTTAAATATTGTTTCATTAGTTCAAGTACATTAGTTTTATTCAATTCAATTGGGTTGTATCCTAAAAAATTATTTAATGTCCATCAGATAGATTTGTAAAAAATATTAAACACGTATTTTTTATTTTTTGTTTCATTCAAATACTTAGGAAGATATATTGATTTGAAATGTCGCATGACGTCACGCCGTGGTACAAAATATAGCACGGCGTGACGTAATTAGCCCCCACTCCGTAACTTTAATACGCTATATCTCAGTAGTTTTTGGTAATTACGACAAAACAAAAAATACGGGTCTTAATTTTTTTTATTATCTATAAGACGGACTAATTATTGTTTTGATTTTCATACCTTGGATACATCCCTATTATTGTTTTATTTATGCTGATGACGATCTGTAACAGAATTCCTGTGTGTATGGATATGCAATTTTTGTAATGTTTAACATGTTTTTAATGTATTGATTTTCTCTTTTACTGTGTAACTTCAGATATAACGGTTGTTGTTAATGAATAAATGACTATTGACTATTAGATTCGAAATTGATTATCCAAAATACCCCTGGTTTATTTGATTTGGATAATCGTGATTTGGATTTATGGACATTTGGATGTGTTTGTTACTCTTTAGTTCAAACACTGCTGTATTAATTGTGATGGAATTTGGCACACACATAAACGGGAATAAAACAGGTTACTTTTTATTCCGATATGTTCATGGGATTGAAACTTGTGCGTATGAAACCTCAGAGTGTAACTTATACAGAATAAGTAGGCATCATTTTGGGCTCTACTACTTCCAATTTAATATCAATCCCATTATACATCATCATCATCTACCTAGGGCTTTGGCCAACTATATGGAGGTCAGCTTTCAGCCTTACCCCATGAAACTGCCTGTCTGACCTTTAAAACAATGTTTACTGAAGGTTTACTGAGTAAGACAAGAATCTTTGATAAAAGTGATTCATTGTTGATTGATTGATGCATATTTTCCACCAACCTGCTTTTTTATCTGTGCAACAAGTTCATTTCAAATAAATGTATTTACTTTCTTTTATTCAACCTGAACTACATTGTGGTGTCTTAGAGCAGACATTTTCATCAAAATAAACTACCACTAACCATCGCTTCTAGCATCATAAATCTTCATCTGTAAGAATGCTTCTTCACACCTCAGCACTTGCCTCCTGAAGCTGAGCGCGTCACGTATCCGGGACACACACGTCGCACAAATCAACCGCTCTGAAGGTACACCGTCTAGATGCGATAGCTAAGGATTTAAAAGAGAGAAAAGTTTAACAAAAATAAAAATAATGAATTTGTTAACGAGTAATTTTTGTTTCTAGAGTAGCTCGGTTTTTGATGGAAGACAGAAATTGCCTCATTCGATGGTGGCATTGAAACGAAACTGATGTTAATTTATAACAAAATTATGACTCGAAAAAATCATAGTAAAGTCGCCCAGAATACATTCTCAAAAGCATAATAACTTACCAGTAAACTGAAACAATCCATTATCATATCGGAATAAACTTCTTTTTGTCCAAAACTCTCATATTCAATGTTCAAAACACGACACTTTTTCATATTTCCACAACATCGACACAAACCCGAATCAAATAATGGACCTTTGCCCTTTTTCGTAGCCATTTTTTACTATTTATTGTACCGGGGGATTTAATTCACATGGTATGGAGTGCAGGTAATATTGAAAAGATGATAAAAACCAATATTTAGGATTGTTTTTATTTAGGAATCAACAAATTATGCCTGCTACAAATAACGACAATACAACATTAACAACATCGACTTTTTGATTTGACAATTCTTATCATGTGTGTTGCCAAATGAGTTAAAAAAAATGATTAATTAATCGGTGTTACCGTGTTACCTAATTAATCATAAATAAATAACATAAATCATCTCGTATGAATTTTGTCTTTTGTATGAAATGACAAAATTCATAAAATTTTCGTACATGTTGATCATTGTGGCTTGTGGGTCGTCATATAACCATTTTAATTGATTCTATTTTTTTAAAGCTTTTTTGAAATCCCTACCATAATTTAATTTTCTAGTTACACAATTTTGGAACGAATCCCAAAAAGTCACATCTGTATAGTAGACAAAAAAACATAATAAATACAAAAATAAAATTAATTTTCACGTTACTTTTGTTTATACGAATTTACAGTTAAAATCATGAAAAGGACAGAGCTATGCCGTTGTTGTTTATCAGAAGAATGTTACAAAGACATGGCCAACACATATTATATTGGAAATAAAACAGAAAACTACTTCGAAATGTTGTTGAATATTTTAAATATTAATGTAAGTTTTATTAATAAACTCGTTATTGGCTCGAAACAAACCTAGCTATTTTGCTTTTAGACACAGTTCAATCTGTCCCTATTATTATATATACATTTTCTTTTTTAGATTATAAATGAGGAATGTTCTGAAAGATGTCTTATTTGCGAGGAGTGCGTTTCTAAGCTTCGGAACGCTGCAGCTTTTAAGAAAAAGATTCTGGATATTAACGAAATGATAAAAGACAACATTTGCTGGGACACCAATTGCACAAACATAAGTAAGGAGTATGTTCTATGTTAAGGGTTTGGTTTCCGAACTTAGTCCATCCAGTGGATCATTGTGTTCCATTGTGTTCCAGTGACCATGTTATTTCAACCAGCCCACTTGAACGGACTAGAAGCCCCTTAAGTCTTCTGGCTTGTTAAGAACCTCTGTGTACAGTGTAATGTCTTGGTGCCCAGAGATTTCACGTCTAATCTGGGTGACGCTACAGAGTGATGCTGATAATACAACAATAAATGAAAATACGGACAATGCTGGATCATAGGAATTATCCTAAACCATAGGAAAAAACCTAGCATCAAAAATTAAAAAATGAAAATTTCAAATAAACTAAATCATATAAAATTTCAAACAAAATAAAACATCCATTAAAATATTGGTTCACTGACTTGTGAAGGAGAGATCGGATTTTTTGATGAAAGATGAATAAACTTAAATATACAATATGTAAAGAAAACCCTATCCGATCCGTGAAGGTATTGTTAGGTATTGATAACTGATTCTAAGTCGGGCTAAAATTAAAAAATCCCCCTAAACAAATAAATATTATTTCGCAAAAGGAGGTAACTTAATACATGTGCTGTAGGCAATACATGCGCGGGCGGAGGGGGGCAGGGTACGCGGCACGTAGTCGCATCGTTCATAGTAATACCATCGAAAATAGTGTTGTCACTTTAAAAAAAATACCAAATATTGGGGAAGTTGGAATTAAATCGCGGAAAAAAGATTATTTCAAAATTTATTAGTATTATTACTATAATGATTATGTAAAAGGAGAATGTCGAAACCCGTATCGAACGCTTATAAAAATATATTTCCCTTAAATACTTGAACACTTTTTGACTAACATTACCAAAATATGAATCATTACTAAATCCGCGTTTACGAAATGTTCTAAAAAAAGTTCGATAGCCCAAGTTCTTGACTTTCAAATGCATTTCTGGTAGTCAAGAATTTGATTGATGCCATTGCCAGCACACAAAAACGATTCCAAGCAACAGAAATTCATTAAGAGAAATCGATCACAGAACGATTGCTTAAACAATTAAAATGATTTTACATTCGTTAGAAGGTACAGATAGTGAATAAAAAAAATTTTTCCTGTGCGTTTCATCAAATTGTTTGCCGTCATATTGGCACTAATGCGAATTAGTGTGAGAGAGAGAGACACAGAGTGCGTTTATCTTGTTTACGTTATTGAAAGACATGAATGCCAACATGACGGCAAAGGAACTATTTGATGAAACGCACTATCGTCACTTCTGAATCGTTCGTGTTTGTGTTGTTACATTGATTTTTTGCTGGTAGTTTTTGTCGGTTTAGTTGAGCTTTGTTCCTCTGGGTCGAATTTTCCTTATACAATATGTAAAGAAAACCCTGTCCGATCCGTATTAAGGTATTGTTAGGTATCAATAACTGATTCTACTAATGGATACAAAACAGGACTAAACTTAAAAAAAAAATAAAAAGTGGTAACTTAATACATGTGCGGCAAGCAACCCTTCCGCGGGCGGCGGGAGGCAGGGCACGCGACACGTGGTCGCATCGCTATTCGCTCATAATGATACCAGTGTTGTCACTTTTTTTAAAAAATACCCAATTTTCCGGGAAGTGGGAATCAATTCGTGGGAAAAAAAGATATTAGTATTGTTTCTATAATGATTACGTAAAATTTTATATTATATTTGGTCAAGTGTTTAACTAACCTTTATTATCCTTATGGGTGGAACAGGGTTTTCTTTACATATTGTACAGGGTGGGCCATGAATTAGTTAACAATTGAAAAAATTGTATAAAGTAAACTATTTGACATATTTTTAAAATTATTTATTTACAAGAAAGTTAATTATTTGGAATTTATTTTTTAAAAATAACATCATCTAAATGTCCACGGTTTCGATTTTTGCACTCTTCTAAGCGAGCACCGAAATTTTCGAATACTCGTCGACAAAGAGACCGCGAGATCGCTGACATTTCTTCGCTAATTTTTTCCTTTAGTTCACGTAGTGTTTTTGGTTTATGGATGTAAACACGACTCTTCAAATAACCCCATAAAAAGAAGTCTGCTGGGGTTAAATCTGGACTCCTGGGTGGCCATGGGATGTCGCCTCGTCTGGAAATCAGCTTTTCCGGAAACATTTCTTTGACTACCGGCAGGGACTCGTTGGATGTGTGACAAGTGGCTCAATCTTGTTGAAACCATGTATTACGATTGTAGCCAGCAAATTCCAGTAGCTTCGGTGCCAAGAACCCCCGTAACATTTTCACATATTTAACAGAATTTACAGTAACCGAACGGCCGCGAGAATCTTCGAAAAAATAGGGCCCAATGATTCCTTTTGCTGAAATTGCAGCCCATACCGTTACCTTGGGAGAATGAAGTGGCCTCGCGTGTTTAGATTTGGGATTTTCGCTGCTCCAATATCTGCAATTCTATTTGTTTACGTGTCCTTTGAGGTGGAAATAGGCTTCGTCGGAAAATAAGAGGTTGTCAAAATTATTGAATCGATCTGACATTGTTTCGGCATAGGACTTGCGCAAATTTAAATCATTAGGTTTTAATTCCTGTACTAACTGGATCTTATATGGATGTAATTTCATACCTAATTTCAAAATACGGCGCAATGATGTTCGGGATAGTCCTAATTCAGCCGAACGTTTGCGCGTCGATAAATTTGGATCACGTCGAACTGATGCGGAAACTCGCTGCACGTTCTCTTCGCTCCGAGAAGTCGGTGGGCCGCCGGTTTGCTTCACGTTTAGTGTAGATCCGGTCTCTTCGAACTTTTTAACCCATTTCTTTATTAATGGAGCACTCGGACACTGATTTAAATAGTGTAAGTCGTATTCAACGCGAAATAAGCGTCTCACAGTAATGAGCGAACTGTTGTTTAAATAAAAATGTTTCACACAATAAGCGCGCTGCGGCCCCGTGAAACAATCCATTGCGACTAAATTTCCGAGAAGCGAGCTAGTGGTAACGCCCCTCCCCGCTCCCCGCGCGGCTTGTATTAGCGCGGGGTGTTAAGTTTAAATGTTAACGAATTCTTAGCCCACCCTGTATATGGGGTAGCGGTAGCAAACGCGGTCGCTGCACAAGGAGGCGCGGGTTGGATCCCCGCGCAGTGGAAGTATTTGTATGCATGAATACGAATATTTGCACTGGTCTGGTCGTGCCTCGGAAAGCACGTTAAGCCGTTGGTCCCGGTTGCCATACGAACATCTAATGGCGGTCGTTACGGGTTGTTGGAGCCCTCAAAAGTCCAACAATTGGTCTAACTGCCATACTTCGATATCGCCTTCGGGTTGTTGGAGATCAGGCGGCAGTCGCTTCACGGAAAATATCGAAGTTTAGCCAAAATCAGCAGTTAGACTGGTAAAGCAGACCCCAGACTCCAAAGCTGAAAAAGTTTAGGATGCCATTGGGATTACCGCTGAGATGACGATGATGATGATTATAGTGAATGGTATCTTTGCAATATTTTAGGTGGGTTTTTTAAAAATATAGTTAAGAGGAAAAATCTCAGTGCTGCGGATTCGAAAACAAAAACGCTTAATGCCAATGGTAATATTAAACAATAAGCGGGCTAAATATGGTTATTTAATCTAAAAGCAATTGGTACGGGCCTCCATACAAAAAAAGGCACTCTCCTTTCATATTTTATTTGGTCATGTGTTTACCTAACCTTTATTATCCATATGGGTCAGACGGAGTTTTTTTTTAAATACTTAATACCTGTTTGCTGAAATAAATCCATCTTAATTATTACAGATACAAAAATAGAAGATGAAGAAGCTGGTTATTTTGATGACTTCGATGATAATGTCAGTGATAAAGATGTTGATTGGGAAAATTTTATTCAAGAGGGCTCTCAGAAAGGTAATAATCAAGGAATTATGTGAGATTGTCAATAGTCTATTGAAATCCTTGATTCCAAATGCTGTTTCTGCCATGTAATTCAAACAAAGTCTGTGACTTCGTCTGCAATCCTAGATAAAAAGTAGCCTTCTATTCATATGCCAAATTTCAGGCAGTTTGATCAGCCGTTTTAATGTGAAATTGTAACCTTATAATGAAATATTACCTAATAGTTTGTTGAACGAATATTAGATAACTTTATGATACAGGGTGGGCCATGAATTAGTTAACAATTGAAAAAATCGTATAAAGAAAACTATTTGACATATTTTTAAAATTATTTATTTACAAGAAAGTTAATTATTTGGAATTTATTTTTTAAAAATAACATCATCTAAATGTCCACCGTTTCGATTTTTGCACTCTTCTAAGCGAGCACCGAAATTTTCGAATACTCGTCGACAAAGAGACCGCGAGATCGCTGACATTTCTTCGCTAATTTTTTCCTTTAGTTCACGTAGTGTTTTTGGTTTATGGATGTAAACACGACTCTTCAAATAACCCCATAAAAAGAAGTCTGCTGGGGTTAAATCTGGACTCCTGGGTGGCCATGGGATGTCGCCTCGTCTGGAAATCAGCTTTTCCGGAAACATTTCTTTGACTACCGGCAGGGACTCGTTGGATGTGTGACAAGTGGCTCCATCTTGTTGAAACCATGTGTTACGATTGTAGCCAGCAAATTCCAGTAGCTTCGGTGCCAAGAACCCCCGTAACATTTTCACATATTCAACAGAATTCACAGTAACCGAACGGCCGCGAGAATCTTCGAAAAAATAGGGCCCAATGATTCCTTTTGCTGAAATTGCAGCCCATACCGTTACCTTGGGAGAATGAAGTGGCCTCGCGTGTTTAGATTTGGGATTTTCGCTGCTCCAATATCTGCAATTCTGTTTGTTTACGTGTCTGTTGAGGTGGAAATGGGCTTCGTCGGAAAATAAGAGGTTGTCAAAATTATTGAATCGATCTAACATTGTTTCGGCATAGGACTTGCGCAAATTTAAATCATTAGGTTTTAATTCCTATACTAACTGGATCTTATATGGATGTAATTTCATATCTAATTTCAAAATACGGCGCAATGGTGTTCGGGATAGTCCTAATTCAGCCGAACGTTTGCGCGTCGATAAATTTGGATCACGTCGAACTGATGCGGAAATTCGCTTCACGTTCTCTTCGCTTCGAGAAGTCCGTGGGCCGCCGGTTTGCTTCACGTTTAGTGTAGATCCGGTCTCTTCGAACTTTTTAACCCATCTCTTTATTAATGGAGCACTCGGACACTGATTTAAATCGTGTAAGTCGTATTCAACGCGAAATAAGCGTCTCACAGTAATGAGCGAACTGTTGTTTAAATAAAATTGTTTCACACAATAAGCGCGCTGCGGCCCCGTGAAACAATCCATTGCGACTAAATTTCCGAGAAGCGAGCTAGTGGTAACGCCCCTCCCCGCTCCCCGCGCGGCTTGTATTAGCGCGGGGTGTTAAGTTTAAATGTTAACGAACCCACCCTGTAGATTTGAAACAAAATTTTAGATAGAGCAATCCAACTTAAGGTTGCTCTATCTAAAATTTTGTTAAAATATTTGAAGTAGTGGAAACTGATCTTTATCTGTAGATATTAAAATGATTTTTCCAAAATCTTATTTATTTACATGTTTGAAAACTCAATTATGAACGGAGATATGTGCTCCTGGCTAAAATGATAACAGCCGTATGGATCCATCGAAGAATAAGCCACGCTTACTACGTGACAGATCCTGTTTCATCTTTATATTTTCCCCCTTCAATAACTTACCTAGACGAGTGGAACATTATGAACATTATGAATTGCATGTACAGGTCAAGTCTTCGTTATAACATTGGAATCGAACAGCAAAACACAAACCAAAAAAGAAGACAGTACCAGCAAAAGCTCTAATTCACTGGGCGCTAAAATAAAAAATAAAGTAACTAACTCAAGTACACTTGGTGCCATAGAAAAAGAGAAAGCTAAGAACTCAAATACACTTAGTGCAGATAAAAAAGGTGAAATCAAAGACATCAATATTTATGCTAAAATACTAAATGAGAGTGAAAACTTCAGTACTCCTTCAGACGCAAGAGAAGATGAAGTTGATAACATGGATATAGAGGGTTTGAGTTCTGAAGAGGACTTTAATATAGCTACAAGTGCAAAAAGTAAAGGTAACCCTCCTAAGAGAAGCATAAAAGCTAACGCTGTTACAGGTATGAAATTCAGAGATCTTTTTTTTTTTTTTTTTTTTTATTCTACTTTTGTTTAGGGACATTTATAATCGCAATGCGTATGTCAGTCCCATCGTACCCTGAATACACATTTATCACATTTGAGCCATAAACCTAAACAGACTCTTCGCATCGTCGCCATTTGGTTGGGCCAGGATTTTATGGAATGTGCCTATTTCAAGTCTGTTCAGCCTCAAGACCCTGAACAAGTCATTTCTACCAGACTCGTACCGGACACAATCCATCAATAAGTGGTGTAAGTCTTCGACAACTCCGCACTCCACACAGTTAGGCGACATGGTTTTTTTCATTAGAAACGCAAACTTATTACATGGAATGTGTCCAGATCTAAGTCTATGAGCCGTAACAACCAATTTTCTACTTAAATCATTGTTTATAAACCAGGGCACACGAAAAGGCTGACTCTGTACAGTTTTGTACCAAATCCCTTTGTCTAAAGAACGCTTGTCAAAATATTCTTTCCAATCTTCATAACATTTTTTTTTTTAAATTTAGGTAACACCTCAGAATAGTCCAAAACTATGTTAGTTTGTTTTCCGTGTTTAGCTGCATATTTTGCCAGCATGTCGGCCCTTTCATTGCCCTCTAATCCAATATGCGATGGAACCCATTGCAATCTCAATGTAACACCTTTATGCATTAATTCATCTATCTTCGATAGAATAACGTAAGCTATCGATACACCTCTGAGGCCAGAGGCGCATCGAGCTAAATGTTGTAAGGAACTTTTGCTGTCTGTGCAAATAACAATATTCTTGTGTTGACTACTGCTACAGAACGTAAGTGCTTCAGAGATTGCAATAAGTTCCAACGTCATTATGGACGCTTTCTTGTCTATTTTAAAGCAATTACTTTGACAATGTATTGGTTCACTAGGCACATAAAAGGCTGCTCCACGATCTTCTATACTCTTCGACCCATCCGTAAATATACTAAGCCATTCATCAGAGATCTTGTATAAACAAGCAAATTCCTTATAGTAATAGTCACATTAACTAATCACACACAAAGTGACAGGACATAACATTTAAAGTTCAACTTCTACTCTTAATCAATGGCCCCTGTGAAATAGATACCACAATTTTGCCAATAACACGTGTAACAAATTATAGAAACTCTATAATATCGCCAATGACAGTCGAAAAAGACGGCCGCGTGAACCGTCTACGAGGGAGGTTTTTGGCAAAGTCATGATGAGGCCACTAAGCTGTGATATTTCAATGTTCTTTATGAATTATTTACTGAATGTACTTTTTACTACATAAATCACGCCCTTTTATTTAGTAAATGACACTATAAATAATTTAAAAGTCCAATGAAAAATCAACGTCACACTCATCTTAGCTTTCTCGCCAAAACTGAACATTTGAAGTTAACCATGTCTTTTTGAAGATCATTGGGCATAGATCAGCAGTGTTTGGCAATTAAGGTTTATTTTATAACTAGCTGTATCCCGCGGCTTTACCCCTGTAAGTTAGATCCCATGGGAATGTCGGGACAAAAAGTTTTTTGTTATGAACCATCAATATGCCAAATTTCAACCAAATCTGTTCAGTAGTTTAGGTGTGAAAGCGGCACAATCAAACAAACTCGCTTTCACGTGTATAACAATAGTAAGGGTGTACAATTTTTTGTCGATTATGTATAAATTACAATTCAATAAAATGGTTAAGTTAGTTTAAAAAAATCATCAAGAGATGGCGCTAACATAACTTTAGTTTTGTTTTTAAATTTGATTTCTTGCCGTTTGTTTAGTCTGTGGCAAGAACTAACTGACAGTGACAGAATGTCATAAGTCATATTTTGATTGATTTTTCTGTCACACCAGACTTGATGCAACATTCTTCTATTACCAAAACTGCCGGCTGCGTCATTTAGCGAGTCATAGGAAAACTCCTGGAAAACTGCTCACTGTAGGAATAAAAATGAGCTGAAAGTCTAGATTAATGTTGTACTAATTCTCCTTAGCGAGTGATTGGGTATGAACTTGCACAGTGTTTGTTTACACTTATATCAGATACTTTCGGAGCAGACTATAGATGACAGACAAGAACCCTACTGAGTAAAAAAAAAATCATAAGTACAATTCTTTGAACCGGTAGACTATATTAATGTTGCCATATCACAAAATATTTTTCGTTGTTGCAACAATAATAAATTTTCGTCCGGAGAACCGCCAGTCCGCCAAGGTTTACGGGACGCACTAATATGGCGCGTCTGTCGATGGAGTCTTCCAACGTACGCCCAACCGATGCGACAGTCCGCTTTAGCGCGATGTAGCTATAGTGTTTCATAAGCTTTCATTGATATACCTTAGTATCGTAGTACCATTGTCAGGGCCCACCGTATGTGGAGCGTTATATCCATAATAAAAATCGGATTTTTGTTCCAGCTCTAGAGAAGAAGGATAAAGTAAACAAACACAAATCGAAACAACGAGAATACTCTCAGACAGAGTTAAGTTTAAAACATAAAAGTGAAAACACGCTGAAACTCGTTCAAAATTCAAACCTATGCCTCTTCCGTTCACTCCGAAATAAATTCGGTTGCAATTATTGTCCATCGAAATTTCTTGACTGTAGTCAGTTGAGGGAGCATTTGCTTACTCATAAGAACCCAGCAATGTTACATATTAAAAGATTAAGGGGCCTCTCGTATAAGAACGCAGAAATCACTGATTTAAAATGTACGCTATGCTCCGAAAACTGCTTGGATTTACAAAGTCTAACGGAACATTTAAAAAAAGAACACGAAATTCCGTTCCATGGAACAGAGCACTATCTAGTGCCATACAAATTACAAGATGGCTACCAATGCGTGTTATGCGAATTGAAATTCAATAGTTATTTGCGTTTATCGGTTCACATGAACTCCCATTACACGAATAATGTTTGTGAATCATGTGGAATATCCTTTATAAATCGCATAGGCTTACGGGCACATGTCCAATCTCAGCATAAAGAAAAGAAATGCTCTCGCTGTCCCGCCATTTTTATGACAGTCTCCGCTAAAAGTAAACATTTGAGACAAATCCACGGTATAAGAAACACGAAACGATACTGCAATATTTGCAACAAAACGTTTAAATACACGTATATGTTGAATGAACACAAAATTGAGGAACACGGAGTTAAAAGGCCAGCTGTCTCTAGTTGTGTGGAATGCGGAAAAACTTTTTTATCGCCGTTGAATTTGAAAACTCATATGCGTTCAGTTCATATCAAGGAGCGAAATTATCCTTGCACGAAATGTGGAATGCGGTTTTTTACTACATGTGATCAGAAAAGACATGAAAGGACCCATGAAGATGTAAGGTCGTTCTGTTGTAGTTACTGTGATGCTAAGTTTAAGTCTAAGGATTCTTGGAGACGGCATTTGAAGAGGCAGCATGGTCATGTCTTTGGGGAGGCGACATCACTATAAAAAACTAAGTGTAATATTAAAATAAAAATCGTTATTTTTCATATTAAAATCTTGTTTTTATTTTACCAAAACCATTATCTTTTCACAATCATTGATGTACTCGTAAAAAGCGAGAATTTTACGCAACATAAAGTAACACTGATATAAAAAATAAAAAAATATAAAAATACCTTCTATTTATAAAAACTTGACCCAGTTGGGCGCCACAAAGCGGCATTGTAACAAATTCATAACGAATTTCATGCCTTTCGGAATATGGAGCTTACCAAGACGACTCACCAAGCGATGTCATATTACCCAGTAACTGGGCTCTGGTCAGATAAGCAGTCGCCCAGATACAAAATACTGACATTCAGCTGCATCCGGGTGGACTGGTAGCCGAACCTGACGTACTAGGGCAATCTTCTTGTGCGTTCTTAGGGCTTGAAAGCGGCCTTGAGCGAAATGACTTGTGGAAATCGCGCGCTTCACCTGTCAATATATTTTGTAAATCTCACCTTGAAAAATTGGATGAAATGGACGGTCAATAGTGTCAAACCCTAGCATCAATCGAACTTAACGAGTTTTGACGATGGGAATTAAGATTTTTCCAAAATCGGTCCGCTTATGCTAGGCATTTTTACCACTGGAAGCTCACGTCATCACTCGACTTTTCATCACGGTTATTGTGTATATTGTGTCTCAGTTAGGTACCCTTGACGTGCTCTAAGCAACTTCTTCCATTTGTTTCTGAAGTCGTGTGTCGCTTAAACGTTTATTTAAAACTTATTTTTTATTAGTCTTAGAAGATTCAGCAAGTTTTGTTTTCGTTATTTTTGAGATTGAGACATGCATATCATTAGGGATGGGCATCTGTCCATATTGATCGACTCCTGGGCCTATACCCATCTGCCTGCGGAGAGTTTGATGGTTTCTGGGTGTTAGCGACGGCATGAATTTTATGTTACAGTTATGGAAGTGTAAATCGCTGAAAACAAGTTTGGTTTGTAAGTATTGTTTAATCTTATGGCCCGTCTACACGCTCCGTCTTACCTGCGAGCATGCCTGTACTACGTAGTATTCTGTAATCTGTGCCTGTACAGTTTGCGCAGATAAGCGCGTGTGTGTGGATGGCAAGACGGTAGCTCGCACTGTCCCGAAAGCGCAGCTTGTGCAATTGCTGACTTGCTGAAGATTTGGACTGCGCAAACTTGGCCTGCATGGTATTATATACTTACAACGTGTGGCCGTGCTTTAGTCCTACGAATTATTTTACGACAAAATACACGTCACATATCCAAAAATGACCAATGAGTTATTCTAAGGAATTTTTAAAACAATTCATAGAATTGTACAAATCGTTGCCAATGTTGTGGAAAAAATAAAAAGCAAGGAATATTCAGATAGAAACAAAGAAAATGAAGCATATCATTTAATGATTGAAAAGTTAAAAGAGTATACCTATGTATTATTCTATTACGTATTTACAGTGGTATTTACACGATCTCTCAAAACACAACTAGGAATGCATAGTCCAGTTTGCACGAGTTTACCTGCACGTGTGGCCACAGTACGATGTTCCATCTTTTTGTACAGTCATGACTGCACAGGCCTGGACTGCGCTGGCAAGACGGAGCGTGTAGACGGGCCATTAGTTAGAGCGCGGCCAACGGGAATACGTTGAAACCTGTCAAATTCTTACAAAATAAATACAGGGTGGCGCAATAGAACGTGCATTTTTAAAATAATTATTAAAAAATAAATACAAAAGGTATAGTTAAAATAAAACTAAGCAATTATTAAGTTACGTTGGCACTCCTCTAACCGCAAACGGAAATTACCGAAAACTTTCTTAAGTAGTGCTGGTGTGATTGCTGCCATTTCACCACGAATATTCTCCTTGAGCTGACTGATGTTTCTCGGATTATTGGTGTAGACTTTGTGTTTGAGGTATCCCCACAAAAAAAAAGTCTGGACTGCGCGGAGGCCATGGGATATCACCTCTTTTCGAAATCAGTTTGCCAGGGAACATCTGCTTCACAACCGCCATGGAGTCATTTGATGTGTGACTGGTAGCTCCGTCTTGTTGGAACCAAGTCCTAGAGTTCTTTATTCTTGAATTTTCAAGTTCTGGGGCCAAAAAAACTTCCAACATCGCAACATAGCGTTCGGTATTAACAGTGATGTTTTGCCCCCGTGCGTTTTCAAAAAAATAAGGACCAATTATTCCTTTGGCAGAGATTGCGGCCCAAACTGTCACTTTAGGGCTATGTAACGGTTTTTGATGTTTGAGTCTGGGATTCTCACTATTCCAATAACGACAATTTTGGCGGTTTACGAACCCATTCATATGAAAATGTGCCTCATCAGAGAAAAGGATGTTTTCAAAATTTGAAAACCGATTGAGCATTTCATTAGCAAATGTGAGCCGTGCTATGAAGTCAGAGTCTTTCAATTCTTGAGTTAATTGCAGCTTGTATGGATGCAATTTAAGATCCAAGTTTAAAATTCGTTGCAAACTTCGTCGCGATATGTTTAGGACAGACGATCTCTTGCGAGTAGACATTTGTGGATCTTCTCGTACCGACTGCTTAACACTCTCAATATTGTCTTCGGTCCTAGATGTGCGTAGACGACCTTTTGCGTGTGGTTTAAACGTCGATCCAGTCTCTTCAAACCGCTTTATCCAGATTTTAATTAAATTAGCACTCGGAGCCTCCCTAATTTGCCGTACACCATACTCAGAACAAAATAGTCGCCTGACAACTACGTACGAACGAGAGTTTTCGTAAAATGCGCGCACGCAAAATGCGCAATGATGATGCAATATGCACGTTCTATTGCGCCACCCTGTAGTAGGTTATACGTGATTTGTGAAGAATGTAGCTAATGACACCAATTCTGTTGTTCACCAACTAAACTAATTTTAAGTTAAGTGCATCTTTTTCTTTCCATTTCGTTAAGAAAAGGATAGTAGATAACATTTTAGTTTAATCATGTCAAATTAAGATACACCATAGACAGTTTAGACGTGATTATAAACATGGCGACTAAAGATACGCCAGTTTACGTCAGGAGCGCACTAATTTGACAGGTCTAAACTGAAATTTTATCTTCTATTCTGTTGTTGTATTCTGTCTGTTGTTTGTGTTCTGTGTGTGTTGTGTTCTGTTCAAAAGATGCACTGAATTTAAATTTAATTTAGTTTGTAAATAAGGGAATCGAGGCCAATGTGCAAGACATGGCGCAAGTCAGGCCCTATGTCAAATTTTTTGAGTGGCTAATCTTTGTGCGCTATAGTCGCACGCGGATTTTTAGCAATTACACCGTACATTTTGTTAGTATCTACGGCGTGCTTTATTTAAAAGTTAGAGATTTGTCCTCGTTTATACTTTGTTTAGTTATTAGGGGAGTTCGGATCACACTAGTTATGGCACAAGCGAGGTCGGACCAGGCGGCGGCTGACGCAGCGACCCTCGGGGTTGCGACAATCGTCAACAGGATCCGGCAATTGGGAGTCGAGGTGAAAACTCGGCGGGATTTTATGGCGACATGGAAAGTGCGATTGTCGCAACCCAAGTCCCCTCTTTGAGGAGTGGCACCGGACACGGCTGTTTCGGGAGGTTCCTGTTCCCTATAAGGCGGGAAGAAGCGCCAGGGTGTCACCATTGTGTGGATCGCCCTGAGGACATGGTGGAGCATACGGTGGAGGTCTGCCCGGCTTGTGTAGAGCACCGTCGCGCCGTGACGTCGTAGCGGTGATCGGCGGCGATCTCTCGCGTCCGAACCTGGTCCAGGCCATGATCCGGAGCGAGAGTGCATGGCAGGCCGTCACCTCTTTTTGCGAAGCAGTTATGCTGGCAAAGGAGGAGGCGAAGCGCGTGAAACAGCGGGAATCCCAGCGCCCTCACGCCACTAGCAACTGCAGGAGACGCCCTGGTCGGGAGACGACATCGAACTCCCAGCCACCGTAAACGCGGGCGTGTGGGAGGTGAGCAGTGGGCAGCTCGTCGCCCGGTAAGGACCAGGCTAAAGTCGACGGCGCGTTGTGTTTCACGCGCGCCTCAAAGAGATGTCAGCACATCGTGACGGGGCCGCGGGGTCCACGAAGACCGATGCCTCCTGAGTCACGGTTGCGAGTTGGTTAAAAAAGAAACCGTGGCCCTGGCCGTCGCACAGGCAAGTGAAGAAATACGGGTGGGTTTTGTTAGTAAAAGTGTGACCGCCTGTCCTTCCGCTCCGCCCAGAGCGGGAGAAGTCACTTGATGATTTCCCATAGCAACAAAAAAAGGGGAGTATAGATGCGATTGGGATTAACGCTGCGATGGTGAGTAATTAGGGGACTTCATACATGTTCTGCGAGATTTCGATTTTGGGGGCAGCTGCTTCCCAACCACTGGGTACGCCCGTGTTTGACCAGACAATGAATTCATAATGGGCAGGATTTATTATGTGACGCAATCAGAGTGCAGTATGTATAATTATAAATTCACACATACCCAAGATTTGGAAATTTATATGGACTTGGCGTCATTCCTTCAATATTTCGAACGTACGTCTGCCACCGACACTTAAGCAACTCATTCGTTTGCAAAGAGTAAAGTTTTATTCGCTTGTATTCGCTAAGTTTTCGTTCAAATAGAGGCAAAACATTCTCTTCTTCATTATCCTCCTTCGCCAGTCTGAGCGCTTGTTCTAAAGGATACAGAAAAGTTAATAGTTTATAGGCCGCACACGTTCGGTTTCCTAATTAGGTTTCCTTATCAGGAATTCTACGAGCTATGTGCCCCGCCCATTGCCACTTCAGAGAGCTAATCTGCTGGGCTATGTCGGCCACCCCCAATGGCCGATGGGGCAGAAAGGCTCTTGAATGGCGACCACGTAACCGGCAAGCGCAGCGTCGGACGCCCACTGACTACATAGTCTGATGATCTGACCAAATGAAATGAAATGAAATCGTTTATTAAGCAAGTAGGATCACCGATCACTTTTACACGTCATGTTTTTTTTTTTTAACTAGATGAAGCCGGCATTTCCTGACTACCTCTGAGAAGAAATAGCCAAAATAATTTACGTTATGATTACGCATATTGCTTAATAACAATGCTTAACAGAGCGAGCAGCTCAGTCTCAAGCTGTTTTGTCTTCTAAATAATCTGTGATTTTATAATACCCCTTTTTGCAAAATCACAGGGAAGCGCTAAATGCAGGCTGCGTCCAACCGTTCTTTTTGGAAATCCTTGGGGGTGGCCTATGTCCAGCAGTGGACTTCATGTGGCATGACATGATGATGATCAGGAATTCAGATTCTGAAACCTAAATACTCTGTGTGTCTGGAACACACAAAATATTCAGCAAGGCAGATACGTTCTTATTTTTTTTTTTCAAACGAAAATAATCCTGGCGTTCGATTCTATAGTTTTCCCGTGCGTTCAGCAGAGTAGGTAATTGCGTAACATATTATCAGTAGCAATGGGTTTCATTTTGACATTTCAACAGCATTCATTGAGTTGTTTACATTGTTGACCAAATACATTTTAGAACATAGGGAGCAATGAAATAGCAATAAGCTTCGAAATGATTCAACTGATAGTAATGGTGTGTTATACAATTAGGGTGCTGGTAAATAGGAATAAGGAGATAATGGCGTCATTCCGAATGCAGCATTTGCGAACATTCGCACACGAACGGAATTTTCGATTCAGAACCGCACTAAGGCTCTGCCGAGTGGGCGTTTATCATAACTTTCTTCTATCTACTACTAAGCTCCTAGAGTTTTATGTAGAAAATGAGGACGAAAATTTAATTATACAGTATGTTAAGAAAACCCTGTCCGACCCGTGAAGATGTTGTTAGGTATCGATAACTGATTCTACTAATGGATACAAAGCCGGGCTAAACTTAAAAAACGAAATCCCTCTAAAAAAATAAATATTATTTCGCAAAAAGAGGTAACTTAATAAATGTGCGATAAGCAAGGGTGCTTATCGCACATTTATTAAGTTACCGCGTACCCTTACGCCACCCGCGTAAGGGTACGCGGGTGGCGGGCGGCAAGGCACGCGGCACGTGGTCGCATCGCTATTCGCTCATAATAATACCAGTGTTGTCACTTTTTTAAAAATTACCAAATTTCGGGGAAGTTTGAATTAATTCGCGGGAAAAAAAGATTATTTCAAAATTCATTTGTATTGGTACTATGATGATTACGTAAAATTTTATATAATATTTGGTCATGTGTTTACCTAAGCTTTATTATCCTTATGGGTCGAACAGGGTTTTCTTAACATACTGTATATAGTTCAAAAATATCCATGCATCATCATCAACAACCTTTTTATCGTCCCACTGCTGGGCACAGGTCTCCTCTCATACAGAGAAGGATTGAGCGTTATCAGAACGTTTGCTCAATGCGGGTTGGCGATTTCAAAAGTCAAGGTTTCCTCAAGATGTTTTCCTTCACCTTTTAAACAGTCATTGGTGTCCAAGATATATGTACTTATAAAGAACATATTACTTAGAAAAGTTGGTAGTTACTTACCTGACCTGGAAATTTGAGAGGCTGGTGTTTTAACCACTAGGCCACCACAACTTTTAACAACTATCCATGGATGGCAACTTGGCTTGGGAACAAATGGCAAAGAGGTTCTTAATGATTGCTAATTGTAGGTATACATATTTGGTTGGCTAATCCCTTTTGAGTCTTGACCGAATTCCGATGGAAATTCGGTTTCGGGAATTCGGTCGGGAGAACATTATTATTAATACCGTGTACTCATACCCTCACTGATCTCCTGAGGCACAGATCTCTGGATGTGTTTGCATTCAGGGTACGTATCATGGCCACCTTGTCCTTCCATTTTATCTACAAGCTGTGTTATTTCAAATTCAAAATGTTATAAAAAGATAAACGTAAATATAAAATAAAATGATATTAAAAGCAAATAGTATCATTGAGTATAAAAATTTCAATAATAATTTCTAAATGACATATTGTTTTTTTTTTTTTTTTGGAGTCTAGTCTGTGGTATTCATTAGAGAAAGATACGAATGAACCAAGAAGTATTTTAATCATCTGCCTATTATTTGTGCATAAGCCTAATCTGCGAGTCTGTGACCCTATTAATACCCGCATTCAACGTACCGTAACCTACCGTACATACTCGGTACTGACCTTTTTTTTTAGGATGGGAAATCATCAAATGATCTCTCCCTATAACCCGCCCGTAATAGCTAACTGGGACACAAGACGCTGCATTGATCATAGCATCGAGACACTAACGCAGAAAACGGCATTGGCGCCATTCTCTTGTTCAGAAACTAAACTAATTATAAGTGTATCTTTTTCTTTGTATTTCATTAAGAAAAGGATAAAATTAAATCAAAGCATTTATTTCAAATAAACCAGTTATAGGCACTTTTGAATTGTCAGAAGGTCGGTCAGTCAGTAAGGCGAAGCTAGTCGCCCATTCCAACGGGCAAGAAACTCCATGGACACTCTTTTAAATTATCAAGCTATTGATACAAATATTTGATTACATCATTAATTTTGAAATCAATCGTGTGAGTACGATGCAGAAAATGCGATGCGACGAAGAAGATAACATTTTAGTTTAATCCTGCAGATTGATTGATATCTGCATCATTTTGAAGTACGTAATATAAACTCAATGAACCGGTACCGGACAATAGAATAGTACCAACTCATATCCTCCCGCGGGTGTCGTAACAGGCGGCTAAGGGAACTCTTGCCAGGGAAGCGGGCATCAGCGCTTTTCCTGTAGAATAACAAATTATGTACTGTTATCCCCAACCCGCCTGCCATTTGCGGGTATTATGGCAATGCCCCCCAATGGAATGAAAGCCTTGGGGGAGGCCTTTGTCCAACTGTGGAACTCTATAGGCTGGTAAGAAGAATGTCGAAACCGATTGATGGCCGGATAGTGTGTTACTTTAACACCGCGAAGGAAAGTGCGGACTTGATGAATCTGAATTAAAAATTACTAATAATAACAACGCAGACAAAACTTCTCAAAAACCTAAAGAACTTAAAACTGTCTTACATTTCACTGACGCAATACACTAACGCAGACCGAACTTTATATTCTAAGTTATATCCATGGGCGTACCCAAGGCGATACGAGGCGAAATACGAGGCCAGTGTGTAATTGTTGTATGTACCTATCAGAGTTACACAAACTCAAACTTAGAAGCATTAGTTATAGGTATATGTTCCAACAATCCCTGAAGCTCGTGCATTATGTCAGAGTTATGATCTGACTAAAGAAAATAAGTTTACAACTTCGAAACAAAATGGCTTCTCCTAAATCTTTTTTTTTTTTTTGGCTTCGCACGGTTTGTGCATTTAGCCAATGTCACGTAATGAAATATTAATTTCGAAAAAGACGGCCGCGGGAACAGTCTTACGAGGGAGGCTTGAGACAAAGTCATGATGTAGTCACTATTCTGCGATATTTCACTGTTCTTTATAAATTATTTACTGAATGCACCGTTTGCTACATAAATCACACACTTTTATTTAGTAAACAACACTATAAATAATTTAAAAAATCCAATGAAAAACGAGCGTGACACTCAGCTTGACTTTCCCGCCAAAACTCCCGAAAGCTTCTATTCCATTGCCACCAGAATTTTCAAACTAAGAACTCCTTTTTTTTCTGGCATTGCTCACTACATTCTTGTTGGTCTTGTCTCTGGGTTTATAATAGACGGTCTTGCGAAGTTGCATATCATCTGGGATAGGCAACTGACCAAACCTGTCAATACCAGGTCCGCTCCATAAATGAAATCGATGATTTATTCGGTGGTGAATTGTTTCCCTTGGCTCAAGGATCACCACGTTCTTTACGAAGTGCATGTCCCTGAAAAAAAGCGTTATTTATAGGTAGCAGTGGCGAAGAGTCCATACAAGCCGATTCCCACCGGGTTACCTTTCAAAAATCAGTTCCATATTTATACAAAAGTATTTACATTCTATTTCATTAACAAAGTATTATTAATCAAATGCCTGCGCGATTTACAATAGCAATAGTAATTCTTAGCAATACCCTAAGTATCACATTTCATTTTATAGTCGTAAATTAATCAGCGCTTCAATTTTTCAGACCATCTCTTTCTAATGCTCGCTAACCGTCGGTAAAACTTGATAAATATAGGCTAATGTCAAACGGCTTGCAGTTCTCTCCTCTCCTCTATTAGAAAGAGACAAAGAAACCACGCCACTACTTTTGCTTAATATTTTTGTTGGTTTTGGATCGGTGTTTGTGTGATTTGGTTTTTAACACTTTATTATTTTTGTAAATTTTTATTTTATTTTTTCGACTCTTATTCCCTAACAAGATATCCTGCAGTAGGTAAGTTTTTTTTTTTTACCGGCTTCCCTTTGTCAAAATTTCACCCTTCGCCACTGATAGGTAGTTATTTTAGTCTCTAATAAACCAATATTTAGCGGAGACTAGCAATCGGCGATGACAATATTATACTGCATAAATATGTGCGAAGACACAGGTGCACATAAGGCGGTAGGAAACGCCAGGGTGTCACCACTGTGAGGATCGCCCTGAGGACACGGTGGAGCATACGGTGGAGATCTGCTTGGCTTGAGTAGAGCACCACCGTGTCCTCGTGGCGGCGATCTCTGGGGTCCGGCCCTGGTCCAGGCCATGGTCTGGAGCGATAGTGCATGGCAGGCCGTCACCTCCTCTGCGAAGCAGTGATGCTGGCAAAGGAAGAGCGGAAATCCCAGCGCCCTCACGCCTCTATCTGCCTCAGGAGACTCCCTGATCGGGAGATGACATCAAACGCCGCCCGGTAAGCACCACGCCCGAGTCGAAGGCGCGCCCGTCCCTCGTCCGATGAAGGCCAGCCCGCACCGCAGCTGAGCCAGTAACCATAACTTCCCAACCATGACCTCTGAGTTTGTTTCGGACGTTTCTTCTCAGAGCTAGTAATAGGAAACGCCGCGGTCATCAAACCGCAATAAAAATAAAAATTCGATCCAGCCATCCCTTGCTGTTCTCTCCAGCGACGCCCTAAGCCGAGGTTCGTACCCCACAGGGGTGCCCTTAGTGCGTAGTCGCTTAGTTTTTAGTAGCCCTGGCTGGAGGCTTTAAATTTATTTAAGGCATCCACAGGAAAGTCCGGTTAAGTAGTCACGGCCTCTCAAGGTCAACTACGAGATGCCATATCAAAAAAAAAAAAAAAAAAAGTCGAAGGCGCGTTGTGCATCACGCGCGCCTCAAAGATATGTTATCAACCTCGTCACGGGGTCCACGAAAAACAAAAAGTATGGCCCTGGCGCACAGGCAAGTGAAGGAACACCGACACGGGTGGGTTTTAGTCAGTAAAAGTCTGACACCCGCTCCGCCTAGAGCGGAAGAGGTCATTAGATGATTTCCCTTCCAAAAAAACACAGCTACAGACAGACAAACTATAAGTCAAATATACCTAATCAACCTTGAGCCTTAATACTTTAGAGATAAAGTTAAAAATCGAATGAGGAAATCTGATGGATTTTAGTAGCTTGATGTGCTGTCTTCTGTACTTACTTGACACAAGGAAACTTGAACGGTATCACCGGCTTCCTTGTATTCATGAATTCTTTCCACCGGCGCTTGAGCATTTCATTATTACTTATAGAATAGCTTTTCGTGTATGCATATTTCTGAATTTTCTCTTCAAAAAGAGGAAGAACTCTTGCCTCTTGCGTTATGCTCTGTAAAAAATCTGCAAAGAAGAAAGATACATATATGTGAAATTAATTCACGTCAGACAAATACTTAGTAAACAGAAAGACAGAAATTACATTTATTTAGCACAAACTACTACTTACTACTTCAACTCTTCAATGGCGTCTGTGGTTACATACCACAATCTTGCCAATAACAAGTGTAACAATTATTAGTGTAGTGTATTATAGAAATTCTTTAAAAAAAATATTTTACAGTAATGGCGGATACCGCCAATGACAATTGAAAAAACGGCCGCGTGAGCCGACTACTAGGAGATTTGATGTAAAGCCATGATGTGGGCACTATGCTCCGATATTTCAATGTTCTTTATGAATTATTTACGGAATGCAATTTTTTTTTTTTTTTAATTATAAACTAGCGCTTGACCGCAATCCCGCCTGATGGTAAGCAGTGATGCGATCGTTGATGGTAAAGCGCGCTAGTTTATTAAGAGCCTATTCACTCAGAAAAACCGAGCGAATAGGAAGGAAGACGGCAGTTGAGCTAGGTGATGCAATGTTAAACCCAACAACACGACCAACGATGCTGCGCCAAAGGGAGATTGATGTGAAGACCCTCCACGACCAAACTCCCAACACAACAACATTAGGCGCATCGCACTCGGCACACATCGCAACACAACTGCTCAGACCCGTCCTCCGTACGGCTTCACCAGACATAATGCCGGAACACGACAATTCGCTTGGCGGCAAGACTTTGTCTGGTGGGTGGTAACTTCTGCCGGCGTCCGATGTTATGGCCTACCACCGTACTACATAAATCACGCGCTTTTATTTAGTAGGTAAACGACACTATAAGTAATTTTAAAAGTTCAATGAAAAATGCGCGTGACACTCATCTTAACTTTCCTGTCAAAACTCTAGCAAAAACTAAAAAACACACAATACATCTAATATAGGTACAGATTACAGACGATAGCACATCTAGCTACTACAAACTGTCAGATTTCTTTCGATTTTCAACTTTATCTCTAAAGCATTAAGGCTCGAGGTTGATTGGGATAATCTGACAGTTTAGGGTAGCTTGACCTGCTGTTGTCCGTACATCGGGTAGCAACAAATAAAAATCAAATTAAAAGTAGAAACCCCGATGTCAAAAAATAGCAATGCCTCGTGGCTGCACCAAAACGGCCTAGTTTAGCGAAAATAACAGACAACTAGTTTCTGACTCTGGTTTTCAACTGAACCTGATTTGTGAGAAAGATGTTTGTGATTTTTAAGCAGAGATTTATAACCATTTTGTGAAGAAATCTTCTTGCGGTATTCAAAATGACCCAGATTTTGTTTTTATTTAAATTAATCGTAGTGTATTAAACCGTAATTAAGTTCTGCCTGGGTCTAAACACCACGACCGATCATAATATAATAATCGTACCTACATAGTGTGTTTGAAATTCTGTGCTCTCCGCTTCAGGCGGACTGTCGTCTATGACGTATACATAACGTGACCATACGTCCCGTTTTAAACGGGACTGTCCCTTTTTATAATTAAGAGTCCCTGTGTCCCCAAAACGAACTCTGGGACGCAATATTGTCACGTTTTCAGAAACCGGGCGAAAATTTGAGTAGCAGATGGTCATTCAGTTTTAGTTCTTCTAACGATGATATTGAGAAAACAAGCAGAATATAAAAAAAAAAATTACCAGCAAATATATCTAAGTACCGTTTTTCAAATCTACTTTTGATTCGGAACGGTTAAGCCAATTTACTTTATCTGAATAAGTAACTACAAATAGTTTCTTTTTCATTGACTACCTATTATTTGACTTAAATAAACCAATGTCCCGTTTTGAGTCAAAGAATGAAATGATCACGTTACGTATACAATACTATCTACTAGTCTGCCAAGCGATCGATCATTTAGACTGATGTCAGTAGTGTTTTTATGCTGAGATGGTTACAGAATGCTGCAGGCAGCAGTTGAACAGACGACCGTCCACATCACATAATGAGCAGCCTTGAATTAATGATAATACCTTTATCTACAGTAATAGCTGGTGTAGGTCGCTCTATATGACTACAAGCAGGATATTCACATTGTTCACGACGAGCCATGCTTACTAAGCATTCTCTTGTAAATTACTACCCTTATTCAAAATAAGCCCTTAACCTATCACCTAGCTACGTATTTGGAATAATAATGATATTGACGCAATGACTGACAATTAGTTTATTTTTTTATAAGTAATTTAACATCAATTCCATCATAATTTTACTAAAAAGATTTTTAACAAAAATATTATTACATCTTTCTACGTCATTTTCATTACAGTTACGTTAGATAACTAAACGTAACCGCTGTCAAAGTGACGGTAAAACAGAAACAGGTTTATGTATTGTAAAAAAAAGCATTAAAAGAGTTTGACAGAGAAAGCAGAGTTACTGTCCTTTGAGTTAGACAGAGACAGACAACCTAAAGCCAAATGACATAAGCAAACTGGTATTAAACTGGAACGCCGACACAATGTCAAATGTTTGTCAAATTATGCGATTTAGAATATCACAATATCATGGATATTTCATTGAAATACCGTGAGAAACTAATTATTTAACTGTAAAACTAGTCTTAAGGAAACAAAGATGGATTCAGAGATAATGGTGGAGGCGTTGCCTTTGCTGGGGATGTGCAATTTGTGTTTAAACGAAGGTGCGGTAAAGAGTATGTTGATTGGGCATATGCACAATGGAAAATCGGAAGTGTACGCAGAGATGCTGTTAAAATGCTTTACAATAGACGTAAGTAAACATATAAATGGTATTGAAAATGACAGCCAGAATTATTTAAAGATTATAAAAAATAAAACAACAAAAAAAAAACTTTTAAAAATGTGCATACTTTTTAAAAGTATTTTTCTTTGTACCGCTAACTTTTTCCGTTGTACCGCTCGTCTACCTGTCCGATTCGTAATAGATCCCCACACAATTTAAGCTAAGGTAACTAATTAGGTAAATTCTTTTTAACTAAGCAAAGTGGTTACCTCAAAAATGGGACTATAATGAAATAAAAGGGCTATTTCATTGATGTCTCTGTAATAGTTCCATTTATCCAATAATCATGACTGTTTGGTAGTTAACTATGCTATTTAACATACACTGACACACTTGGCACGAGGATAGCTTTCAGTGCAAGAATTTTCAAAATCAAATCGGTTGTTGCAGAGATTATATTACCTTTTATATAGAACTGGACCTCTTAATAATATTAATGTTTATTATTGGTATGGATGGAAAATCATCAAATGACCTCGCCCACTCTGTGTGGACCGGAAGGGAGTGCCACTGTACTGACCAAACCCCACCCGTGCTCCTTCACTTCCCTGTTGGCAGGGCCAAAGTTTCTCTTGTCCCACACTAGGATTTTTTCATGTATTATGGGTGTGTTTATAAACATTTCAAATGGCTAGACTTGGTATGTAGGGATATATTTTTAGTAGGCATGTTTTTAATCTCATCTAAACTGTCTATGGAGAAGGGAAGTTGCAGATACATATTTTTTTTTACATCTGTGGAAGCGGAATTTTGAAGGCTAACATCTATGCATGCGCAGGGGTAATACAATACCCCCTGGTTCGGCTGGTGGTCAAACTTTCGGACTTCTGATAACCCGTAACAACCATCATAGGTCTACGAATGACAGCCAGGGCCAACAGCTTAACATGCTTTCCATGGTACGGAGGGGTCTCTGTATATAAACATAGTCACCCATCCACAGATCAACCGCGGCGAGCGTAGCTTAACTAGATTCTTCAATCTCATCATCATCATCATCTCAGCGTTAATCCCAGTCGCATCCAATCCAGTCTGAGGTCCGCTTTTACCAGTCTAACTGCTGATTTTGGCTAAACTTCAATATTTTCCGTGAAGTGACTGCCGTCTGTCTTCCACAACCCGAAGGCGATATCGAAGCATTGCAGTTAAACCCATTGTTGGACTTTTGAGGGCTCCAACAACTCTTAACGACTGCCATTAAATGTTCGTATGGCAACCAGGACCAACATCTTACGTCTACCGCTACGCCACGGAGGCTGTCATCCAGATTCATCAATCTGTGCAACTCTTATTATTTAGTCACAAGTTAATGTTTTCCATTAATAAAAAATTCTTCAAACTAAAATTAAAACATATACTCTCATTACTTTACAGGTATCGCTGCTTCAACTGGGTGATACAAAACGTCTGATATGTGAGATGTGCATCAGTAGGCTACGAGACTGTGTTCTGTTCAGGGATCAAGTGGAGTCATCATGCCATAAGCTGGAGGCTATGTATAAGATGCACAGTAAGTTCAATTTCTAGTGTGGGGCAATGTTTTTATATTTAAAAAAAAATACTAATATTAAGATTTCTATTTTGTAAATTCTATTTACAAAAAAATTACATATTAAATAATAGTATGTATTTCCAAGGCCATTACACACTCTAATAATATCTCTAAATTCCAAAAGAATTTATTATTTCTCAGGAATTTTTACTACGTATTTAATAAGTTCATTTCCAATAGTATTTGAATGTATATTACTTACAAATTAATAATTAACAAAAATATGGTCAACGCACCACTTGCCGCGGGGTTACCTGTCTCATTGTGCTCGTACCGTCAGCTGTGTTTGGCGCTCGGTAACCATATTGCAATAATTTCTAACTGTATTTGGGAGAAATATAACATGGTTAATAAAAAATATGAATGATTGGAATCGATTCAGTTGCTTATTCTGCACTTAAACTATCTAATTCAGGTTTTGTATAAAGTAAAAATAGCGTTGTATATTTAAAAAAAAACAGTAAGTCCTATATGAGGTCAAACGGCTCTCAATGCTGTGTTATGCTCAATGATGAGCATAACACTTCGACAATTTTATAGACTGGTTATGGTTATAAAAAAAATGGAATAGAATGGTTGCATTTTTCAAAAGAAAATATTAATTTTGTTTGTTTGATAGATATGTTTAATATCGAAAGAAACCTTTATCGCTGCAATTATTGTTGCTATAAACAATTGACACCACATTCACTTTTCACTGCGCTTTATACTTGACGAAAACAGGTAAAAGTATTATTGTATAGCAGCTGTCAAGCGCACACATCGCTCACTCAAGTAAGAGAGAGACAGATGTTCAACGCTGCTGTACGCGGAGTCAGTTTGTGCCTCTTTGCCGCTCGTTCCGCGCTCTCGCTTGTACTTCAGGCCTTAATGGAACGCCTCAGAGCCGGGTAACGCCGCATGAGTCATGTTTTTCGTGGGTGCCGTCGGCTCCATCGAATTATAAGCCGTTGTCACGTCAAAAAAACATCTATTTCAGGTAACCCAAAGGCACCCATACAACAACCAGAACCTAAATACACATTCATACACAATTTCAAAACACCTAAGACAAAAGTATTAAGAGAACTTTTTTTTTCAGAGGAAGAAAAGCCTGACAATGATGGCATTAAAAGGGAGATAACCTTGAATGTAAATTTTGATGATGTCTATCCCCTCGATCTTGATGGCGATGATGATGATGTCGATGATGTCGGTGAAGAAGATCCAGGTAAGTCTAAACAATCCCCTGGCTTCAATTCCATGTGTCGCAAATTCATGTTTTGACGGCATAACTAAGCAATTACTGCTACGCTGCGTTTCGTTGTTGTAAGTTGTTGTTCTGCCAAAATGAAGCCCCTTGCTACTGATTAGTCCACGGTCTTCACAACGAAACATTAATACAAAACATTTATTTACAGAAATAAAACCTTTAATTAAAACGGAACCCGAAGAATGCACAAGAAAAACTAGAAGCAATAGAACAGTGAAAAAAATAGCAAAATGCCCCGTGAAGAAGTTTCACGACTTCACCGATACAGAGGCCATGTTGAAAACGGGACTGTTCCCGTTCAAAATACGGAAAAACAGAACATTCTCGTGCTCAATATGCCCTGAAAAATCAACGAATTTGGACGACATCAAAGTTCACATAGTCGACCACAACAAGACGAATCTACACCTAGCATTCAAAAAGATGATATTCTCGAGCTCGCAACGGTTTTATAAGTCAGGAACGAAGCTGAGATGCAAGATTTGCACCACAGATGTCGCTACCTACGAAGAATTAAGGCAACACGTAGAAAATTGTACCAGACTCAAATTCTCCAATCGCAAATGGAACAATTTACCGTTCAAACTAGAAAAAGATCAATTAGACTGTCCCGTCTGCAACAAAACATTTTTAAATTACGTTAGTTTAAACACACATATGAATGTTCATTACCCGAATTATATCTGCGAGAATTGTGGAAAGGCATTTGCCTCGAAAGCCAGGCTACGAGGTCACATGAGGACCCATGAAGTCGGGAACTTCCCTTGTCGGTATTGCGACGCTACTTTCGACAGGGTCACTAAAAGAGAGAATCACGTCTCGAAGGAGCACAAATCCGGGATTAGATACGCTTGTAAACGGTGTAATATATCTCTTACGTCGTTTTACGCACGACAAAAACATTTAGCCGAAGTCCACAATGAAGAATTGAAGAGGTATAAGTGTAAAGCGTGTCCACAAAGTTATATTACTCCAGGACATTTGTCCAGCCATGTTAGAAGGGACCACTTGAATGAACGGAATCACAAGTGTGATAAATGTGATCTTGCATTTTACACAAAAAATGCTTTAAAAATGCATATGATAAAGCATGATGGGGAAAGAATACACACTTGTCCTGTCTGCCAGAAGTCTTATCAAAGAAAGAAAACGCTGAGAGAGCATTTACGGATACATAATAATGATAAGAGGTTTGTTTGTCCTGTGTGTGGGAGGGCCTTTACACAGAAATGCACTCTTAAAGGTCATTTGAAGGTGCATGAGCGAAAACCAGATATTGATGACCGTGTGGGGCAGCCTTTACATTCTATTTAGATATTAAGGTAAGGTAGGAAAGATAGTGGGTGTGGATCGCCTAATATCGTGAAAATCAACCTATGTTTCTCTATTGCTGGGAAGCAGGTGTCATCTCTGGTGGGAATGGTGGACTGTGACACACGGAGGAGGAGGTCTATGTCCCTTTGTGCGTTCATCATGCGTCAGCTACATGATTATGTAAAAAAAATGTTTTCCGGAATTTTTAGACACGGTGTTTTTTATACGAAGTGGTGATGACAATACGACAATAAATTAAACATCATGTACCGCAACACATTTTCAGTCTACCCATAAAAAATCATATAAATATATCCATTAGTTTAGTCACAGGAAATCATTTTTCATTTCTAGCGCTTACAGGTTGATGACCGTCGCATTCAGCGGTAGGTATTAAACTTTAAAGCCGGCGCCAGACATCAGTTGTCGTTTTCCGAACGCACATCAAAGCTTTCAAAGTTGTCTGTGTTCAAATGTTTGCGCAAAGTTTAGTTTAGTCAGTTGCTCGAAGCACTTACCTAAAATTCAATGAACACTTAAAATAGGTACCTACCTTGTTCTATTACGATACATTATAGTTTTGCAGAAGCAGTAAATAATTAAATGCACTTAATTAATATAGGTATATCGCGTCCACAAATCCGTCGTCCATCCTGTTTCGTGTCTTTGCAACAACTGTGAAGTGAATAAATCTGTGAATTGTCTGGCAGGAGAAACATACAAGTGTTCAAATATGTGAGCAAAGTGTTTCAAAGTCTTTTTACACATATTTGTCTGTGCCTGGCGCCGGCTTAATAATAATGGCGCCAAAAAATAACAAGTCGGTACAGGACTGCGCGGGGGTTTTTGGCGGGAAAGTCAAGCTGAGTGTCACGCTCATTTTTCATTGGACTTTTAAAATTATTTATAGTGTTGTTTACTAAATAAAAGTGCGTGATTTATGTAGTAAAAACTGCATTTAGTAAATAATGCATAAAAAACAGTGAAATATCGCAGCATAGTGGCCACATCATGACTTTGTCTCAAACCTCCCTCGGAAGACGGGTCACGTGGCCGTCTTTTTCGACATTGAACAATTCATTACTTGACATTGGCTAAATGCGCAAACCATGCGAAGCCATAAAAGAAAGAAACAAAACAAACAGGACCGCGCTGTCGCCGATCGCAGGACCAATATTTTAAAGGATGTACTATTCCGTTTACAATTTTATTCGATTTAGTTTGTTTGAATTATTTTTTCTATGGTTTAGGATTATTCCTATGAACCAGCATTGTCCGTGTTTTCATTTATTATCGTATTATCAGCACCACTCTGTATATTTTCAAATTGGCAAATAGAATTGAGACGAATGAGTCAGAATATTCGGATAATCGGAACACTGTAATTTGTCTGTACAAAAATCAACTATTTACATGTTATGAATGCTATTTATGCTATGTTAAAATTACTTTTTTTATTTTGTTAAACATGATAATTATTATATTTACTAAAAGGGCTTTGAGGGCCCGTCACATACATACTATGGCGCCATTTTTTAAATGGACGCCACGCATCCTTCTAATCATCGACACATACTAATGGACATGCCGTACGCGTATAATCTGCAATATTTTTTTTTTTGTTTGAAAAGGGTGAGAGAGATGGCCTATGCTTTCGGTCTAGCACTATCTCTTTCCTCATAGATGATTGAGGATTTTGAGAGGGATAAAGATAGACCGACACTTCGTTTTCTCTCTTTTGGAGTGCGACAATTATCATCTCTAAGGCATGTCCATTAGTGTATGTTAATGCTTCTAATATTATAAATGTTAAAGTATGGATTGTGTTTGATACTACTTCATGCAAAAACTACTGAACGACAGACAATTTATAAATAGAATATACAGTATGTTAAGAAAACCCTGTCCGACCCATAGGGATAATAAAGGTTAGGTTAACACATGACCAAATATAATATAAAATTTTACCTAATCATCATAGTACCAATACAAATGAATTTTGAAATAATCTTTTTTTCCCGCGAATTAATTCCAACTTCCCCGAAATTTGGTAATTTTTAAAAAAGTGACAACACCGTTATTATTATGAGCGAATAGCGATGCGACCACGTGCCGCGTGCCCTGCCGTCCGCCGCCCGCTGAAGGGTGCGTAACGCACATTTATTAAGTTACCTCTTTTTACGAAATAATATTTATTTTTTTAGGGGGATTTTATTTTTAACTTTAGCCCGGTTTTGTATCCATTAGTAGAATCAGTTATCGATACCTAACAACGCCTTCACGGGTCGGACAGGGTTTTCTTAACATACTGTATATTCTTTAAATGTCTAATCTTTACGCGAATTAAGTATGAGGCATAAGGTGTATAGTTCACTCATCCTCCATGGAAATGGAAGGATCCGACCAGTGTAGCTAGCATGAGTTTTCATTACGAGACTCGATCGTCGATATCGAGCGCGTTTGGCGCTCTCATTGGTTGAGAGTTCTTACAACCTTGAAGCGGGCCAATCGATAAATCAAACGCGCTCGATATCGACGATCGGCTCTCGTGATATAAACTCATGGTAACTACACAGACGCATATTATAAGGCACTTACCCATCGCTTTATATCGTGAAGTTGTATGCATGAAAAGTCTGTTTGCTAGATTCAGGATTTGCGTGACGTTAGTATGACGGGTTCTGCCGTGTGTGTTGCCAACAACATATAAAGATTTTAAAACCATGTTATTCATGCTTTAAACTCGTTATAATTGGCAAGCAATAATCCAGGTTGTATAAATGTATATTATATCGAATCCACGTGGAACGGGAGAGAATTGTATTTAAATACCTATGTTATATTCTAGTTAGGTTACTTGCATCACAGATAGCTAAAGTCGTTTTGGGTAGGCGGCCACGAAGAACTTACATAGTTGTTTAGCAGTTTTTTTTTTTTACTTTGTTGCTATATCCTGGCCGATATGCATCTGCATGCGTGCACTTACATAAAAACCAGAAGACTTGATCTGTGAAACAAAAATAAATATTTCGCAAAACGAGGTAACTTAATACGTATGCGGTAGGCAATACATGAGCGGGCGAAGGGGGGCAGGGCACGCGGTCGCATCGCTCATAATAATACCGTCAAAAATGGAGTCACTTTTCAAAAAAATACCAAACTTTGGGGAAGATGAAATTAATTCGCGAAAAAAAAAGATTATTTCAAAATTTATTAGTGTTGTTATTATGATGTTTATGTAAAATTTTATGTTTTATTTGGTCATGTGTTTACCTAGCCCTTATTATCCTTATGGGTCGGACGGGGTTTTCTTTACATATTGTATATTACATATGCACATACTAGGAGCATCTGCAACGGAACTAGGTCTTGTTTAACCGAGTTAGTTTTGGAAACAAAAGTCTTTTGGTGTTATTCCTATTCCTTTACTGCTAAACACACTGTTGATGTGTGCGTGAAAACGAGTAGTGTCAGCACATAGCACACACACGCACACACACTTCCGTCTTCGTCATTGTCCACACATTCTCAGAATATTTGTACTCTTGTTTATAACAAGCAAAAGACTCGTCATTTCGAAATAAAAATACTTTAATAATTTGTGTTGCAAGCGAGCCTAAAATAAGTAAGTTAATAATGATTAAACATATTATGAAAAAATAATAAAGTATGATAATATTGTTAACTTAAAAATAATGTTAATTATTAAATCATCGCTTTTAAGATATGACCCGCGCGTAAATATAATATATTGAGTTTTGGAGACGACGGCCTCGCGACGGAATTGTGTCCGCGCACTGGAATTTCAACACTAGGTGTTGGGCCGAGTGTTGAGAATCCAACAGACTGCATTTGAGCGCGTGAATAATGATTTTTTTTTTTAATTATAAACTAGTGAATGACCGCAATCCCGCCTGATGTAAGCAGTGACTCAATCGTTGATGGTAAAGCGCGCTAGTTTATTAAGAGCCTTTTCACTCTAGCCTTGAAGACACTCAAATTGTAGTCCGAAGGAAACACCACCGCTGGCAAATTGTTCCAGTCCTTCGATGTACGCGGTATAAAAGAGGAAGCGAAACGCTTCGTCGAGACCGTAGTGGTGTTAACGACGTTAGTGTGGAAACTCGCCGTACGACGGGTCGTCCGATGGTGGAACGGAGATGGGGGAATTAAATCATGCAATTCCCTCGCACACTCACAAAAATGCGTTCTATGAACATCGAAAGGCTGGTCACACTACGCCTGTGCTCCAGGCTTTGGAGACCGTTTTGAGTTAAATCATGCTTTAATTTTGCACTCTAGGCTCTAAGCAGTGCGTGGTTTGACCTGAGTGATAAAGAGGATGCTCTATAAAGCTGAACTCGAACCGATGTCTGGTGAAGCCGTACGGAGGACGGGTCTGAGCAGTTGTGTTGCGATGTGTGCCGGGTACGATGCGCCTAATTTTGTTGTGTTGGGAGTTTGGTCGTGGAGGGTCTTCAAATCAATCTCCCTCTGGCGCAGCATCGTTGGTCGTGTTGTTGGGTTTAACATTGCATCACCTCGCTCAACTGCAGTCTTCCTTCCTATTCGCTCAGTTTTTCTGAGTGAATAGGTTCTTAATAAACTAGCGGGCTTTACCATCACCGATCGCATCAGGCGGGATTGCGGTCAAGCGCTAGTTTATAATTATTTAAAAAAAAACTTTTCCTTCTCCCATCGTATCCAAACGCAGTTTTACGCGTGGCTTTTTAATAAAACCTGATGTGTTATATTCACAGCCGGGTCATGTCATTTGTAAGGTCAGTTTTGACTACTAGGTGTGATTTATATACTAAAATATTTCAGAGTGCCACACTTTGTAAAATTAACCGATTTTTGGTCAACTTATGTCCGTGTCCACTGAGCGAGCTGTTGGATTTTCTACTCGAACAGAAAATATTCAACATTTAGATGTTTTGAGACAATACATAAAACAAATCCGAATGTGTCGAATATACGTTTGCATTGTCTAGAAACAAAATAAAGTACAAAATAATAAAGATATCTGACAGATTGTAATAGCTGAATATGCCACCTGTACTTTTTTTGCCGTCTGTCCGATCCGTGAAGGTATTGTTAGGTATCGATAACTGATTCTACTAATGCCTACAAAGTCGGACTAAACTTAAAAAAATCCCCCTAGAAATAGATATTATTTCCCAAAAAGAGGTAACTTAATACATGTGCGGTAGGCATACATGCGCGGGCGAAGGGGGCAGGCCACGCGGCACGTGGTCTCATCACTCATAATAAAACTGTCTAAAAAGGTGATGTCGCTTTTAAAAAAATTACCAAATTTTGGGGAAGTTGGAAGTTCGACATACAGAGTGTATGTGACATCAAAGTTATGATAGTCATTTACGTCGTTATTGAGCGGTTACATAAATAACAGTGTTTAAAAAAAGTATCGGCTCGGCTTTTGAACGTTGCAAGCGTGCCGCCGTGCGTGTTTGTAGTAATGACATTGACCCCTGGTGCGAACTCTATTAAATTAGCTGATAGGATGGTTTTTCTAGTATTGTTCACATTGCGATTTTTTGTGTAATTAACGAATTAATTAATTTTTACTTTAAAATCTTATTGGGTTATAAATGTATAGCAATTATGAACGGTCTAAAGTGAGAAAAACTGCATATTATTTTTTTTTTAATCACTGGGGGGTTCAGAATCATGTACTGGATCCATAGTACTCGTTTGTGAGGTGGTGTCAGATACACCCTTTATACAATATATAAAGAAAACCTTGTCCGATCAGTGAAGGTATTGTTAAGTATCGATAACTGATTCTACTAATGCCCCTATAAACTATAAATCCCCCTAAAAATAAATATTATTTCCCAAAAATAGGTAACTTAATACATGTGCGGTAGACATACATGCGCGGGCGAAGAGGGGCAGAGCACGCGGCACGTGGTCTCATCACTCATAATAAAACTGTCTAAAATGGTGTTATCACTTTTAAAAAACATACCAAATTTTGGGGAAGTTGGAATTAATTCGCGGAAAAAACAGATTATTTCAAAATTCATTAGTTTTGTTACTATGATGATTATGTAAAATTTCGTATTTTATTTGGTCATGTGTTTACCTAACCTTTATCATCCTTTTGGGTCGGACATGGTTTTCTTTGCATATTGTATAAGTTCGAGTAACAGAGGTCAGTCTATTACCATAAACCAGGCAACACCACACCTTGTCCGAAATCCGACACATTATCTAAATCGAGATTCGAATCTGTACCTTATAATCACTAGTAGCGCTGCGAGCCATAAGTTAATTAAAAGTCGGCGTCAGTCGGATAGGATAGATCATTTTTAACAATTTTTAAAAAAGAATTTTGGCCCATTGAAATAAAGTTGGTTTTTCATGACACTGCGCATTATGTAGGCTCGTAAGTGACGAGTACATTCGAGCCGTAAGTGTAACCGTTGCCGATACAGTAACAAAATTTTATAAGAGACTACTTGTTCGCGAGCCAGTCGTAGCGAGCTGAAAGTTGTCGGTTTTTTCCGAAAACACAAAATGATTGCTCGTAAGCATGGGCTTACCCAGTTTCTGGCTTGGGGCAAGTCAGGCCTAGGAAGGGTTGTCCCCCTTCCTAGGCCTGTAATGCCCCCATCACATTTTAGAGTGAGTGATTACTCACTCTAAAATGAAATGGAATGGATGAATGAAACCTTATAAAACTGCAATTTAGCAGTTTTTTTAGCAATTACTAAAAAACTGCTAAATTGCTAAAAAACTAAAAACATACATTTTACACCGTACATTTTGTTAGTGTCTACTGCGTGGTTTATTTAAAAGTTAGAGATAACTCCTCGTTTATACTTTATTTAGTAATTAGGGGAGTTCATACATTTTCTGCGAGATTACAAATTTATAAAAATAGCAGACTAGGGCCCCAGGCTGGAAGCATTCTCATTTAAAAAAAAGTGTCATGGGAAAAGCAACTTTATTTCAATTACTCAAAACTCATTTTTAAACTTGTTAAAATGACACTGGCACCGATTCTGTTGTTCTTAAACTAAACTAATTTTAAGTTAAGTGCATCTTTTTCTTTCCATCTCGTTAAGAAAAGGATAGAAGATAACATTTTAGTTAAATCCTGTCAAATTAAGATACTCTATAGACATTTTTTTTTTGGTTCTTTTCTTTCCGTACTTCCGAACGGAAAAGGCAAAGGCATGATACGCCATACAGCCTGGACTTTAGTATATTTATCCTTTTCTATTTTTCTTCTTTCTTCTTTCCCTTTAAATATCTTCTATAGTGTTTTTGATGTAGGTATACAGAGTAAAGAAACATTGCGAAGTTTTAAGTAGATCTAGTAAGGACTCCATAGACAGTTTAGACGCAATTATAAACATGGCGACCAAAAATACGCCAGTTTACGTCAGGAGCGCACTAATTTGACAGGTCTAAACTGACATTTTCTGTCCTTTTCTTAATGAAATAGAAAGAATAAGGTGCTCTGAACTTTAATTTAATTTGTGAATAAGGGTTTCTTTGGCCAATCTCTTAAAGCCGGTCTACGTGACACATGAGGTTGTAAGAATAATGTGCAATATAAGAGAATCGTCCTAAAATTGTATAGTAATATTATTATTATTAATATTTAATTATACCGATATTATTGATATTAAAATACATAACGTTTTATTAAATTTTTGTTTTTTATTTACCTAAAGGGGCCTCGTGGCCTAAGGGTAGTCGTGGTGGCCTATTGGTTAAAACACCAGCCTCTCAAGTATGAGTGCGCGGGTTCGATTCCAGATCAGGCAAGTACCAATGCAACTTTTTTTAAAATTATATGTACTTTCTAAGTATATCTTGGACACCAATGACTGAAGGTGAAGGAAAACATCTTGAGGAAACCTGGACTTTAAAGTCCGAAATCGCCAACCCGCATTGAGCAAGCGTGGTGATTACGCTCAATCCTTCTCTGTATGAGAGACCTGTGCCCAGCAGTGGGACGATGAAAGGGGCCTCGTCGTGAGCAGTGGTGGCCTAGTGGTATCAGCCGCAATTTACAAGTTATAAGTCGCAAGTTCGAATCCCGTCAGGCGCTTAACTTTGTGTAAATATTTTCATCACCATTACTCTCAAAACGGTGAAGGAAAACACCGTGAGGAAACCAGCATGTCTTAGAGGCAAAACTTCGAAGACATGTGACATCTTATATATATATATATACCTACGAACCAATCACACAGATTGAGCTAGCCCCAAAGTAAGTTCGAGACTTGTGTTATGGGATACTAACTCAACGATACTATATTTTATAATAGATACATATATAGATAAACATCCAAGACCCAGGCCAATCAGGAAAAGATCGTTTTCTATCATGTTTAGGTACATCGTACTCTCTCGTCTGTACAATTTTAAAAGCCATAACATTTCTCTGAAAAGACATAATTGATTAACGAAATAAGTATGGTGGTAGGCCACATCGGCTGCCGGCAGAAGTTGCCACCCACCAGACAAAGTCTTGCCGCCAAGCGATTCGTCGTGTTCCGGCATGATGTCTGGTGAAGTACGGAGGACGGGTCTGAGCAGTTGTGTTGCGATGTGTGCCGGGTACGATGCGCCTAACAACATTAGGCGCGTGTCGGGAGTTTGGTCGTGGAGGGTCTTCAGATCAATCTCCCTCTGGCGCAGCATCGTTGGTCGTGTTGTTGGGTTTAACATTGCACATTGACTCATCGATTGGCCCGCTTCAAGGTTGTAAGAACTCTCAACCAATGAGAGCGAACCTATTCACTAAGTTTGTTATATTTTAATTAACTAGCGCGCTTTACCATCAACGATTGCATTACTGCTTACCGTCAGGCGGGATTGCAGTCAAGCACTAGTTACCAAAGATTATGTAATATGGATGTATCCAAGGTTTGAAAATAAAAAAAAAAAATAATTAGTCCGTCTTATAGATAATAAATAAAAATTAGACCCGAAATTTTTGTTTTGCCGAAATTACCTAAAAATACTGAGATATAGCGTATTAAAATAACGGATTGGGGGCTAATTACGTCACGCGTATATGTCATGTCATGCGACATTTCAAATCAATATATCTTCATAAGTATTTGAATGAAAGAAAAAATAAAAAAATACGTGTTCAATATTTTTTATAAATCTATCTGATGGACATTAAATTAGTTTTTAAGATACAACCCAATTACATATTTTGTCTCAAATTTCTTTGGTGACAATTTTTTTGGTCGAAAGTTAACTGAGATATTGCTTTTTTAAAAAAACTATCTGCGCCCCGAGGTTTGACCCGCATATGTAGTTAGTAGTAGTAATATAAAAAAATAGTTTTGGAGGAGTTAGAGGACAAACACTGTGAGAGGAGAAATTTTTAAGCTTTATCGTTTCTGTTCCATTAACTTAGTACCTAAATAGAGTAAGTTATCATAAAATAATTATTTATCTCCAGGTCATGTTAAATAAATATCCGTAGGTACGAACGACAGCAGGTCAATCTAGCCGAAACTCAAAAAAGTCCAATCAACCTTGAGCCGTAACGCTTTACAGATAAAGTTGAAAATCTAATAAAAAAATCTGACAGATTGTAGTAGCTTCATGTGCAGTCGTCTGTCATGTGACTAATATTATAAAAGGGAAAGTGTGTGTCTGTTTGTTAGTTCGTCTTTCACGGTAAAACGGGGCGATGAATTGACATGGTTTTTAAAGTGACGATACTTAAGGGGTTGGAGAGTGACTTAGGGTCCTTTTTGTAACTTTCCAACACTCCCCTTCCCTAAAATGAGGCATTCCGCAATTTTCAAGATAAAACGCTTAAAATTGGTATGCGGACTATTAGTGATTTAAAAAAATCGTGTATCTTTTGTTTTTGGAAATCTGCTCCCAACTTCTTCATAATAACCTCAATTGTCGCCGACATAGCCTAGCAGATTAAACTCATTGAAGTGGAAGTGGGCGGAGCATAAAGAAAATGAAAATTTCAAAAAATCATAAATAAAAAAAATGAAAATTTCAAACAAACTAAATCACATAAAATTGCAAACGGAGTAGAACATCCTTTAAAATTATTGGTTCACTGACCTCCGATCGGCGACAGCGCGATCCTATATCGACTTGCTTTTATCGCGCCATTATTATTAAAGTTTGCTATAGCAGGATGCGGCGGTCATTAACCTGTAAGCGTTTCCTTGTCAACATGTAGAAAATGTAAAACATGAAAAATAATTTCCTGTGACTAAACTAATGGACATGTTTATATGATTTTTTATGGGTAGACTGAGAATGTGTTGAGGTACACGATGTTTAATTTATTGTCGTATTGTCAGCACCACTCTGTATAATAAAAGCTATTGTATCCAGTACAAATGGACCTCTCATTGTATGAAAAGCTTACACAGTGCGAGGTCAGGTTATGCCTGTTGTTAATTGCCATGTGTCACTTCTTTTGCAGTTCTACTTTTCAGTGACACACACGAGGCCCCGCCGGGACGACACGGTGGAAATTCCGAACGAAAACGATTGAATTAAATTCTTATTGATGTCTAATATAAATCAGAAAAATAGCTCCAGGCGCGACCTTATTGGGTACGCCACAATACCGGCGGTAAGTCTCCTTTTTCAGGAGTGGCTACAGGCTACAGAGGCTCCACGGCGCCCCCACCTTCCGTCTGACGCAGGATCTCACCGGACTCGGCTTTTTCGGGAGGCTCCTGTTCCGTATAAGACGGGAGGAAACGCCAGGGTGTCACCCTGGGGATCGCCCTGAGCACACGGTGGAGCATACGGTGGAGGTCTGCCCGGCTTGGATAGAGCACCGCCGTGTCCTCGTGGCGGCGATCGGCGATCTCTCGCGTCTGACCCTGGTCCACGTGATGCTGGCAAAAGGAGGAGGCGGAGCACATGAGCAGAACGAAAAAGGCACGTTCTAATTCATAATAAATAATAAAAAAATCCGATACAAAGGACCTCAAAATTATTTCATACGGGGCCCGAAATATCCAGTACTTATACACCACTGTGTAGTCGTCTGCTTCACTACAACAGACACCTACTTATTTCCCCAATCAACCTAAAACCTAGTGCTTTAAGCAATAAAGTTGATTTTACAGATTATAGTATGTAGTTCGGTGTGCTATCTATCAGTTATTATCTACTTATGTATAATATATAAGTCATTAGGTACTTGGTCACGATTTGCTACATCAGTCGGCTAGATATCTTGGTTTTTTAAACAGTAGTTGACGTTTTCAAGTATGTATTTTAAAATAATATTTTTGACGGCCATTATGATGGTTTTCGTCGTTGGAACGTTGGGTAAGATTTTCTTTCTTTTTCTTTAGCGACAGTTGATGCGGTGGCTAAGTAATTAACTGCTGCACTGCGTGTCGCGGGTTCGATTCCTGCCCTTATTGAACAAATATTCCTTGTCTGGCTGTTTGTGTATGTAAGTTTTAAATGGTTTTAAACGCGCCCATGATACTGGAGTAATTAAATTAATTACTGAAAAATAAAAGGATAACTATAGCTTCTATACAATAGTAGGTGTCCAAAGTAGTTAGATAGAGACGATATTAAATTTGCCATATGTCAGCTAGCCATGACAGCCTCCGTGGCTTAGCGGTAGCGAATGCGGCCGCTGCGCAAGTAGACTCGGGTTCGATCCCCGTGCAGTGCAAATATTTGTATGTATGAATATGAATATTTGCACTGGTCTGTAGGCTTAGTATGAGTTTTCATTACGAAACTCGTTCGCCGATATCGGGCGCGTTTGACTCAGCGATTGGCCCGCTTCAAGGTCGTAAGAACTCTCAACCAATGAGAGCGCCAAACGCGCTCGATACGATCGAACGAGTTTCGTATTGAAAACTCACACTAGGCCTACTGGTCTTGCCTCGGAAATCACCTTAAGCCGTTGGTCCCGGTTGCCATACGAACATCTAATGGCAGTCGTTACAGTTGTTGGAGCTCTCAAAACTCTAACAATTGGTCTAACTGCAATACTTCGAAATCGCCTTCGTGGAGGTCAGACACGGAAAATGTCGATGTTTAGCCAAAATGAGCAGTTAGACTGGTAAAGCGGACCCCAGACTCCAAAGCTGAAAAAGCTTCGGAGGCGACTGGGATTAACTCTGATATGATGATGATGTCAGCTAGCCACGTCAATATGATTGAAAACAGGACTAAACTATAATGTTATCTTCTATCTTTTCTTAATGAAAAAGAAAGAAAAAGATACATTTAACTTAAAATTAGTTTAGTTTGTAGGAACAAAATAATCGGCGCCAATGACATTGTTAAAATAAAGACCGCATCGCAAGTATTTTTTTAAAATATTTTTTATTGGTTACAGGTGCCAACGAGGAATGCAAAGATGACCCTTATGCTTATATAGGATGCGCCGGCCGCTGTCACCGACAATGTTCTGATTTCCATCTAGCTGATAAACCACAATTTTGCGTGCACTTATGCATACCAGCCTGTGATTGCGTTCATGGTTACGTTTATGACTCCTACATCAAGAAATGTGTCAAACCAGCAGACTGTAGTAAGTCCTTTATATACACATGATAGTCGTGGTGGCCTAGTGGTTAAAACACCAGCCTCTCAAGTATGAGTGCACGGGTTCGATTCCAGGTCAGGCAAGTACCAATGTAACTTTTCTAAAAGTTATATGTACTTTCTCAAGTATATTATCTTGAACACCAATGACTGAAGGTGAAGGAAAACATCTTGAGGAAACCTGGACTTTATAAGTCTGAAATCGCCAACCCGCATTGAGCAAGCGTGGTGATTACGCTCAATCCTTCTCTGTATGAAAGGAGACCTGTGCCCAGCAGTGGGACGATAAAAAGGTTGATGATGATGATGATACACATGATGCCAAAACATGTGTGCACTTCGGAAACCTTCGTTTATCTTCGGAAATACGAACGCTCGATGATCTAATCATGGAATCTAATATAGAGCTGTTACATCCATTTTTTTTTTTTCATAATTATAAACTAGTGCACGTGTGACGGTCATCCCGCCTGATCGTAAGCAGTGATGCAATCGTTGATGGTAAAGCGCGCTAGTAACTAGTTCTAGTTTATTCAGAGCCTATTCACTCAAAAAAACTGAGTGAATAGGAAGGAAGACAACACTACCAACGAGACTGCGCCAGAGGGAGATTGCTCTGGAGACCCCTCACGAACAAACTCCTGACATAACAACATTTGGTGCATCGTCCCCGGCACACATCGCAACACAATTGCTCAGACCCGTCCTCTGTACGGCTTCACCAGACATCATGCCAGAACACGACGAAGACGCAAGACTTTGTCTGGTGGGTGGTAACTTCTGCCGGCAGCCGATGTTATGGCCTACCACCGAACCCCTTGAAATATTTGCCTTTTTCGACTGGCCCATTGGCAGCGTGGTTGAAAGCTTTAGGGCGGTGCTGAGGCTGCCCAGCTATGGTAGCGCCTCGGACATGGTCGCGGAGGCGCGTCCGCAACTGCTTTGACGCCATATTGTGCAAGCGGTGCTCGTCTAACTCCCTCCTCGCTATGATCGTTAACAGATTGGATTGCCTTTATATCCAGCAATGCTGCGGCAAACATATTGCTGCCGTGTAAAATTGTTGTCTGTTCGTTTTTTTTATCACCTATGTTACTTTTCATAGACATATTGATATACATTAATGGACATGCCGTACGCGTGTATAATCTGCAGTAATTTTTTGGTTTGAAAATGGTGTGGAGAGATAGCCTATGCCATAGACATAATTATATTATATATGTCGATGGACTGAAACTTGGTTTCCTCTCTTTCTTCGGAGTACCACCTAAGGCATGTCCATTATAGATGTCCATGTTACATTTTATGAATCTGTTTGTATGAGTCTTGGTACTTGAAATAAACTTTCATTTGTTATATCACAGATAAAGAAAAAATTCCGGTTTTTATTTCAATTTATTTTCTTCATTATTACAGGTCCTGAAGGCTTGAAAGGGCAGAAGCCGATCTCAACTTGCTAAAGAGAAAACGCGTCTATATACATAATATACATGTTAGTCGATTAATAAAAGATCAACAAAATTATTTGCGGAACTTATTTTAGGGAGCGTTGAGCCTTCCCAATCCTGTCTAAACGTTACGAACCATCGAACTTTGATGTGACCATAAGTCACAATTAGTTGAAGAAGGTATAATACATTTGTTATTTTATTAATTACGTCTGCACTTTGCAGTAAGTAGTAATAAATAAACAAAGGAATAGTAGATTGTTAACCGAGGGTGGAAAGAATCAATTCCCAAGGTATTTAGACGCCCGAGCGTAGCGAGGGCGACTATAGTCCGAGTAGGAATTGATTCTTTTACCCGTGTTAAACATTCTACTTTTCATTTCGAATATGTGGAAAATAAAACTATGCTATTTGATATATTATGACAAATTTGGGTGTTCTGGATATCTATAAAAGTAGTAGACTCTAGTATTTCATTAAGCGGATACTCCCTGGAAGTTGACGGCTGAGGCGAATTGTGGTGTATTTTTATAGTTTCAGATAATTTGTTCGAAGTTTTTGTTTTATTTTGGATTGAATCATCAATGTAGTCTTCGGCGACTAAGCTGGATTTCCAGACTCCGTGTCTTTTTAACGTCGTCATGTTTGCCCCAAAATCGGCTAAAAGAGTTGCTGACGAAGTCATGAGAGGTAAAAACATTAGATATCGGACACTATGTTTCTACTCTTGAACCCCAGAGAATGTCTTTTCAAAAAGGATGTTAACCTTTTGAACGCCAATCTACATAATACGCGATGTGTCCTCCAGCGCCACGCTACAAATGTATAACGTATCTATAGTAAAACGTAGGGATGGGTTTAATGTCCTATCGACAAATAATATTATACATTTAAATTAATGTTTATTCACCAATTTACGAAGCTAAATAAAAACTGTAACCGTATTTTCATATTTTATTTTATTTCATAAAAAAATCAATATAAAAACTTTGATATATTTCCTATAATAAAGAAAAGAATTGTAAATTTATTAGACGTGTGTTCTAGAAGTTCACATCCCTATTTGTCTCCAAATGTAATCCTTTTACTTCATATCAAGTAGTTGGCGCTCGAGGCACGTCAAAATCCTTTCTGATATAAGGATGTCTTGTCGACGTATTTCTTGTCGATGTATTTCTATGGTATTTATTTTTATATTCACTGTGGTCGAGTTACACGTGCATAAACTCAACCGATTCCTGCATAATTTATTTCTTGTAGTTACAACAAATACATTTTTTTTATTTTTTTTTTTTATTAAAGTACTAGCTTTCCGGCCGCGGCTTAACTCGCGTGGAGGTCGGTTATATCGCGCTTTTAGATTTCCCTCGTGAATATAATTTTTTTCCGGGATAAAAAGTACCCTATTATTTAATCCGGACTTCTAACTTTACGTCTGCAAAATTTCAAAACAATCGGCTTAGTAGTTACGGCGTGAAAGCGGAACAAACAAACAAACAAACTCACTTTCCGATTAATAATATTAGGATATTTGGTGTACACATACAAATATTCCAGTAATCTCCCTTGGGAATTTGATGTTTTTTTAGGACCAAAAGTAGCCTATGTTACTCTCCATCTTTTCAACTAACTGTATGCCAAAAATCAGCTCGATTGATTGCTTAGCTACGGCGTGAAGGAAGGACAAACAAACAAACACACTTTCACATTTATAATATTAGTATGGATAAACCAGCGCTTGACCGCAATCCTGCCTGATGGTAAGCAGTGACGCAATCGTTGATGGTAAAGCGCACTAGTTTATTAAGAGCCTATTCACTCTAGCCTTGAAGACACTCAAATTGTAGTCCGACGGAAACACCGCCGCCGGCAGATTGTTCCAGTCCCTCGATGTACGCGGTATAAAGGAGGAGGCGAAACGCTTCGTCCGGATCGTAGAGGTGTTAACAACATAAGGGTGGAAACTCGCCGTACGACGGGTCGTCCGATGGTGGAACGGAGATGGGGGAATTAAATCGTGCAATTCCCTCGCACACTCCCCAGAATGTATCCTATAGAACACCGAAAGGCTGGCTACTCTACGCTTGTGCTCTAGGCTTTGGAGACCAACTCGAGTTAAATCAGGGTCACCAATCAGCCTCTTCGCACGCCTCTCCACTGAATCCAAAGTGGCCAGGTGACACTTAGCAGCACCAGCCCAAATGTGGCTGCAGTACTCCACACACGAACGGACCTGTGCTTTGTACAACATTAGAAGCTGCCCTGGTGTGAAGTACTGCCGGACCTTTGCGATTACACCAAGTTTTCTGGCAGCCACCTTGGCCTTGGACTCAATGAACCGCCCAAAGTTTAGGTTCGAGGAAATCTCAATACCCAAAAGCTGAAGGCGGTCGGTACACTCCAAGGATACATTCCGAAAAGTAGGAGCCAAGGTGAACGGGCTCCTTTTGGCGGTGAAAAGACACGCCTGCGTTTTGGCGGCATTGAATGCTACAAGATTGGCATTGCCCCATTCGGAGACTGCCTGAAGTGCAACACTCGTTCGCTCTACCATGGCCTCTCTTTCGGACCGGATTGATTCCCTACTAGCCCGAGCATCCGGCAGGTATCTCTCCACAACTGTGCTGTCATCTGCATACCCATAGATACCGGGCATCAGCAGATCGTTAATATGCAGCAGAAACAGAGTTGCAGAGAGAACAGACCCCTGAGGAACACCGGCATTAGTCGACATGGGCTCAGATGAGCATCCGTCGACAACAACTCGGAGGGACCGTTCAGTCAGGAAGTCTTTTACCCAGCCAGTCAGGCTAGGGGAAATGCCGTACGCTGGAAGCTTACTCAAAAGGCCAGCGTGCCATACCCGGTCGAAGGCCTTCGAGACATCAAGGGAGACAGCAATTGCTTCCCCATTCCTCTCGAGTGCCTCGCCCCACAAGTGAGTGGCATACACTAGTAGGTCCCCAGTTGACTGATTGCGGCGAAACCCGTACTGTCGGTCACTGAGGAGATCGTTACCTTCCAGGTATGCCAAAAGGCGCGAGTTCAATACACGCTCCATAATTTTGCAAAGTATGGAGGTGATCGAAATCGGCCGATAGTTGTTAGGATCGGCACGACTACCCTCTTTGGGCACGGGCTGCATGTTGGCAAGCTTCCAGGACTTGGGCACTATACCAGTCCCAAATGAGAGGCAATACAAGCGTGTCAATACAGGAGACAACTCGGGCGCACATGCTTTTAGAACAATCGCTGGTATACCATCCGGACCACTAGCCTTATTCACGTCCAGACGACACAGTGCTCTCAGAACCTCCTTGTTCCGAATGCGAACCTCAGGCATTGAAGTACCGCAGTGGGGTAAAATAGGTGGAGTAGCACTGCCAGTATCAAGACGCGAATTATGGGCAAAGAGAGATGCAAAGAGACCTGCTTTCTCTCTCGCCGTATGAGCCAGTGTTCCATCAGGCCTAACCAGCGGAGGCAGTGAGGGCCGACAGAAGTTCGCCTCGACCGATTTGGCAAGGGACCAAAAGGATCTGCTACCGGAAGGCTGCGCAGATAACTTGTTGCCAATATGGGTAATACGGTCAAAGCGAGCCTTCTTTAGCGCCTTTTTGTAGGACTTGGCAGCACGGTTAAAGGCTCTCTTCTTTGAGCTTAGATCCGGAGCTCCGCGGTCACGAGCGTCAACCCAGGTGAGAAATGCCGTGTGAATAGAAGCTAAATACGCAATTTTCTACATGTTTTAAAGTTCCGTAACCAAATGGCAAAAAACGGAACCCTTACAGATTCGTCATGTCTGTCTGTCCGTCCGTATGTCACAGCCATTTTTTTCCGGAACTATATGATCTATAGGTACTGTTGAAACTTGGTAGGTAGATGTATTCTGTGAACCGTATTAAGATATTGATGCAAAAATAATAATAATAAAGATTGGGGGCTCCCCATACTTAGAACTGAAACCCAAAAAAAATTTTTTTTTTTCTTCAAACATACGTTTGGGGTATGTATGGATAGGTCTTCAAAAATGATATCGAGGTTTCTAAAATATATTTTTTTCTAAACCGAATAGTTTGCGTGACAAACGCTTCCAAAGTGGAAAAAAGTTGATCCCAAACCTCCAACTTCTACAATAAGAAAATGAAAAATCTAAAAAAAGATATGATGTACAAGTACATACATTACTATACAATCTACTAACGAAAATTGTTTTGAACGAGATCTTGTAAGTAGTTTTTTTTAATACCTCGTAAATCGCTTCGTAATCTTTCATACAAATAACTTTAATCCTTTAATTTCATAAATCAATGGTACGGAACCCTTTGTACGTGAGTCCGACACGCACTTGGCCGATTTCTTTTTATTAAAATTACTGTTTTACACAGATGTTACAGACCTATTTTTAATGGTTTCACAAAATATTCCCAATTATTTTTCTGGTTTGTACAAACTAATAGAAAACGGAAAAAAAATCCTGAAACGGAAGTTGACGAATTAACGGAATGTCAAGACGACGACCTATTTCTAAATTCAGAATTATTGCGAGTTGTTCAAGTCTGACTTGAAGAACTCGCAATAATTCGTCATATTCACCGTCACAATTTTTTTTTTGTAAAAACACGTGCGTCAACTGAATACAACAACAAGATGTAAACATTGCACTACACTAAAATGCACAAAGTCACTATGACCTTGAAACCTGTCCGCTTATGACGTCACAGTGTTACTTCTATACAAGTCGGTGGCGTGTGGGGAGTGACAAATAACTAACTTTGTAGGGATGGGTTTTTCAAACGGTGTTTCACTATCGACAATGATTAGAAAACCTATTTATTCTTGATTAAGGCGAATAAAACCTAGTTTATAGTTTACAATATTTATAAAATATTAATAATTCACGTCATTTTCTTGCAATAATAGTATTTATGATCATTTCGACGAGATGAAATATAGCGAGGTCTTCATCGTGTCCCATCACTGACTTACTTGATATCAAGTAATTGGCGCTGGGGGCATTAAAATATTTTCTGGCGTTTTTGTTTCTATTGAAAATAAAACTAATAAGAACTTATTATGCGTGAAAGAGTTAAAAATATGGTTGATAACAGGACAATTTTCCATAAAAACAAAATAAAAGGTCTTGTAAAAGTCGTAAATTTATTTTATACTGTGATTACTTCTAATCAAGTAGTGGCGCTGAGGGCACGAAAATCTCGAACTTGTATAGAAGTGATTGGCGTTCAAAAGGTTAAATTATGGATTTTTTTTCAAATTTACATTGTGTTTTACACTAAGTGTACTCTTGAGCATTGAATTTCGGCTCCATAGCGTAGAAGGTTGTAGTTTGCTAGACAGTCCTTTAAAAGACTTTTGAGGGCTCCAACAACCCGTAGCGACTGCCATTAGATGTTCGTATGGCAATCGGGACCAACGGTTTAACGTGTTTTCCGACACACGACCAGATCAGTGCAAATATTCATATTCATGCATACAAATATTTGCACTGCGCGGCGATCGAAACAGCACCTCCTTGCGCAGCGGCCGCGTTCGCTACCGCTACGCCACGGAGGCGGTCTATATATTATGTATAATACATAATTATATAGACCGCTATATTTGTCGTCCTCCGTGGCGCAACGATCAACACGCCTGCCTGAGATGTGGAGGCCCCGGGTTCGATCCCCGGCAAGGTCATGATGGAAAAACGATCTTTCCTGATTGGCCTGTGTCTTGGATGTTTATCTATATACATATGTACCTATTATAAATATCGTTGAGTTAGTATCCCATAACAAATTCTCGAACTTACTTTGGGGCTAGCTCAATCTGTGTGATTTGTGCGTATATATTTATTTATATTATAAATGGGAAAGTCAGTGCGTGTGTTATTAGTCTGTCTCGATCTCGACAAAACGGTGCGACGAATGGACGTGAAATGGCGATAGTTGAAGGGATAGGGTGACGGGCTATTTTTTGTTTCTTTCTGGTTTGTATGGAATATTCCGGTATTTGGAAGGTAGAAAGCTAAAACTTGGTATGCCGACCGAAGATTCAGCGTCAGGCAACTGCTACGTAGTTGTCTGACATTTATGCTGGACTGGACCTATTTGGCGCAACCGTTGGACTCACATTTGTTGATTGTCTTTTTTATCTGTTTCTCTTTTTTTTGTTCTGTTTTCTATGTTTAAAACTATTATTAGTCTACCATTACAGTCACTACATATAGGTACTGTATGTATTTATAAGGGTGTGCGCCAAATAAAGGGTATCTTTTTTTTATATATTAATATGATATTCATATGAAACGCTGACGTCACTGAAAGGTTTTGACGGCAGAAGTTCGTTCTAACCAAAGATGGCGTAAAAAAAACAATTTGGTATAAATAATTTACTTTAATTAACAATTTTGTCCAGAAAAATTTCCTTAATAAATATTTATTTTAATTGGAGACAAATCTCGATTATCACAAGCGCTACTGCCATGCGATCCAGGGTATTTGCGTAACGCACTACTTAATAGTAGCAATGGATTTCTTTATTTTAATATTAATAAACTAGCGCTTGACCGCAATCCCGCCTGATGGTAAGCAGTGATGCGATCGTTGATGGTAAAGCGTGCTAGTTTATTAAGAACATATTCACTCAGATTGAGCGAATAGGAAGGAATACGGCAGTTGAGCGAGGTGATGCAATGTTAAAACCAACAACACGACCCAACGATGCTGCGCCAGAGGGAGATTGATCTGAAGAACCTCCACGACCAAACTCCCAACACAACAACATTTGGCGAATCGTACCCGGCACACATCGCAACACAACTGCTCAGCCCATCCTCCGTACGGCTTCACCAGACATCATGCCGGAACACGACGAATCGCTTGGCGGCAAGACTTTGTCTGGTGGGTGGTAACTTCTGCCGGCGGCCGATGTGGCCTACCACCGAGTAAAAAGTTTTTACCCCGGAGATCACCATCAATCACCTAAAATTAGTTAATAGAATAAGAAAGTGGCGCAAGTCTCTTTTTTACTACGAAAATACAGGGCAGGGGCCAAGACCTCGTTCCCCACGCCCTCTGGCGGGCGAGACGGAACTAACTCCATGCGTTCTCTTCATATGACGCCTCAAAGAGTCTTTGCTTGCAAACGGATTATTGCACAAAGCACACGAGAACTTTTTCTCACCGGTATGTGTCACCTTATGTCTTAAAACGTCAGATTTGGTATAGAAAAAATTGTGACAAATCTCACATTCGTGACTTTTCTCCTTTAAATGTACACTTTTCAAGTGATTATTACACAAGCTCTTAGTTATAAAGACTTTTGAACAAATATTACATTTGAATTCAGGCTTTTTTAAATCGTGCTTTTCTACCAAATGTTGCACGCGATAGTTTTCTTGGAAAAACCTTTCATTGCAGTACGGGCATGGAAAACGCAATTTCCTTTCATAAATTATATTATGGACTGTAGTTTCGTGGTTTCTTTTATCAACTTTGTTATTAAAACCCAAATCGCACTGCCGACATTTCAAAGGCTTATGAGACCTAGACTTGTGTAAATTTAAAAAGACCAAATTAGAAAACCCAGCGCCACAGACATGGCAGACTTGCTTCTGAAAATGTTTGTTCATATGTATGTTTAAGAGGCGAAAAACTGTAAAGTTTTCTGTGCAAAGTTGACAAGATAATAACTCTCCGCCTATTTTAAAAGGGACTAACAAATCCTCCTTCAATTCAAACTGAAAATTATGCGAGTCAATTAAATGCTCCCGGAGTGTACCTAAGCTTTGTAATGCCACGCCGCATATTTTACACTTGAGGACAGAAATTTCGACCTTCACTAGTCTATTCTGCTGGTCAATAATTTTCTTTTCTATATTTTTTAAGGAATGTGTTGTGTTAGTATGTTCTCTTAACAAATTTATATCAGAAAACGGTTCTTTGCAGCAAAAACACCGATATCGACTCTTGTTCCATTGAAAAACGAATATTGTTGAGTTTGCAAGTAGTTTTAGTGAATTTTCTCGTAAAATGGGAGCATTGCCTCTCCTCTCTGCTATTTTAGTCCAATCCTTTTGAGATTTCATACCTGTAACAGAAATTTTCATGTTATTGTGGGGTCTGAAATTGGGCGTCCTCAAAATTAAAATGATGACCTTATGTACATCAAAATCACTACTCTTAGTTACTCTTAATTTGTATACCTCCACGACGACACTCGCTTTGATATTGTTACGAATGCACCTTACGTCAATGGCATAAGGTTCAATATTGCGTGACATTTAAGCCCTATATCTTGTGACCTAGGCATTGTAGAGGTAGGATCTGAATATGCATTGCTAGGCATAAGAAAACCTGTGTAACAGTATAGATTTCATCAATATTGAAAATGTGTCAACATGTTGTAAAAAAAAGCACTTTTAGACATCTAAAATAGGTACTTGTACCATAATAAGACTTGGTCGGTTTTGCTTAACCGACTATTACCGAGGAAAAATACCGCAAGAAAATCGTCGCCGTCGTCCGATGATGATATTTATTAAGATATTTATTATGCTTCGCATTTTTCTTAATCAATGTTTCACTATGAGTATGCGGGTTCGATTCCAAGTCAGGCAAGTACCAATATAACGTTTCTAAAGTTATATGTACTTTCTAAGTATATCTTGGACACCAATGACTGATTACAAGGTTAAGTAAAACATCTTGAGGAAACCTGGAGTTTCAAGTCTGAAATCACCAACCCGCATTGAGCAAGCGTGGTGATTACGCTCAATCCTTCTCTGTATGAGAGGAGACTTGTGCCCAGCAGTGGGACGATAAAAAGATTGATGAATGTTTCACTGCAGAATATTGTGAATGCGTTTTTTGTTAATGCTTTTTTTTTATAAATTGTAAACCAGCGCTTGACCGCAATCCCGCCTGATGGTAAGCAGTGATGCGATCGTTGATGGTAAAGCGCGCTAGTTTATTAAGAGCCTATGCACTCTAGCCTTGAAGACACTCAAATTGTATTGTGACGGAAACACCGACGCAGGCAAATTGTTCCAGTCCCTCGATGTACGCGGTATAAAAGAGGAAGCAAAACGCTTCGTCCGGATCGCAGTGGTGTCAACAACGTAAGGGTGAAAACTCGCCGTACGACGGGTCGTCCGATGATGGAACGGAGATGGGGGAATTAAATCATGCAATTCCCTTGCACACTCAAAAGAATGCATCCTATAGAAGACCGAAAGGCTGGCTACTCTACGCCTGTGCTCCAGGCTTTGGAGACCTTTTCTACAACTGTTATAATTAGTAGCCTGGAGACTACGTGGACATACAGATATCTTAGTCAAGCTAAGTAAACTTACTTATGTCAGATTTCATTTTACATCTCTTCAATTTTGTCTTTCTCTCATGCAGATAGTGCTTTCGCGGCATTGAATCTAAGATGGCTTCGTTCTGCAGCTCCATTTTAAGATTTGCTAATATTTCTGTAAAATAGAAAAGAATAAATATTAGGCTTTACCTATGAAATTGCCGTTCTGCATTACTGGCCATATCAAATCATAATAATTTTTGTTAAGCTAAGAATAGGGTATTTGACTAAAAAAAACTAATTAGTCAGATTTCCAAAAAATACTAGACACGTATTATTTATTTTTTCATATAAACTACCTTTTCAACATCTTACACAACCCGTCTTATCCTTCCTACCTGCGTGAGCGTTTTTCTTACGCGCGCTCTAGCGACGCACCCTGTAGATCACACCTAAGATCCATCCTTAAATCTCATCCTCATAAAACGATTTATTATTCCTATTCCTTCTCTGTACATGCTGTAAGATTGTGGAACTCACTCCCGCCTAACATTCGTGATTTAAACACTATTTCTAATTTTAAGCGTCGATTAAAAGAGCATTACCTTTCCTCTATATTGTGAGAATTTGTTTATTATTTATACATATTTATATATTTTAGTATTATGTATTTATTTAAGTAGTATATTTATTTTTGGTTTATACGTTTAGGTATATTTAATATTATTACTTTAATAGTTATCATATTCATATTTTATTTCCTCCTTGGTCTTACACACTATTGTCTACATTTCTGTTTTACTTCTCCTTTCGCAGGTCTGCTGGAAGAAATTTCTTAAGAAATAAGCAGCACCTTTGTACTCAGATTTTCATTTTGTTGTATCTTTATGTATTTTATTGTGTGTACATAAATAATAAAATAAATAAATAAATAAATAAACAAAACATGACGACGATACAGTGCGTTGAAAACTCGTGTGACGTCCCTGCACGCTACACTTTTTAGCGACCAGTGACGTCACCAGGCATCACTCCTGATCTTTGATGCCTTTTATATTTGTCAATTTTTATTGTTTTGATAAAACAAATAATACGTGTCTAGTATTTTTTGGAAATCGGACTAATTAGTTTTTTTTTTTTTAGTCAAATACCCTATTCCATTTTTTTTTTAATAATTAATCTAGCGCTTGACCGCAATCCCGCCTGATGGTAAGCAATCATGCTTAATAAACTAGTGCGCTTTACCATCGTAAAGCGCACTAGTTTATTAAGAGCCTATTCACTCAGAAAAACTGAGCGAATAGGAAGGAAGACGGCAGTTGAGCGAGGTGGAGCGGAGGAACCAAAGATGCTGCGCCAGAGGGAGATTGATCTGGAAACCCTCCACGACCAAACTCCCACCACAACAACATTTGGCGCATCGTACCCGACACACATCGCATCACAACTGCTCAGACCGGTCCTCCGTACGGCTTCACCAGACATCATGCCCAGAACACGACAAATCGCTTGGCGGCAAGGCTTTGTCTGGTGGGTGGTAACTTCTGTCGGCGGCCGATGTTATGGTCTTTCAAATTAATTTTAATTTAAAACATGGAATTATTTTTCCAAACGCTTTTGTTTATTGATTAGTGTTACATTTTTACCGCATTTCAATCTTTTTCGTCATCATCAGTGATCGGAATAGGTAGAGTGATTTTTGGTACTTGTATCATAAATATTCACAGAAAGAATAAGGTGGATAAGCCATTTTCCCGGTGGATAAGCCATTAATATTGTTAATGTTGGTAGTGACATTATTACTACTCAATTCATTTAAAGGAAGGTAACAAAACTAAACTAATTTATTACTTACTTTTTGAAAAATAAAAACAATCAAATTCCGATCGAAGCATTAATACATTTCAATATTTTATTTTTAGCCTCTAATAAAGGGTATGGCAAAATCAAACGTTTTTACGACTTAATGTAATTTATACATATTTTTTTTAATAATCAACCAATACCGTAAATCCGGAGGAATGTCCATATTAATATTATATGTTTCCGATCAATGACCCCAATTCACTCTACCTATTCCGACCACTGGTCATAATGGATACGTTAAAAAATCGAGTAAATATCGAATATGAGTACCGGCACAAGCGGCACGCAACAACAACGACGTTTACGGAGCTAACACTACAAACCAACGCATCACCTTATACAGGATGTAAGAATGATGTGATTCTTTCTTTTTTTTTAATAATTACATATTTAAAAAAAAGAAAGAAAAAGTGATAAATGAACAGGGAAGCAAAACATCGTCAGGAAACTGGCACGTTCTAGAGCAATGAAAAAAACTTTGAAGATATATATAAAAAAACTATGACATCTACAAACCCACACTGGGCCCGTACTCCCTATCAACGAGAGGAGGATTGGGTGCCAGGAATGGGTACATTGTTGGCTGTATAAAGGGTTTCTCTGACATCGACGCACAAACGAGTACCATGGATCCAGTACATGATTCTGAACCCCCCACAGGTGGAACTGTTGTCGGTTTTTTCCCGATAAAAAAAAGCAGTTTTTTGCACTTTAAACTGTTCATAATTGCTATACTTTTATAACCCAATAAGATTTTATAGTAATAAATAATTAATTCACTAATTACACAAAAAAGCGCAATGTGAACAAAACTCGAAAAACTCTCCTATCAGCTGATTTAATAGAGTGCACATCAGGGGTCAACGTTATACCCACAAACACGCGCGGCGGCACACTTGCAACGTTCAAAGGCCGAGCCGACACATTTTTTTAAACACTGTTATTTCTGTAACCGCTCATTAACGATATAAATGACTATCATAATTTTATTAGTGGCATGCGGTGTAGCCTTCTCGCGAAGTTTGCGTTACGATGTCAGATACACCCTGTATGTATATGGGATGGCACCATCTCTGAAGGCTGGGGGCAAGGTTCATAAAGTAATCTTTCTATAGCACCTGTCGCAAGGATGGGGGACCTGACAGCCTCCGTGGCGTAGCGGTAGCGAACGTGGCCGCTGCGCATGAATATGAATATTTGCACTGGTCTGGTCGTGCCTCGGAAAGCACGTTAAGCCGTTGGTCCCGGTTGTCATACGAACATCTAATGGCAGTCGTTACGGGTCGATGGAGCCCTCAAAAGTCCTACAATTGGTCTAACTGCAATGCTTCGATATCGCTTTCCGGTTGTGGAGGTCAGACGGCAGTCGCTTCATGGAAAATATCGAAGTTTAGCCAAAATGAGCAGTTAGACCGGTAAAGCAGACCCTAGACTCCAAAGCTGAAAAGCTTCGGATACGACTGGGATTAAGGCTGAGATGAAGAAGAAGACAAGGATGGGGGACCCAAAGACTTTGTATCGTTTTTTTTTTTAATTATAAACTAGTGCTTGACCGCAATCACACACACACTGGTAAGCAGTGATGCAATCTTTGATGGTAAAGCGCGCTAGTTTATTAAAAGCCTATTCACTCTAGCCTTAAAGACTCTATAAGTTGTAGTCCGACGGAAAAACCGCCGCTGGCAAAAAAGACCATAACATCGGCCGCCGGCAAAAGTTACCATCCACCAGACAAAGCCTTGCCGCCAAGCGATTTGTCGTATTCCGGCATGATGTCTGGTAAAGCCGTACGGAGGACGGGTCTGAGCAGTTGTGTTGCGATGTGTACCGGGTACGATGCGCCTATTGTTGTTGTGTTGGGAGTTTGGTCGTGGAGGGTCTTCAGATCAATCTCCCTTTGGCGCAGCATCGTTGGTCGTGTTGGTTATGTTGTCGTTTAAAATTGCATCACCTCGCTCAACTGCCGCTCGCCGCTCGGAAGGAAGACCCTTCCTATTCGCTCAGTTTTTCTGAGTGAATAGGCTCTTAATAAACTTGCCCGCTTTACCATCTACGATCGCATCACTGCTTACCATCAGGCGGGATTGCGGTCAAGCGCTAGTTTATAATTAATAAAAAAAAGGCGAAACGCTACGTTCGCCACTACAGTAGGCCTAGTATGAGTTTTCAATACGAAACTCGATCGTCGATATCGAGCGCGTTTGGCGCTCTCATTGGTTGAGAGTTCTTACGACCTTGAAGCGGGCCAATCGCAGAGTCAAACGCGCTCGATATCGACGAACGAGTTTCGGAATGAAAACTCATACTAGGCCTACTGGTCTCGACGGCTCACGTCCATCACCAAATGTTCAGAAAGAGACTAAGGTCCGTATTACAGAACCTCACTCAAAACTCAAGCTTTACTTAAGTCTAGCTTGAAGCCTTTTCATTGGTTGAAACTAGTTTTAAGTAATGCTTGAGTCTGGAGTAACATTCTGTAATATGGACCTTAGATAAATTAATCAGCTGAAGTGGATATAATTCTGCTGAAATGATTTTGATGACACATTCTGCACATAGATTTTAGGAAACTCACCATCATCATCATCGTCATTATAGTTGTTATCACCAAACTCCATCACATTTGCTGATTCACATTTTATTTGCTCCAATTTTAATTCATCACTTGGCAGATTTTTTTCTGAAATAAAATAAGAATTACATTTTATTTGAGTTACAAACTCTTGCCAAGTCTTTACCCAAGGTATTAAAGTTGACAATCAAAAATCATTTACATGGTGTATCTGACATCGTAACGCAAACTTCGCGAAAAGGCTAGATCGCATGCCACTAATAAAATTATGATAGTCATTTATGTCGTTAATGAAGGGTTACAGAATTCACTGTGTATAAAAAAGTGTCGGCTCGGCCTTTGAACGTTGCAAGCGTGCCGCCATGGTGGTGGTGGTATGGCGTTGATCCCTGACGTGAAATCTATTAAAACAGCTGACAAAATAGTTTTTCGAGTTTTGTTTTCATTACGCTTTTTTGTGTAATTAGCGAATTAATTATTTTTTACTTTAAAATCTTATTGGGTTATAAAAGTATAGCAATTATGAATGGTTTAAAGTGAAAAAAACTACATATATATATTTCTAAATCATGAAAATGTCGACGAAAACTGGGACCCCCCAGTGGTGGAATCATCGGACTGTATACTTCAAAATTACAGCGACAGCCGACAGCGACACCAGTGACATAGGGTTGCGTTCATCACTCGGAATCATGTACTCGAGCCATGGTACTCGTTTCTGCGTCGATGTCAGATACACCCTTTATGTATTTTGTAAACTAAATAATTTATGTAAACCTCTCTCCTGGTCAAATTTCAGTGTCTGAATAATTTGATGATAATGTTCTTCATTCAGTAGCACCATCTGTTTAAAAGAGGTTGCATCTCGCAGCTTGACAATGCAGTCCTCACATATGAGACAATTTACTATGTCTGTTCCTTGCTGGGATACCTAGAAGCCGAAAGATTTTTTTTATAAGGTGTGATTTTCCCGTTGTCAAACAGACAAGGCCCAATCTTAGCTATTATACTGTATTAAATATTTCAAGATTGTATTGATATTTTTCGAGCGAGATCCCAAATCCAGTACTTACGATGCGGCACGTCGCTTTGGTGTTAGTCAGAATGCAGTATGGAAGCCGCTTAACACTTCTGGACTACACCCATACCACTACCAGTCCGTTCATGTGTATTTACTAAATGCATTTTTTACTACATAAATCACGCGCTTTTATTTAGTAAACAACTTTTTTATATATATATACATACATAAAATTAAAACTGAGCGTGGAGCTGCATCCACCTCTTGCTGCGTTATTATTGTTATATTTATAATAATAAACCTAAGTAAAGAAACTTGATTGGAATCTTACTTTAATATCAAATGTAGTCCTGAGCATTTCCTCATAAACTTCTTTGTGCCCTGAATAATAATATTCCTCGGAAATATTTTTAAAACAACCGGTATTCAAACAACAGCGGCAAATGTTTGGTCGTGTCGCAACAGCGTTTTCAGACCTTATATCCATTTTGAATTATAAAATGTAAAGCAATGCTTCGCACATTCAGCTTCTGTTTTAGGGTTGTACTTAATTGATGAAAGTGCTTATTTAATATTTATTTTATTTAGGGTTCCATCAATTTACGAACTTCTAAAATCCAATTAAATTGACAATTTGACTGACGGACTGTATACTTCAAAATGACAGCGACACCAATGACATAGGGCTGCGTTCATTTATTGTAAATTCTTTGCTAAAGCGCTTTTAGAATTTACATTGTCAAGGGTAAAACCACTGACCTCAAAATAAAAAGTTCAGACCAGCAATGCCATAAAAAAGAAGAAATACAAATGCCATTATGATTAAATAGTCTTTACTTATAAAACTGACATAAGCTTACATAGATTTTGCATGAAAATACTGTAAATCCGATTAAGAATTTTTTTAAGTAATTTTTAAGATAATTTGAGAGCATGTCTGGACTACCGACTTATCCTGACTGTCCAATACCAAGAGAACCTCTTTCGGTCATTATAGACAAAGGTAAAACACTATGAGTGTCTTTTCATTGGTCAAGCTAGCCTACCCAGCAAAACTATCGAAAGTGTTTGAGTTTATGCATATAACTTATACACACGTATGTGTATGAGTTGTGTGTGAAAGGTGCTGACAACTTAAAAATTGAATCCGTCCGAGTACTGTGAGAATATGTTTTCTACATTTTATAATAATCATCAGCCTTGGTCCCGCTTTTGGGGCACCAGCGTCTTCTCTGTGAGTGTGAGTGAACTTACGTCTCCGATCATAATTTCAGTTTTTAAGACATTTCGGTGCCTTCACGCAGTTTTCCTTTTTCGTTTTGAGAGAAGTAGTGATGAATTTGCACAAAGCGCCTGTCTGACTGTATTTCTGTCACAAGTATGAATGTGCTGGTTAAATTCCAGGCCAGGCAAGTATCAATGTAACTTTTCTAAAATATATGTACTTTCTAAGTAGGTATAGCTTGGACACCAAGGACTGATTACAACATAAAAGAAAACATCTTAAGGAAACCTGGGCTTTAAGTCTGACATCGCCAACCCGCATTGAGCAAGCGTAGTGATTACGCTCAATCCTTCTCTGTATGAGAGGAGATCTGTGCCCAGCAGAGGGACCACAAAAGCGTTGACGATCATCAATTCATCCTTTATTACCACTGGGCCAGCACTGCTCACAGGCCCAGTGAGCACATTACCCTGCTGCGTGGTAATAGTTTTAGGAACCAAATGTTGACATAGTCCCGTGTGTTACCGGGCATAGAAAAGTACCAACCCTTATCCTCCCGTGGTTGTCGTAAAAGGCAACTAAACTGGAATATCAAATTACTGCGATCCCCAACCCGCCTGCCAAACGTGGGGATTATGGCAATGCGCCCAATGGAATGAAAGCCTTGGGGTAGGCATTTATCCAGCAGTGGACTTCTAAAGGCTAAGAAAAAGAAGATATTTGATATATGGATAAGAGAGACGAAGAAAGTGACAGGAGAGTGGAGACGATTAGGTACCTTTAATTTGGTCATATTTTTAACACAACTGTACGGGTCAATCATCATACAGTAAGTTTACCTGGGTCATCATTATTGCGCCACGCGCTCGGTATGTATCGACCATTTATATTATTGCACTTACACCGCAATAGTTTAGTACGTAATTCGGAGACATACCGTGCGCGTCACTCATAATCCCATATCGTTCACCATTCATCCTAGTATAAATTAATCTTAATCTTACGTTTGTGACAACAGATAATACAGTGAATTTATTAATCTTAAACTGGCTTTAATCTCTCAACTCATACTACATCTCTATCTTAATCCAACCCCGAACAACAACTATGATTTATTGACCGTATTGTAGCATCAGCTTATATTATAGTTAGTTACGTTCCTTTCCAGATTTCTCCGAAAAGGTCGGCAAAGAATACAGAGTACTACCTTTGTTCGAGGAGTCTCTTTTTGAACACAAATACATAGAGTACTATTCATTGGAAACAAACAAGTTCTTGCATTGCCGGTGGCGGTCCTATGTGAAAAATTACGAGGAACGTGAATTCGCGCCATTTAATTTCGTTGACATAAGGTAAATTTGTGAGGTCTACTCATGTATTTCGGTTTTCTTAGCTTCGGCCGTACGAAAAAAATACCTTTAGAATATTATTCTAAGTAATATTAGGTACTTCTAAACGAGTGAAAACTTCTGCAAAGTCTACGTGGGTATTGCGTGAGTTTTGAACTTATGGTTTACTGATTCACAGTCATATCTATCTTCCAATCTGTAGGTATCCAATCGGTAGGTCATCTTGACACATATCAAATCAAAAGTCATCCACTCAAATTAGGCTGAGAATCAGCACTTTTTGAACGTCAAGACAGTCCCCCAAAACGCCCACCCATCGACACTTCCTAGTGCTCTCGCTGGGAAGAAGAAGTGGCGGAAAAACTCCCTAACAGCACAGCTGTCTGTTCATTAAAAAAACATGACTTTAAACAATACTATGCAGGAGTTTGGCGGGAAAGCCAAGATGAGTGCCACGCTCATTTTTCATTGGATTTTTAAATTATTTATAGTGTCGTTTACTAAATAAAAACGCGTGACTTATGTAGTAAAAATTACATTCAGTGAATAATTCATAAAGAACAGTGAAATATTGTACCATAGTGGCCACATCATGTCTTTACGCTAAACCCCTGCTAATCGGCCTCACGGGGGAATCGAAAGGAGTTAAGTTGGATTAAGTTAAGTTGGGGTGCGTGGCAAAAAACCTCCCCGAGTCTGGTCCTCTTGCTTCCTTGAGGACGAGCAGACGCTGGGCCGATGCACCCTGGGCGTGGGCAACAATGTCTTCGTGAATATTGTGCAGGAGGAGATTGTTGTCCGCGGCGAATTTCTGTCAGAGCGGAGGAGTCGCTCCCGAGGGCTCTCTATCTGCACTCTGCAGCTGCAGAGTGCACGAATAGGGAGCAGGTGGTGTAGACCGTGGGCCGTTTTGACAGTTCGCGGTCTAGGGGTCACGTCACGTGACCGAGTTGGAGAAGACCGTGGGTTTCTCCTCAACCTGCGGTCTACGGGCACCAATGGCCATTGGAGGGTTAGAGCCACGGTGCCGGGTGGTGGGTAGGTTAGGTTAGATTTAGGTTTAGGTTACATATAGGTTAGGTTTAAATAAGGGGGAAAAAAGATAAAAATCAAAGAGAAAATACAAAAATACACAAAACAAAATACAAAATTTAAAAATGAATAAAAATTCAAAAAATATTAATAATATTATTAGTAGTAAGTTAGTTTTAGATACCGAGTAGTGGGCGGTATATTCTGCACCAGAGGCATCCGCAGGCCTCGGAAGGATTAATACCCTTCCAAAAAGAGCGGCCGCATCGCCTTGGGGAAGTGATGTGAGTAACACCCATTATCGTAATGGAAATGTCGCTAGCTAGTTCGCTAGCTGCATTAGCATTAGCATTTAGCTAGTAGGGAATCAATCCGGTCCGAAAGAGAGGCCATGGCAGAGCGAACGAGTGTTGCACTTCAGGCAGTCTCCGAATGGGGCAATGCCAATCTTGTAGCATTCAATGCCGCCAAAACGCAGGCGTGTCTTTTCACCGCCAAAAGGAGCCCGTTCACCTTGGCTCCTACTTTTCGGAATGTATCCTAGCTTTTGGGTGTTGAGATTTCCTCGAACCTAAACTTTGGGCGGTTCATTGAGTCCAAGGCCAAGGTGGCTGCCTTCACACCAGGGCAGCTTCTAATGTTGTACAAAGCACAGGTCCGTTCGTGTATGGAGTACTGCAGTCACATTTGGGCTGGTGCTGCTAAGTGTCACCTGGCCACTTTGGATTCAGTGGAGAGGCGTGCGAAGAGGCTGATTGGTGACCTTGATTTAACTTGAGTTGGTCTCCAAACCCTAGAGCACAGGCGTAGAGTAGCCAGCCTTTCGGTGTCCTATAGGATACATTTTGGGGAGTGTGCGAGGGAATTGCACAATTTAATTCCCCCATCTCCGTTCCACCATCGGACGACCCGTCGTACGGCGAGTTTCCACCCTTATGTTGTTAACACCTTTACGATCCGGACGAAGCGTTTCGCCTCCTCCTTTATACCGCGTACATCGAGGGACTGGAACAATCTGCCGGTGGCGGTGTTTCCGTCGGACTACAAATTGAGTGTCTTCAAGGCTAGAGTGAATAGGCTCTTAATAAACTAGTGCGCTTTACCATCAACGATTGCGTCACTGCTTACCATCAGGCGGCATTGCGGTCAAGCGCTGGTTTATATATTAATAATAAAAAAATAAATATTTAAATTTATTTCATGCTTTCATTTATAAATTAATATTTTTTAGGGGGGGGGGGGGGGGGGTAGTGGATTCCACGGGGCCAAAAGGTCGGGCTCTTCCTCGTGAATCAGGGGACCTCAAACTCGGGTAATCCACGACCTCTGGTTCCCGAGATAATCCACGGGGGGGTGAGGTAATCAATGAGGGGGGTCGGGGGGTGTTCGCAGCGTCATGTTCTCGAAGAAATTCATAGTTCTTAATCAATCAAGGTACTTAGCTTAATAATTGAGCTTATGAGGCTCGAAAGCAATTATTTTGTACTTTGTGTCCAATTATCGTATTGTGACGATATCTTCTTCTATACTTTCAATTATATCAGAAATGTTCAGCAAAAATATATAAAACAATATAAAAGCCAGAACAGAACGAAATTTATAAATTATTTGTGCTCTTAGGTAATCAATTGTTAACAAATCTTAAAAAGATCCAAAATATATATATTGCCTTCGGCGAGATGCGAACTCACAACTTCATACTCGACTCAATTGTTAACAAATCTTAAAAAGATCCAAAAAATATATATTGCCTTTGGCGAGATGCGAACTCACAACTTCACACTCGACATGTCACGCAATATTTACCTGAGCCAGCTCCTTGTTTGTAGTACAGACGAAATAGGACTATACTCTGCTTCCGTTCGCCTTCATCATTTTTTTTCCTATCATTTTTCGTAACGCTTTCGCCAGTTTACTCCCCAAGTCAAGCGTGCCTAAAGAAGTTTCACTTCAAATAAAACGACTCACCGGATTGTGGCAATTTCTCACAAACACCTGCCACTTGGCAGTTGTCAACCGTTGCACACCAGACATCTCTGAGCTCTCATAAAATCCCGTTACCACAAACGTTTTGTGTATTTTGAAACCTTCTCATCGCCTGCAGAGTAGATGCTGTCCTGAAATCTTCTCATCGCCTGCAGAGTAGAGGCTCAAGTCTTGAAACCTTGGGAGTTCCGCAAAGCGCACGCAGCTCCGGCTGCGCCGCAAGCAGCTCCAGCAGCTCCAGCAGCGCCACACGCCATGCGATTCACCAAGCAGCTAGAAGCGCGCTCCACAAGCGCACCTTGCATGCTCAGCAAGCGCACCTCGCTCGCCAAGCAACAGCCAGCACTGTCGCGCGCCAAGTATCAGCCAGCACTGTCGCGCGCCAAGTATCAGCCAGCACTGTCGCGCACCAAGGTTCAGCCAGCACTGTCGCGACAGCGCCGCGTCCAACCGCACTTGCATGCCTGCAGCGGACTCGTACCTCGTAACGTGACGTTCACATCCAGCCTCACTGCCAGTACATCCAGCATTTACAGAAGGTCATACAAAGGCAATGAACAACTACGACACAAGTAATCACACAAATACTATAAAAATATTGGCAGAAAGTGACTGTTATTCTGCTCCTTGATTTATAACGAGATTAGTGAGCAGTGTAGGGTGTGAGGGACGGCAGAGCGGTAGGGTCGACAGCATCTTGGTGTGGTGGTACAGATTCTATTTCGTAGGTGAGTTTTGAATTGAAGCACGACGTGTAGATATACCCTCCAATCTTCATAATAACAATTTGAATAGGCAAACCGACAGTTTCGGTTCGGAGAAGTGCCTTGGCCCGCGTCTCGATGCAAAGTGACCGTTCGACGAACCCCACTTTCCAAAGCGACTCTGTCCATGTGCCGCCATCACAAAATAACGTCACAAGCTTTTGCCCCTCTACTACGTAAATCAAATCAGCAACTTCTATTAAAATTATATTATTATTATTTTTTTATATGGGTTCTCGTAGTTGACCTTGAGAAGCCGTAACTACTTAACCGGACTTTCCTGTGGATGCCTTAAATGAATTTAAAGCCTCCAGCCAGGGCTACTAAAAACTAAAAACTAAGCGACTACGCGCTAAGGGCACCCCCTGTGGGGTACGGACCTCGGCTTAGGGCGTCGCTGGAGAGAACAGCAAGGGAAGGCTGGATCGAATATTTGTTTACATTCGGTTTGATGACCGCGGCGTTTCCTAGTACTAGCTCTGAGAAGAAACGTCCGAAACAAACTCAGAGGTCATGGTTGGGAAGTTATATTTACTGGCTCAGCTGCTATGTTTGCTGGCTTTCATCGGACGAGGGATGGGGGAGGGGGCTACTACGTTGAACGCGTCGCGATGGACCTCGGCGGCGAGGTCGGTAGGTCGGTCTTTTTTTGTATGATGTACTAGTGGCCCTATTGGCCTCTTGGAGGAGGGTTATGGGGTCATCAGGGTCTGTGAGGGCATGCCTTGGGCGGCGAAGCTTGGAGATGGTGGAGGGGGTGTAATTAGCAGCCGCTACTATCAGGGGATTGCGGTGCTTGGCGGCAGTGTCAAAGAAGCGTTTGGAAAGACGCTTCATGAACTGCTGGATGGTGGGGATTTTGAGATCAAGGTGGAGGATCTCATTACGGACGAACCAAAGGGCATTTGTGGCTTTACGAAGAAAACGGTTGTGGACTACTTGCATCCTATAGATATGACGCGGCTTGGCATGTGCGAAGACTGGACAAGCGTATGTCATAATCGGGCGTATGCACGCTGTGTACAAGCGCATTTTGCACTTGAGCGACAGTTTGCTACGCGGGTTGAGGACGGGGTGGAGTCGACCCAGAGCGAAGGCGGCACGTGAGCGGACCGCCTTAATGTGCTTTGAGAAGTTGAGGTTGCGGTCGAGAATCACACCTAGGTATTTGGCTTGCTTCTCCTAGGGGATCAGCTCGCCAGACATGGAAATGGGTCATGGGGTGGGGACGTTGAGTCGCGGTTTCGTGTGGAGTACCGCTTGACTTTTTTGGGGGTTTACTTAGATCCTCCATTTCTTGAACCAGTCAGCCAGTTTGTTGACTGCGGTTTGGAGATGGTGGCGAATTCGATCAGGGCTGAGTCCCGAGCAGTAGATGGCGGTATCGTCTGCGAACAGAGCGATTTGGGCCTTACCGCCTTTCGGGATATCGCTTGTATACAGCGTGAAAATGAGGGGGGTTAGTACAGAGCCCTGGGGAACACCTGCACGGAATGGGGCGGGGGGAGGAGAGCGCTCCTTCGACTTTATAGCGGAAGGTGCGGTTTGACAGAAAGTCCCTTAAGATGAGAGCGAGACGGTCAGGCACTCCGAGTTTGTACAGCTTATAGATTAAGCCGTTGTGCCAGACTTTGTCAAACGCTTTCGCTATATCGAAGTAGACTACGCCCGTGTACATACCACGCAGGAACCCTGCGTGTATATGTTCAGTGATGCGTAGGATCTGTTGTGGACAGGAGTGTTGGGTACGGAACTCGAACTGCTCGTTAGGGATGACTGGATGAGGCCCTTGTTCTCGGCGTAGGCTCTGAGACGCTTATATATAAGCCTCTCGTAGATTCTGCCGAGAACTTTCAGTAAGCTGATGGGACGGTAACTAGTCGGTTCGGCTTTAGGCTTACCGGGCTTGGGAATGCCTATCACAGTGGCTTCTTTCCACGTTTGTGGGAAAATATTGTTCCCCATTGCGCCATTGAGGATAGTAGTCAAGAGGAGGACCAGGTGGGCTGGGAAGAGTCGGACCACTCTGTTGGTGATGCCGTCTGATCCGGGTGCTTTTTTGGGTTGAAGGCCTTTGATGATGTCCTGCACTTCATCTGGAGTGATGGGAGGCAGGGGATCATCCGGGTCGTCAACGGGCGGGAGGGAGGTCCTACGTTCGACTTCAGCGTCGACCTCTAGGAGGTGGGCTTGGTCTACTGGTAGGAGGCTGGGGGAGCACTGGGCTTCAAGGCAGGAGGCAAGGCATTCAGCTTTGTCATCGTCGTCGAAGGCGATTGTATTGTCGGGGCGAATCAGAGGAGGCATGGTGACAACTTCTTTGGATTTTAACTTCCTCTGAAGTTCCCAGAAGGCTAGATGGGTGGGCTCTAACTCGTCCAGCATCTTATCCCAGCCGGTTTTATGCCACTCCGATATGCGTCTTTTTACAGTTCTCTGTAAATAGCGCATATGGGCTTTGTTGGCCGCGCAGGGGAAGCTGCTGTAGGCACGGACAGCCGCGTTCTTCTCGGTCAGGAGTTCGCGCAAGTCAGCGGGGAGTTTCCAGCGACAGTCTTCTGTCACTGTTACCTCCCTTGAACAGTCGTTCAGGACTGACTGTACGTGATCCGTGAACGAGTCGATCGCGGTCGTCGTGTCCGCGATAGAGTCCAGGCGTGCAGGTATGGAGTCCAGGTGGGGGGATGTGGAGGATTTCAGTCGATCGCTTACTTTCCTCCAGTCCATTACCACCTTCGTCAGGGGTACTTGACCTGGGTCAGAAAGGCCAGTGCGGGGAGCCAGTCGGATAACGACTGGTCGATGATCGGACGATAGCTCTGGTAGCGCTTCTATAGAGTCTAACCGTAGGTTGACGTTCTTTAGGAGCGCCACGTCGAGGACGTCCGGGGTGTGGTCGGGGTCGTAGGGGTAATGGGTGGGGGTCATAGGTCCCACGACGTCGAAGTTCACTTGGGTAGAGAGGACAAACAGGAGTTTGCTTCTGGAGTTCAACCTGGTGCTATTCCAGGCGGTGTGTTTGGCGTTGAGGTCGCCCGCTATTATAACGGAGTCGCTCAACCCAAGAAGTAGGGCAATGTCGTCTGCTATGAGTTGATGATTCTCTGCAGAGGAGCTGGGAGGGAGGTAGGCCGACACTAATGTGATAGGTTGGTGGCCTGTCATGCCGAGACGGCACATTGACATTTCGAGTCGTGAGAGAGGCGGGGGTCCATTGGGATGCAATGTAGAGCCCTTTTGAAATAAATAAGGGTGCCATCGCAGCCTGTCGTTGCGAACTACGCGGTAGTTCGCGACCAGAGGTGTGCGGTGGCTAGGCTTGAGAAAGGTCTCTTGGGCGAGCAAGACATCGATTTGGTGCTCTCGTAGGAATGTTGAGATCTCAATCTTCTGATTAGAGATGGTCGTTTCAAACCATAAATAGTTTCAATAACAGCTATGTATTGGTTCAATACCTAAAATACGGTATTCGATTCTACAATAACGATTTATTTAGAAAAACTATTTATTGGCGAAAACGTTTTACTCGCCGCACCTACACTGCGAGTCGCGTCCGTCAGTACTATGTACACGTATATTCTTATTCGGTTACTCGGTTCTGTAATAACTACGTACCACCTAATAACTATTTATCGGGAAAAACTATTTATTTTGCGAATATACGATATACGCTTTACTCGTCGCACCTACTGCGAGTCTCGTCACCTCGATGTAGATTGTGGACGTACCCGATACCGAACCGAAATATTCCGACGGCGCACGACGATTACGATTTACGATGAGCGAGTCCTAGGAAAAAAAGGAAGAAGGGATTTGACTTGTAATCCGTATGCAATAGATGCAATTATCGAAAAAATGTATTTAGGTCACTGTTTAAAGTTGACCTTCAGGTTCACAGAAAGGGGCACTTGTTTGGGTGAAAAGTAAATTGCAAATTTTACCTATCTATTTTTATTTTAGTCGTGTATGTTTTGTGTTCACGTTCTAATGCAAAACTTTCTACGCGCGTGCGATACTTTTTTGTTCTTTGTGTTATTTCTTTTATTATTATTTCTTTTTCTTATTGCTTTTATAGTATAACTTAGGTGTGTAAAAATAGACACGTAAATTATATTTATGAATATGTAGTTATATGTTATATAACTAAATATTTTCAGAAATATTGTTTTATAATTTCTAAAATTCATTCAAAACCAAAGACATTAAAATTATATTTACAATAGACAGGACATCACGAACAAAATTGTAAGCCAATACTTTTGTCGACTTGGTTAAAAGTCGCTCAGTCTAGTGTCCGCGTCAAGACGTAACATGTGTCCACCAAGAATAAACATTTTCTAAGGAAATATGCCCTGTTGCGCTTTGCGTTACTGTACATCTCGTTATGGTAAAATGACTGGACCTAACTACGGAATGTTTTTGTATGAATTATTTATATTTAGTCTGTAATTAAAATTTAAAAAAATTCTTAAATAGTTCTAGAAACTTTTTTATTATTGTAATAAGCGCCCTCTATTGTTGAATAGTTTTACTATTTTCATGTAGAGATGTAGTAATGTTGTTTATCGATTTAGTTATCGATAATACTTATTAAGTTGAAAACATATAGCTATATTTTATTGACATTTAAAATATAGCTAAATAAACTTAAAATATTACTATATTTCAAGTTTATTTATTAGTAACTCTATTTGAACATGATCTTAATATTAATGAACAAAATTGAATAGGTTTTATGTTATTTTAGGTTTTCGAATAAAAATTATGTTGTACGGGAAAAGTGTATACGATTTGTCCAGATAGACCGTAGAGAAGAAAATTGGCTTCCGTCTACTTCGTCGAAATTATGCTCAAAGCATTTTAAAAGTGAAGATATCTACGTTTTAAAGAAAGAAGATTTGTCGATCAAATAAAAAAAAAAGGATCGGTACCTTGTACTAGTAATGAATTAGTAAGTTTTTAATTTCAGAACTTTTCCACTTAGTCGTAAAAATTGGGATAATATTTATGGTTAAGTGGATAAGCAGGGGCGTGCACAGAGATTTTTTTGAGGGTATGCATAGATCATCATCATCATCACTATCAATCTTTTTACCGTCCCACTGCTGGGCACAGATCTCCTCTCATACAGAGAAGGATTGAGCGTAATCACCGCTTGCTCAATGGGGGTTAGCGATTTCAGACTTAAAGTCCAGGTTTCCTCAAGATGTTTTCCTTCACCTTCAGTCATTGGTGTCCCAGATATACTTAAAAAGTACATATAACTTTAGAAAAGTGTATGCATACATACACAACCAAATCTCTGTGTTTATACAACGTTATTTTTTCTTTATACGAAACCTAATCGTTTCTAATCTTTTTACACTATGTATGTTATATTTTTTCACAAATACATTTAGCCATTGTTGCATCGTGGCAACAGCTGACGGAATTCAACGCCCCGCGTGCCCATCGTCTGAGCGTGGACATATGGTCCACGCTCAGACGATGATTTTCGATGATGATTTTCGTTTATTAAGCGATTCGTCGAGACCACGTCATCTATTCTACCTTTTCCAAAAATTTGGTACTTTAAATAAGAATCTAAATGTTTTTCCGAAGAATCGTATTTAGAGGGGGCTTTGTGAAAATTATGTAAATCTGAATATCAAAAACCCCAAACATTTTTACTATCATGTTTTGAAAATAATATACACAGGAAACAAAATAATTTGTGTGTACACAGCCTGCTAACCAGTTATAATTATCATAATACTTTTTATTAAAACAACGTGTGATATTACCTTTTTTTGAGTTACATCCAAATTGGGAACACAACGCTCTTTAATTTATATTTTTGCTCAAAACTTTACGTTGAAAAACAACTAAACCAACAAATCTCACAGGTATAATTTTGCATATTTTAGAAAGAAATACGTATTAAAGTAAATAAACTTAATTCAATTCATTTGCACTTAAAACGAAAACAAACATCACAAATCACGACAACAAAAACATGGAGTAATTTAACATTGCAAAGCTGGTAAAATAAATAGGTATTTTAACGAAAAACAATTATGCTATTTGTCATAGCCTCTAAACTTGGTCGGTTTGCCAAATAGGCACTGCCTTTCCGGGCTTAAAAGTGAATGAAATTCTGCGGGCACACTAGAGAAAATTACTCACACCAACAAATAATTTTATATAAATACACGGTCATTCTCGCTAAAAAATAAGCAAATTTAGTTCGTGCCTACGTCGCTCTCCGCTCCGTAGCGCTAGTGCCGCGTACGCACGCATATGTAATGTGTGTTAGCTAGTTTCCGCTAGCCCCAAAAGATGGCGGTATTACTGTTTTAGTGTAGTGTTTTAACAAAATGTATTGTAGTACAAAAAATATATTATAATACGATTAGGGTGTTCCGAATTGGAAAATTATTAGGGTATGCAGTGCTTAAATGCCTCTATGGAGCGCACGCGCCTGTGGATAAGTACATAAATTAGATAACTTATTTATAATGAAATATATTTATAAAATATGTAGGTACGTACATATTTTACACTGATTTTACACTGATACATTCTTACAATGATTGCAAGCTACTTTGTGATTTTTAAGATTCCGTACCTAAAAGGTAAAACGAACCCTATTCATGGGACTTCACTATTCGTCTGTCCCTCTGTCACCAGGCTGTATCTCATGAACCGTAATAGCTAGACAGTTGAAATTTCTAGAAATTATGTTAGTTTTTCTGTTGCCGCTATGACAAGCGCTAAAAATAAAAAAAATAAAATATTATTTATTTTAAATAAAATATTTTCCCATACAACAAACATGATTTTTTGCTCCATATTAATAACAGAAACAGATAGACGCTTAAAAGGTTCACAGAATATTTGGTTATATATTCAAATTAAAAATAAAATAAATATTGAAGGCTCCCATTTTAAAAGATAATTATGAATGGTACGAAACTAGTTCGCCAGATCTTGCTCCAGCAGACTACTATTTTCGTCGTGATTTGGACAATTAATTCACACATTAGACAGTTCTGCTTTCACACAGTTTGTGCAATCTAGATCCTCAGAATTCTATCGCAAAGGTATAAACGACTTTCCTATTAGAAGGCAGCAATGTATACATAATACTGGTAACTATATTGATTAAATGTGTTAATTAAAAATGAAAAAATAAACAATTATTTAGATTTTCAGTATTAATCGGTAAATTTAAACTTTAACGCCCGTTATATTAAAAGATTTATATAAATAGAAACTTGTAAACATTGAACATATCTATAATTTTTCTGCTACGTAATTTTTTGTTTCAAGCTATCATAATACGAATAAACATCGTCGTAGTAACTTCTTTGAATATTATCGATAATTTTATATCGAAATGATACAAGCCCTACCACAGTTTTTTGCATTGCCATTTAAAAATATTTGCAAACAAACGTGTAGAAAAGAATCATTTTGGTAAAAACGAAATGCAAACAAAAATTTCAAAACAAAATGCGCTTTATGGCCTAAAAAGTCTATTATAGTAAAAAATCGCAATAAACTGAGTATTAAAATAATTCGTAAGCATAACATATCTAAAATGCCAATAGACGGTGTCACGGAAAATGAATAGTAGCTAATAAAATTCTAAAACAGTTTTTGATCTCTGTACAAGACAAGTTTCACTTAATTTGTTTACTTTTCCATATTTATTTACCCGATTTGAACTATACTAGGGTATTAAATCGGATCTGGCAACATAGACCACACTGGCCACCTACCGCGCAATAGCTGAATATATTTTATGTAAACTTATTTCAGTTTTACTATTTGATGTCTCCAATGGTCGATCTAATTTTGCTATATTGTACTAGATGGCGGAACTGGGCCATGGGATCACAGTTTTTCTATGCGATTTTGACACATTGCCCACTCTATTTATCTTAAATCTCTTTGTTCAAAACTAATACGGAAAACCACTGAAAACTTAGTTACCTACTCTAGTTATCCAGGAAACGAGTAATTTCAATACCCGCCAAAGGTAAACACACCGCCACCGACCTCGGTATCGGCAATAAAATATAGTTAACTTTGTAGGGTTGGGTTTTTCAAACGGTGTTTCACTATCGACAAAGGTCTTGTAAAAGTCGTAAATTTATTTTATACTGTGATTACTTCTAATCAAGTAGTGGCGCTGAGGGCACGAAAATCTCGAACTTGTATAGAAGTGATTGGCGTTTAAAAGGTTAAGGGAACGGGGTTTGGTTCGTATATTATTGTTCCTGCAATCCATTACTTCGATGCGATGGCCTCAAGATTGCCAGCGGATCCGGCAGCCAGTAGTTCATTTGCCATTTGCTTTTATCATTAAAATTATTATTATTATTTTTTTTTTATATGGCATCTCGTAGTTGACCTTGAGAGGCCGTGACTACTTAACCGGACTTTCCTGTGGATGCCTTAAATGAAATTAAAGCCTCCAGCCAGGGCTACTAAAAACTAAGCGACTACGCACTAAGGGCACCCCCTGCGGGGTACGAACCTCGGCTTAGGGCGTTGCTGGAGAGAACAGCAAGGGATGGCTGGATCGAATTTTTATTTACTGGCTCAGCTGCGGCGCGGGCTGGCCTTCATCGGACGAGGGACGGGGGAGGGGGCTGCTACGTTGAACGCGTCGCGATGGACCTCGGCGGCGAGGTCGGTAGGTCGGTCTGTGTTTTATGAGTGTGCTGGTGGCCCTATTGGCCTCTTGGAGGAGGGATATTGGGTCATCTGGGTCTGTGAGAGCATGCCTTGGGCGGCGAAGCTTGGAGATGGTGGAGGGGGTGTAATTAGCAGCCGCTACTATCAGGGGATTGCGGTGCTTGGAGGCAGTGTCAAAGAAACGTTTGGAAAGACGCTTCATGAACTGCTGAATGGTGGGGATTTTGAGATCTAGGTGGAGGATCTCATTACGGACGAACCAAGGGGCGTTTGTGGCTTTACGCAAGAAACGGTTTTGGACTACTTGCATCCTATGGATATGACGCGGCTTGGCGTGTGCGAAGACAGGACAAGCGTATGTCATAATCGGGCGTATGCACGCTGTGTACAAGCGCATTTTGCACTTGAGCGACAGTTTGCTACGCGGGTTGAGGACGGGGTGGAGTCGACCCAGAGCGTAGGCGGCACGTGAGCGGACCGCCTTAATATGCTCTGAGAAGTTGAGGTTACGATCGAGAATCACACCTAGGTATTTGGCTTGCTTTCCCCAGGGGATCAGCTCGCCAGACATGGAGATGGGTCGTGGGGTGGGGACGTTTAGTCGCGGTTTCGTGTGGAGTACCGCTTGACTCTTTTGGGGGTTGACTTCGATCCTCCATTTCTTGAACCAGTCAGCCAGTTTGTTGACTGCGGTTTGGAGATGGTGTCGAATTCGGTCAGGGCTGAGTCCCGAGCAGTAGATGGCGGTGTCGTCTGCGAACAGAGCGACTTGAGCCTTACCACCTTTCGGGATATCGCTTGTGTACAGCGTGAATATAAGGGGGGCTAGCACGGAGCCCTGGGGAACACCTGCACGGATGGGGCGGGGGGAGGATAGAGCACCTTCGATTTTATAGCGGAAGGTGCGGTTTGACAGGAAGTCCCGTAAGATGAGAACGAGACGGTCGGGCACTCCGAGTTTGTACAGCTTATAGATTAAGCCGTTGTGCCAGACTTAGTCAAACGCTTTCGCTATATCGAAGTAGACTACGCCCGTGTACATACCACGCAGGAACCCTGCGTGTATATGTTCAGTGATGCGTATGATTTGTTGTGGACAAGAGTGTTGGGATCGGAACCCGAACTGCTCATTTGGAATGAGGCCCTTGTTCTCGGCATAAGCTCTGAGACGCTTATAAATAAGCCTCTCGTAGATTTTGCCGAGAACTTTCAGCAAGCTGATGGGACGGTAACTGTTTGGATTGGCTTTAGGCTTGCCGGGCTTGGGAATGCCAATCACTGTGGCTTCTTTCCACGTTTGTGGGAAAATGTTATTCCCCATTGCACCATTGAAGATGGTGGTCAAGAGGAGGACTAGGTGGGCTGGGAAGAGACGGACCACTCTGTTGGTGATGCCGTCTGATCCGGGTGCTTTTTTGGGTTGAAGGCCTTTGATGATGTCCTGCACTTCATCTGGAGTGATGGGAGGCAGGGGATCATCCGGGTCGTCAACGGGCGGGAGGGAGGTCCTACGTTCTACTTCAGCGTCGACCTCTAGGAGGTGGGCTTGGTCTACTGGTAGGAGGCTGGGGGAGCACTGGGCTTCGAGGCAGGAGGCAAGGCATTCAGCCTTTTCATCGTCGTCGAAGGCGATGGTATTGTCGGGGCGAACCAGAGGAGGCATGGTGACAACTTCTTTGGATTTTAACTTCCTCTGAAGTTCCCAGAAGGCTAGATCGGTGGGCTCTAACTCGTCCAGCATCTTATCCCAGCCGGCTTCACGCCACTCCGATATGCGTCTTTTTACAGTTCTCTGTAAATAGCGCATATGGGCTTTGTTGGCCGCGCAGGGAAAGCTGCTGTAGGCACGGACAGCCGCGTTTTTCTCGGTCAGGAGTTCACGCAAGTCTGTGGGAAGCTTCCAGCGGCAGTCTTCTGTCGCTGTTACCTCCCTTGAACAGTCGTTCAGGACTGACTGTACGTGATCCGTGAACGAGTCGATCGCGGTCGTCGTGTCCGCGATAGAGTCCAGGCGTGCAGGTATGGAGTCCAGGTGGGGGGATGTGGAGGATTTCAGTCGATCGCTTACTTTCCTCCAGTCCGTTACCACCTTCGTAAGGGGTTCTTGACCTGGGTCAGAGAGGCCAGTGCGGGGAGCCAGTCTGATAACGACTGGTCGATGATCGGACGATAGCTCTGGTAGCGCTTCTATAGAGTCTAACCGTAGGTTGACGTTCTTTAGGAGCGCCACGTCAAGGACATCCGGGGTGTGATCGGGGTCGTAGGGAAAATGGGTGGGGGTCATAGGTCCCACGACGTCGAAGTTCATTCGGGTAGAGAGGTCAAACAGGAGTCTGCCTCTGGAGTTGATCCTGGTGCTATTCCAGGCGGTGTGTTTGGCGTTGAGGTCACCCGCTATTATAACGGAGTCGCTCAACCCCAGAAGTAGGGCGATGTCGTCTGCTAAGAGTTGATGATTCTCTGCAGAGGAACTGGGAGGGAGGTAGGCCGACACTAATGTGATGGGTTGGTGGCCTGTCATGCCGAGACGGCACATTGACGCTTCGAGTCGTGAGAGGGGTGGGGAGTCCATTGGGATGCAATGTAGAGCCCTTTTGAAATAAATAAGGGTTCCGCCTTTGTGACAACGCAACCTGTCGTTGCGAACTACGCGGTATTTCGCGACCAGAGGTGTGCGGTGGCTAGGCTTGAGGAAGGTCTCTTGGGCGAGGAAGATGTCGATCTGGTGCTCACGTAGGAACGTTGAGATCTCTAGTTTTTGATCTCTAATGCCATCGGCATTGAAGTTCACCAGTTTCAGGGAACGGGGCTTGGTTCGTTTGCTGTTGCAATCCATTAATTGGATGCGATGGATGACAGGGCCTGGGTTATTTCCGGATAGGCGTTGTAAATGCCTATCACGGCCTCAAGGTTGCCAGCAGATCTGGCAGCCAAGAGCTCTTTTGCCATTTGCCTGGCACGGGGGGACATGAAAATGAGGAAGGTCCCCGAGATGACGTTGAATGCGTCAAGGGGGTTGCTTCCGGAGAGTGTTGTTGTGGTTGTTGTGGCGGGAGTGCGTGCGGGGGTTGTTGTCGCCGCAGCAGTTGTTGTTGCCACCTTTTGGGCCGTGGAAGGTCGGATGCGAGGATCCTTGTCCTTCCAGGCGGGGGTGGATTGAAGGGTCGTGGGGGCGGCCGCCATTAAGGCCGGGAAGGCCTTCTGGTGGTTTAAGGCGTTCCAGGGACTAGGTCTCTGGGGGCTCAAAGCCACCGGGGGCTGGGTCTGGCCTGCTGGGGCCTCCCTTTGCTGGCGAGCGCTCGCGCGCTTCGCCAGTTTAGGCGATGTTGATTTGGGGGCCTTAGGGCACCCACGGTAGTTGGCCGTGTGGCCGGTCGCGCCGCAGAGGACGCAGCTTGGTGGCTCGGTGCAGAGCGTGCGGTCCTTGGGCCGTGGGCACTCTGCTGTGCCATGGTCGCCTAGGCACTTGACGCACCTAGGCTTGGCGTGGCAATGTGCCTGCGAGTGGCCGTACAGTTGGCACCTATGGCATTAGCCAACGGTGCCGCTCTTGTGCGGCTTTTCTATGATTATGCCTGATAGAGAGCAGATGCTCTTAGTCAGGAATATGGGGTGGTGGGTGGCTCCCTCGACGGGGTGACTGATCACTAGGATCATATCGTACGCCGACCCTTTACCGCGTGCCTTGTGCATGCGGTGGACTTCCTTAATAGGGATTCCCTGTGCGAGGAGATCGGCTTTGATATCGTCAGTGGGGATCTCCTTTGGGATCCTTTGAATCACCACGCGGGTGAGACGATCCTCCGGGAGGGAGTAGGTGTGGAAGACCACACCTCTTAGGCGGAGGAGCTTTGTCAGCTCACGGAAGTCCCTGGCTGAAGGGACGGAGACTTTAATCCCCGTCTGGGTTAACTTAGCATTTGTGAATGCTATTTTGTGTTCCGTGCACCAGCCGGACACTAAAATTATATATATTTTTTTTTTTTTATATGGCATCTCGTAGTTGACCTTGAGAGGCCGTGACTACTTAACCGGACTTTCCTGTGGATGCCTTAAATGAATTTAAAGCCTCCAGCCAGGGCTACTAAAAACTAAGCGACTACGCACTAAGGGCACCCCCTGCGGGGTACGGACCTCGGCTTAGGGCGTCGCTGGAGAGAACAGCAAGGGATGGCTGGAACGAATTTTTATTTACTGGCTCAGTTGCGGCGCGGGCTGGCCTTCATCGGACGAGGGACGGGGGAGGGGGCTACTACGTTGAACGCGTCGCGATGGACCTCGGCGGCGAGGTCGGTAGGTCGGTCTGTGTTTTATGAGTGTGCTGGTGGCCCTATTGGCCTCTTGGAGGAGGGTAATGGGGTCATCTGGGTCTGTGAGGGCATGCCTTGGGCGGCGAAGCTTGGAGATGGTGGAGGGGGTGTAGTTAGCAGCCGCTACTATCAGGGGATTGCGGTGCTTGGCAGCAGTGTCAAAGAAGCGTTTGGAAAGACGCTTCATGAACTGCTGGATGGTGGGGATTTTGAGATCGAGGTGGAGGATCTCATTACGGACGAACCAAGGGGCGTTTGTGGCTTTACGCAGGAAACGGTTTTGGACTACTTGCATCCTATGGATATGACGCGGCTTGGCGTGTGCGAAGACTGGACAAGCGTATGTCATAATCGGGCGTATGCACGCTGTGTACAAGCGCATTTTGCACTTGAGCGACAGTTTGCTACGCGGGTTGAGGACGGGGTGGAGTCGACCCAGAGCGTAGGCGGCACGTGAGCGGACCGCCTTAATATGCTCTGAGAAGTTGAAGTTACGATCGAGAATCACACCTAGATATTTGGCTTGCTTCCCCCAGGGGATCAGCTCGCCAGACATGGAGATGGGTCGTGGGGTGGGGACGTTTAGTCGCGGTTTCGTGTGGAGTACCGCTTGACTCTTTTGGGGGTTGACTTCGATCCTCCATTTCTTGAACCAGTCAGCCAGTTTGTTGACTGCGGTTTGTAGATGGTGTCGAATTCGGTCAGGGCTGAGTCCCGAGCAGTAGATGGCGGTGTCGTCTGCGAACAGAGCGACTTGAGCCTTACCACCTTTCGGGATATCGCTTGTGTACAGCGTGAATATAAGGGGGGCTAGCACGGAGCCCTGGGGAACACCTGCACGGATGGGGCACCTTCGATTTTGTAGCGGAAGGTGCGGTTTGACAGGAAGTCCCGTAAGATGGGAACGAGACGGTCGGGCACTCCGAGTTTGTACAGCTTATAGATTAAGCCGTTGTGCCAGACTTTGTCAAACGCTTTCGCTATATCGAAGTAGACTACGCCTGTGTACATACCACGCATGAACCCTGCGTGTATATGTTCAGTGATGCGTAGGATTTGTTGTGGACAGGAGTGTTGGGCACGGAACCCGAACTGCTCATTTGGAATGAGGCCCTTATTCTCGGCATAGGCTCTGAGACGCTTATAAATAAGCCTCTCGTAGATTTTGCCGAGAACTTTCAGTAAGCTGATTGGACGGTAACTATTGGGATCGGCTTTAGGCTTACCGGGCTTGGGAATGCCAATCACAGTGGCTTCTTTCCACGTTTGTGGGAAAATGTTATTCCCCATTGCACCATTGAAGATGGTGGTCAAGAGGAGGACTAGGTGGGCTGGGAAGAGACGGACCACTCTGTTGGTGATGCCGTCTGATCCGGGTGCTTTTTTGGGTTGAAGGCCTTTGATGATGTCCTGCACTTCATCTGGAGTGATGGGAGGCAGGGGATCATCCGGGTCGTCAACGGGCGGGAGGGAGGTCCTATGTTCTACTTCAGCGTCGACCTCTAGGAGGTGGGCTTGGTCTACTGGTAGGAGGCTGGGGGAGCACTAGGCTTCGAGGCAGGAGGCAAGGCATTCAGCCTTTTCATCGTCATCGAAGGCGATGGTATTGTCGGGGCGAACCAGAGGAGGCATGGTGACAACTTCTTTGGATTTTAACTTCCTCTGAAGTTCCCAGAAGGCTAGGTGGGTGGGCTCTAACTCGTCCAGCATCTTATCCCAGCCGGCTTCACGCCACTCCGATATGCGTCTTTTTACAGTTCTCTGTAAATAGCGCGTATGGGCTTTGTTGGCCGCGCAGGGGAAGCTGCTGTAGGCACGGACAGCCGCGTTCTTCTCGGTCAGGAGTTCACGCAAGTCAGTGGGAAGTTTCCAGCGGCAGTCTTCTGTCGCTGTTACCTCCCTTGAACAGTCGTTCAGGACTGACTGTACGTGATCCGTGAACGAGTCGATCGCGGTCGTCGTGTCCGCGATAGAGTCCAGGCGTGCAGGTATGGAGTCCAGGTGGAGGGATGAGGAGGATTTCAGCCGATCGCTTACTTTCCTCCAGTCCGTTACCACCTTCGTAAGGGGTTCTTGACCTGGGTCAGAGAGGCCAGTGCGGGGAGCCAGTCTGATAACGACTGGTCGATGATCGGACGATAGCTCTGGTAGCGCTTCTATAGAGTCTAACCGTAGGTTAACGTTCTTTAGGAGCGCCACGTCCAGGACGTCCGGGGTGTGATCGGGGTCGTAGGGGAAATGGGTGGGGGTCATAGGTCCCACGACGTCGAAATTCATTCGGGTAGAGAGGTCAAACAGGATTCTGCCTCTGGAGTTGATCCTGGTGCTATTTCAGGCGGTGTGTTTGGCGTTGAGGTCGCCCGCTATTATAACGGAGTCGCTCAACCCCAGAAGTAGGGCGATGTCGTCTGCTAAGAGTTGATGATTCTCTGCAGAGGAACTGGGAGGGAGGTAGGCCGACACTATTGTGATAGGTTGGTGGCCTGTCATGCCGAGACGGCACATTGACACTTCGAGTCGTGAGAGGGGTGGGGGGTCCATTGGGATGCAATGTAGAGCCCTTTTGAAATAAATAAGGGTTCCGCCTTTGTGACAACGCAACCTGTCGTTGCGAACTACGCGGTAGTTCGCTACCAGAGGTGTGCGGTGGCTAGGCTTGAGGAAGGTCTCTTGGGCGAGGAAGATGTCGATCTGGTGCTCGCGTAGGAATGTTGAGATCTCTAATGCCATCGGCATTGAAGTGCACCAGTTTCAGGGAACGGGGCTTGGTTCGTTTGCTGCTCCTGCAATGCATTAATTGGATGCGATGGAGGACAGGGCCTGGGTAATTTCAGGGTAGGCATTGTAAATGCCTATTACGGCCTCAAGGTTGCCAGCAGTAAAGGTGGTCGTTTCAAACCATAAATAGTTTCAATAACTATGTATTGGTTCAATACCTAAAATACGGTATTCGATTCTACAATAACTATTTATTTAGAAAAACTATTTATTGGCGAAAACGTTTTACTCGCCGCACCAACACTGCGAGTCGCGTCCGTCAGTACTAAGTATTTGGTATATTCTTACTCGGTTACTCGGTTCTGTAATACCTAATACCACCTAATAACTATTTATCGGGAAAAACTATTTATTTTGCGAATACACGATATACGCTTTACTCGTCGCACCTACTGCGAGTCTCGTCTCCTCGATGTAGATTGTGGGCGTACCCGATACCGAACCGAAATATTCCGACGGCGCACGACGAATGGCGATTACGATTTACGATGAGCGAGTCCTAGGAAAAAAAGGAAGAAGGGATTTGACTTGTAATCCGTATGCAATAGATGCAATTATCGAAAAAATGTATTTAGGTCACGGTTGAAAGTTGACCTTCAGGTTCACAGAAAGGGGCACTTGTTTGGGTGAAAAGTAAATTGTAAATTTTACCTATCTATTTTTATTTTAGTTGTGTATGTTTTGTGTTCACGTTCTAATGCAAAACTTTCTACGCGCGTGCGATACTTTTTTGTTCTTTGTGTTATTTCTTTTATTATTATTTCTTTTTCTTATTGCTTTTATAGTATAACTTAGGTGTGTAAAAATAGACAGACACACGTAAATTATACTTATGAATATGTAGTTATATGTTATAATAACAAAATATTTTCACAAATATTGTTTTATAATTTCTAAAATCCATTCAAAACTAATACCGAAAACCACTGAAAACTTAGTTACTCTAGTTATCCATGAAACGAGTAATGTCAATTATTGTCAATACCCGCCAAAGGTACCGCCTACCGGTACACCGCCACCGACCTCGGTATCGGCAATAAATAGTTACTAAAATAAATAGTTTCAATACCCGTTATCGGGTGTCAAACCAATACATAGTTTCGGTATTGCAAAAACACGTACCGACCCACTTCTAGCCAGCAGATCTGGCAGCCAAGAGCTCTTTTGCCATTTGCCTGGCACGGGGGGACATGAAAATAAGGAAGGTCCCCGAGATGACGTTGAATGCGTCGACTATCTCCGATATATATATTATTGTCGGAGAATCTTGACACCGACTTCTAATTTTACAACTCAAATAAAAAGTGCCATCTATCTGTCCCTAAGATAACTAAAATTACATTCATGTGCAAAATTACTTTATAGCGACATTGATTTGGCTGATAGATGGCTGAACAAAGTAAACCAAAAAAAAAAAAATTGGCTGTCTGTAGAACTCCGTCTACTGCTGATATTTGAACGTGATAACGTCTATTACATGGTAATTTTTTCTGGGTGCAATGAAATTATTTAAAATAAAGTAATGTATAACATTTATATTTTTATTTAATAGTTTGTTTAAATTTTCTAAAAAATAAAAAAAAAAGCAAAAATAAAAAAGAAAAAGAAAAATTAAAAAGGAAAAATTTAAAAATTAAAAAGGATAAAAAACGTCCGTTGCCGTCAGGAATCGATCCGCGGCACCTCTTGAGTGAGTCGATATTAATCCGAGCGTTTCACCACTCGGCTATCAACGCTTTAATCATGTATGCGAAAAACTGCTACTAATTGTTTACAACCGTGCTTTTAGGTAAATAATATTGCACTCTAAAGCTACAAGGCTAAGGTTAGTTTTAGTAGGCGTGGACTCCGTGTAGCGTCAGATTCGGCCGTTACGCAGTTTTCGCGAATGACTCCCAGCATACCGATTTAATAGACGTTATCACGTCAAAACAATACTATGCAGGTACAGTAATGAACACAAAAAAGCAACAACAATGAAATTATTTATCATATGCCAGCTAGCCACGCCAAAATACCAGCAAAGCAAAAGCAAAAAAAAAAAAATATCATTAAAATGGAAATCGAAACACAACACAAAATTCAAGCCACGATTCTGGAATAATTCCTAGTGTAGTGTGGGATAACATTTTTTTTTTTTTAAATAAACATAAATAAAACAAAGACAAGACCTTGTTTACGACAATGATACATATTACGTACATATATCTCCTCCAAACTAGAAGGACGTAAGTCAAATTAAACGTCAACCTTTTTTTTTGTGATATTGTCTAAGGTATTTTGGTTGACACTGTCGGAAAATATCAAAGTTTAGCCAAAATCAGCAGTTAGATTGGTAAAGCGGACCCCAGACTCCAATGCTGAAAAGCTACGGATGCGACTGGGATTAACGCTGAGCTGATGATGATGATGATTTTGGTCGACACTGTAAAAAGTAGTCAAATTCAAAGCACTCCCCCTCTCACCCGGACAAGCCCGGCAGCTACAGACAAACCCTACAACACGACCAACGATGCTACGCAAGAGGGAGATTGATGTGGAGACCCTCCCGGACCAAACTCCCGACACAACATTTGGCGCATCGTACCCGGCACACTTTGCAACACAACTGCTCAGACCCGCCCTCCGTACGGCTTCACCAGTAGGCCTAGTATGAGTTTTCAATACGAAACTCGTTCGATCGTATCGAGCGCGTTTGGCGCTCTCATTGGTTGAGAATTCTTACGACCTTGAAGCGGGCCAATCGCTGAGTCAAACGCGCTCGATATCGGCGAACGAGTTTCGTAATGAAAACTCATACTAGGCCTACAGACATCATGCCGGAACACGACGAATCGCTTGGCGGCAAAACTTTGTCTGGTGGGTGGTAACTTCTGCCGGCAGCCGATGTTATACTACCTACTAACGAGTAAAGCTTGTAAGTCAAAAAGTTTCAAAGCTAATATAACTTTACTACGTCGTTTTGTAAATTCAAAAAAAGATTTTCAACATCCATATTTACGCATTATTATAAACAAAATAACTTCGTAGCATAATGATAATATTAAATCAATCAGCTGATTCAAATAAAATCCGCCATATTATTGCCTCTAACCATCCTCTTAACAGCGGTCCGGTGATGTTTAATTTAGACAGCTACTAATCAATTGCTTAGCATTCTCTTAGCGTTAAACAGCTCTTATGAATAAGAATTTTGCTAATCAGTTGCTTAGCAATTGATTAAAGTTTTATGAATAAGACTGTCTAAGTATATCTTGGATACGAATGACTGAATATAAGGTGAAGGAAAACATCTTGAGAAAACCTGGACGTTAAGTCTGAAATCGCTAACTCACATTGAACAAGCGCGGTGATTACGCTCAATCCTTCTCTGTATTAGAGGAGAAAAAAGGTTGATGATGACCAGTTTATAATAATAATAAAAAAATAGGTACTCAACGGCTTCAATTGATACAGTGACGACCCCTTTACGAGTTGACACGTACCTTCCCTATGACATAATAAACCAGTTTTGTATAGAAATAGTTTACTTAAGTAAAAAAAAAAAAGTGCATGTTTGGCCACACTGTGTGGCCTAAATTAACGTGGCCCGTATATTTGTTAACGGGAACAAACGTAACGAAAGGAGTATAGTAAGGTATAGTTCTTGGGTCAGGGTGGCGCACAGGCAAGTGAAGAAACACGGGTGGATTTTAGTCAATAAAAGTCTGACACGCCCTTCCGCTTCGCCCAGAGCGGGAGAAGTCATTTGATGATTTCCCATACCAACAAAAAAAAAAAAAAAAAAGAAAAGGCCTCCTTGGTATCTGCCTAACCCCACAATGTTAATTTAAGTTCATATATTTTAGAGACTTCCACTTCTACAACGGAACAACTAGACTCCTACCAGAGGAAAGTATTCACAGGACTAAACACTTCCCTTTCAAGATGGCTATGGGACCCGGGGTTGACTTCCGCGGCCAGATGCCCATTCCACAAGACATGATAATGAAACGAGGTGTAGCAAGACCAAGGGGTAAACCAAAGATTTATACTAAGTCTACAATTGAACAAAACAATAAAATAAATGTCAAAGAAGAATAATACAAAAAAACTAATTATCGGTATTGGTCTTTATCTGGTAATCAGCCGGGTAATTGCTTAACATAAAATGTAGTCATAACACCAACAGGAACAATGGTATGAATTCATTTTGGCAGTTCAACAACATATGTTGCTTTAACTAAGTTGTTCAGCAGAGAAAAAGCATTAGATTAGCAATATTCTTCTAAATGTACAGATTCTGATTGATAGTTTGTAACTAATAGGTATTCTGGTATTAGTCTTGAAAAAACAGTCAAGAGTGAATGTATTTTTCGTCCGGCTGTGCCGTATCATGCCGATAAGTGTGTACCCTCAGAGTACTACACCGAATATAATAAGGAAGGTTAGGTTATGTGTGTACCACTTATAACCAAACCAATCATAACAGTTGAATAATTTTTATTCTAAAAAAATATTGCTGGAACAATATGGCGTCGGTGTTGCAACAGAACAGATATAAGAGATTTATTTTGATTTTTTATTTAGACTTTACTCATCTATTCCGTGGGTGTTGCACTGCTAGAGTCGGTTTTATGAGAGAAGTCCCGTGGCAATAGTGAAGGAATTCTTAACTGTATAATACTATACAGTTAAAAATATTCCTATGACAATCCTCATATCTCACACACGTTTCACTATTTAGTTGTTTACTGCGCTGCGGCGCCGTATCACAAAAACGACGATACACAGCATTAAGCTTTTGGGTCATCAAATGACCTCTCCCTGTCTGGGTGGAGCGGATAGGGCATGTCAGAATTTTACTGACTAAAACCCACCCGTGTTTCTTCACTTGCCTATGCGCCAGGGCCACGATTTCTTTTTTAAACAACCCGCAACCCTGACCCAGGAGGCATCGGTCTTCGTGGACCCCGTCACCGTGTGTTGACATCTTTTTGAGGCGTGCGTGAAACACAACGCGCCGTCGACTCGGGCTTGGCCCTTACTGGACGGCGAGCTGCCCATTGCTCACCGGCCGGGAGTTCGATGTTGTCTCGAGGCGTGAGGGCACTGAGATTCCCGCTCCCTCACGCGCTTCGCCTCCTTTGCCAGCATCACTGCTTCACAGGAGGTGACGGCCTGCCATACACTCTCGCTCCGGACCATGGCCTGGATCAGGGTCAGATGCGAGAGATCACCGCCGATCGCCACCACGGGGATACGGCGGTGCTCTACCCAAGCCGGGCAGACCTTCCACCGTATTGGGTGCATACCCTTGTGCGGCGTCGAAAGATTTTTAAAATGCGACGCCGCATCGCAGTCTTGTGGCCTCTCCGATAGATGCCGTTGCATTTTACTTTAGTTTTAGTTTGTGAGACGAACTTTTAGCTCTCGAATGGCACTCAGCAAGTAATCACTAGGTACGTTTTTCGAATGGCGTCGACGCTAGGCAAACAAAATGGCGACGTACGCCAAAACATACTTTCACAGATAAAACATTTTGACGTGATAACGTCTATTAAATCGGTATGCTGGGAGTCATTCGCGAAAACTGCGTAACGGCCGAATCTGACGCTACACGGAGTCCACGCCTACTAAAACTAACCTTAGCCTTGTAGCTTTAGAGTGCAATATTATTTACCTAAAAACACGGTTGTAAACAATTAGTAGCAGTTTTTCGCATACGTGATTAAAGCATTGATAGCTGAGTGGTGAAACGCTCGGATTAATATCGACTCACTCAAGAGGTGCCGCGGATCGATTCCAGACTGCAACGGACGTTTTTAATTTTTAAATTTTTCCTTTTTAATTTTTCTTTTTCTTTTTTCTTTTTCTTTTTGCTTTTTTTTTATTTTTTAGAAAATTTAAACAAACTATTAAATAAAAATATAAATGTTATACATTACTTTATTTTAAATAATTTCATTGCACCCAGAAAAAATTACCATGTAATAGACGTTATCACGTTCAAATATCGGCAGTAGACGGAGTTCTACAGACCGCCAATTTTTTTTTTTTTTAATATTTTTAATTTATTTTAAGAAGGTATATGGTATCTTAGAATTGTACCTAGGTCTGTATTTTATAGTTTTTTGATTTTAAACGTTGCTTAATAATTATGGTTTCTTACAAATAAATGTTTTAAGTCATCATTATACTTTGTTTAATTTCTTAGCTTCAGAATATATAGGTAAATTACTTTAGTGAACGGCCAGTCTCTATACGCACGATTTTTACGACTTTAGAAAACATCGGGATTTATCACTACATACCTATTATAAAATGAAGTCAGTTTCCCTATGTCCCTTAGCATGATTAAATCTTTAAAGCTCCGCAACAAATTTTGATGTGGTTTTTTTAATAGATAGAGTGATTGAAGAGGAAGGTTTATATGTATAATAACATCATTAACATCCAATAAATTGTGGAGAAATACTATTATTTTTGTGGTTTCTAATGTGATGCCGTAAATAATTACATTTTTTTCCGTGTTTGCTGTGAAACGCAGGCTGAACCCTATGAGATATATCAAAATAATGTGCTAAATATTGTACACATTGAAAAGGTCTACAAAAAGTCCGCGATAGTATATGTCTACCTCTAGTTATGGACATCCCAGAATAACATTTTTTGTCATTTACTTTTTACAAAATATTTTTTTTTATAAATTATAAACCAGTGCTTGACCGCAATCCCGCCTGATGGTAAGCAGTGATGCGATCGTTGATGGTAAAACGCGCTAGTTTATTAAGAGCCTATTCACTCTAGCCTTGAAGACACTCAAATTGTAGTGTGACGGAAACACCGACGCTGGCAAATTGTTCCAGTCCCTCGTTGTACGCGGTATAAAGGAAGAAGCAAAACGCTTCGTCCGGATCGCAGTGGTGTCAACAACGTAAGAGTGGAAACTCGCCGTACGATGGGTCGTCCGATGATGGAACGTAGATGGGGGAATTGAATCATGCAATTCCCTTGCACACTCACCAATACCTTATCCAATTTAATACCTTAAATAAATTGTTGATTTAATATAGATCTATATGGACCTTTACAGTATATGATTTAAATGAATATTTTCGATTTTACAATTTTAAACATTGCGGGCAGGAGCGGCGAGCGGGCCGTTATGTTTTTAATACGTTCAGTTTTTCTGTAGTGTACCTATTTAGTATCCGCATTGCACCTGTCGCTAGTTTTAATAATTTTAATATAAATTCTATTGATCATATTCATTTATAAGACTTTCAACTTTATCGCTAAAGCATAAGGTTTAAGTTTGATTGAGAAAATCAGAGTTTTGGGTACATTGGGCTGCTGGGTTCTGTACAATACACTTAACTTCCCGGAATCTTAAGAATCTACATGAAAATCTGTTGTGTAATTTTAAAGAACAAACCAGTCTCACAGATAAACACGAAAAGAGATTTTAATTCAATCACGCGTAAGTTGTTTTTTTTTTTTTTAATAAAATATTTTTTACATAGACAATCTTCAACTTTTACCCACTGAGGTCTAGAATCATATGCCGAATTTATTTATGGTAACATTTCTGGCGTATACGTTTACCACCCTGTAGACGATGAAAAATAAAACACGTTTTACTTTAATGTATGGATCAACTTTATTTTACGTAATAATGAAAACAAAAAATATAGAAAACAGCCACATTTCTGTAGATTACACACTTCTTGATACCAAAAAGTAGCGTAAAAAAATTATTATAATAACACGCCATTTTAATGCAGGGCTACCACACGTAAAAATGTCGCGTTCGTAATAATTGACTGAATACAATCTAAGTGGAGTACATGGTTTTAAATATAGAAATTATTCTTAGACTAATATTTTGTACAATAATACCTACGGGGTAGCTAATAAATGAAATTTGTGAACATCCTAAAAAATTATATGCCATGCTTTAACTTCGTTTGTTCGGTTGTATGTTTAGTTTTAAAACAGAAAAAAATTTACGTCTTAAAGGTTTCTTTGGAAATATCTAAAAGCCAAAAAGTTTGAATTGCATAGCAACAGATTAAAAAGGTTACACGGGAGTTTTTTTTTTTTAATTCTAAATAATGGCGAATGATTTAGATATCAATGCCAAGGAGTTTCTTGTCGAAGATGAACTCTCCAAGCGCCGCGTGGCGATCCATGAGTTTCTTGAGCGTGGAGGCCTTGCCAGCGATGTCGCGTTGTCCCTTGTATTGCTCCTCCAAGAATTCACCAGTGAGGTAATCAACCAGCTGTAAATGATATCAGTTGATTAGAAAAATGTATGGCATTATTTGTGGGTTATGCAAACAGAGGTAATTCTCCTAATATTAGCAATATTCTCAATCTGAATCTGTCAAAAAAGATTTCTGATTTCCCTACATTTTGACATTTGACTGTCGAGATGCGATTTTTTTTTAATTATTAACACTAGTTCTTGACCGCAATCCCGCCTAATGGTAAGTAGTGATGCAATCGTCGCTGATAAAGGGCGCTAGTTTATTAAGAGGGGAGTGTGCGAGGGAATTGCACGATTTAATTCCCCCATCTCCGTTCCACCAACGGACGACCCGTCGTACGGCGAGTTTCCACCCTTATGTTGTTAAGACTTCTACGATCCGGACGAAGCGTTTCGCCTCCTCCTTTATACCACGTACATCGAGGGACTGGAACAATCTGTATGTGTTTTTTGCGTTGGTAAATATTAAAGACTTTAGATAATTAGACTGGTTTATTACACTTGTATAATTATTACATAATATTCGACATCTTCTAGGTCAGATCCAAAGTTACAATGACAAGACTATAGACTATATCCATAGACACTAATACATAGAGATGGTATTAGTTACTCGACTACAGAGTAGTGATGTATGATACAACATCCCCCCTGTTTAAGTTTAAATTAACCCTTGACAAACAATATTATAGAGACCTGACCCAGTTACAATTTAGACAATGACTTAAGACTATAGTTAGGTCTTAATCTAGTATACAATGTTCTACTTAATCTATTTCATCAATTAGCCTTCTGGTTGGCTTTACAACTCTTCCAGAACGAGTTACATGTTGACTGACTGAGGATTGAGATGAGAGCTCTTGAGGTCTAGACTCCTGCCTGTTACCTTCCTCTCTCCCCTGCGACGAATTGGATAGCATAGGAGAATATTTGTGTCTTAAATGAACCCTATTCCTCCTATACCTAACTCCATTGACATCCTCAACGACATATGACCTATTATTAGCCAACCTTAGCTTGACAATGGCTTGTTCCCAATCGCTATCAGGCTTTCTTTTAAAGTATACATGATCATTGGGATACAGTAATGACAATGACTTTGTATTTCTATTATAATGTTTAGACTTATTTTTATTATTTTGCTTGACACATTCTTCATAATTTTTGAATGTAACCACTTTAGGTTTTAATTTCTTATAAGACATAGGAATGTTATTTCTTAAATTCCTGGACATTAACAATTGAGCTGGAGATGGTAAATTATTCTTAGGTGTGTTTCTATACTGTAATAAAGCTATGTATGGATCAGATGAGTTTCTTTTACATTTTTTTAACATATTTTTGATAATTTTGACTGAACTCTCTGCTTGACCATTTGACTGTGGATGATATGGGCTAGTTACAATGTGTTCTATGTCCCATTCATGCATAAAATTCTTAAATTCTAATGACTGAAAAGGAGGACCACCATCAGACACTAAAGATAAAGGTATTCCATGACGAGCAAAAATGGACTTTAAATGTGTTATTACATTCTTTGCTGTACTGTTTTTATTTAACAAAGCTATTTCTATAAATTTAAAATAATAATCTGTGACAATTAAATAAGTAAGGTTATCAAAATACATCAAATCAACACCTACTTGTTGCCATGGATATTTATTTATTTCAAAATTTTTTAGTGGTTCCTTTGGATTATTAGGTTTAAATTGTGCACATACATAACATTGTTCTACCAAGTTTTTAATATCAGCTGACATGCTTGGCCAGTACAAAGACTCTCTAGCCAGTTTTAAGCATTTATTTATACCTTGGTGACCTTCATGAATTTTACCTAACATTTCCTTATACATTGACTGTGGTACTATTAATTTTGACCCTTTGAACAACAAATCTTTGACTACATGAATTTCAGCTTGTATATTCCAAAATGGTTTTATTGACAGACTGACATTATTTTTATTTTTTGGCCAACCTTCATAATAATACTTTTTTAACAATTGCAAAGTATCATCTTTCTTAGTGTTCTGTAACAATTTTGTACAGTACTCCTTTGTGACTGCTAGACTTGAATGCATTAAATTGACATGACAAGATATTTCTGACTCATTCTCAGGTATATAATGTTCTTTTAATGCTGCTCTAGACAGAGTGTCAGATATAAACATTTCTTTACCTGGAACATGTATAACTTCCAAATCATATTTTTGTAAAGTTAACATCATACGTTGCAATCTTGCTGGTACATCATGTAATGGCTTTTTAAAAAGATAGACTAAAGGTTTATGATCAGTATGAACAGTTACTTTATGACCGTACACATACTGGTGAAATTTTTCACAACCAAACTGAATGGCTAACAATTCTTTCTCAATTTGAGCATACCTTGACTGAGTTTGAGTTAATGTTTTTGAACTATAAGCAATAGGTTTATTATTCTGCATAATGACTGCTCCTAATGCTGACTTTGACGAATCGACTGACAAGACTAATGGTACATTGGGATTATAATGAGCTAAAACTGGTGAATTTGTAATTTCATCAATTAAACTCTTAAGACATTGACTATGATTTTCATCCCAAGTCCAGACTGAATCTTTCTTCAAAAGATTTCTTAAAATTTGAGTTTTTTGAGACAAATTGCTAATAAAGGGACCTAAATAATTGATCATACCTAATATTCTTTGCAATTCTTTGACATTTTTTGGTGTGGGCATATTGACAATTGCTTTTACTTTCTCTTCATCAACCCTAGCACCATCTTTACTAAAAACATACCCTAAAAAACAGACTTCTGATACTAAAAATTTACATTTAGACTTATTGAACTTTAAATTGACTTCACGTGCTCGTTGCATGACTTTATGTACTCTCTCATTATGTACTGACTCGTTTGGTCCATATACCAAAATATCATCGATGAATATTAGAACTCCTTCTAAATCACCGAACAAATTCATCATGACTCTTTGAAAAATTTCAGACGATGCATTAATACCAAAAGGTAACCTTAAATATTTATATCTACCGAAAGGTGTTTGAAATGTACATAAATCAGAACTATATTCATCTAGTTTTAGCATCCAAAATCCTGAAAATGCATCTAAATGAGAAAAACAAACAGCTCCTGCTAGTTGAGATCTGATCTCATCCATTGACTTAAGTGGATAAATTTCCCTTATAATATTCTTATTCAAATTTCTAGGATCTAAACAAATTCGTAACTGACCCGTGCTTTTGACTGTTATGACTATACTGTTCACCCATTCTGTAGGTTTAAAAACCTTTTCAATGACCTGCATTTTCTCCATGCGATCCAATTCATCACGCAGTTTGTTCAGTAAAGCGAAGGGTACCCTTCTCGGAGCATCCACGCATGGCACTGCTTCAGGTTTGAGTTTCAGGCGACAGACTTGAGGTAGACATCCAAGACCCTGAAATACATCATTGTATTGTGTAAGAATTTGTTCACCAAAATTTTGTTGAGACACAGAGAAAACTCTTTGAATTATACCTAATTTTTCACAAGTTGGTAGACCTAAAACATTCGGACAAACTAAATCTGCGACTATAAACACTATATTTACACTAATAGTGCTATTATTTAAAGATAAACTACATTTTATATTGACTTTGCCCATAATGGGTATTGATATACCACCAAACCCACTAACGTCTATTTGACATTTCTCAAGTGACATTTGACTTTGACATTTCAAAGATTGAAAAGTTTTCTTTGACATAATATTGATATCAGCTCCAGAATCAATAATGCAATTAATTTGTGTATGACCAACTAAAATGTTTATGTTCCATGACTGTTTAGAATAGTATTTATTTTCCTTTGACTCGACTGTATTGACCTGTTTACTATGTGTTGACTTTGCTGTAATAATTCTACAAGTGGTGTGTTTTCTACAAGTGTTTGTTGTGTGAGATTCTTCAGACTTGTGTCTGTACTCATCATTAAGATATGAATCTCGACTAAGACTTTTTGACTTTTTTGTAAATCTCTCAGACTGTTTAGCGTTTTCATCACTGAGATATGACATATGACAAGAGTCTTCATGAGATCTCTTAGACTTATCAGTCACCTGTCTTTTTTCATCACTGAGGTATTTTTTATTAGACCTCTCAGATATGACATTATCACCACTTTCATCACAGAAATATGACACAGGATATTTTTTATGACAAGATGAGTCTACATGAGATCTCTTAGACATTGACTGCGACTGGCCTATGTGCGACCTGACCGTTGATTGTAACTTAGGTTGTGACTGTGACTGTGTGTATGACAACCTGCTATGTCTGTAATGATTTTGATTGTGATGACTTTGTGACTCTAAATGACAATTATATTGACTAGACTTATAACTATGACTGAAATTATGACAATTTAAAATTCCAACAAAATTATCTTGACTACCAGTTGAACTAAAAGACTCTAAATGACTGACTTTTTTATTATTGCAGTAACAAAATTTTGCAAAATGACCATAAGAGTTACATAACCTGCATTTAGCTCCCTGCGCTGGACATTTGTAGCGGTGGTGTTGTCCACAGCGGCTACACGTCCTCGAGCGCTTCTCAGGACTGGGACTTGACTTTGACCTCCCTGCGCTGGATCCCTGCTGACTGACTGGTGAAGCTCGCCGTCGCTGACGCTCCGCTCGACCACGGCTCCTCCGACGCAGATGCATGACTTTTTCAGACTCTTGACTAGTGGACCTCTTGACAATTTGGTCTGCATCCTGCTGTGCGACGATGAGTGTCCTAGCTAGCTCTCGCATCCTCTGATATGTCAGATCAGGTTCCTGCAGCAGTCTCTGACGTACATGTGCTAAGTCCAAACTCAAGTTGGCGATAAAAATATCTCTGATAAGAGATTCTCTGAGCGTTCCAAATTCGCAATCTTGGCTCTTATTTTCGAGATCGGTTAAGAAATCCTCGATGCTTTCCGATTTCTGTTGACGTGTGGTAAAAAACATGTAACGATACATGGTAATATTTTTTCTGGGTTGAAAAAATTCGTCGAATTTGGCTTTGACGTCATGTAATGTGCTTTCTCCAATATTTATGTTGAATGTGTTGAAAATATTTAAGCATTTTTCACCAATGTGATGTAATAAAATGGCGATCTTGCGTTTCTCACCGGACTTGTCTAAACCCGTTGCCAACAAGTATAATTCGAACTGTTGCCACCAGCGCTTCCAGGTTTCGTAATTGTTGTTTGTTGCATCTGACGATATTTTAAGCGCCTTCAAGCCACTGTTCATTGCGGTGTCATGGCCGCCACCGACGCCATCCGACTTTTGCATTTTATGAATTTTCTTTCTCCGTATTGGGTTTTTTCACTCTTCTGACACCATGTATGTGTTTTTTGCGTTGGTAAATATTAAAGACTTTAGATAATTAGACTGGTTTATTACACTTGTATAATTATTACATAATATTCGACATCTTCTAGGTCAGATCCAAAGTTACAATGACAAGACTATAGACTATATCCATAGACACTAATACATAGAGATGGTATTAGTTACTCGACTACAGAGTAGTGATGTATGATACAACACAATCTGCCGGCGGCGGTGTTTCCGTCGGACTACAATTTGAGTGTCTTCAAGGCTAGAGTGAATAGGCTCTTAATAAACTAGTGCGCTTTACCATCAACGATTGCGTCACTGCTTACCATCAGGCGGGATTGCGGTCAAGCGCTGGTTTACATTATCAAAAAAAAAAAAAAAGACACTATTCAATCTAGCCTTGAAGACACTTAAATTGTAGTCAGATGGAAACACCGCAGCTGGATGATTGTTCCAGTTCCTCGATGTAAGCGGTACAAAACATAGACTAGATTTTTAAACGTTTAAAAGTACGAGCATTGAATGGCTTTCTGATCAGTGTGGTTACCATGAGTATTCATTCCGAAGACTCTCATCGATACCTGTATGATCTGTTGCTAGATCACACACTACTTTTAGATGATGTGGCCAGAATACAATGAAAGATGTTGATTTTATATAAGCTACTATATTGTTCCAAAATTATAGTTAAAATGAGCTAATGGACTGATGTGTGTGAATTGAGTGACACGTGGCCTTTGCTGGCCGTAATGAGAACGCGACGACTTGATGGCTCGACGCGAACTGATGATTATTATGAAGTAAAATGAATGCGAGGCGTAAATGCTGACGATGCTTTGCTGATGTGCGGTTGCACCGTACAATATCAACCGCGTTTGATTTATCGATTGGACGGCTTCAAGGTTGTAAGAACTCTCAACCAATGAGAGCTCCAAACTCGTATGATCGAGTCTCGTAATGAAAACTCATAGTAGACACATAGTTTCCTTGGTGTAGTCGTCGCAATCACTAATAGTGAGTATGTGGTCTTAGGTTAATTTCCTAGTCAAAGTGTTTTTTATGTTTACACTTCAGGATTTTTTCAGTAGCATCTTGGTATCTGGATTTGTGCCCAATTCGTGATAAAAGTATATACAATAAGTAAAGAAAACCCTGTCCGACCCGTGAAGGTATTGTTAGGTATCAATAACTGATTCTACTAATGGATACAAAACAGGGCTAAACTTTAAAAAAAAATCCCCCTAAAAAAATAAATATTATTTCGCAAAAAGAGGTAACTTAATAAATGTGCGTTAAGCACCCATCCGCGGGCGGCGGGCGGCAGGGCACGCGGCACGTGGTCGCATCGCTATTCGCTCATAATAATACCGGTGTTGTCACTTTTTTAAAAATTACCAAATTTCGGGGAAGTTGGAATTAATTCGCGGGAAAATATAGATTATTTCAAAATTCATTTGTATTGGTACTATGATGATTACGTAAAATTCTGCTGCCAACCCCTGCCGTCCCCCCTCGGTACGTACGCCCATGATGGTACTCTAGGGTTGCCAACTTTTTTTTAGCAGAAATAAAGTATATCTGATTTTAAAGGAGCTAAATAAAGAGTACGGACTTACAAAAAAGAGTATAATTTATTTTTTACTTTTAAAAGGTATTTTTTTTGTACTTTTTGCGGCACTTTTTTTTTCGAATATGGATTGGGGAATCGGCGATACCAACATATTAACAGTAAATAGTGGACTTTTTTAATTCTGATTAAGGATTTTAGCATATTATTACAGACGTGCACTACTTTTAGTAAACATTTTGTAAAAAAAAGTATTTTAGCGTACTTTATTAGTGTTATAGATTTTTAGTACGCCTACATGATATAGAGGATAATACTCTATTTTAGAGTACGATTGGCAACCCTATGGTACTCATACATCTAATATATAAAATTCTCGTATCACGGTGTTCGAACTTAAACTCCTCCGAAACGGCTCGACCGATTTTGATGATTTTTTTTTTTGTGCTTATCCGGTATCTATGAGAAACGGCCTACATCTATTTTTATTCTAGGAAATTATTTATATGGCAAAACAACGTTTGCCGGTCAGCTAGTAACCTATAAACCATTATAAAATCTCCACTTACATGGTAGTCGTTGAACTCGCTGTCATCTTCGCAAGCCTTGATTACGTTCCTGATGCTCTTGGTAACTTCGCTCTCCATACGAAGCGCGTGCTCTAAAGCTTCCTCTCCACCCTCCCAGGCATTACGTTCAGGAGCCTGCAAAGACACAATGAGATGGTTTTAAAATCATAATATATTATTTCACATAAAACTAATGAAACATTTCTCTCGGTGGTAGGCCATAACATCGGCCGCCGGCAGAAGTTACCACCCACCAGACAAAGTCTTGCCGCCAAGCGATTTGTCGTGTTCTGGCATGATATCTGGTGAAGCCGTACGGAGGACGGGTCTGAGCAGTTGTGTTGCAATGTGTGCCGGGTACGATGCGCAAAATGTTGTTGTGTTGGGAGTTTGGTCGTGAAGGGTCTTAAGATCAATCTCCCTTTGGCACAGCATCGTTGGTAGTGTTGTTGGGTTTAACATTGCATCACCTCGCTCAACTGCCGTCTTCCTTCCTATTCGCTCAGTTTTTCTGAGTAAATAGGCTCTTAATAAACTAGCGCGCTTTACCATCAACGATCGCATCACTGCTTACCATCAGGCGGGATTGCGGTCAAGCGCTAGTTTATAACTATTAAAAAAAAAAAAAACCATCATCACCATTAGTATTTTTCATGGATCGGCTGCTTATCTGATCAAGGAGACCTTAAGCCAAGGACCATGGGGCCTTGTGCAGATTAACGATTACAAGAGAAACATACCTATTAATATTTCATAACTTTACAAATCAATTATTTTGTCATCATCATCATCATCAACCTTTTTATCGTCCCACTGCTGGGCACAGGTCTCCTCTCATACAGAGAAGGATTGAGCGTAATCACCACGCTTGCTTAATGCGGGTTGGCGATTTCAGACTTAAATTCCAGGTTTCCTCAAGATGTTTTCCTTCACCTTCAGTCATTGGTGTCCAACATATACTTAGAAAGTACATATAACTTTAGGCCATAACATCGGCCGCCGGCAGAAGTTACCACCCACCAGACAAAGCCTTGCCGCCAAGCGATTTGTCGTGTTCCGGCATGATGTCTGGTGAAGCTGTACGGAGAACGGGTCTGAGCAGTTGTGTTGCGATGTGTGCCGGGTACGATGCGCCAAATGTTGTTGTGTCGGGAGTTTGGTCGTGGAGGGTCTTTAGATCAATCTCCCTTTGGCATCGTTGGTCGTGTTGTTGGGTTTAACATTGCATCACCTCGCTCAACTGCCGTCTTCCTTCCTATTCGCTCAGTTTTTCTGACTGAATAGACTCTCGCGTAATCACCACGCTTGCTCAGTGCGGGTTGGCGATTTCAGACTTAAAGTCCAGGTTTCCTCGAGATGTTTTCCTTCACCTTCAGTCACTGGTGTCCAAGATATACTTAGAAAGTACATCTAACTTTAGAAAAGTTACATTGGTACTTGCCTGACCTGGAATCGAACCTGCGCACTCATACTTGAGAGGCTGGTGTTTTAACCACAAGGCCACCACGACATTATTTTGTCATTGAATCATAATAATTCGTAAATGGAACGGTGGCTGCAAAGAATTACATTTTAAGAGGGGCACTTGCCGAGAGTGCCCAATGGGAAAGAGGATTGAAAGAAAAGACAATATTGGAATCATTTTGAAGCATATTGCTAACCCATTGCTCCATATGTTCGAAAAATGTGTTTTTTTTTTTTTTTTTTGGACAAAACCCGCCACACTTTTCCCACCCACTGCAACTCCTGAAAGCCAGAATCAACAGTGGAGACCGCCAGAAAAACGCCGAGCAATGAAGCTCGACGAGTCCCGGAGAAACGATTCAACTGTCTTGGGCCCAGCAACGATATTAATCAGAAAAGAATAGCGGAGGAGTAAGAAAAAAAGATATTTCTACAAGGTCCGTATAATAAACGACTCCGGATGTAACTTGTACACTATCCAACATAATATTGCGTTCATTCCGCCAAAGAACACACTCCCACAAGATGTGATGTGCGGACTCTTCAAATTCACAGTTCGATGTAGAACACTGACACAAAGGCGAAGGAACAAGTTTAAAAGAATACAGTTTACTTTTAAAGTTGCCATGACCTGTGAGAAATTGAGCAACACAGTGGTCAACCTCCAGCCATGTCTTAGCCAGCCGATCGGCAACGGATGGAAAAAATAGATGGAGGTGCCATCCCTGGATGGAAAAATGTGTTTGCTCAACAACGTAAATAACGCAAACTATGTTGGTAAACTGTTAAAATTAAACCCATTGCTGCTGATAGTGCCACTTCTACTTACCCTGACTTGTAACAAGGTGCTGACGTCAGAAGTAAGTTCTCCTCTCATGAGCAGGTATTCGATCAGCTTCATAGCATGCTCACGCTCCTCAGACGCAGCTTCGAAGAACATCTTTGCAAAGCCTGGACGGTTCACCTGGAGATACGAAAAGATACATAAAGCGTTAGGATTTTCTATAATTCTGAGGTTGGTACCACTGTATATTATGTGATAGATGCTAGAATACCACAAAGGTAATTTACGTCATTTTAAGTGCGTTTCAGTCAGAATCTGTCAAAAATACCTCTAAATTGCCTACATTTTGACGTTGATTGTAGCTGAGATTGGGACTATATTTTTGAACTTTTTAATTGCTGGCATTGTGCTTCTGCTACCATAGCTGAGTGTGTTAAGCTCTCGGTAAGCTCTACTTAACAGATAACAGCGTCCAGACAAATCCACGTCAGGTCGTAAAACCGATCACTGACTCCGTTTATTTTAAAATTTTATTTTTGATATGTAAAATTGTTTTTATAAATTAAATTGGAAAAACAAATACAATTCATCAGAACGGACTTCCAAAAGTACTCAGGATTACTGGCTGGTAAGAAATGTGAAACCTCATTTTAAAGATCAACTTTTAAAAATGAATTACTATGAACGCAGCCGTAGCCCTATTGATTGTTGTGAATATTTATTATGTTGGTAGCAATGATTAACATAAGTGAAGTGTGCGAGGTCCAAGCTATTGAGCATTGACCGCAAATTATAGGCACCGTGACGAATTAGGAAGCCAAAAAGTAATGCAATAGATAATTCAGTGTTGCATATGAACTCGCCCTCTGTCCCAAGATGTTCTTAATTGGATAACCATTTAACTATATATCGAATATTTAATGTGTTATTAGTAGTCCTTAACTGGCATTGGTAGGTACAATCTTAGATTGAGGAAGTAACCACACTTATTCAGCTTTTGTCTATAGAATAACGAGTTCGTATGGAATGCGTCATAATCAGCCTATACTTCGTTTCGGTGAGAGAGAGTGGGCTGTAATCTATCACGTGACCCAGTGCGGGTTGATAGATGTCTTCGAAGTTTTGGCTCTAGAACATGCTGGTTCACGGTGATGATAAATAATATTTACACAAAGTTAAGCATCGTTGGAGTTAGATCCTACAAGGTACAATTTTGTAAGTCGCGTCCGATACCACAGGATCACCGCTGCTCTGAATCTAGAATAGGTATCTTTGGCATCCGCAGAGGGCGATGGCCGTCAGGGTCGTCCGCGGGTATCGCACGATATCCTACGAGGCGGCTTGCGTCCTGGCCGGATCCCCGCCCTGGGACCTAGAGGCGAAAGTACTCGCGTCATTGTACCAATGGCGCGAGGAAGAGCGGACACGGGGCTCCAGTCCGGTGCAGCGACAGATCGAGCTGCGCCGAGAGGAGCTCCGTCAGGTCCTGGTGGCGGACTGGCGGCAGAGGCTTATGCGCCCTACCGCCGGCCTCGCTACCGTCGAGGCGATCCGGCCAGTACTCGACGACTGGCTCGGGAGGAGGCACGGCTCCCTGTCGTTCAGGGTGACGCAGGTGCTGTCGGGGCACGGCTGCTTCGGCAAGTACCTGCGTCGCTTAGGCAGAGAGCAGGGCGCTCGGTGCCACCACTGCGTCCAATGCGGGGAGGACACGGCGCAGCACACGCTGTCCGAGTGTGTAGCTTGGGAGGAGCAGCGCCGTGTCCTCACAAATGAAGTAGGAGGCGACCTGACGCTGTCGGCAGTAGTGCGGAGGATGGTCGGCAGCTCAGAGTCGTGGGACGCGGTGGTATCCTTCTGCGAGGACGTGATGTCGCAGAAGGAAGCTGCGGAACGGGAGAGGGAGATATCAACTCCCTTCCCGGGCCGCAGAAGACGCACCGGGCGCCGAGGAAGGGCGGATAGCGCCCTCTTCCGCCCCCCATGAATGGGTCTAGGGGCGAGGGACATGGGGAAGTCCCCGCCCCCCTATTGATGGACCCTGAGGCGGAGGCGCGCGCGAGTGTCGGCGCGCGCCTTTGACGCCTCAAAGGCGCGCGCCGACACTCGCGCGCGCCTCCGCCTCAGGGTGTTAAACTACCCCGTGCATCGCCATGCACGGGGTAGTTTAACACCCCACTACCCCGTGCAGGAGACGAGGCCCGGACAGACCGGGCCAGCACGAGGTGTGGGGCCGTGGAAGAATTTAGACTCCCGCGGCTCCACGCGCGCTCGTGATAGAAGACACACCGGGGTGGTTTTAGTCAGTAAAAGTCTGACATACCCCGTCGCCCACCCCAGGGCGGCGGGCATCCTATGAGGATTTCCACCCCGGCAAAAAAAAAAAAAAAAAGGTATCTTTGGCATGTGTACGCAAACGTTAAAGTGATCGGATATACATACACAAACCTTACAATATCCTTTTTTTTTGTTTGGGTTGGGAAATCATCAAATGACCTCTCCCGCTCAGGGCGGAGCGGAAGGGCGTGTCAGACTTTTACTGACTAAAACCCACCCGTGTTTTTTACTAGCCTATGCGCCAGGGCCACGATTTCTTGTTTAACTAACCCGCAACCCTGACCCAAGACGCATCGGTCTTCGTGGACCCCGTCACGATGTGACATCTCTTTGAGGCCCGCGTGAAACACAACGCGCCATCGGCTCGGACCTGGTCCTTACCGGGCGGCGAGCTGCATACTGCTCACCGCACGCAGGCACGCGCCTACGGTGGCCAGGAGTCCGAGGTCCTCAGCAACACTGCTTCGTGGAAGGAGGTGACGGCCTGCCATGCAGTCTTGCCTCGCCAAGTACCTGGACCAGGGTCGGACGCGAGAGATCGCTGCCATTACGAGGACACGGCGGTGCTCTACCCAAGCCGGGCAGACCTCCACCGTAACCATACAATATCCTTGTCTTCTATGTTCATACATAAGATACAATAAACACTTACCACATCCTTGGAGAAATGAGCTCCCATGGCCAGGTACTGCAAGGAAGCAGTCACCTCCATCTGTATTTGTTGCCTCATGGACATGCGGCAGTTGCGGTGCATGGTGACCCATTCCCGGGGAATGTTGACGGGGTTCACGTGGCCTAGTGGACAAGGACATATCATTAATAAAATGAATTGGGGTAAATATTAGGTTTTTCCAAAGGGATATCATATTACCCAGTAAGTGCATTGAGGAGGCGATATATGCAGTCGCTTCAGGTATAGTACAGACGTCAGCACATCAAGCTGCTGCAATCTGTCAGATTTCCTTATTAGATTTTCAACTTTATCTCAAAAGCATTAAGGCTCAAGATTGATTGGGAATATCTGACAGTTTCAGGTAGCTTGACCTGCTGTCGTCCGTACTATTAATCAGCAGTATCCGGCTAGACGGGAAGCCGACCCCAGCAATTTGGAAGAAGCTGTGATTATGTAAAACAGAAACCATAAACCCAAGTTTTTGCTTTTTTTTTTTTTAAATCGTTTAATATATTATCTCTGGATAACAAACACAATATCGGTTTTGGATTTCGAATCTACGTTGTTAAGTTACAACTTATTATGTTGGTAGCAAAATAAAAGATACATGTTTTATTTTGTCATTTTGCTTTGAGCAACGTTCAGATGGTTGATTCTTAGTATATTTTATTTTAAAACAAAGAAAACCTTATTTCTTTTGTTTTTAATAAAACTTCGGCGAAATTTCTACAAAGATTTGATTTTTTTAAATTCCTCTTCAGTCAACGTCAAAACATGTGCTGCTTGAAGCCATTCTCTAAATGTAAACTTTGTCGAACCCCCGTGGATTTCATGATAAAACTTTGAGGTTTTATTTGACATAAAATTACAAAACAGTGATCAGCATCAAGATATTTAATAATATACATTTATTGTTTCATAAGATTTTAATTCCGATTTCTTTCGTGAATATTGATATTGAAGACTGGATGTACATTAAAAAAATCCTTCTTATTTCATTACTTCTTTAAATACAAACATCAATCATGTTTACCAACATCAAGCATGTAAACATTTGGGAATGTTATTTAAATCAAGAAGGCAGCTTTAGTTCTGACTTTAGTCACGCGCCAAAATAGCGTTGTGGCGTTGTACTTTTAATTCCTTTTGCCGCCATTTTAAAACTATTGAAGTATTGACCTTTATTCTTAGAATAAATTGAAGACGAAGGAAACTCATTGTTATGCCTCTTTTGTTGTGAAAACTAAAGACGCAAAATAAAAAATGCATTGAAATAAGCTTCCTGAATCTCTAACCTTCTAACAAATAAAACTATTATTTGAAACATTTTAGTGTTACTGTATTTTTTCTTTTTTTATAAATTAAAAGTAGTGCTTGATCGCAATTCCGCCTGATGGTAAGCAGGGATGGATCATGCAATCGTTGATGGTAAACTGCACTAGTTTATTAAGAGCCTATTTATTCACTCTAGCCTTGAAGACACTTAAATTGTAGTCCAATGGAAACACCTCCGCTGGCAAATTGTTCCAGTCCCTCGGTATGCGCGTTATTTAGTAAAACTTGCAAATAAAAACTATGTTTACCAGTTTGTTTTTAGGAAAATTACTAGTGCAACCTATAAATAAGTTGTCAAAACATATTTTTAATACTTAGCAACGATATCATATCTTATTTGAGTCTCAATAACAACTTACAAGCCGATAAAAACAATAGCGAACAAAATGGTAACGAAACGTTTTATAAATCGCTAACGGTCACAAAAACTTTAAGAAAAGTTACGTCATTATAGGCATAGAAAAAAAAACTAGATATAGGTAGTTTTTGATACAAACAGTTTTGATTAGTTCAATAACCTACCAAAAAGAAGATTCTAAACCAATGCTATTTTTAGACTGATAATCTTATTCATAATTTTAAGATAACTGCATCTTTTTCTTTCTATTTCATTAAGAAAAGGATAGAAGATAACATTTCAGTTAAATCTTTAACGCGATTATAAACAAGGCGACCAATAAATATAGTTTAAAAAACCTAAAAAAAACACGCTTTTAAAGAATATTAAACAATAATAATAAACAATACTAGTAAAATAAGAAACGTGAGGCGCTTTGTGCTATAATTTTTTTATATTAAGAGCCTCACGCTTTTTTTTCATTTTTTTTTTCAATTAAATTGTTTTTAACTTTTTAGTTTGATATTCTTTAAAAGCATGTTTTTTTTTCGTTTTTTAAACTATATTTATTTTTACCTTTTTATGTCGATATTGAATAATATACGGATAACACGAACGCTTAAGTGGTGCTCATTTGTTTTTACCAAACTTTTCTTGATCTCCAACAGACAGAATAGCAAGTGCTAAAATACGTAATGATGCGTTACCCAAGTAACTAAATCTAAACTAAAAAAAAAATACTTTGCCTGCACAAATTAATGTATGGTAAGGTTGAAAAATTTTTGAGTGAGCATACAAACAAACAAGCAAGCAAACATACAAGTGAAGCTAATAAAAAGCATGTAAAAACACGTCGATTTACCTCAGACGCGGACTAATTTGACAGGTCTAAACTAACATTTTATTTTCTGTCCTTTTCTTAATGAAATATAAATAAAAAGATGCACCGAACTGAAATTTAGTTTAGTTTGTGAATAAGGGAATCTTGGCAAATATTCTGCTTTTTACAAAAAAAAAAAAAAAAAAACAATTTCTGCCTGCCATTCACTCAGGTAGACGGATTCCTAACTGATCCTATTGTGTGAAATATTTCCACCGCACCAGGTGTCAGTTATCAACAGCCGAAGTACAAAGCGTGAGAAATAATTTTGAATTTGGAATTGAATGACAACTTAGGAGGATCTCCTGATCAATCTCCCTATGGCGCAGCATCTTTGACAGTGTTGTTGAGTTTAACATTGCATCACCTCGCTCAACTGCCGTTTCCCTTCCTATTCACTAAGTTTTTAGTGAATAGGCTAAATAAACTAGCGCGCTTTACCATCAACGATTGCATCACTGCTTACCATCAGGCAGGATTGCGGTCAAGCACTAGTTTATAATTATTAAAACAAAACTAATATGTTTTTCAACTTGAGGGTCACGACCCCCTAGGGGGCGCAGTTTCTCTAAAATTATTGTAAGTTCCAAATGGAACTAACCAATAAGAGTTTCAGTGGTTGATCGTGGAAATTCTGTTTTTTGCTTTTAACCAAAAGATACGCATATTTAACAGACTGAAATTCGAAGTTTGAAGGGTGTTGCGAAATATTTTTCGATACTAAGGTGACCGTGCCAGGAATAAGACTAAAAACATTGATATAGTAATAACACAAAAAAATTAAGTAGCGTATTCAACCCGCAGCACAGCTATCAGCTCAGTCTTAGTCAGTCCCAGTCGGGCTGAGAATCAGCAGTTTTTGAACGTCAGGTTTACATAAGAAAGTCCCCCAAAAACGCCTGCTCTACGCCACTTCCTAGTGCTTAGGCTGGGAAGAAGCGGCGGTACAAACTTCCCCGTAGTTCCAGTTCCTCGGTGGTAGGCTATAACACCGGCCGCCGGCAGAAGTTACCACCCACCAGACAAAGCCTTGCCGCCAAGCGATTTGTCGTGTTCCGGCATGATGTCTGGTAAAGCAGTTGTGTTACGATGTGTGCCGGGTATGATGCGCCTAATGTTGTTGTGTTGGGAGTTTAGTCGTGGAGGGTCTTCAGATCAATCTCCCTTTGGCGCAGCATTGTTGGTCGTGTTGTTGGGTTTAATATTGCATCACCTCGCTCAACTGCCGTCTTTCTTCCTATTCGCTCAGTTTTTCTGAGTGAATAGGCTCTTAATAAACTAGCGCGCTTTACCATTAACGATCGCATCACTGCTTACCATCAGGGGAGATTGCGGTCAAGCGCTAGTTTATAAGTATTAAAAAAAAAAATTGGCTGTCTGTAGAACTCCGTCTACTGCCGATATTTGAACGTGATAACGTCTATTACATGGTATTTTTTTCTGGGTGCAATGAAATTATTTAAAATAAAGTAATGTATAACATTTTATATTTTTATTTAATAGTTTGTTTAAATTTTCTAAAAAATAAAAAAAAAGCAAAAAGAAAAAGAAAAAAGAAAAAGAAAAATTAAAAAGGAAAAATTTAAAAATTAAAAAGGATAAAAAACGTCCGTTGCCGTCAGGAATCGATCCGCGGCACCTCTTGAGTGAGTCGATATTAATACGAGCGTTCCACCACTCGGCTATCAATGCTTTAATCATGTATGCGAAAAACTGCTACTAATTGTTTACAACCGTGCTTTTAGGTAAATAATATTGCACTCTAAAGCTACAAGGCTAAGGTTAGTTTTAGTAGGCGTGGACTCCGTGTAGCGTCAGATTCGGCCGTTACGCAGTTTTCGCGAATGACTCCCAGCATACCGATTTAATAGACGTTATCACGTCAAAAAAAAACATTTTCAGTGAAGCGACTGCCGTCTGACCTCCACAACCAGAAGGCGATATCGAAGCATTGCAGTTAAACCAATTGTTGGACTTTTGGGAGCTACAACAACCTGTAACGACTGTCACTAGATGTTCGTATGGCAACCAGGCACGGCTAGACCAGAGCAAATATTCATATTCATGCTTCCAAATATTTGCACTGCACGTTACCTACTTCCAAAGTGTATTGTGAATTATGTTGTTGAGACTTTGTTAACAGTATCTACTGTATTTACTGCCATGTATGTATGTATATCACCGAAATATATAGATGTACATACAGTATATCTGGCGTCAGTTCAAAACAGAATGACATGCCGTTTTCTGTTTGTTTCTAAACATAACACTTACTAATGACAATACGAACTTGTTTTTATGCTTTATTAGAACAAAAAGTTAACAGCAACACAGTGTAAAATTAATGGAGTTAATCCAATGTGTTTAAAATGAGTATTTTATGCCCCCATTTTTATAGCAAATGTGTGAAGAGATTGACAGTATAAACACCGTAGGGTAACTTCGTAACACACTATCAGTAGGTTTTCATTTTGACAGTTTAACATTATTCATTGCTGTATTTACATTGTTGAGGGGACACATTTTTCCAACATATGGAGCAATGGTTTAGCAATATGCTTCAAATTGATAGTAATAGTTGTTACGCCATCAGAACGGTTGAGGACAGTAAGTTTTTGCAAACTTATTAAATATTTTGTTAAAATGTCAAGTTTTTCATCACTGTGATCCAAATCGCTTCTGCCAATGTAAGATTCTTCCCCTGAGTATTCATTGTGAGACTAAGTTCAATAGGCTTTCAAATATATCTACCCCAACATAGTGGGGCAAAGATTACGTTGAGGCTTACAAACATAAAAACAAAGTTCCTAATATTGACACCCTTAAAATATACTGGTCACACTATATAAAAGACACCCACACCATAGACTAGCCTGGATGTTTTTATATCTTATGAATTAAGAAGTATTTACTCAGCGATATATTCTTGTTGCAATAAACTAATTATACTATCATTCCAGAATAAATTGTCAATTGTCATCCGTTTGACAATCACAAATAGGGTAATGGAGTATGACTATTTGTTTTCTGATAACCATGTGGATTGTGAATGGTTTAGGTTTTGTGTTCCAATATTTACATGATCGCTGTTATTTATGTTATACTTAAATAATTTACTGTTTTCCTTGTACCTGATTTATTGTGTTCCTTGTAATTAATAGAGTCATAATTGTAGTAACGGTATTTCCTGCGCTCGCCGTTAAATTTTATATGAATGAGTGTTCAGTTTTTTTTTATAAATATACGTGGTTTATATTATTGTTTTTATGCAATGATATAACTTTTATTAAAAGTCCTCAATTTCAAAAGCACCTTTATATATTTATTTACTAGCTGACCCGGCGAACTTTGTTCCGCCTTAAAGGCAATATGACATGAATTTATTTACTACTTTTTAAATTAGGATAATCTATGTATATATCAAGAACGTTTGAACCGATTTGGCTGAAAATTTTGGAGGGAGGTAGCTAAGAACTGGGAGAAGGACATAGGATATCCTTTTTTATCCCGTTCCCGTCGTTCCTATGTGAATGAATGAGCTTCATTGTTTCGGCTTCTCCTACACTTTTGTGCCATCCTGGTACCTTGCACCTCTTCAAAGTAGGCAAAATAAAACTTCATCCGTGTAATATTAGATTAGTAATGATGAATGAGCTTCATTGTTTCGACTTCTCCTATACTTTTGTGCTACTTTATGCTTAAAGATATGTTGTGCGTATTATCCAAACATTTTTGAAGTCAACGAAATCAATGTTAACCTTACTACAATAAAACAGTGTTCAGCAGTTGTTTAAACTAAACACTTTTTTTTAAATATTTATACTAACTAGTGCTTGACCGCAATCCCGACTGGTGGTAAGCAGTGCTGCAATCGTTGATGGTAAAGTCAAGAAAAAAAAAAACTGGAAGGAAGACGGCAGTTGAGTGAGGTGTTGCAATGTTAAACACAATAACACGACCAACGATGCTGCGCCAGAGAGAAATTGATCTGGAGACGCTCCACGACCAAACTCCCGACACAACAACATTTGGCGCAAACGACCTATATTTATGTACTTTGACGTGACATTGATGCTAGACACACTTGTGATAAGATCCTCATACTTTGCCCTCAAGAAAGGACGTCTTATTAAATTTATATACTTAGGTAAATAATTTCTTTATTTATCTGTCTACACCTAATCCAGTCAATCCAATAACAAGTGGCACTTAAGGAGGCCTGCGTGTCAGATAAAACGGACGTGTCTTGAAACACATCCAAGTTATCTGAGGAAGATTACATATCTAAACATCTATTACTTGCAACTATGTTTAGAGTTTAATACCTAGATTATGTTATCTTCCTACGTGTCTATGGAAGCATCTTGCCACGTTTTTGAAAGCCTCTTCATCATCATAAGTCATCGGTCATAACATAATAAAGTCGTGTTTAAATGGTGTTTAGCCTAAACCTCTGCTAAACACTATTTTGTAGTAAGTACGACATATTATGTCTATACTTTCTAGAACGTTCCAAAGAGGTCAAACGAGGAACGTTCCAAAAAATCAGTAAATCTATAGAGTTGTTTGCTATTTTGTCGTCACTAACGATAGCTACTAAGTTTATAAACAGAAATTTATTTAATTACCACATACAGCTTCAATGGACAATTTAGAGAGAACAATGATATTGAATTTGAATTGTTAATACACAGTGTACGTAAATAGTTTGCTGGACCTTGGAACACCTAAATAAATTACAGTTAATTTTAAAAATCAACTACCTATTATTTCCATTTAGCGATATTATAAATGGTTAGTTACTAGTTTTTATTGCAAAAGCCATACATACATCGGTCCATGATATTCATCAATTGATCCTGCCATTGCCAACAAAAAAAAAAAAAACAGTCTATTATCATTAAAGATGGTGCCAGAAATATTACAAGTGTATGACGTCATAAATACAACCATCGACACATACTAATGGACATGCCTTAGAGATGAGAATTATTGCCCACCGAATGAAAGAGAGGAAACGAAGTTTCGTCTATCTTTATCTCTCTCAAAATCATCAATAATCTACGAGGAAAGAGATGTGCTAGATCGAAAGCATAGGCCATCTCTTTCACTCTATTCAAACCAAAAAATTTACTGCAGAATTATACGTGTACGGCATGTCCATTAGTATTGTCTATGGATACAACAAACCATTTGTAAGATAAATAGATTATTGATATTTGATGTATTGATGACATTGTGTCAAGATTCAAATGTCCGATATTCTATTTGTCGTCCATTTCGACATGCATGACAGATATCAAGCGTAAAGATAGAGAAACATCGAGGTGAACGTATTGTGAACGCTAATTTTCTTTGTATAGATTGAAGGAGAACACTTGAAGGGTATTGAAAAGTATTTAGTCCTAAAATAATGATGTCATATGAATTACAACATAATTACAGATTAAGTTATCTTATTGTTCAGTTATGGTTATGACTCAGTTTCTGATATCCCAGAATTGATAACGTTAAGAATCAACTGTATTCACGGGAATATTCCCAACATTTTGGACACTTGAGAGAAATGTGGACGAATTTTTTGATGGCCTTGGGTTTTCTTCCCCCCTTTTATATATGTACAGTAAGGGGTAACACATATTATAACATAAAAGGTAAAGGTGAGTAAGATTTTCTGTAAAATTAGTACAAGTTTCTGCTATAATTTGAAGACGTGTTAGCTTTTCAAATGATCCAAATACTTTGTTTTTAAATAGATAAAAAAACAGCGACGTTTGCAGGAAACATTAAGGGATATCCGCTAGTTAACCAGCGAAATTCAAATTTGCTATGTTTTATGCAATTTGCCAGGTTAGTGTCAGCACCCTAATTGAGTAACGCACTATTTTTGTGAATTTGAATAATTTTGAAACATATTGCTCCATATGTTTGAAAAATGTGTCTGCTCAACAACGCAAATAACGCAATGAATGTTGTTGAACTGTCAAAATGAAATCCATTGCTGCTGATAGTGTGTTACTGTTGTATGTAGTTTTTAATGTGATTCGCGACAATGAAAAATATGACTTAACAGTAGTCGGCCGCCGGCAGAAGTTACCACCCACCAGACAAAGCCTTGCCGCCAAGCGATTTGTCGTGTTCCGGCATGATGTCTGGTGAAGCGGAGCTGAGATAAACTAGCGCTTGACCGCAATCCCGCCTGATGGTAAGCAGTGTTGCGATCGTTGATGGTAAAAGCGCGCTAGTTTATTAAGAGCCTATGCACTCAGAAAAACTGAGCGAATAGGAAGAAAGACGGCAGTTGAACGAGGTGATGCAATGTTAAACCCAACAACACGACCAACGATGCTGCGCCAAAGGGAGATTGATTTGAAGACCCTCCACGACCAAACTCCCAACACAACAACATTAGGCGCATCGTACCCGGCACACATCGCAACATAACTGCTCAAACCCGTCCTCCGTACGGCTTCACCAGACGTCATGCCGGAACACGACAAATCGCTTACACATATTTTCGACATACCGGGGGTACAGTATCGATCTGTTTAGTAAGCATTTCACTTGGTCCCTTCCAAAGTATCATTACAAATCGTACAATAAAATATACGATAGTGAATGACTATTTATACATAATGTTAAACATATGTATACGCATGACTGGCAAATTTTCACAATACATAACTACAATGTCAATACATATCGGTTAGGTATCATTGAAACTGGTCACTTATGAGCATGTGCGGAAATAATTGACAGAATAATATTATGATGAAATGTGTGGGTAGTTAGATAAAACTATGTGACACGAGAATTTCACGGATTATTTCAGTGTATTACGTAAGATTTTCACGTGATTTAGTTGTTTTTATATAGTCGTTTTAACAGTTTTTGGAGCCCTCAAAAGTCCAACAATTGGTCTAATTGTAATGTTTCGATATCGCCTATGGGTTGTGGAGGTCAGAAGGCAGTTGCTTCACGGAAAATATCAAAGTTTAGTCAAAATCACCAGTTAAGACTCGTAAAGCGGACCCCAGACTCCAAAGCTGAAAAAGCTTCGGATGCGACTGGTATTAACGCTGAGATGATGATGTCAGTCATTTATTAGTTTAGTGCTATCAATTAAGCAAATCAGACCTCTCCCAGATTACGTCACAACACGCTATCCTCTGCCTTACGCGCCCAGTCTAAAGGTGCTTATATAAAGAAACAGGTTTCCGGGACAGACAAATCTGTGAAAATTGTTGTTATGTTTTCTTGTGTTCATCACTATACATAGTATTGTATAAAGTCATGTGTTTTTTAAATGAACAGACTGCTGTGCTGCTGGGGAGTTTCTTCCGGCACTTCTTCCCAGCGAAAGCACTAGGAACTGTCGATGGGTGGGCGTTTTGGGGGACTGTCTTATGTAATATTGACGTTCAAAAAGTGCTGATTCTCAGCCTAATTTGAATAAATGACTTTTGAATTTTGCGAGGGTCAGTACCAACCGCACCGGTTGGTATAATATTTACTTGTTTACTTATGCGCTCACTTATAGAGAAACAGGTTTAAACGTGTTCGTTTCTTTATGCTAGTTGAACCTGCACCGGTCGGTACTGACCCACACAGATTTGTCTGTCCCGGAAACCTGTTTCTTTATGTAAGCACCCTAACCCAGCCACCGTCATTGGGTCATCCGCCCTCTTTCCCAGAGGCGTCCCACAATACGCTAACCCAGAGGTCATTATACCTCCCATATGTAAAAGTTTACATACTGCTCTACGCAGGTGTACTTCCAGTCGACCTTGAGGTACAGCGACGTGCTTCAATGTACTACTCCGCGAGGGGGGAGGCCATGGACACTAATTTTGTTACACAACGCGACTTTAATAAAATCTCTAGATTATTTAAACCTCAGACTGAAGTCTGGGAGGACCTCTTATCCGAATGGCAAAGTAGGTGGGATAATTCCATCAAGGGCCGGCACCTCCATCTATTCTTTCCATCCGTTGGCGATCGGCTGGCTAAGACTTGGCTGGAGGTTGACCACTGCGTTGCCCAATTTCTCACAGGTCATGGCAACTTTAAAAGTAAACTGTATTCTTTTAAACTTGTTCCTTCCCCTTTGTGTCAGTGTTCTACATCGAACTGTGAATTTGAACAGTCCGCACATCACATCTTGTGGGAGTGTGTTCTTTGGCAGAATGAACGCAATATTATGTTGGATAGTGTACAGGTTACATCCGGTCCGTATTTATTATACGGACCTTGTAGAAACTAGAACCAATTTCCGTGCGTTCAGGCGCTTTTGCCATACCTATTATTGGAAATTGTAACAGCTAATACCTACTTAGGACCCATTAACTTAATCAAATTTTATTCCGTGGTGTTTGGCAATCTGGGCTTCTCCCAGTTGCAATAATGTCCCTTTGTGCCGATTGGCCTAGTTCTGTTCTGTCTCCTGCTTGTTATGGAGGGAAGTGGAAAAAATATCTTTTTTCTTACTCCTCCGCTATTCTTTTCTGATTAATTTCGTTGCGGGACCCAAGACAGTTGAATCGTTTCTCCGGGACTCGTCGAGCTTCATTGCTCGACGTTTTTCTGGCGGTCGCCACTGTTGAATCTGGCTTTCAGGAGTTGCAGTGGTTGGGAAAAGTGTGGCGGGTTTTGTCCCAAAAAAAAAAAAAAAAACTGCTCTACACAATAATTACTTACTTAATTCAACTTTGAATACCATTGGTTACACACATTTGCATCAGAATTTTAGGTTACTTCCGAGCATGATTTTCTGTATTTGATTCTCAGCGAGGTGATTAGGAATGGTTTTTATTTTGACAATTCAACAATATTAATTACGTTTTTCCACAATATTGGAACACACTATTGCTAGTAATTTGCATTAGGTACATTTTTTTTTTGTAATGGTTATAAACTAGCGCTTGACCGCAATCCCGCCTGATGGTAAGCAGTGATGCGATCGTTGATGGTAAAGCGCGCTAGTTTATTAAGAGCCTATTCACTCTGAAAAACTGAGCGAATAGGAAGGAAGACGGCAGTTGAGCGAGGTGATGCAATGTTAAACCCAATAACACGACCAACGATGCTGCGCTAAAGGGAGATTGATCTGAAGACCCTCCACGACCAAACCCCCAACACAACAACATCAGGCGCATCGTACCCGGCACACATCGCAGCACAACTGCTCAGACCCGTCCTCCGTACGGCTTCACCAGACATCATGCCGGAGCACGACAAATCGCTTGGCGGCAAGGCTTTGCCTGGTGGGTGGTAACTTCTGCCGACGGCCGATGTTGATGAAGCGCCTAATGCATGGCTCCATATTTTCGAAAAATTTGTGTGCTCATCAAAGTAAATACTTAATACAATGAATTTTATTGATCTGTCAAAATGAAACTCATTGCTACTGATAGTGTTATTACCCCGCAGGTTGTCCAGCCTGTGTTTTTATGAATTTCTAAGTAGTTGCTCCAGTTTCTGGATTTATGAGCGCTTACGCCATTATATGGAACTCAACACGAAATATGGGAGTGTAGAGATAGGAGTACATAAAACTCCTCTGTGTACCTCTTTGGGCCATACAGGGCGTAATGTTACGGGTTCTTATTGCAATACAGTTCAGTTTAACAATGAGAATATGTCTGAACAAAGGACATTTTTATTGACACACCAGTGTTGCCACTTGACTAATTCGTTCACAAATCTGCAATTTTAATATCAAAGTGTATGAATAATGAACACTTTGTTTTCTTGAACTTTAAACTTATAACATTGCAATGATAGACTACAATCGTAGCTTCTAAGTAGATAACGTTGACAGATAACGCGCATGCTTGGTTGGTCCTGATTTTATGCTCTATAGTCAATGAACTATACACTAGCGCTGCTGTATTGGCTGGGCCATAGACATATACTGATGGACATGTTGTACACATTTAATCTGCAGTGATTTTTTAGTTTGAAAAGAGTGGAAAAGATGGCCTATGCTTTCGGTCTAGCACTATCTCTTTCCTCGTAGATGATTGATGATTTTGAGAGAGATAAAAATAGGCCGAAACTTTGTTTCCTCTCTTGTTTTCAGAGGGCCACAATTCTTATCTCTAAGGCATGCCCATTAGTATATATTGATGGGCTGGGCCGACAGCCGTTCCTAGGCTAGTCTGTGTCAGCAGTGTTACATTGATATTTTGATTGATAGTATTCCCTTTTTTTGAATGGGAATGCATCAAATGACCTCTCCTTATTATATTGTTGTTGTCTGTCTCTCCCGCTCTGGGCGAAACGGAAAGGCGTGTCAGACTTTTACTGACTAAAACCTACCCGTGTTTTTTCATTTTCCTGTGCACCAGGGGCCATGGTATCTCTATGACCATACATTTAGGGATTTATTATGCGGGCTACGGTATTGTTTGATATTTCATTTCTACTTGTTTATTTTTTTCTTTTATTGTTGTTATCTAGTTTTAAGTACCTACATTGGTTATAGTTTTCTCAATTTAAATTACCTGTGATTATCAGCACTCAAAAAGTATCCTCCATTTTTATGTTTACTGCCAAATAATATGGAAAATTGACTTAGTGGAAAATTCTACTAAACAATTTATTAATATCATTGACTGTACAGTTCCTGGTTTACATTAGAAGTAACCAAACTTCATACAATGTATAGCTACTTCATAAAGAAATAAAAACTGGGTCTGTGGGCCGCCTTAGAGATGATTACTGATGTATGTAAATGACAGTAATAAGTATCAATAAATCTACTAATAGTTAGAAATATGTAGATTAATCAGTATCATTAGTGACATAAAATTAAATAATTGGCCCAAATATGCTCATTTAATATTTGGCCAATACATTTATTTGTTTACAAATTAATTTGATTTCTGGTGGTTATTTGTGACAATTAATCAGAAACAAGTAACTAATACTGCATAAAGTGATAACTGTGCCATTAGCAAATAAAAAAAAATGCAATTGATAGACAATACAGATCCTATGTTTATTTTTTTAAATGTCTTCCAATTGATACTTATTGTTGAAAATTCAATATTGTGCATTATTTTGAAACTATTTTAAGTATAGCGACATTTTGGAGATAGGCTGGTTTTACCTACCATTTGGTTTGACCTTGAGATTATTGATGTAGGTATATGGAGTATATATATAATTATTATTGTGTTGTTTTCAGTTTACTTTTTTTATAATTTATTTGTGCCTGAAGATAATAATAAATTTGCTCCCTATGACTTAGAATGAGATAGCTTCTCATGTTATGTTGTGTTGTGTTTAGAAATAGGTCAACAAACTTTACTGTTATGTAGAAATAAGTTTATACCTACTATTCTTCTATGCTAATAAATCTTTCTTTGTTTATTTGCCAGGCAACTAGCATATTATAATCATAACAAATTATGAAACAAATGCAATGCATTTTAAGTTACAATTTAGAAAAAACAAACCTAAATCTAACTTCAATAGGAAGGAATAGTCTGAATTTGAAAAAAAAATTGTTTATACAACCAAGCTTGAATGTTTTGTGGTTCTAGTGATAAAAGTTAGCAAGAGGTCATATAATCTGTCTCTGTATAGTTTTCTTTATAGTATACAATATAACCTTTAGTTTTTATCTTTATAGATATGTATAATAATGTATAACTAAACCAGGTGGCGGTAGTGATAAACAAAAAAAAAAAACATCTTATGAACAAAACTGTTTTCAAATTAGTTTTAAAACAAAAGAAATTGCGTTTGATTTAGTTTATTTATAAACGCTTGTTGTTAGTATTTGTGACAAAGGTTATGTACGACAAATTAAATATTATCTTTGTAAAAGAAATGACAAAGAAAATTTTGGCAATACGTTCGTCCTTATTAGGGTACTGCTAAATCTTTCAAAATTAAAACTAACTCCTCTCTAAACATAAAACCAATAATCAAAGAAAACAGTATACTCACATTGTGTAGCAGAAGCAGGGAGGCATACAGCCAGGAGCCCGACGACAGCAAGGAGGATAACCTTCATCGTTTATTTTTTTATTTAATTAAAATCACAGATACTTTGACAAATTGTGTTATGACAAGCAGTTCCGTAATGTACGAGTACTCGCGAAAGTCTAGCCTTTACACACACTGGCGCAGAAGGCGACTTATCAGAACGCAACAAAATTGGAAAACAAGAACTATTCACGATGATGCCTCTGGTTATATGAAAATAATGAACTGCGCAGCGATAACTGAACCATCTCGTGTTGACAAGAGCTTCGAGAATGACACGTTAGAGCGAGATGCAAGATACTACCGGCCGTTGCACAACAAAAAATCCCAGAAGAGGTTTCGTGTTCCGAGCAGACTTATGGAATATTTTTAGACCTATTTCTGTTTATTAGATATAAAGGCATGCTTTTTAGAGTTTTGACACCTGTTAAATAATTCAATATAATATTTCTGGGCATCATAAAGGAGGTAAATTTTGTAAATAAGGTGAAAAATAGAAAGAGGAAGGTGTATCTGGAAACGCAAAACCTCAACATTCTCAGTATGACAGGGCTGCTACGTCATTCATGGGCTCGTATTGCAGGGGGGATAGCGTAGAGAGGGACGAGGAAATAGTAATACCAACATTCCACGTTTGCTACATTAAATGGTAAATTTAAAGCGAAATGAACATGTTTTTTTCGACTGTTTTTTAATGTATGTTATTGTAAACTAAGTAAAGAGTATAATTTGTATTTTGAACAGTATTATTTGCTTAGTTCTGTAGGTTTCTTCGAATGTTCTCGAAATAAAGGAAAAATTTTTTTTTACGTAGCCACCCCATACTGGAGTGCAGCTAACTTCACGTGACAGATGAATATATTTTTCTATTCTATTATCATTTTGTCGTTCGCTATCAATCGTATTGCGTTTGTATAAATTTTAATTAAGTGTGCTCTCCGTTCGACGGAGCTTTATCAATTTAGTACTCATTGTTGGAAGTCGCCTTCTGCGCCAGTGTGTGTAAAGGCACTTTCGACGGAACAATCTTCATTGTTGCAGAAAAAATTTTACTTATTCGTCTCACAATAATTTGGTGAGTCCTTTTACCATTAACTACGACTTATGTTTTTGTTTTACTTTTGTCTATACTCTTTTATTTTTATTTAAATTCAGATTTTAAATTTCAAATTTAGAATTCCGTTTTGTTCTTTTTTCGGTGACATGGGTTTGAAATAATTTGTTTTCTTTTTCTTTGTTTTCATATATCATTTGGTGCTGGGATATTGCTGTTAATTATTTATAGATTAAAGCGAAAGCGATATTCTCATTATCGATAAACGTATAAATGAAATAAAAATGCAGATAATCATGAAATACCGGGTATTTTTATATTAACGTTTGCAAAGTCGCTACGCCTCTTTGTCATTTGTTTACCAAAATATATTAGCGAAAAAATCGATAATAAACAAGTTTAATATAAAAAGTATGGCCCTAAAAGAAGTTCTCGAAAAAACTTCTGCACTCCTATTACATTACTATAATTACATAGGTACCTACTTGGGTATTTTTGTCTGTGGATAGACAGTATATTATTTTTATCAAAGCATGTAATTGATTTTATAATCGCCATAGTCTACAATCATAATAATGTAAATATTGCTGATTAAAAGATTAAAACTAATCTAACATGGTATTTAATAGCCTTTGTTTGGATTGATTGCTTATAAACACTACTTAAGTATATTCTGTCTTTGACATTGAGATTTATGTATCTATATAATGACTTTGTCTTATAAGTGACAAAGTAAGCAGGGAAATAATCTTGTAGGTTATTTAAATATGCTTATCAAAACAAATAAAAGGGGCAATTATAACCTTGCAATATTAGCTTGATTTATCAATCAATTTGCAACTTTTTGTTTGTGGAATAAATTGATTGATGTCTGACAGATTTTTGTGGAAGATGTCAAAAATTTGAAATCATTCCTTAAATTTGGCTATCTGGCTTTTTTTTTTATTGTATATAATCTGTCCATTGTGAATTGTAGCTGCCAGGTGCATTATTGACTGGTATTTTATTTACTTATATCATTGTGTAAAAACTTATTTGATTTGTAAGTAGTGGTCAGAATCAAGTGAAACTCAACTTGTTAGTTTTTTTTTTATGCAAATTTACAGGTCAGTGTTCAGTTCCTCAGGTTGTGTGTTGATCTCAATATAATTAAGCTTTACTTATAGAATTGTGATGAGAAAATCATGAATCTCCCAGTTCATATTAATTAGAATATAAAACATTTTATAAAATCATGACATTTCAAGGCCATAATGGCCCTGATTTCCTCATTCACAACTAAATTAAAGTTCAATGCATCTCTTTCTTTCTATTTCATTAAGAAAAGGACAGAAGATAAAATTTTAGTTTAGACTTGTCAAATTAGTTCGCTTCTGAAGTAAATTGGTGTAGATGGAGTATCTTAATTTGACACAGTTAAACTAAAATATTATCTTCTATCTTTCTACTGATAGCGTGTAGTTCAGTTCAGCTGCATCCAGTTAGATTGGAAGCTGACTTGAATATAGTAATAAGGTAGGAATAACCTAGCACGCGTTACCATCAACCATTGCATCACTGCTTACCATCAGGCGTGATTGTGGTCAACCACCATCATTTTATATGTTTTATAAGTCCAACTGATTTTCTGTTTTTCTGTCTTATAGAGATGAACATGATAAAGTTGCTTATTCAAATCAATATTTTGATATTTTTATCATATTATTGACTGATTGAGGTGTCACTATGAATCAACAAGATTGTATAACAATTCAAGAGAAATTCCTAATGTGGGGCAATGTTTTTCTATAAACAAAAAAACGAAAAAAAAAATACTTTGTTTATAAAGGACTAAGAATCAGTGACTTTGTTTTATAATTACATATTATAAAACAAAGTCACTTTCTCTTTCCCTATGTCCCTTTGTATGATTAAATATTTAAAAAACCGCATCAAAATCCGTTTCGGAACAGATTTTGATGGTGTTTTTTTTAAATAGATAGAGTAATTAAAGAGGAAGGTTTATATGTATAATAACATCCATTAAATTCTGGAGAAATACTATTATTTTTGAGGTTTCTAATGTGAGGACTTAAATGATTACATTTTTCCCGCGTTTTCAGTAAATCACAAGCTGAACCCTACAAGATTTATCAAAATAATGTACTAAATATTGTACACATTGAAAAGGTCTACAAAAAAGTCCCCAGTGGTATATGTCTATCTCTTATAGATATCCCACAATAAAATTTTTTGTCTTTTACTTTTTACGACAAATACCGGCTAATTTTCGAAGCGATTTTAACCAATACAGCATTAATCCTTATATAATTTAATACCTTAAATAAATTGTTGATTTAATATAGATCTATATTGCCCTTTACAGTATATGATTTCAATGAATATTTTCGAAGATATTACAGATTTAAAAATTGCGGGGCGAGACCAGTGGACCGCTATGTTTTTTATACAACGTTCACAGTCTTTTTGTAGTGTATTTAGTATCAGTCAGTCTTGCACGCGTGCGAAGCCGGGGTGGGTTGCTAGCAATAAATAAAACAACAGCTTGTGCCTATATCTATGTATACATAAATGTAAATGCAAATCTATTCAATAGTTTTTCCATGAAAGAGTAAATATTTTCACATTTACATAAGAGTGGGATTCTCTTTAATTTCTTTATTAGTTAATGGCGCCAATTCTGTTGTTCAGAAACTAAACTAATTTTAAGTTATGTGCATTTTTCTTTCCATTTCGTTGAGAAAAGGATAGAAGATAACATTTTAATTTAATCCTGTCAAATTAAGATACTCCATAGACAGTTTAGACGCGATTTTATACATGGCGACTAAAAATACGCCAGTTTACGTCAGAAGCGCACTAATTTGACAAGTCTAAACTGACATTTTATCTTCTGTCCTTTTCTTATAGCAATGGAAAGAAAAAGATGAACTTAAAATTAGTTTTTTTTTTTATATAATTATAAACTAGTGCTTGACTGCAATCCCGCCTGATGGTAAGCAGTAATGCAATCTTTAATGGTAAAGCGCGCTAGTTTATTAAGCCTATTCACTTAAAAAAACTTAGTGAATAGGAAGGAAGACGGCAGTTGAGCGAGGTGGTGCAATGTTAAACCCAACAGCACGACCAACGATGTTGCGCGAGAGGGAGATTCATCTGGAGACCCTCCACGACCAAACTCCCGACACAACGACATTTGGTGCATCGTACTCGGCACACATCGTAACACAATCGCTCAGATCCGTCCTCCGTACGGCTTCACATGCCGGAACACGACGAATCGCTTGGCGGCAAGACTTTGTCTGGTGGGTGGTAACTTCTGACGGCAGCCGATATTATGGCCTACCACCGAGAAAAGTTTACCGAGTTTAGTTTATGAACAATAGAATCGGCGCCAATCTAATATATAAAATTCTCGTGTCACGGTGTTTGAACATAAACTCCTCCGAAACGGCTCGACCGATTTTGATGAAATTTTTTGTGCTTATCCGGTATCTATGAGAATCGGCCAACATCTATTTTTCATCCCCCTAAATGTTAGGGGTAGTCCACCCCTAAATTTTTTTTATTATTTATATGGCAAGACAACGTTTGCCGGGTCAGCTAGTATCTTATAATTATCTCCTGTTCACAACTGGACTAATTTTAAGTTAGGTGCATCTTTTTCTTTGTATTTCATTAAGAAAAGGATAGAAGATAAAATGTTAGTTTTGACTTGTGAAATAAGTCTGCTCCTGACGTATTTTGGTGTATTATATGTCACTATATTTATAAGCGCGTCTAAACTGTCTATGGAACATCTAAATTTAACAGGATTAAACTAAAATATGATCTATGTACAGTATGTTAAGAAAACCCTGTCCGACCCGTGAAGGTGTTGTTAGGTATCGATAACTGATTCTACTAATGGATACAAAACCGGGTTAAACTTAAAAAAAGTCCCCCTAAAAAAATAAATATTATTTCGCAAAAGAGGTAACTTAATAAATCTGCGTTAAGCACCCTTCCCCGGGCGGCGGGCGGCAGAGCACGCGGCACGTGGTCGCATCGCTATTCGCTCAAAATAATACCGGTGTTGTCACGTTTTTAAAAATTACCAAATTTCGGGGAAATTGGAATTAATTCGCGGGAAAAAAAGATTATTTCAAAATTCATTTGTATTGGTACTATGATGATTACGTAAAATTTAATATTATATTTGGTCATGTGTTTACCTAACCTTTATTATCCTTATGGGTCGGACAGGGTTTTCTTAACATACTGTATAACTTAAATTTTGTTTAGATTGCGAACAAGGGAATCAGGGCCAGTCTCAATATAATAAAGAAAAAAAAAACAGTATTAAATTATTTTTGTTATTTTCCTTTCTAGAATCAGAACCATGAAGGTTATAATCTTAGCGGTCACCTGCCTCCTGGCGTTCTCCGGTACCCTCGCCGCTGACACATGCTACCAGGATGTAACCCTGGACTGCGGACAAGCGTCCAACACTCTTGGTAAGTTAAACCACATAGAAACTCATGAAAACTGACTGGCAAGGACAACACCAATTTTGATAAATACTGTATTTAAAAAATAATGCATTCACTAGAGATTTTCTTTTTATATGACAGTTAGAAATACAATAGCATTTCTTTAACTCACAAATTGTTGTTGAATCTATATGCTTTGCAATTGCAATAGGAATGTCAGTGTAAAGATTCCAGTAGACTGACACGACGCGACACTTGCAGAACAATTTCATTGAAACTTTCATATTATGTTTTAGTAATGTCTTATGTAATGTTTGACCCAAATGTAAGGTTTTGTGGAGAGATGTTCATATATTCATAATATACCGGCTAGTGTTTTTAATCCACAAAAGGCATCTTTATTGTTTTGTTAATTTTATTACTGATTGTAATGCCTTTAGGTTTATATTCGTTCCAAACACTGTTTTCATTTCAAAATATTTTCTCTAAATATTTATTTATTTACTTCAAACAGACTGACCGAAGCCATTTACACTATTTAAATATATAAGTATATAAGTTATTTAACACATATTTCATTATATTTTATATGACACTTACTTGCAACGTACAAGGACATTTTGGCGCACGACCAAAATAAACTAATCCCGCCATTTTGTTTTACACATCAAAACTTATTTTGGCGCTCTTTTGGAACAGGAAAATTTAAATGTTACCAATACGATCGATTCAGTGAAGCAGCATCGCGTATGATACTAGACTGCAGTCGATCGTTATCACTGAATCGCGTTTTTTCTTACAATTAGCTTTTTATTTCAGCACTTAAACGAAACTGTAAGTAAACAGAAAGAAAATACGTAACTGTAAGTAAAAGAGAAAAAAAAAAGAGGTTTCCATCAAATATAATCTGTAGGTCTAGTATGAGTTTTCATTACGAAACTCGTTCGACGATATCGAGCGCGTTTGACTCAGCGATTGGCCCGCTTCAAGGTCGTAAGAACTCTCAACCAATGAGAGCGCCAAACGCGCTCGATACCAACGATCGAGTTTCGTATTGAAAACTCATACTAGGCCTACTGTATGCATCATTCATTATGTATGCTAACTTGGAAACATATTCACTTGTTAATTAATCGAGTCCAATCCGCTCTGGGTTGCAATATAATAATAATGCAGAAATACAGATTGGCGATTTGGTTATCACACGTAATAATACAACGGTTATTACAAGTCTGTTAAAATAATTAATTTTATTAAAAATAGAAAACTAGATCTTTCAAACATATTACATAGATACGTGGGGCGATGGTATCAATAATATAATTCAACAAAAACTTGTTGGTATTGTTTCCTAATAATCATAATTAAAAGGTAAAGGCTTATATGATTTGTTATTACATACTGAACTATTAAAAAATAAGTTGCTCCATACTAGGTCATAATCAGCCAATGTTGTCCCACTCCTGGGACACACTGGCCATAATTTACCATGCGGGCTAGGTGCTAGATGTCATATTTCTTCGAAGTTTTGGTTTCTTTTTTTTTTTTTTTTGATATGGCATCTCGTAGTTGACCTTGAGAGGTCGTGACTACTTAACCGGACTATCCTGTGGCTGCCTTAAATGAATTTAAAGCCTCCAGCCAGGGCAACTACACACTAAGGGCACCCCCTGTGGGGTACGAACACGGCTTAGGGTGTCGCTGGAACAGCAAGGGACGGCTGGATCGAATTTTTGTTTTAATTCGGTTTGATGACCGCGGCGGTTCCTAGTACTGGCTCTGAGAAGAAACGTCTGAAACAAACTCAGAGGTCATAGTTGGGAAATTATATTTACTGGCTCAGCTGCGGCGCTGGCTGGCCTTCATCGGACAAGGAGTTTTCGTTTCCTTACGATGTTTTCCTTCGCCGTTTTGAGAAATAACTCCTATTAGTATCGTAGGTGCGTTTACAAGCCTTTAAACTCGCATTCACACGTTATACTTTTAATTTTGTATGTATTGTGATAACCTAATGACCACACTGGAAATATTTACACCTTTATATCATAAATGGCTTAAATGCCTAGTATCGGAGCCAGAAACTTAAATTTAAAAAAAATATGTATCATAGACAAAAATAGAAGTACAAAAAAATAAAAATCTTTTGTACCTACCAAAAACTTTCGCCTCCATCATATTCTCACCCTCATCTCACTAATTCTACACCTATTTTTTTATACTTCTTCACTTTTTCTGGGGTTTTGAAAACACTGGCCGATATACCATTATACCATCGGAAACTACAATACATTGTGTCGTAACCTCGTTTACCATGTAAGCTCGATTTTCATTAAAACAAATAAATTAATAATTACACTTTCAACTTTGCAGAATTATGTAAGTATCTCAATGATAATATGCTATGAAGTAGATGCCTTATTGTACGGATGAGAGCAGGTCAAGCTACACCAAACTGTCAGATATTGCCAATCAACCTTGAGCCTTAATGCTTTAGAGATAAAGTTAAAAATCTAATAAGGAAATCTGACAGATTATAGTAGGTTGATGTGGTGTCGTCTGTACTATTTTTTACGTAGGAAGAGTTCTAGTTCATCAAAAACAAACAACAGTTGAAAGATACAGAAAACCATCCTAATTATTATGTACAACAATATTTTTTTTTTGTTTATGCGCAACCTAAAACACGTGTCCAGTATCTTTAAGTAAAGTGTCTATGTGCAAAATTTCAAAAAGATATCTTGAAAAACCACAAAGTTATGAGCTTGCTATTCTACTTGGTTGTCCCAACAAAAATAAAGAAAAAAAGATCTGCACGGGCGGGCGAGCGCGGTGCGTCGACCTCTGGCGTCAGCTGTGGCACGCGCGCAAGTACTATGATCTATCGTAACCGCTCGGTAAACACTGCAACAATTTCTAAATGTATTTGTGAAAAAATATGACATGGTGTAAAAATGATTGGAATCGACTCAGTTGCTTATTCTGAACTAGCGGCCCGTCCCGGCTTCGCACGGGCATTAAACATTACATTTAGATTTGTTAATTTTAACACCTTCATAATAATAATAATAATATGACACATATTCATCCCTTTTTGCGTCGAGCTCCTAAAAAAGAGTAAATAAAAAAAAAATAAGAATAATTAAATTCAGATATTATTTAATGATTTTTTTGTATTTATGTGTTTTTTTTTTGTATATTTTTGGGGCTTTTTTCTTTTTTTTTGATATATTTTTTTAATTTTTTGTTTTTTTTTTTCAATTATTGAGGTCATAACCCTAAAGAAAATACATTTATTTTGTCAGAGCTTCTCTGTAAACAATATTTTGATGTTGTTTTATTTTGTGGCAGCAAAATAAATTGATTTTCAGGGGCTCCGACTCGCGATAGACCAACATACAGTTGACCATGAGTAAAACATTTCTTTCGCAGATCGATCCCTACTAATTCGAAGGTTTGGCCTTGGGACTTGTTAATTGTTAATGCGAAAGATGTTTTTACCGGAAATTGAAGCCGTTTAAATGGGATTGGCAGATCAGTTGGGATCATCGGTATCCTCGGTATATGAGCTAGTTGACCACCTGCTGGGCCAGTGATAATAGTTGCTACTATTAAATTGTCCTTTAACTCCTTAATAAGCAGCCTCGTCCCATTACACATGCTCGGAGGGTTTAAATTTCTTAAAAGCATGATTGGGATTCCGATTTTTAACGTCAATTCATGGGGTGGCAGTCCAGAAGGGTTCAACGAATTTAAAAATTCCTGTGGATAATGGACTGCATCTTCAATATTCGTTACAGTGTCGATCGATTTGTATGTTTTTGTTTGGCCGGGGACTTTTTGAACAATCAGATTGTTTATTTCATTGACAGTATCATTCTTAGGTGATACTATAGCCCGAGAACACAGCCAATGGAAGTCTCTTTCGTGCAAATTTTCGATATCAGGGTATACAGAATCTATTAAATTTTCCAAATTATGGAGTATTTGGCCTAGAGACTCATCCAGAAGAATGTCAAAATGACCGCATAAATTTGGAGTTGGAAAAATTCCTTCCCCAAGTTTTAGCAGTTGCTGTGGGAAATCGCTATCAGTGATTCCATGAAGATGAGCTCTCATATTTGTCCTTAATTTTAATGTTTTAATCGTAGTCCATAAGGGAGACGATTTCAAGCATGCCTTGATGATATCTGCTCGCGTGCCTCTGTTAATAACGGGGAGAGTCTGTCGAAAATCTCCAGCAAATACAAAAGTAATCCCGCCCATGACTGCAGAGGAGTTCCTTAGATCCTGTAAGGTTCTGTTCACGGCCTCTATATGTGCTCTATGGCTCATCGTGCATTCGTCCCACATAATCAATGAGGCGTCTTGTAGTAATTTACCAATAGGTCCATTTTTGCGGATGGAACATGTAGATTGTTGTTCAAGATTGACGGATAGTGGAAGTTTAAAAGTAGAATGAGCAGTTTTGCCATCCTTCAAGAGAGTTGCAGTAATTCCTGAGGAAGCAACTGCTATTGCTATCTTCCCTGATTGTCTTATCTTAGCAAGTATCAAATTTGCAAGAAACGTCTTTCCCGTTTCACCAGGTGCATCCAAAAAGAAAACTTTTCTTTTGTCATGAATGACGCTATCGACTATAGTTTCAAAAGCATGTCTTTGATCTGGGACTAACTTTGGCAGGTTTTCATTGACAAAAGCGGTCACGGCGGTTTAGTTACTTACTAAACGAATTATTATCAAGCGTAAATTCCGCACATGTCCATCACGTAGGACTCGCGCGGCAAGTTTATTTCGTGATCTTAACCCCCCTCCCGTACCCCTGCCCGAGTGACGCCTACAACGCATAGCTAGCCGTATACAGTTTATTTTTTTTTTTTTTAACTCGTGATATCTTTTGAATGGATTGTCAGAATCGAATAATTCAAAAAGTAATATAAAGATATTGAAGCAGTCTTAAATAATACATCATTTATTTTGATAAAGGTTAATACCAAGGTACAAATAAAGAGCTTTTTGTAGCGGTGGTATTTTAATTTCTTTTTTTCAATAAAAAAACGCTTATTGTGACATGACTGTAATAGTTAGAGATATGCTGCCGCTGATTATTTGTAGATAATGGTGTGTCCTAAAAAAATGTAGTATATCATTTTGTTCTATCATCAATAGTTTTCGCAGCGCACGCGATGTAAGGTAGTTTTTTGATATTTTTTTCACGCCTTGGATTACGTTATCGTAATTTTAGTAAGGATGCCTATTTTTTTTTTAAATGAAATATAGCCTATGTCACTCAGGAATGATGTAGCTTTCCAACAGTGAAAGAATTATTCAAATCTGCCAAGTAGTTTCGGAGCCTATTCAATTCATACAAACAAACAAACAAACAAAAAATCAAACCTTTCCTCTTTATAATATTTGTATAGACAAACTGTATTCAGGGTTCGCATAAACAAAAAAATACGTTGTATAATTACTATTGATTCACGAAACGATACATTAATAACCCATCCTGCGTAAAAAATAGTAAAGATTTGAAATTGCTGTTAAATGAATAAGTAATTAATGGAGTAGTAAACAAATGTATTATTTGCACATTAGACCTTACGATAAAAACGCAAGTCATTTGGAATTCGCTAGAATCATAAAATCAAAAGACATTAAATAAATCAAATCAGCTGTTCGAACGTGAAAATTAAAAAAAGCAGAAAACGTCTGCCCGTCACCATTTCTTAATGCTAACAATTTCTGAGAAAACATAAAATGTACGAAGTTGTTTAGATCATGCCACGAGACAACGTGGCGCGACTTGTAGTGTGATGGATTGAAACAAGCGACGCAAGTGGCATTGCTCGAGGCCGTGAATCGCCAAGCCTCTTATCATTTGACGGTAGTCAATCATAAGACCGGGTTTCACTTCCAGCTTAGCGGTGCACGAATTATTTATTTATTTTATTTGGTTCACCAACAATTGATTACACAACAACAATCAAATACAACATTCCCAAAGGTAAAATAACAGTGCATCAATTACTTATAGGTAAACACAACATGCATAAAAAAATGAATTATGGAGATTAGCTAACTTACTTAACAATAAGCGCTAATATTGATAATTTATAACATTGGTATAACATTCCGAATAAAAATTAAAAAAGTAAAAAATTGTGGTTTTTTAACTTATAACATTACTAGAATTGGGTGAAATAAAAATAAATTAGAAGAAATTCTTAATAAATTAATAAGTAAAATTAACAACAATAAATTGAATTAAAGAAATAGATAATATTAATATATTTAAATAAAAAAAATAAAATGTAAAATTAACAAAATAATAGAATAACAATGGTAAACTTGACACATTCATAAAAATCAACTAGAATTAGGGAATTATTATCAATCACTACACGAAATCTCCGCACCGCTTTAATGGAAACAGCACAGTAGTTGATTGGTCATTTCTTGTTCCGCTAAGCTCCTCTCTGTCCAGCTCTGCGTCAGTGGAAATACGGCCTAAGAGCGGTCCTGCACTGCATCCGATCCGAATTTTAGATGTGAGGGTTTGAAGCAGCCATAGTATTATTTGTATGAGTTTTGTCGCACTAGATCCGAATTCTGTCCGTACGGATTTAGGACCGTATTACAGAACATTATTCAAGACTTAGCATTAAAACTAGTTGAATGTACCCATGAAAATGCTTCAAACGAGACTTAAGTAGAGCTTGACTTTTGAGTGACGTTCTGTAATACATTCAGACTTACGTCGGATTTGGTGTAAAACCGCTTCAACTTTGCTGAATGACGTAATGTTGGCGATTATCCAATGACGAACGTTTCTTTTGTTCAAAACGCGTTGCAGTTATGTTGCTAGCACTCCATTTTGTTTATTACTCTGTGCCAACATTTTCGGAATTACTCTAGCCTCGTTATTCTGAAACGAAACTCAATTTTTAATCCTTGCATGTAATATGTATTATTAAGTATAACATAACAGTAGCCTTAAGTTGAGATACCTTTCAGAATTCGACTCTTCTGTTTTTATAGTGAATGAGCATAATAGTAAAAAACAACGCATCATGACTGCATCCAATTCAAAGTCCTTGCATTCTTGTCTCCAGTCATAATAATTCATTTTGAAATATACCTTCAAGCAAGAAACTTGTCAGGAAAACTGGAGAGCCACACTGAGTTAAGCAGTGAAGATAAAAAAATTATCTTGAAAATTGTTATTGACGCGCTATCTCTTTCTTACTCGTGGTAATGTCACGGTGTCAACGTGTAGGGTGTGTAAGAAAGAGAGAGCTGGTCAACGTCGACAGTAAAAGGTTACTCGCGGACAAAATTCTTATCTTCAACACAATGTTCTAAGTTTGGCGTCCAGTTTTACATATAAGTTTCTTGCCTACAAGGCTCCTGCAGACAAAGTGACACGACATCGCAAGTTACAAAGAGTTTCTAATAGAAGAAATGACAGTCCATGAAGTTTATTAAAAGTTATTCTGCCTACCACCAAGCACCAAGCCTCGTGATTACGCTCAATCCTTCTCTGTATGAGAGGAGACCAATGCCCAGCAGTGGGACGATAAAATAGGTTGATGATGATTCTGCCTAAGACTCGTCGCGATGTTGGGTTGCGACTTTCTGTAAGAGCCTTCACTCGATTTATGAAGTCGAGTCTCATCAATAGTAAATCTATTGTCGAAAGGCATGCCTGTTGAGTTGGTTGATAGAAATACCGTGTATCAAGGATCTTTTGGCGGTGAAAGTATGGTAGCTACACCGTTATTAGGGTTCCGTACCTAAAAGGTAAAACGGAACGCAATTCATGAGACTTCGCTGTCCGTCTGTCACCAGGCTGTATCTCATGAACCGTATTAGCTAGACAGTTGACATTTTCAGAGATTATGTATTTCTGTTGCCGCTATAACAACAAATACAAAAAAAAAAAGTATTCAAGGGGGGGCTCCCATACAACAAATCTAATTTTTTGTCGGTTTTTGCTCCACATTAATGTAACGGAAATAGAGGCTTAAAATGTTCACAAAATATATTTTCAGATTAAAAATAAATAATGAAAATAAGATATTGAAGGGGGCTCCCAAACACCAACGTGATTTTTACGGAGCCCTTCGTGCGCGAGTCTTGACTCGCACTAGACCTGTTTTTGATTAAAAAAAAATAAAATAAGATGGCAGCATTAGTTCGGAGTTTGACCATGCTCTAAAAGGTCTTTGTATAGCTATGTCTACAACCAATACCACCAATTATGTTGAGATCTGACCATAGATTAAAAATATTAGAAACTCAGCAGCGTAATTGGGGTAACATACTATCAGTTACTGGCTTTTATTGACAGTTCAAAAACATTCATTGCCTCATTTACGTTGTTGAGCAGACACATTTTTCGAACATATGGAGCAATGGATTTCAATATGATTACAATAATATGTTACGCGATGGTGCTGATCGTCATCGACGATTTAACGCATTCGAGTTATCAAAAACGCATGTATGAAATAAAATCATAACATAAAGTTTTGATCTGTGAATCTTGTTGAATTCAAGTCGTTGTCTGGAAGCTTGGGACCACGTTTAACTTACCCTTGACGGTGGTTTAAAGCTTTGTAGAATCGATTACTAACACAGTGCACTGCAAATTATACTTCCTCTGCTACAAAGCTTTTAAAATAATAGATATGTACGTAACAAAAGGAATGCTTTAATATCCCGTCCATCATTTGTCATATAAGCACAATACAACTGTCGTGACACATACCAACGTTAGTAGCGCCGCATCCAAGCACTCCATTTGTTACCTACTCGCGTGTTTAGTAAATAAATCTGGCAACAGCGCTTCCGAGGTGTAACGCTGTCTACGGCGAATACGGTCGGCACGGCAACGTCGCGACGGAGATGCAGGCTTATGCCAACTTACACCTGGAACGTTCGTACGAGTATTTGCTTTCTGCTGCGTATTTCAACAACTACCAGACCAACAGGCTTGGCTTCAGCAAACTGTTCAAGAAGCTGTCCGACGAGGCTTGGGAGAAGACCATTGATATCATCAAGCATGTCACTATGAGAGGTAAGTTCCAGCAGAACTTTACTTTATCGTCCATTAATCACTTTTGATTCATTTTTAACTTTACTTTCTCTCTGGTTTTCTATTGTAAACAAAAATCTGAATGGTAACACGAGCGCAAATGAGTGGCGCAATCCACATTTGTATGTATAAATACCAATAGGGATGTGTTCAAGGTATGAAAACCAAAAATAAAAAAAAATAGTCCGTCTTATAGATAATAAAAAAAAAGACCCGTATTTTATATTTTGTCCAAATTACCTAAAGCTACTGAGATATAGCGTATTAAAGTTACGGAGTGGAGGCTAATTACGTCACGCCGTGGTATATTTTGTACCACGGCGTGACGTCACGCGATTTTTCAAATCAATATATCTTCCTAAGTACACGTGTTCAATATTTTTTATAAATCTATCTGATGGATTAAATTATTTTTAGGACACAACCCAATAGGGATATTTCCTGGGTAAAAAAAATTGATTCTATTTAGTCCGTCATTTAGATTATAGAAAAATATTGGATACGTATGTATATTTTGTTTTATCAAATCAATAAAAATTGACAAATATAAAAGGCATCAAAGATCAGGAGTGGTGGCTGGTGACTTCACTGCGCGCTAAAAGTGTAGCGTGCAGTGACGTCACACGAGTTTTTAACGCACTGTGTCGTCTTTATTTATATGAAAAAAGAAAAAATACGTGTCTAGTATTTTTTGGAAATCTGACTAACGGACTAATTAGTTTTTTTTAATCAATACTGTAAATGTATGTTATTACAGATGTCCGAACTTACAGTCTCACATTTTACATCTGACAATTTCAACGAAACCACTTAGCGAGGACATTTTTTGTTAAACGGCGGAAAATTATTCGTACACCTAATATATTTTCAGAGATTTAGTGTGAGGTGTTATATGTTCCTTCTTCGTACGGACGACCCGACGACGTACCCGAAACTGTCAAATATTTTCAATCAACCTTGAGCCTTTGTGCCTTAGCGATAAAATTGAAAATCTAATGAAGAAATCCGACTGATTGTAGTACCTTGATTTGCCGTCGTCTGTACCTAAACGTCATGCGTGTTTAAATTCTCCATAGCAATTATCGTCCAATTATAGAATACTTTCAACTTCGTTCAGCAGGCTTCACTATGCAGCTAAACCATTTAAAGGTGGCCTTTTATTCTAATGACACTCCGTACTACGTTAGGCCAGCTCAATCTATAGTATAATATAATTATACAATATGTAAAGAAAACCCTGTCCGATCCGTAAAGGTATTGTTAGGTATCGATAACTGTTTCTACTAATGCCTAAAAACCTGGGCTAACTTAAAAAAATAAATATTATTTCGCAAAAAGAGGTAACTTAATAAATGTGCGTTAAGCGCCCTTCCGCAGGCGGCGGGCGGCAGGGCACGCGGCACGTGATTGCATCGCTATTCGCTCATAATAATACCGGTGTTGTCACTTTTTTTAAAATTACCAAATTTCGGGGAAGTTGGAATTAATTCGCGGGAAAAAAAGATTATTTCAAAATTCATTTGTATTGGTACTATGATGATTACGTAAAATTTTATATTATATTTGGTCATGTGTTTACCTAACCTTTATTATCCTTATGGGTCGGACAGGGTTTTCTTAACATACTGTATACGTAGAAATATTCAAAAATGTAATTAATATGTGTAATACTGTCACAGGTGACGAGATGAACTTTGACCAGCGCAGCACAATGAAGGTAGAACGCAAGAACTACACCGTGGAACTGCATGAGCTGGAAGCGCTTGCCAAAGCCCTGGACACACAGAAGGAGATCGCTGAACGAGCGTTCTACATCCACCGGGAAGCTACCAGGAACAGCCAGCATCTGCATGATCCTGAGGTAGGCATAATCTTCAAAAGGAACAAAGATAAACATTTATTTAGTGCCGATTCTTAATGGAAAAACCCAAATAATGCTACTGAATCTTATAATCGAATCCGAGTACGGACCACAGCAGGTCAAGATACTTGAAACTGCCAAATATTCCCAAGCAACCAATCCTCATAGGATGTCCGCCGCCCTGGGGTGGGCGACGGAGTCTGTCAGACTTTTACTGACTAAAACCACCCCAGTGTCTCTTCTATCACGAGCGCACGTGGGGCCGCGGGAATCTAAATTCTTCCACGGCCCCACACCATCGTGCTAGCCCGGTCTGTCCGGGCCTCGTCTCCTGCACGGGGTAGTGGGGTGTTAAACTACCCCGTGCATCGCCTCAGCGCCTCCGCCTCGGGGTATCAATAGGGGGCGGGGAATTCCCCATGTCCCTCGCCCCCTTGACCCATTCATGGGGGGCGGAAGAAGGCGTTATCCGCCCTTCCTCGGCGCCCAGTGCGTCTTTTGCGACATCACGTCCTCGCAGAAGGACACCACCGCGTCCCACGATTCTGCGCTACCGACCATCCTCCGCACTACTGCCGGCAGCGTCAGGTCGCCTCCTACTTCGGCGCTGCTCCTCCCAAACCACACACTCGGAGAGCGTGTGCTGCGCCGTGTCCTCCCCGCATTGGACGCAGTGGTGGCACCGAGCGTCCGGCTCCCTGCCTAAGCGACGCAGGTACTTGCCGAAGCAGCCGTGCCCCGACAGTACCTGCGTCACCCTGAACGACAGGGAGCCGTGCCTCCTCCCGAGCAAGCAACCTTACCCTAAATGCTTTAGAAATAAAGTTGAAAATAGCTTGATGTGCTGTCGTCTGTACATTTATCCAGAATCTATTTTTACTGAAAACTTCTGTCATTGTGCATCTGTCAAAGTTAGTCTCGACATAGGCGTGGCATTAGTACTATAACTCCATAATCTTAATAGTAAAAAAAGCTCTTTATCAATGAGTTAATCTGAAAAGTGTACTAATTACTAACACCGTAAATCTATATCTATACTAATATATAAAGCTGAAGAGTTTGTTTGAACGCGCTAATCTTAGGAACTACTGGTCCGATTTGAAAAATTCTTTTTTTATTTTGCATTGGATAGCCCATTAATCCAGGAAGGCTTTAGGCTATATAACATCACGCTGCACCTATAGGAGCAGAGCATAACTAACTCCACGCGAACGAAGTCGCTGGCGGCCGCTAGTATTCAATACATATTATATATAGGTGTTAGTAGTTAGAAATAAAAGGTTGTATATTTTTTATAACCTTTTTATTATAATAATTTTTTTTAGTACAAGCAGATAAAAAAAGTAATTAAAAAAAAAATATTACAAAAATTTAGAAAGTCTTACGAGGCCAAAAGGCTCCTATCTCAGCACAATGCTTCGATGTTAAAAAGTTTAATGTCGCAGCGCTGGTATTCTAATAGGCCCGGTGTGATGTCACATAACACATGAAACATAGTTACCTACTGTTGGTAATTTCAATACAATATTTTTACCACCAAGCGTCGCTGCAGCCTTAGGGACTCCTGATTACCCCTAACGATTGTCAAAGATCAACCAATGACAGCTAGGAGCAACGGCTATATATATAACCTCAACAATCCTACCTAATTGATAAACCTATCCCTGTTATACTTTCCCAAGAGATCTTCTAAAATAATTTTCTAGATATTTATCTGCTAAATCTTCTACCCAGATCGCCCAATACCTCGAGGAAGAATTCATTGAAGACCAGTCCAAGAAGATCAGGGAGCTTGCCGGTCACACCACCGACCTCAAGAAGTTCATCACTTCCAACCATGGACAGGACTTGTCTATGGGCCTGTATCTCTTCGACGAATACCTGCAGAAGACTGCCTAAGTCTCAGGCGGAAAAATATAGTTTTAGTATAGTTATGAATCTGTTTCACTTTTTAATATCTTAAATTGGCTTATCAGGCGTTCAAAATATCTTATTATAGTGAAAATAAACATTTTTATAGATTAAATATAGATTATAAAGTCTCAATTTAGGCGCCAATAGCTTTTGACATTAGCCTAAAAGACGCCATATTGAAAAAAAGTGAAACAAACTCTTTTCTCCACTAAAAATATAAATCAGTTTTTTTTAATAACATTTTTATTTTTACCTTTGTGTACAAAATTAGGCTGTTATCATGTGATTATATTTCCAATTAAGTTTACCCCCATTTATATTGTAAGGGATATAATATTATGAAACTAAGTTTTTTAGCAGAACAAATAATATTTGTAGCCTCATATTATTATCAAATAAAAGTTTTCATTTAAATTAATTTTATTGTTCTTTTTGTTATCCCTATAATTCCCTCAGGGTCCCGTCCTCCTTCTCTGTATGAGAGGAGACCTGTGCCCAGCAGTGGGACGATAAAAATGTTGAATATGATGATAATCCCCCCATCATAGCAATAGAAGTCAAAAATGGTTCTTTTTAGGTCCATTTTAAGTTATAAAAAGCATTATATATTAACTTCATGACAATAAAGTAGAAATTTCCATGACACATGATTGTAGTTATAAAAACACGACTTCGGTATACAATATGTAAAGAAAACCCTGTCCGACCCATAAGGATAATAAAAGTTAGGTAAACACATGACCAAATATAATATAAAATTTAACGTAATCATCAAAGTAACTAATGAATTTTGAAATAATCTTTTTTTCCCGCGAATTAAACCCAACTTCCCCGAAATTTAGTAATTTAAAAAAAGTGACAACACCATTTTGACGGTATTATTATAAGCGATGCGACCGCATGCCGCGTGCCCTGCCCCCCGTCGCCCGCGGAAGGGTTGCCTACCGCACATTTATTAAGTTACCTCTTTTTGCGAAATAATATTTTTTAAGGGATTTTTTTTTAACTTACCTCGGCTTTGTATCCATTACTAGTATCAGTTATTGATACCTAACTATACCTTCACGGATCGGACAGGGTTTTCTTTACATATTGTAAGTATATAGGAGCTGCCAGACCCCCCTTTGTAAGTCTCGCTGAATGTATGTATGAACGCCCCTAATTACTAATCAAAGTAAGTAAAGCTGGAGTTTCGAGTGACGTTCTGTAATACGGACCTTACTATTGTAGTTATGAATTGATCAAAAATATTCTAGTGTGAAACAATAGACAACGCGCTGCGCGCAACGAGCGTTAGGCGGCTTCCCGCTTGAAACAGTACTTCCATCCTTGAAGAAAAGAGAGGGCAATATGTTTTCATTAGCCGCGGCCCGCGCGTATTAATTTGCTGTTGAATTTGAACCTGATTAATATATCTAGATTATATCTCAAGTCTCAAGCGCATACTTAAATAAAATAACTACGTAAATAGTACCTACTTTGTCATAGTCAAATACATTTAAAAAAATAGGTGTACAAAAATAAATGACCTTTATATTAATGCGTTTAGGATACTGGTGGGGCTGCCTCGCTTCTGTAGCGCATCGGGGATGTTTGCTGACGCACACATAGATTGCTTTTATGCTACTATGCGGAAGAGGTGTGCCTCTCTGGTGCGCAGGGTGCGGGCCAGCTCCAACAGTGTCCTGAGTATGATTGCTGGGCGTCTGGACTGCTCGTACGTGAATCGTTGTTGTGCCGTATCTCATGGGGTGAAGCAGCGGTAACTCGTGTGAGTTGTTTGTTTGTATATTGTAGTGAAATTTAAATTGTGAAATGTTACTAACATAGTTTTAAGTATTACTAACATTTTTGAGTCATGGTTACTTGAATAAAGAATTTATTATATTATATCGAAACAATTGTGTTATCACCTATACCAACTCAATACAGATATTATACTGTAAATTTTGGGATGTTACCTAAATATATTGCACGGCCGCTTTTTTATAGCTATTCGAACTTGGTCGGGTTATGTAGGTTTTCGATGCTTCGTCAGTATTATAATTGTATTTCATTAATTACTGAATTTAATGACATGAAATTTTGCATGTGAATAGTTGAATGAATACACTAATTATTGGCATACATTTTACCATGCAATTCCTTTAGAATGCCGTGATATTTGACTGCTTTGTAAACAGTGATTATGTCATGGTAAATTGTCTTATAACTCTTTAATTACTAAAGGAACATCATTGATACTTGGCAATATATTGCAGACACTTAGGTACAAGGTTTGTATAAACGTGAAAATCTAGACCCCAAAGTGCATACTTTAAGAACTAAGACCAAATAAGCGTATTTTACGTTTATATTTTTATCTTTTAAGCCTTACGATTTTTCTAAATCTGTTTTTTAAACAAATATACACAAATTCAGAACAAAGTATGTAAAAATCTACAGCTCTCTATGTAAGCGCTTTATATGAAAACTAGCTAATGGCCAAACGTTCGCGCAGCGGAAACTTGAATATCTCCGAAGTTTATGCATGCACAAATTTTATTCATACATACACAATTACACACAAATACACACACATTTTTGGACACATCTCTTTTTTCTAAAGTCAAAGGATTAAAAAAAGTTCCGCCAGGACAACGTTCGCCCAGCGGAATCAGTATTTTGTGAATTTCTCCACAATGGCTGCGTGCACAAATTTTTTTTTATCATACACAATTATACGACGTCATACACTAAATATCTGCATATCTAAAATCTTTAAATTCAACAACATTCCGCTGCGCGAACGCACACGTTTCAGTCTCGTCACTAAATCTTTATTAACGGTTTCTCTCTCATGTTCTCACTAAATATTTATTCAATAACAGTTTCTCCAATATCCTCAGTTAATCCAATGTTCTGATATCAGGCCAGTTCCGTTTGGCCATAAATAAATCCTTCTAACTTTTCTGTCACAAATTCTTTGGCTGGCATCTTTATGCGTCACAAAATTGTCACTAAAACCTGGAGTAGCAGCCAGCTCCCTATCTCGACTGTTCGAACGTTCTGATGTGCATGAGGATTCGACCCTAATAATCTGACTTGCCCCGCCAACAAATATTTGTTCTGTACGGGAATCGAACACACGACACGCAGCGCAGATGTCGATCAGTCAGTTATGTTGGTCCAAATATTCGCCAAGTTCATGTCATTATCGGTGGCAATTCATTTTTGGTGTTCGTGCGAGGAGGCTGATTGGCGACCCAGACTTAACTCGAAACGGTCTCCAAAGCCTGGAGCACAGGCGTAGAGTAGCCAGCCTTTCGGTCTTCTATAGGATGCATTCTGGTGAGTGTGCAAGGGAATTGCATGATTTAATTCCCCCATCTCCGTTCCATCATCGGACGACCCGTCGTACGGCGAGTTTCCACCCTTACGTTGTTGACACCACTGCGATCCGGACGAAGCGTTTTGCTTCCTCCTTTATACCGCGTACATCGAGGGATTGGAACAATTTGCCGGCGTCGGTGTTTCCGTCACATTACAATTTGAGTGTCTTCAAGGCTAGAGTGAATAGGCTCTTAATAAACTAGTGCGCTTTACCATCAACGATCGCGTCACTGCTTACCATCAGGCGGTATCGCGGTCAAGCGCTGGTTTATAATTTATATATATAAAAAAAAAAATCTGCAGTGAAGCACGGTTAGCGACACAGCTCCTTCATCTCTACACTATGTTGTCGTTCCATCGGTAGCACCCTACTTTACGAGGTTTCACTTAACCTTCCCACTTGTATCCGGAGACTGTTCAAGGACATTCAGATGGACCACTCGAGGTGCCCCGCGGGACTATGTTCGGTGGTAGCCATATGCGAACAACGCGTCATACTGACGCCACATAGATTCTACATCTCGCAAGCAGAGTGTAACTCGTGTAACACCGTGTAACTAGAATATGCGTTATTTTTTTTTATGCGAAACCTGAATATACTTTGTTCAGAATAAGCAACTGAATAGATTCCAATCATTTTTACAACATGTTATATTTTTTTCCAAATACACTTAGAAATTGTTGCAGAGTGGTTACCGAGCGATTAAGATAGATCATAGTACTTGCGCGCGTGTTGACGCCAGAGGTCAACGCACCGCGCTCGCCCACCCAAGCGGAGCTTTGACCATATTTTTTCTGGGACAACCAAGTAGAATAGCAAGCTCATAACTTTCAAAAAAGAGGACGTTACTCAATTCGACCGTATATATGCTTTTTCGTTTGCTCTCGGGTAACTTCGTCGTTTATAAACCAATTTTGAGAATTCTTTTTCTGTTGGAAAGAAGACATTGTCAAGGTGGTCCCACGATAAGGACATCAGGGTTTGATGGTGGAAGACCAGAGAAATCAAGGGGAACTTTCAAAAATCGTAGGGGCAACCAGTGCGTTTGTTAGTTTTTTCATTAAGTATTTTAGCGTCAGCATCCAGTCTAACCGGATGCAGCTGAACAGTACTTTTCACAACTAAAAAGGATAAAGTAAAAACTTTATTTACAAAAAAAAAAACAACCGACTTAAAAAAAAAACTACAAAGTGAAAAATACCTAATTTCAAAGTCGGTGCCAAAAACTAATAAACAAAAACCAAAGACACCGACTTCCGAAATTAGTTATTTTTCACTTTGTAGTGTTTTTTGGAAGTCAGTTGTTTTTTTTAAATTTTGTACATAGATTCTTTACTTAGAAAATACTGGGCACGTTTGTGCGAAACACGTTCGGGTCACGCACAAACAAAAATAATGTTGTGTACAACTTCCCAACATCAACCATCAGGCTAATAACGAAGGATTTTTGATTCCAGTCCCTCAATGTACGCGGCATAAAAGAAGAAGCGAAAAGCTTCGTACGGATCGTAGCGGTGTCAACAACGTAAGGGTGGAAACTCGCCGTACGATGGGTCGAGACGGGACAAGAATTAAATCATGCAATTCCCTTGCACACTCGCCAGAATGCATCCTATGGAAGACCGAAAGGCTGGCTACTCTACGCCTGTGCGGCTCTAGAAACGATGAAGGTTATTTTGTAAGGAAACCAGCATGTCTTAGAAGCAAAACTTCGAAGACATGATGTCTGGAGAAGCCGTACGGAGGACGGGTCTGAGCAGTTATGTTGCGATGTGTGCCGGGTACGATGCGCCAAATGTTGTTGTGTTGGTAGTTTGGTCGTGGAGGGTCTTCAGATCAATCTCCCTCTGGCGCAGCATCGTTGGTCGTGTTGTTGGGTTTAACATTGCATCACCTCGCTCAACTGCCGTCTTCCTTCCTATTCGCTCAGTTTTTCTGAGTGAATAGGCTCTTAATAAACTAGCGTGCTTTACCATATATACTACCATAGAGATACAGTGGCGCCTCACGCATATGCTAGGGGAGGAACTCGGGGGGATTTTTTTCAGTAAAATGACAGACGTTGACATGCCCTACTTTCCGACAGAAGTGGAAACCATGAAACTGATATCAATATTAAGTTAACAAAAAAGAAGGCTTTTCTTAGCGGTACGCCATAACACCGGCCGCCGGCAGAAGTTACCACCCACCAGACAAAGCCTTGCCGCCAAGCGATTTGTCGTGTTCCGGCATGATGTCTGGTGAAGCCGTACGGAGGACGGGTCTGAGCAGTTGTGTTGCGATGTGTGCCGGGTACGATGGGCCAAATGTTGTTGTATTGGGAGTTTGGTCGTGGAGGGTCTTCAGGTCAATCTCCCTCTGGCGCAGCATCGTTGGTAGTGTTGTTGGTTTTAACATTGCATCACCTCGCTCAACTGCCGTCTTCCTTCCTATTCGCTCAGTTTTTCTAAGTGATCTATTCACTCTTAATAAACTAGCGCGCTTTACCATCAACAATCGCATCACTGCTTACCATCAGGCGGGATTGCGGTCAAACGCTAGTTTATAATTATTAAAAAAAAAAAAAAAAACGAGTGTGCTTATGACCACACGACTGAAGTGAAACTTCTTTCGCACTATCTGTATGTATATATAATATATATATATGTGTGTACAATATATACATGTATACACATATACATACATTAATTTTCTATAAATATTTAAATTTATTTCATGCTTTCATTTATAAATTAATATTTTTGCATAGACCTCCAATTTAAAAAAAAAAAAAAGTGGATTCCCTCGGGGCCAAAAGGTCGGGCTCTTCCTCCTGAATCAGGGGACCCCAAACTCGGGTAGTCCACGACCTCTGGTTCCCGAGATAATAAACGGGGGGGTGAGGTAACTAAAGGGGGTCGGGGGGGGGATAGGTTTCGTGGGGTTGCGGGGGGAGGGGGGAGGGGGAGAGGATTCCCTCGGGGCCAAAAGGTCGGGCTCCTCCTCCTGATTCAGGGGACCCCAAACTCGGGTAGTCCACGACCTCTGGTTCCCGAGATAATCCACGGGGGGGGTGAGGTAACTAAAGGGGGGGGGGGGGGGTAGGTTTCGTGGGAATATTAAGGGGTGAGGGGGGGGTTAGTTTCGTGGGAATATTAAGAGGTGAGGGGGGGGGGGGGAGTAAGGGAGGGGGGGATACAGGAGGGAATAAATAAATAAGTGTATCCGTGTCTCAAAATTAAAAAAAATATATATATTTCTGTCTCATTCTTTCCCCTGGCTTCATCCTACACATTTTTGTATTTGTGTCTCTTACCTGTCGTTTTTTCGTTGCATCCGGTTTGAAATCACAACGATTCTAAAGAAGTTTCACTTCAAAAACATAAAGGGTGTATCTGACATCGACGCACAAACGAGTACCATGGATCCAGTACATTAATCTGAACCCCCCAGTGGTGGAATTTTTCGTTAGCTTTTTTTTTCGCTTTACGAACGGTATAAAGTGAAAAAAAAACTTACATATTATTTTAATTGCTAAACTCTTGTAACTCAATAAGATTTTAAAGTAAAAATTAATTAATTCGCTAATTACACCAAAAAGCGCAATGAAAACATAACTCGAAAAACTATCTTATCAGCCGATTTGATGGAGTTCACATCATGGATCAATGTCATACTTACAAACCCGCACGGCGGCACGCTTGCAACGTTCAAAGGCCGAGCCGACACTTTCTTGTAAACATTGTTATTTCTGTAACCGTTCATTAACGACATAAATGACTATCATAATTTTATTAGTGGCATGCGGTTTAGCCTTTTCGCGAAGTTACGATGTCAGATACATCCTGTATGACATCTACCAAACCGTACTGGGCCCGCGTAGTGGATTACGGCTATTTACAGCGGCAATTACTTTGCTGCCAACATACCGACTAAAATGAATAAAAGAAAAAACAATGTAAAAATATTAAAATATTTATTTCAGAGAAGATCTTAGGTACAAATTAAAAAGACACAATTGTTTTTTTTTATATATAACTAGCTTTACGCCCGCGGCTTCGCCCGCGTTAACTTCGGTTATATCGCGCGTTTTAGATTTCTCTCGGGAATATCAAATTTTTTCGCGATAAAAATTACCCTATTATTTAATCCGGACTTCTAACTTTACGTCAGCAAAATTTCAAAGCAATCGGTTCAGGAGTTACGGCGTGAAAGTGGTACAAACAAACTCACTTTCCGATGTATGATATTAATAAGGATATATTTGGTGTACACATACAAATATTCCAGTAATCTCCCTTGGGAAATTGATGGTTTTTTAGGACCAAAAGTAGCCTATGTTACTCTCCATCTTTTCAACTAACTGTATGCCAAAAATCAGGTCGATTGATTGCTTAGCTACGGCGTGAAGGAAGGACAAACAAACAAACAAACATACTTTCACATTTATAATATTAGTATGGATAATACAATAAACAGAAAAATTAATTAATTGTATGTACTTAATATTAAAAACAATGAGATTTGTAAATTGGTTCACCGTTGGTTCTCAAACTTGAGCCTCAATCAATATTCCATTCGTGCGTCAGCGTGTGGCCAGTTATGACTTGGATATAAGACGTGGTCGCTAAAAATGGGCCTTATAAGAAGATTCAACGTCACTCAAAGAGCAATGGCGAGGGCTATGCTTGGGGTCTCTCCGCGCGATCGAATCACAAACGAGGAGATCCGCAGAAGAACGAGAGTAAACGACATATCCCGAAGAATTGCAACACTAAAGTGGCAGTGGGCTGGATACATTGCCCGTAGGACCGATGCCCGATGGGGCCGACGGGTTCTTGAGTAGCGACCACGCACCGGAAGATGCAGCGTGGCCTACCCACCCCCGACAAGGTGGACCGACGACCTGGTGAAAGTCGGGGGAAGCCGTTGAAATCGGGAGGCGCAAGACCGGTCGTCGTGGAGATCCTTGGAGTAGGCCTATGTCCAGTAGTGGACGTCTTTCGGATGAAATGGTGATGATGATTGGACAGTAGTTAAAAAGGTTATCTTGAAGGTACACTTTCCAATAAAAGTATATGAGTATGTAATAGGCTGGTATAATTAGCTGGAGTCAGTCTTCAGTTCGATCAACTGATTATAACCACGCTTCCCAACCAGGAGGAGTGACTGACAAAATTCTTGGTTTCGTACAATGCTGCATGAGACACGAGACCTGTAAAGAAACAGTATTGTATAATCAAAATTAGGGATGTAAAGGAGGTAGTTATATCTGAACTTGAACCGGAGTCGGACTTTTTAAATTTGATTTACATTTTCAATCGGTGGTAGGCCATAACATCGGCCGCCGGCAGAAGTTATCACCCACCAGACAAAGCCTTGCCGCCAAGCGATTTGTCGTGTTCCGGCATAATGTCTGGTGAAGCCGTATGGAGGACTGGTCTGAGCAGTTGTGTTGCGATGTGTGCCAAATACGATGTGCCTAATGTTGTTGTGTTGGGAGTTTGGTCGTGGAGGGTCTTCAGATCAATCTCCCTTTGGTGCAGTATCGTTGGTCGTGTTGTTGGGTTTAACATTGCATCGCCTCGCTCAACTGCCGTCTTCCTTCCTATTCGCTCAGTTTTTCTGAGTGAATAGGCTCTTAATAAATTAGCGCGCTTTACCATCAATGATGGCATCACTACTTACCATCAGGCGGGATTGCGGTCAAGCACTAGTTTATAATATTAAAAAAAAAAGGAACCGGAGTCGGAGGCAGGGTCAGAAGTGGTGGTAGGAGAGAGATTTTTTATTTAATCACAAAAACATTATTCAGAAAGTTTTTTCATTTAAAGTTTTAATTGTAAAATTAAACACAAACAGTGAAAAGAAAATTGGCAAAAGCTTTGAAACAAATTAAATCAAACGTGTCGACTCCAAAACTAGGGAAAAATCAAAACAAATAACAATTGAAAAAAAAAATTGACGATAGAGTGCACGTAGCAGGTGTCAGGGAATTCCCCGTGTGATATGTATGAACCAGTAGGATAATTCATCGTCATCATCATCTTCAACCTTTTAATTGTCCCACTGCTGGGCACAGGTCTCTCCTCACACAGAGAAGGATTGAGCGTAATCACCACGCTTGCTCAATGCGGGTTGGCGATTTCAGACTTAAAGTCCAGGTTTCCTCAAGATGTTTTCCTTCACCTTTTAATCAGCCATTGGTGTCCAAGATATACTTAGAAAGTACATATAACTTAGAAAAGTTACATTGGTACTTGCCTGACCTGGAATCGAACCCGCACACTCATACTTGAGAGGCTGGTCCTTTAACCACTAGGCCACCAGGACGACGTAGGGTAATTACGTTAATTATAATTAGGGTAATCGTTTCAAACGTGGGGAATACCGTCAGTAAATCTGGTAGTAGTGTCCGCATGTTTTTCATTACTATTGGAGAGTCCACTGTCCTCAACAGTTAATATGACAATAATTTCCGTAGTTGCTAATGCTTTTCTGAACTATTAAGTGTAGAATTTTGAAGTGTGATGTTTTGTGTGTGTGTGTGTGTGTGTGTGTGTGTGTGTTTGTGTGTTTTTGTGCGAATTATTAAAACTTCGACAAAAAAATGCTCACCTGTTCTTCAACACTATATTCATCTTTTGATACAAAATCCTGAAAGACTTGATCCAATAATTCCAAATAATTGTTTTTATATTTCTTCTCAGATTTATCAATACATTCCCTTGTGACTTCATAAGATACTGCTTTTCCCTCCAAAATTTTCTTGACGTGTTTTAACTAAAAATATATTACAAACTTTATTTATACAATATGTAAAGAAAACCCTGTCCGACCCATAAGGATAATAAAGTTTAAGTAAACACATGACCAAATATAATATAAAATTTTAAGTAATCATCATAGTAACAATACTAATGAATTTTGAAATAATCTTTTGATCCTGCGAATTAATTCCAACCTCCTCGAAATTCTTCTTCTTTCTTTCTTTCTTTTTTGACTTCGCACGTTTTGTGCATTTAGCCAATGTTACGTAATGAATTATTTATGTCGAAAAAGACGACCGCGTGAACCGTCTTACGAGGGAGGTTTATAGCAAAGTCATGATGTGGCCACTATGCTGCGATATTTCACTGTTCTTTATGAATTATTTACTGAATGCACATTTTACTACATAAATCACGCACTTCTCGCCAAAAAAATTACTCCCCGAAATTTGGTTGATTTAAAAAAGTGACAACACCATTTTGGTGGTATTATTATAAGCGATGCGACTACGTGCCGCATGCCCTGCCCCCCGTCGCCCGCGCATGGATTGCCTACCGCATATGTATTAAGTTAGCTCGTTTGGGAAATAATATTTATTTTCTTAGGGGGATTTTTTTTTTAAGTTTAGCCCGGCTTTGTGAGCATTAGTAGAATCAGTTATCGATACCTAACAATATCTTCACGGATCGGACAGGGTTTTCTTTACATATTGTATATTACTTATTTATGCCACTGTCAAGCAATGATACGAGTGATAATTTCATAGAATAGATCAGCACGAGTATAATAAGAATAGAGTAATAGCTGTTTGCGACAGTGGAATACAAAACTTTTTCTACGACTTTGTACATAATTTGTAATGCAGATAAAAGTTATTAGTAGCAGTAGATAGTTAAATGGCGCCAATATAGTGCGGCGCGCGCAATGTTAATTATAATTATATTATGTTTAATAATCCCACAAATGAAAGGCAAAGGCAATTCATCCATACAGCCTAATAACATGCGATGTTTAGTCGTGACGCAAATACGCACGCTTTTTGGCATAATCGTGTATGTTGATTTTTTGATTACATAGCCAATAAAAAAAGTTTCATTGTAGTACGATTTACCCGTGTGGAAATGGTCATTGTAACACGTCTAGGCAGGAATGAGTACTATTGAGATATGACTTATGCTGCTGTGCGCCAGAGGCCATGTTATGGTCAGACTTTTACTGACTAAAACCCACCCGTGCACCTTCACTAGTCTGTGCGTCAGGGCCACGGTATGGTAGGGTAAAGGCATGCTGCAAGTTGTTTGAAAGCTTCTCGCAGCATGCCTTTGAGTTATCGTTTCGAGTGTGTGGTTTGTGTTATGAGTACGTGATTCATACCTCGTTAAATTCCGGTCCTGACCAATAGAAAGATGTTCTTATAAATGCTTTTAATAGTTTCTGTGATTCTCTCAAACTTGACAAAGTATTTTGTAGACGGCTTTCCAATACTGAAAAAGAAAGAAAAATAATGAAAATTAATAATTAGCAACGCAAACTACGCAGAAGAGAACACGACGTGCAAGGAGGGTTATGACATGTCGTTCCGCTTCAAGAAGACCCTCGCCAATGGCCTGCTGGCAATGGGGCGCGGTCTGTTCCACTTCTTCCTCGAGCTGTCTAATGGACGCCTCAACCTGCACTCCAGTCTGTTCATTGGATGCAATCTTAATGATGGCCATAAGATCGGCTGCCGGCAGAAGTTACCACCCACCAGACAAAGTCTTGCCGCCAAGCGATTCGTCGTGTTCCGGCGTGATGTCTGGTGAAGCCGTACGGAGGACGAGTCTGAGCAGTTGTGTTGTGAAGCTTGCCGGGTACGATGCGCCAAATGATGTCGTGTCGGGAGTTTGATCATGGTTCATCCAGATCAATTTCCCTCTGGTGTAGCATCATTGGCCGTGTTGTTGGGTTTATAAATTTGTATCACCTCGCTCAACTGCCGTCTTTCTTCCTATTCACTAAGTTTTTTAAGTGAATGGGTTTAATAAACTAGCGCGCTTTACCATCAGGCGGGATTGCAGTCAAGCGCTAGTTTATAATTATTAAAAAAACTTGCAGAAGGTGATCATACTACCTACTAATTAAGTTTATCCCAGTTGCATCCGCAGCTTTCGCGTTGGAGCCCGGGGTCTGCTTTCCTGCACATTCTCCTGCATTTCGCGCGATCTTTAGCATCCTGTTATAAGCGCTTGTTGGCACGCATGTCATCTCTTACAACGTCAAGGCAGAATTTCTTTGGTCTACCCCGCTTGACGTGGCCGTACGAGCGTAGGCTACCCTCTTGCAGTTTGTCTGCTATGTCACGGATACGAAGACCGCCACGGATGCGGGTACGTAACTCCACACAGCCACCGTAGTATATTCATATCCGTGACATGCAGCTCCTGCTGCCTACTAATACTGTAAATGCGAAAGAGGAGGCGGAGCGCATGGAGGAGCGGGAATCCCAGCGCCCTCATGCCTCTAGTTGTCGCAGGAGACGACATCGACCTGACGCTGCCGGCAGTAGTGCGGAGGATGGTCGGTAGCGCAGAGTCGTGGGACGTGGTGGTGTCCTTCTGCGAGGACGTGATGTCGCAGAAGGAAGCTGCGGAACGAGAGAGGGAGATTTCAACTCCCTTCTCGGGCCGCAAAAGACGCACCAGGCGCCGAAGAAGGGCGGACAACGCCCTCTTCCGGCCCCCATGAATGGTTCCAGGGGCGAGGGACATGGGGAAGTCCCCGCCCCCTATCCGATGGACCCCGAGGCGGAGGCGCGCGCGAGGTTCGGCGCGCGCCTCAGAGGCGATGCACGGGGTAGCTTAACACCTCACTACCCCGTGCAGGAGACGAGGCTTGGACAGACCGGGCCAGCACGAGGGTGAGGGGCCGTGGAAGAATTTAGACTCCCCGCGCGAACTCGTGTTAGAAGAGACACCGGGGTGGTTTTAGTCAGTAAAAGTCTGACAGACCCCGTCGCCCACCCCAGGGCGGCGGACATCCTTTGAGGATTTCCACCCCGGAAAAAAAAAGGAGACGACATCGAACTCCCGGTCACCGTAGGCGCGGGCCTGCGGGCGGTGAGCAGTGGGCAGCTCGCCGCCCGGTATGGTCAGGCTTTACCCACTCCTGGAATATAACAGCTTACCTTTAACATCGCACACAGCTAGGATGTTAGCCGTGAGTCTAGCGGGGGGTAACTCCTGAGAGCCGTACTGGAAGATGGACCCCCAGTCTACACCGCACACACCACCATCCCGGACGCTATACATTATATTCTGTAAGTGACGGTCACCTACTCCTAAAATTAAAGAAGAAAAAAGAATTAGCAGTCTTTATACTGACAGACAGAATAAATATAAATAAATAAATATATATATATACGGACAAATCACACAGATTGAGCTAGCCCCAAAGTAAGCTCGAGACTTGTGTTATGGGATACTAACTCAACGATACTATATTTTATAATAGATACATATATAGATAAACATCCAAGACCCAGGCCAATCAGGAAAAGATCGTTTTCCATCACGACCGACAAAAGTGACAACTGAAATCATTAAAAAACCATAGACTACACAAAAAAAGAAAAAACAATCACGGTGTAGGGTCGGTCATTCAACAAAAGTGCTCAACTTCGCTAAAAAAGTTTTCACACCAAAAATAGTTTACACAACATTATTTTTTGTTTATATTTTGTGTAAGTAAAGAATCTGTGTACAAATTCCAAAAAGATATTATGAACCAAGTTATCACTTTTTTTTTTCATCAAACACATACGTGTGGGGACACGTATGTGTTTGTGTGAATAAAAGTTTTTGAGTTTCAATTCTAAGTATGGGGAGCCCCCAATATTTATTATTATTTTTTTATTTTTGCATCAAAATCTTAATGCGGCTCACAGAATACATCTACCTACCAAGTTTCAACAGTATAGCTCTTATAGTTTCGGAAAAAAAATGGCTGTGACATACGGACGGACGTGACGAATCTAAAAGGGTTCCGTTTTTTGCCATTTGGCTACGGAACCCTAAAAAATATTTGTAAACGCATCCACAATACAGGAAAAATGCCTAGAGCGGGGCAACAATTTTGTTTAAAATCAAAATCAAAATCTAAGCATTTATTTCAAATAAACCAGTTACAGGCACTTTTGAATTGTCAGAAGGTCGTTCAGTCAGTAAGGTGAAGCTAGTCGCCCATTCCAAAGAGTAGGTACCTATGGAGAAGAACGGGCAAGAAACTCCATGGACACTCTTTTAAATTATCAAGCTATTGATACAAATATTTGATTACATCATTCATTTTGAAATCAATCGTGTGAGAACGATGCAGAAATATATTGTACGCTGAGAGCGTCCATTATGAAAAAAAAAAAACAACAATTCAGAATTTAAAATACGCCGTAGCAGCTAAGAGATGACCAGTCCCCTCTGACGGCGTCCGTTCACGAACATGACGTATGGATCAGCATCATTCAGCTCAACCATATTGAAGGGAACCTAATGACCCAACACACACGCCACCACCAGCGAGACATTTTAGTGAGCATGACATACTCTCAACAGCCATAGCACTATCAAGTCAATAAACGACTAACCCAACAAATAGATGCTTTACAGCAAGTAGATCGTGCTCACACGTGTTCCATGCAATTATACAATACTAGGAAATTGAATCTACACAATGCAAAGACAGTTTTGTCATCATGGTTTTGGTACTTCCCTTGTGGTACCGGGCATAGAATAGTACCTACCTATCTCCTCCCGTGGTTGTCGTAAGAGGCGACTAGGAACTCTCACCAGGGAAGCGAGTAGCGCGCTTCTCTTGTGGAATATCAAACTATTGCGATCCACAACCCGCCAGCCAAGCATGGGGATTATGGCAATGCCCCCTCATGGAATTAAAACCTTGGGGAAGGCAGTGGACCTCTATATGGTAAGAAGAAATTAGTATCATCATCATCATTTAGTCGGTCTCCGTGGCGCAGCGGTCAACCCGCCTGCCTGCGACGTGGAGGCCCCGGGTTCGATCCCCGGCCAGGTCATGATGGAAAACGATTTTTTCCTGATTGCCCTGGGTCTTGGATGTTTATCTACATATGTATCTATTATAAATATAGTATCGTTGAGTTAGTATACCATAACACAAGTCTCGAACTTACTTTGGGGCTAGCTTAATCTGTGTGATTTGTCCGGATATATTTATTTTTATTTATCATCATTAACTTTTATCGTCCCACTGCTGGGCACAGGTCTCCTCTCATACACAGAATGATTGAGCGTGGTAATTACGCTTGCTCAATGCGGTTTGGCGATTTCAGACTTAAAGTCCAGGTTTCCTCAGGATGTTTTCCTTCATCTTGCAATCAGTCATTGGTATCCAAGATATACTTAGAAAGTACATATAACTTAGAAAAGTTACATTACATTACACACTCATACATGAGAGGCATGAGCTGGCCACTAGGCCACCAGGACTTAGGAAGAAGAAGTATGTACTTACCAAAAAGCCAATTGAGAATGGTCATAGATCCCAACGTATCTTCATATATTCGTTTTTTAGTTATAAATTCTCCTATACAGGAACAGTTGTTTTCTATTGACGATCTGAAATATTATTTATAAGCTTGAATGTCAGTGCAGCCACCCAGTTCGATTGATCAGCACCCTGATTGCTTAACACACTATCTGTTCGCGCAATATTTTGTTATCTGTTGGTGCATTCAATCACATTTTTTCTATAGTGCGTTTCATCTAAGAGTTCCTTTGACGTCATGTTGGCACTAATGCAAATTAGTGTGAGAGAGAAAGAGACGCAGAGTGCGTTTACCTTGTTTACGATAGTGACAAAAATGAATGCCAACATGGCGGCAAAGGAACTCTTAGATGAAACGCACTATACGCGGTAACATTTATGATGAATGCCTTTCAGCCCCCTAATCGGCGAACACATTTTTGTCAAATGATTGCGACTAGTTGGCATCAGTTGGGTTCGTTCGGACCGCCCATTGGTCCGTTCAGTCCAAACGATCCCAACTAGTCGCAATCATTTGACAAAAATGTTTTCGCCGATTAGGGGGCTGGTTCCTGTATCTCCTTTCTTATCCGTCCTACACCATAACTATACTGCAAGGAAAGAGACGGCTACAAGTTACGTGAGTGTCATGCCGTGCATTTGACAATCAAAACGTCAACGTCAAAGTGTCAAATGATTTATCTACGGATATTCAATTTCCACCAAATGCTTAACAGCACGCGTGCTTTCCACCGCTAAAACTTATAATTAAACTGCTAATGGTAGGAAATAAATTTACGCATATTTTACGTCAGAATTATGTGAACGTCTTTGCCGATTTTCACCCAAGTCACGGATGAAACAAATGTGAAGTTCCACTGTGAAGCTCCTGCCGATCTTCCTCAAGTTACGGACAGAAAACCAAGCCACGTGAGTCATTATCTTATATCCAATCACACTCTAACACAGTGGTTCTCAAACTTTTTAAATGACGGAACCCTTTTGGGAAGAAAAATACTTGATGGAACCCTACAATAAAACAATTGTTTTTTAAGTGTATTTTTTATTAATCAGCATAATAAAAGTACAATGTAACAGTTACTAATTATTATTTACTTCACCACCTGGCAATGACAATAATAGAAAACATTAAAAAAGAAAGAATCTAACTACATAGTGGGAGGTATGAAACTGTTTTTTATTTTTCATCAATTGGTTGATATCAGGCTTGATGGAAGAAAGTTGGAGTCTCATATCAGCCTCGGCGTCCAGTCTATTGCGATATTTTGTTTTCGTGGCTGCATAGGTAGAGAATCCTGTTTCACATAAATATGTAGTTGGGAACGGGAGAAGAATATCCAGAGCCATTTGGCCAAGCATTGGATATTCATCTTGGATTCTGCACCAAACATCATTGAGAGGCGTCGTTTTGAACAATGACTCCATACTTGTGTCTGATGACATTTCTAAAAGAGATTCATAGATTTCGTTTGACATGTTTTCAGGCTTTTCCAAGTTGGGTAAAAAAGGATTATGAATCCATGAGTTCACTTTAATTTTTGTATTGTGCTCTTCTGGAAAATACTTTTCAAAAGATGCGCGCATCGAACTCAGGTATTGGACCAATTCTTCAAAAACATCATCTTTAAACATTTCCGAGTCGTTTTCGCTAACAAACTCACTGAGTAATGTAAAGCTTTCTATTTCTTTCTTACCAATGCAAATGATCCAAAAGTCTAATTTTCTCTTAAAAGCAGTTATTTTATTATAGGCCTGAAACACTGTTGTTTGTTTGCCTTGCAACGATAAATTCAATTCGTTAAGTTTTTGAAAGATATAAAGTAACGTCAGCAAAACAAACTACCTATATTTAAAATATATTGTAACACATGTTTATACAATTAAATAACGTTAATAACGTTTTGTCTTCGCACGGCCGCGGAGTCCGCGCAGCCGCGGAGCCGCGGAGCGACCAGAGAGAGGCGTTTTGATTTTTTTTTTCTAAATTCTTGCGGAACCCCTACAGAGGTATTACGGAACCCTATGGTTCCGCGGAACACACTTAGAGTATAGCTGCTCTAACAAATGTGTTCATCAAATTCGATACAACAACTAGGTGTAGGTCGTAACGCCTTTTTCAAGAAACGTAATGTAACCAGTTACTTGATCGGCGTAACGTGTTATAAAACAAGTTATTTTTGTAGCTAGTTATTTTAATTCAGCTACTGTGATTGTTTACATAAATATTATCACCAACTATACAGTTACACACGAAACGAAACGTGGTCCTTATTTCACGTAACTAGTTACAATAAACAGCGACGCGCGCCGCCGCGGCGGCATTGTGATGCACGATACGGCTACCCGCTACGGCATAACGTGTGTATGAAATAACGCATAGTCCGTTCGTGTGTGGAGTACTGCAGCCACATTTGGGCTGGTGCTGCTAAGTGTCACCTGGCCACTTTGTATTCAGTGGAGAGGCGTGCGAAGAGGCTGATTGGTGACCTTGATTTAACTCGAGTTGGTCTCCAAAGCCTAGAGCACAGGCGTAGAGTAGCCAGCCTTTCGGTGTTTTATAGGATACATTTTGGGGAGTGTGCGAGGGAATTGCACGATTTAATTCCCCCATCTCCGTTCCACCATCGGACGACCTGTCGTACGGCGAGTTTCCACCCTTATGTTGTTAACACCTCTACGATCCGGAAGAAGCGTTTCGCCTCCTCCTTTATACCGCGTATATCGAGGGACTGGAACAATCTGCCGGCGGCGGTGTTTCCGTCGGACTACAATTTGAGTGTCTTCAAGGCTAGAGTGAATAGGCTCTTAATAAACTAGTGCGCTTTACCATCAACGATTGCGTCACTGCTTACCATCAGGCGGGATTGCGGTCAAGCGCTGGTTTATAAATTAATAAAAAAAAAAAATACAAAAATAACTACTTTTTAATTTGACTCGTAACTAGTTATTCAGTTACACATCGCGTCGCTGGTTATTGTAACCAGTTACGTGAAATAACGACCACGTCTAACAACAACTTACAATTAGAAATTAAATTATAATTCATTCTCACAACATTCACATATTTTCTTACAAGATACAGTCCATCAACACTCTCAGTAGCAAAGGGTTTCATTTTGACAGTTCAACAACTTTCATTGCGTTATTTTTCGAACATATGGAGCAATGGTTTAACAATAGGCTACAAAATGATTCCAATTTATAATAATAGTGTGTTACGCAATCAGGGTGCAGGTTAAGCTACGCTTGCCGCGGTTGGTAAGTGGATGGGTGACCATCTTCACATAATGGTACTTAACTACTGCTGGTATTCGCATGTGGCGTCGTAGATACCACCATACCTCAAAAACCATCCTGTACACACGTAAGTACGATCATTGAGTGCAGTATATGTTGAGTCAGGGTTGCGAGTTGGTTCGGTGGGTCGGCAACTACTCTAGGTGGCTGACGTGACCCGAACCCCGGGTCACCGTCGGGCAATCCGGTCTCCTCACTGAGAGGAACTGGGGGCCCCGTTTGCCTCCGGGCAAACGAGTGGGGCTAAGAGGAAGGACACCTCGCTGAAAAACCCTTGGCTGCTGCGTCTTCTCGCACAAGAAGACGTATCCAGCCCGGCCCCTCTCTATGGAGAGACCATTGTGGGCCGCCGGCGGGGGATTGGTGGTGCAGGCTATGCTATTTCCCATGACCCCGCCACTCAGGCGATGTGGTTGTGCCACTGTGGTTTTAGTGGGTATTCCCGGCTTCGGTTGGGCGAGTCCCACACACGCCCTTCGGGGTATGTTGCGTAAAGGCATTTCCACAGCGTCAAGAAGAAAAAAAAAAGGTGCGAGTTGGTTTACAAAAGAAACCATGGCCCTTGCCTGCAGGCAAGTGAAGGATCACGGGAGGGTTTAAGTCAGTAAAAGTCTGACACGACCTTCGCTCCACCCAGAGAGGGAGAGGTCATTTGATGAATTCCCATACCAAACAAAAAAGGATATACGTACTTACCTCAGTATATAGGGTGTTACTTTTTCACAGTTAGCAGTGTACTGTTCCATCGCCAGAGAAGGCGCTAGAATTAACTTTTCATAGCCCGCCCTGGTTACTGCAACTGAAATTCCACATATTTTGGTACACAAAGTGGGGACAACAGCAGGTCAAGTTACCCAAAAACGGCGCAGATTTTTCTTTCTATTTCATCAAGAAAAGGATAGAAGATAACATTTTAGTTTAATCCTGCTAAGATACTCCATAGACAGTTAAGACGCGATTATAAACAGGGCGACCAAAAATACGTAGTTTTACGCCAGGACTGTCCTTTTCTTAATGAAATAGAAAGAAAAATATGCACAGATTTAATTTAGTTTGTGAACTAGGGACTCGGGGCCACTGTCAAATATTTCCAACCAATCTTGAGCTTTAATACTTTAGAAATAAAGTTGAAAATCTAATAAAGAAATTTGACAGTTTTTAGTAGCTTGATATACTATCGTCCATATAAAACTAAAATTATTAATAATAATGTCATATTAGCCCCAATCCTTCTAATTTAAAACGTTAAACATTTAGTCACAGTATTATTTCGGCGACAAACTAATGTCAGAAACTCTTTTTTTATATCATAAACTAAATCGCAATCCGCATGATGGTCCACAGTGATGCCATCGTTGATGGTAAAGCGCGCTAGTTTATTAAGAGCTTATTCACTCAATAAACCTGAGTGATTAGGAAGGAAGATGGCAGTTGAGCGAGTTAATGCTATTTTAAACCTAACAACACGACCAACGATGCTGCGCCAGCCGGAGATTGATCTGGAGACCCTCCACGAGCAAAGTCCCGACACAACAACATTTGGCGCATCGTTCCCGGAACACATCGCAACACAACTGCTTAGACCGGTCCTCCGTACGGCTTCACCAGACATCATGCCGGAACACGAAGAATCGCTTGGCGGCAAGATTTTGTCTGGTGGGTGATAACTTTTGCCGGCATCCGATGTTATGGCCTACCAAAAAACGACAGAAAAAACGACATAAAATAAAGTGTCGTCAAGGCTAGAGTGAATAGGTTCTTAATAAATTAGCGCGCTGTATCATCACAGATTGCATCACTGCTTACCACCAGGTGGGACAAATTTGTATCCATTTGTCGAAAGATGTCAAATTCCTTACCATTTATATCATGCTTCTCTTCCATCAACCCTCTCAATGTAATATGGTCTTCTAAGTATTCGATAATAGCTGAATCATGGCTCAATGGTGTTACCTGTACACAAAATTATTCCGTACAAAAATACTTGTTTGTGGTTAGACGAAACACCATCCTTTCGGGATTTTGCTTATGGGATTCTCGTTTCCTCGGCCATAGGTGAAGGTTTTTTTTTAAAGGTTTTTGTTTAAAAAAAAAGATGTCCCACACTAGGAATCTCTCCTGTATCCTGGGTGCGTTTAAAAACATATAAACTCAGATACACTAATAGCAAGACCCGGAACAACTATTATAGGTCATACAAATATTTGTTCCGTGCGGGAATCAAACCAGCGAGACGCAGGGCAGCAGTTAATAGCTTAACCACTGCGCTAACTGTGCAGTCAAAGAGGTAAAACACCGTGGAAGTTTTAGCTGGCGGGAAACCAGTGTGGGACAAAAAAAGGGACAGAAACACCATAAGGCCGCTGCCTGAATCTTGCGGGCAGCGGGGCGGCGGCGGCAGAAGCGCGGGAGCCGGGCGGGCATCGAAGACCCGTTCTCGAAACTAGCGGGCAGATCGCGCGTCACTATAGCCGCGTAATGTGTGTTCATGATTGTGTCGACGAGATATTTGTTTTTATTCGCGAAAGAAATGCCTGAACAATGGCGGCAACATCTTTTTGATTCAAATTTATTCCTAACTCTCGGGCACCGCTCGCTGCCCGCAAGATTCGAGCGCAAGAAGTACACCGCTCGCTGCCCGCCACCGCCACACTGCCGCGCCGCTGTTTTCGAGAACCGGTCCGTTTGATTTTACGCATAAGATCCTGCCGCTCACTCGCCGCCGCCGCCGCCGCCGCCGCCGCCGCCGCCGCCGCCGCCGCCCCGCTGCCCGCAAAATTCGAGGCAGAGGCCTAAGAGTTTTTATGATCAGATTTTTTTTGCGGATTGGAAATCATGAAATGACCTCAATTGCTCTGGGCGGAGCTGAAGGGCGTGTCAGACTTTTACTGACTAAAACCCATCCGTGGTCCTTCACTTGTTATGCGCCAGGGGTCACGGTATGCACAGACTTCATTTCAAACGGCTTTACTCTTTCTTGGAATAGCAGCTTACTTTTAACATCGCACACAGCTAGGACGTTAGCTGACAGCCTCCGTAGCGTAGCGGTAGCGAACGCGGCCATTGCGCAAGGAGGCGCGGGTGTAAAACCCGTGCAGTGCAAATATTTGTATGTATGAATATTTGCACTGATCTGGTCGTGCCCTGGAAAGCACGTTAAGCCGTTGGTTCCGGTTGCCATACGAACATTTAGTGGCAGTCGTTATGGGTTGTTGGAGCCCTGTCCAAAAATTGGTCTAACTGCAATGCTTCTATATCGCCCATGGGTTGTGGAGGTTAGACGGCAGTCGCTTCACCGAAAATATCAAAGTTTAGCCAAAATCTCCGAGAGCGGTTGGCGTAAACGGAATGCCGTTCGAAGTTGTTTCAGAATACGTGTACCTCGGGCAAACGTTGCAATTAGGGAAAAACAACTTCGAGAAGGAGGCAAATAGAAGGATCCAGCTGGGATGGGCAGCATTTGGTAAACTTCGTCGGTTATTTTCGTCGCCCATACCCCAATGTTTGAAGACTAAAATCTTCAACCAGTGCGTTCTACCCGTCATGACCTACGGAGCCGAGACGTGGACAATAACGGTCAGACTAGTCCATAAGTTTAAAGCCGCTCAGCGAGCTATGGAGCGGGCTAAGTTGGGCGTCTCTCTGAAGGACCGCATCAGAAATGTGGTGATCCGACAGAGGACCAGAGTCACTGACAAAGTTGAGAGGATTAGCAAGCTGAACTAGCAATGGACTGGTCACATATGTCGCAGGACCGACAACCGTTGGGGTAAACGAGTCCTCGAGTGGAGACCGCGTCTCGGCAAATGTAGCGTAGGACGCCCTTGGGCGAGATGGAGCGACGACATCAAAAAGGTGGCTGGCTGTGGCTGGCGGAGAACTGCTCAGGATCGAGCTTGTTGGCGTGCCATGGAGGAGGCCTATGTCCAGCAGTGGATGAGTAGAGGCTGATGATGATGAGCCAAATTCAGCAGTTAGACTGGTAAAGCGGACTCCAGACTCCAAAGCTGAAAAAGCTTCGGATACGACTGGGATTAACACTGAGATGATGATGAAACATAGGACCTTAGCCGTGAGTCTACCGGTGGGCTCATTACCAACCCAGACGCTGTACGTTACCGTATACCGATACTGTGGTCCCTGGCATGTTAGGAAGGCAAAGGAACACACCAGGGCCCACGATATCTCTTTCAAGCAACTCAGCATCGGTCTTCATTGACCCCGTCACGATATGCTGACATCTCTTTGAGGCACACGTGAACACAACGCGCCGCCGATCCGGGCCAGTGTGGCTACCATGAGTCGATCGTCGATATCGAGCGCGTTTGACTCATCGATTGGCCCGCTTCAAGGTTGTAAGAACTCTCGACCAATGAGAGCGCCAAACGAGCTCGATGCGTATAATCGAGTCTCGTAATGAAAACTTATGGTAGTCACACTGGTCCTTACCGAACGGCGAGCCACATATTGCTGATTGACTGGTTTCGTAGTTGCCTGTATGGCCGCCGGCAACGTGTATGAGTAGAAGAGTTTTGCTCTTTGTGGTGTTATACTTCTCGCTGCCAGCAAGCTTAGACCGCGCCTACGGTGGCCGGGAGTTCGGTATTAATCCCGATCAGGGCGTCCCCTGCGGCGGCTAAGAGAGAGAGGGCGCTGAGATTCCCGCTCCCTCACTGCCGTCAGATTCTGATCCAATGATACTTACATTGTAACTCCGGACTCGTAACTCCCGGCTGATGGACGGCAAGATGGCCGCCACTCTTTGAACCGACGCGTCGCGATACATCGGCTCACCGCTCTTACACATCAAACGACGCGTAGCCCCGTTCGATAGTATTACTTTTAAAACACACGGACGACGAATTGAATCTGTGAATACTGTTACCTGTAATAAAATACACGGCTTGTATTATGTGGAGGAGGTAAGCAGATAAACATATAAATGTAAGTATCTATACAACGATATTTTTAGGCCAATAGGGCCACCAGCACAACATACAAAAAAGACCGACCTACCGACCTCGCCGAAGAGGTCCATCGCGACGCGTTTAACGTAGTAGCCCCCTCCCCCATCCCTTGTCCGATGAAGGTCAGCCCGCGCCGCAGCTGAGCCAGTAAATATAACTTCCCAACCATGACCTCTGAGTTTGTTTCGGACGTTTCTTCTCAGAGCTAGTACTAGGGAACGCCGCGGTCATCAAATCGAATTAAAATAAAAATTCGATCCAGCCGTCCCTTGCTGTTCTCACGCCATAAGTCGAGGTTCGTACCCCACAGAGGGTGCCCTTAGCGTGTAGTCGCTTAGTTTTTAGTTGCCCTGGCTGGAGGCTTTAAATTCATTTAAGGCAGCCACAGGATAGTACGGTTAAGTAGTCGCGACCTCTCAAGGTCAACTACGAGATGCCATATAAAAAAAAAACGTTATTTTTACTTTATTCGAAGCCTAAATATAGTTTGTTCAGAATAAGCAACTGAATCGATTCCAATAATTTTTACATTATGTTATATTTTTTCCCAAATACATTTAGAAATTGTTGCAGTGTGGTTTCCAAGCGCGCCATGCAGCTTACTGTAGATCATAGTACTGCGCACGCCGCAAAAAGCTGACGCCACAGGACAACGCTTTGCTCGCCCACCCGGGCAAAGGGTTGACCATATTTTTGTTGAGACAGCCAAGTAGGATAACAAGCTCATAACTTTGTGATTTTTCATGATATATTTTTAAAATTTTGTACATAGATTCTTTCCTTAAAAATATTGGGCATATGTTTCGGGTGTCGCATAAACAAAAAATAACTTATATTATGTCACACTTGGAGGGGGACGGGATTAATACAGTGTGACAAGGGGTAACCTTCCCCTTGTCACAGATAAGCTGTGGTATAAACCATCTCTAAAATCCTGTACCATACTAGTATAAGTTTTGGCTGGAAAGTCACGCAGAGTGTCACGCTCATTTTTCACTGGTCTTTTAAAATTATTGCATAGTGGCCACATCATGACTTTGTCTCAAACCTCCATCGTAAGACGGGTCACGCGGCCGGCTTTTTCGACATGAACAATTAATTATGTGACATTGGCTAAATGCACAAACCGTGCGAAGCCATAAAAGAAAGAAAGAAAAAGAGCATACTAGTATATCGCTCACCTTGTATAATATATCCGCAGATCTACAATCTAAATTTTTCATATTGTAACAGAAACAAGGATCAAAGTTTTTATAAATATTTGAAGTTAATTTATGAGTTAAATAGTTACGCCCCGCGGTTACACTCGCGTTAGTTTCGATTCAGCGGGAATATCAGAATATGAAGTATCATCATCATCATCATCAACGTTTTTATTGTCCCACTGCTGGGCACAGGTCTCTTCTCATATAGAGAAGGATTGAGCGTAAATACCAAGCTTGCTCAACGCGGGTTGGCGGTTTCAGATTTAAAGTCCAGGTTTCCTCAAGATGTTTTCCTTCACCTTTTAATCAGTCATTGGTGTCCAAGATACACTTAGAAAGTACATATTATGAAAAGTTACATTGGTACTTGCCTGACCTGGACTCGAACCTGCACACTCATACTTGAGAGGTTGGTGTTTTAACCGCTAGGCCACCTCGACTTAATACTTATAAAAAGTATCCTATGTGTTATTCCTGTTTATAAACTATCTGAGTGCCAAATTTTATCCAAATCAGAGAGAGAAACAAACATCCATCCATCCATACTCAAACATTCGAATTTATAATATAATATTAGTAGAATTCTAGGTTTTTTACAGATTTATGAATTAATTTTAAATTTTTTTTACAGATTCATGAATTAATTTTACATTTTATTACAGATTTATGAATAAATTTTACATTTTATTACAGATTAATGAATAAATTTTACATTTATTTACAGATTAATGGATTAAAAATTAATCCATTAATCTGTAAATAAATGTAAAATTAAACATTTCTTTTTTACAAATTCAGGTCTATACTAGTAACCAAACGCAGCAACTGGTATATACTAGTATAGGCGCTAATAAATACACACATCAAAAGTGTCTAGGGATCAAGCATTTTTATGCGGATTTCTTGAGATTGAGATGTGGCTTTGTAATAAATTTATGATTTTATAAATTTATATGGATCCTTTTTGGTGCATTTCATAATTTGAATCAGGAACTGTGAATCAAATTCGAGTAAAAGATGAAAATCAGCTGTCAATATTTTCCCTATAAAAACATACAACGCATTGAAGACATTATTAGTGCTACTGTTTCCCTACTACTGATTAAAACCAACGTTATTATGGAGCGGCGACGTCATTTAAGCAGGGAAGAAATGCTCAGAGCCGTGGGAATGATAGAAGCTGGTTCCCGGCAACGTACTGTGGCTTTAGCTCTGAATACAAGTCAGAGTGTTATCAGTCGACTTTGGACACGTTACCGAAGCACTGGTACCGTGGCTGAGCGCCATGGAGGACGGTATCGCTGCACCACACGGAGACAAGACCGATACATTCAAATCTTAACTCGAAGAGCTCCAACAATAACCGCCATGATGTTAGCCGTGAGGCTTCATCACTCTTCAGGGAACTTAATTAGCGACCAAACAGTCAGAAACCGCTTGCATGAAGTGAACCTTCATTCCCGAAGACCGCTACGGGTACCACCTATAGCAATGCACAATCGTAGGATTCGATATCAATGGGCTCTTAAACACAGAAATTGGGCAGAAGAACAATGGCGTTTCGTGTGCTTTTCTGATGAGTCTCGTTTTGGTATGAGACCGGATACAAGACGTATACGACACTGGAGAACCCCTGGACGCCAACAGCGATTAAAATCCTGCCAGGAAGTCCATCCTTATAGTGGTGGAACCATCATGGTATGGGCGGGTATTTGGATCGGCGGAAGAACTGAGTTGATTTGGATCAGAGGCAACCTCAACGCTCAAATTCGTTCCTCTACAAATGCAAATCGGTCCCTTATTTCAGTTAATGCATGATAATGCACGACCGCACACCGCAAGAGTTGTAAGACAGACTCTCGCCGCAGCTAACATCAATGTCCTGCCCTGGCCTGCTCAGTCGCCAGACTTGAACCCGATTGAGCATGCATGGGATATGCTACAGAGAAGAACTCTGCCGAATATGGAGGGTATCCAGTCGCAAGAAGACCTTTTTTTGTTGTTGCAACGAACATGGGCGGCCATTCCACAGCGTGATTTGGATGAACTCATTTTGAGTATGCCAAACCGATGTTCTTGTGTTGTTAGTGTTCGCGGTAGAAACACGGATTATTAATTGTTTAAGTTACCCAATAAAATTTTAGAGAAAACTGTTATTTCAGTCTTTTTTTCGAACTTTTGTGTTAGTGGTTCAAATGTCAAATATCCCTTTATTAGGAAAATGGCAAATTTCTTTATTAATGCAAAGGTGACTTGGTTTATCGTTACTGTGACAAACGAAAACACTTTATTTGATGAATCCTTAAAGAAAATTTTAATTAATATCAATCAGGAGAAAAGTTATTGCAAAAATATATGTTGATCCCTAGACACTTTTGATGTGTGTATTAAAGATAAGTATAGTGCGTTTCATCTAATAGTTCCTTTGCCGTCATGTTGGCATTCATTTTTTGTCACTATCGTAAACAAGGTAGACGCACTCAGCGTCTCTCTCTCTCACACACACTAAGTTGCATTAGTGCCAACATGACGGCAAAGGAACTATTAGATGAAAAGCACTTCAATAAATTCAGTTTCTTGCAGATGTGCTTTTGAACCGAATAAACACTCGTGAGGGGGAGGGGGGCACGGTATACGTGGAAGGGAGAGGGGGCACGTTACACGTCTAGGGGGGCGGGGAATAACAAAGTGTGACCGGAGGGAGGTTAAGACAAGCTTTGTGATATGATAAATTTCAAAAATCTTGCACCGTACTAGCTAAACAACAATATCAATCGAAAACAAACGTCGGGCTGTTGTCCACTAGACCCGTAAAGACTTGTCTGATCGGAGAACCCTCCCGTCCTAACAGTGGTTGGTACACACGTCGCCAGCATATGTAGAAAGGCAATAGGAATCCACAAGCAGTTAACCAGGGCCGCAAAAACGAGCTGGGGACTTCGTCCTGAAGTCATAAGAATAATATATGTGGCCGCCGTGGAACCAATCATCCTGTACGCAGCCAGCGTATGGGCTCCGGCCGCTAGAAAGCTGGGAGTCATAAAGCAGTTGGGAACAGTTCAGCGCGGTATTGCACTGAAGCTGTGTAAGGCATATCGGACGGTCTCTTTAAATTCTACGCTGGTGCTGGCTGGTATACTACCCCTCGACCTCCGGGTTCACGAGGCAGCATCGTTATATGAAGCCAGAAGGGGGGTGCCTCAGCCGGCACTCAGCGGCGGACTGGTCGAGCTGACTGCTTCGGCAATGGAGGCCCCACACCCCGCCGAGCGCGCGGAATTGGAGATTGTAAGCCTGGTAAGCCAAGAGCAACTCGATGCCCAGAACGAACTTGAGATTCGTATCTTTACGGACGGGAGCAAGATTGGGGACAAGGTTGGTGCGGCGCTCTCCATATGGAGTGGTGACGTCGAAACCGAAGTCCTCAAACTGGTTCTCCCATATTACTCCACCGTTTACCAGGCTGAGCTTCTGGCGATATGCGTTGCAACTAGGAAAATTCTAGAACATTGGAAGTTGGAAGTTCGCAGTCGTTTGGAATCTTCAGCGACTCCATGGCAGCCCTTCAAACCATCCGAAACTACGACCGACACCACCCGCTGGCAGTAGAGGCAAGGGCAAACTTGAGATTATTGTCCATCCAAAACAGGGCTGTTACCTTGTTTTGGATCAAAGCTCACGCAGGGTTGGCAGGGAATGAGAGGGCCGACGAATTAGCCAAGCGAGCCGCCGAAGATTCCGGGCGAAAGCCGGACTATGACTTGTGTCCGGTTTCATACGTCAAGAGATGCATTCGTACGGCAACTCTTGACGAATGGAACCGGAGATACAGTTCCCAAACAACTGCTTCAGTGACCAAATTGTTTTTCCCTGATGCCGTGGCTGCCTACAGGATAGTCAGGAAGTGCAAAATTAACAATGTTATCACACAAATTATGACGGGGCACGGTGGGTTCTCAGCATACTTGTACCGTTTCAAGTGTAAGGGGAGCCCATCGTGCATTTGCGATTCTGAAACTGAAGAAACTGTGCCACATGTATTGTTCGATTGTCCCGTCTTTGACAGAGAGAGACTAGAGGCCGAACACTTACTAAACGCCACACTTGACGTCAAAAATATTTGTAAAATAATAGCGGGCAAAAATAGAGGAATCCTATTAGAATATTGCGTAAAAATATGTGAGAAAGTTATAATAAGAAATAAAAATGCATAAGCAAAAAATGTTTACACAATATTATATATAATATTAATGATAAGCATTTAAATAGTTGTTTGTTTGTATTTGTATTGTATTTAAATGTTAATGGAATCAAAATCAAATAAGAAATAAATATTAAGTAGCCCAAACAAATCGCAGTTATTAGAATAAGACTTAGTAAGTAGTAGCCGTAGGAATGTATGTTTAACTATAACTAGGAATAAATATGTAGGTAGTCTGATAAACTGTTAACGCACGAAAGTGAAGCTTAGTATAAGTATAGGCTCCGATTATGTTGGAGGTAGCAGAATTAAAAAAAAAAAAAAAAAAAAAAACAGTGGTTGGTACCAAATTGATATCTGATATATTTAAAATTACAAAGATGGTGTAAACCTTTTTGAATTACTGGCACAGGATTTTTTTAAATAAGTTTGTGTTCAATTCTTATCCAAACTAACTGCTGTAAAAAAAGAAAAGAAATCTGTTGCTTTTTTCATGACATTGGTTAGATTGAATTTTATATTTGAGAGCAGTGGTGACCTAGCAGTGTGGGTAGTTTTGACAGGAAAGTCAAGATGGGTGTCACGCGCATTTTTCATTGGACTTTTAAAATTATCGTTACTAAACAAAAAAGCGTGATTTATGTAGTAAAAAGTGCATTCAGTAATTAATTGATAAAGAACATTGAAATATCGCTGCATAGTGGTCATATCATGGCTTTGCATCAAATCTCCTAGTAGGCGGCTCACGCGGCCGTTTTTTCAACTGTCATTGGCGATATCCGCCATTATTGTGAAATAATTTTTTTAAAGAATTTCTATAATTTGTTACACGTGTTATTGGCAAAATTATTGTGGTATCTAACCACAGAGGCCATTGAAGAGTTGAAGTAGTATTCACTCTAAAGAAAAGAAAGAAAGAAAGACCTAGCAGTGTCAGCCGCTACTTACAAGTTGCAGATCGTAGACTCTAAGGCCTCTGTCTCGAATCTTGCGGGCAGCGGGGCGGCGGCGGCGGCGGCGAGTGACCGGCAGGAACTTAAGCGTAAAATCAAACGGACCGGCTCTTGAAAACAGCGGCGCGCCAGCGGGGCGGTGGCGGGCAGCGAGCGATGTAACTTCTCGCGCTCGAATCTTGCGGGCAGCGGGCGGGCAGCGAGCGGTGATCGAGCGTTAGGAATAAATTTGTATCAAAAACATGTTGCCGCCATTGTTCAGACATTTCTTTCGCGAATAAAAACAAATATCTCCTCGACACAATCGTGAACACAATACTATGCGGCTATAGTGACACGCGATCTGCCCGCTAGTTTCGAGAACGGGCCGTAGATACCTGCCCGGCTCCCGGGCCGCTGCCGCCGCCGCCCCGTTGCCCGCAAGATTCGAGGCAGCGGCCTAACCCCATCAGGTGCTGCTTTGCTTTGTGTAAAATATTTCTTCACCACTGCTCTCAAAACGGTGAAGGAAAACATCGTGAGGAAACCAGCATGTCCTGAAGGCAAAAACTTTCAAGACATGTGACATCTACCAGCTAGCACTGGGCCCGCATGGCGAGGCCGGTGGACCTTTGGGTTTGGTCGCGGGCGCATAGAGTGGGGACTCTGTGCACCCATCAAGTGACCCCAGTGAAGACGGTGGCACAGTGGTCACGCACTGCGGTTCACAGCGAGGCTTAGGAGAGGCCCCTTTACAGTCTTCTCAGAGATGTGCCATTACAGGTGTTGCGTTGACTTGCCTTACAATGCATTTAAAGCATAGATCAAATAGGGATGTATCCAAGGTATGAAAATAAAAAAAAAATTAGTCCGTCTTATCTAATATATAAAATTCTCCTGTCACAGTTTTCGTTGCCATACTCCTCCGAAACGGCTTGACCGATTTTGATGAAATTTTTTGTGCTTATCCGGTATCTATGAGAATCGGGTAACATCTATTTTTCATGCTAAATGTTAGAGGTAGTCCACCCCAATTTAATTTTTTATTTTTTAGACAAAATTTTTAATTTCTGTTTTTTTATGATACAACATATAATCCTCAATTTTCACCCTTCTACGATCAACCCTTATTTTTTAATAGTTATTTTAGTAATTTAATCAATTATTTATATGGCAAAACAACGTTTGCCGGGTCAGCTAGCAGATAATAAAAAAAAATTAAGACCCGTATTTTTTATTTTGTCGAACTTACCAAAAACTACTGAGATGTAGCGTATTAAAGTTACGGAGTAGGGGCTAATTACGTTACGCCGTTGGTATATTTTGTAGCATGGCGTGACGTCATGTGAAATTTCAAATCAATATATCTTCCTAAGTATTTGAATGAAAGAAAAAATAAAAAATACCGTGTTCAATATTTTTTATAAATCTATCTGATGGACATTAAATATTTTTTTAGGATACAACCCAATCCAAGCTTTGTTCAAAGGCATATTATTCTGTAAATGACTACTTCAATGATAAGAATAGCTGGTCGCTCTGATTAATTCAAAACAATGTGTTTCTTCTCCAAAATTTGCTTACTGACACATTATACGAAATCATATAATTTGCTTTTTTTTACAATGCATAAATATGTGAGCTGTCATGCCCTTTATACTTGAGGCTTTTATTTAGGTAATAAGTTTTTACTTATTTACATTTCCTATTTAATGATATTTTATTTTTTGTTTTTGCTTTTCTGGTATTTTGGCGTGGCTAGCTGGCATATGATAAATAATTTCAATGTTGTTGTATTTTCTTGTTTTCATCACTAAACACAGTCCCCCTTATTCATAAAAATTGCTTAAAGTTAAAGAGTGATTAGCGATTCTTTAACCATACATTTTTGACCTTTTAACGTTACGTAACTTAAATCATCCTTTATGAATAAACACCACAGTGTTTAAGGGGTTTATTCATAATAGATTTTTAAAGTTAAGTGACTTGCAAGCCTCTAAAATGTATGTTTAAAAAATAGCTAATCACTAGTTAACTTTAAGCAGCGTTTATGAATAAGGGGGAGTATTGTATAAAATCATGTGTTTTTTAAATGAACAGACAGCTGTGCTGCTGGGGAGTTTGTTCCGCCTCTTCTTCATCCCAGCGAAAGCACTAGGAAGTGTCGATGGGTGGGCGTTTTGGGGGACTGTCTTATGTATAATTGACTTTCCAAAAGTGCTGACTTTTGATTTTTGATTTTGCGCAGGGGCGGTTCCAGAATTGGTCTTTAAAGAGATATCGGGATCAACCCTATGTGTGGATAATGATCGAAATCACCTGTTTTAGTGAGGTAAAAATCTCACACTCCTCGGTCCAAAAAAGTAAAGGCCTGCATTGCAGATAACGGCCCACTCCTTCTCACCGAAAGGAGGCTTGGGTCCCAAAAGTGGTAACATTATATTATAGACTGATTATTTATTTATTTATTTAAACTTTATGCACAAACATTGCACAATGGCAGACATAATGCCTTAGGCATTTTCTACCAGTCTACCTTGAGGTGATGCAGACACAAAACATGGTAGGTGCAAACAAATTAAATTTAAAAATATTATAATAAGTACATACATACAAAATATTAAAAAAATAGAAAAAGAATAAATTATATGCGACACCTGAAATGAAATGAAATCGTTTATTAAGCAAGTAGAATCACTGATCACTTTTACAGGTCATGTTTTTTTTTTTACTAGATCAAGCCGGCTTTTCCTAACTGACTACATCTGAGAAGAAATAACCAAAACAAACTCAAGGATCATCGTCTTTTTTCAAGTCCAGACATTAAAAATGAAAATGTTTACAATAATTTACGTTGTAATTACGCATATTACTTAATAACAATGCTAAACAGAGCGAGCAGCTCAGTCCCAAGCTTTTTTGTCTTCTAAATGAAAACATGTGTCCAGTATTTTTAAGTAAAGAATCTAAATACAAAAATTTAAAAAGATATCTTGAAAAATCTCAAAATTACCAACTTATTATCTGGTTGTCTCAAAAAAAAAATATATAATCAACACACCGATCGCCCGCCCGCGCCAGCGGAGCCACGGCGCGCGGGGCCTGTCTCACTGTGCCCTAGTACTATGATCTACCGTGAACTGTGTTGTGCACTCGGTAACCACACTGCAACAATTTCTAAATGTATTTGGGAAAAAATATGTGGGATGATTTTGTCAATTTCTTGCGTAGGTATTTCCGAGCTTTAAATGTGTACCGACTTGTCAACGTCCTGATATTCTGAGGAAGATCATTCCAAAGGAAAACCGCCTGGACGAGAAACGAAGACTAAAGAAAACCAGTGCGGTGAAAAGGACATCGTAGAAGACAATTATTGGAAGAACGATGATTCTTATAATAAATATTGAAAATGAAAAGTAAGATAAGAAGGGGAAGGATATGTATGGCCTGAAAGTTCAGTGTAAAAGCCACTTACTTGCTCAGCAAACTTCACGACGTAGACGTTAGGGGGTAGTTGGAGAAGTCTCTGTAAGGGTACTCTGTTGCGATGCAAGATGGCTGCCGAACAAAGATCCGGACACAGTTGTGATAATCTTAGTGTTGTCCTCTGAGGTTTTGAACGTAGTTCTTCTATTATTAGTTTTAATTCTTTCGCTTTTTGGTCTGAGAACGAATTTATATACATTAAACTTATAACTTAGCACAGCGGATTAGCTCTTTGAAGTGGCAGTGGGCGGGCCACATAGCATGTAGAGCCGATCGCCGATTAGGTGGTCAGACGACCTGACCAAAATCGCAGGGAAGCTCGATGCAGGCCGCGTCGAACAAGTATTTTAGAAAATCCTAGGGGGAGGCCTATGTCCAGCAGAGGTCTTCATGTGGCTGGCATGATGATGATGAAACTTATAACCTCACGCCTTCTTTTGATACTGGTATTGACTGGCACCCACTAAATGAGTTATGGAGGTCAAATAAGCATAAGTTTTATGTAAAATACTGACACTCTGCTGCATCTGGTTGGACTGGATGTCAACCCAAATAGTTGGAAGAAAATAGGCAGCTGAATATGACTGATGCATAGCAATTTCAATCACATATTAATAAGCATAAAGTTTAATTTTCCATGACAGACGGAAAAGCCTTAAGAATGTGTTAATACTTCTTCAGCCACCACTGCTGGACAAATGTCTCCTCCAAGGCTTTCCACTATAACCGGTATTGTACTGCTCGCATCCATCGGCTTCCCGCGACCTTCACCAGGTCATCGGTCCACCTTGTTGGGGGCCTCGCTAAGCTGCGTCTTCCGGTACGTGGCCGCCAGTCCAGAACCTCGGCCATCGGCCATCGGTTCTACGAGAAATGTGCCCCGCCCACTACCACTTAATTTTATACAAAACAATTTCAATTACAGGGTGTATCTGACATCGTAACGCAAAATTCGCGAAAAGGCTAGACCGCATGCCACTAATAAAATTATGATAGTCATTTATGTCGTTAATGAATGGTTACAAAATTCAAAGTGTTTAAAAAAAGTGTCGGCTCGGCTTTTGAACGTTGCAAGCGTGCCGCCGTGCGGGTTTGTAGATATGACGTTGATCCCTCATGTGAACTCTATTTAATCAGCTGATAAGATAGTATTTAGAGTCTTGTTTTCATTGATCTTTTTGTGTAATTAGCGAATTAATTAATTTTTACTTAAAAATCTAATAGGGTTATAAAAGTATAGCAATTATGAACGGCCTAAAGTGAAATTTTTTAATCATGAAAATGCCGACGAAAAATTCCACCACTGGGGGGTTCAGAATCATGTACTGGATCCATGGTACTCGTTTCTGCGTCGATGTCAGATACACCCTTTATATCTTCTAGAAAATAGGGTTTATTTTTCAATGCCATTAATGATCGATAGTTGGAACAGCCTTCAAGTATATGTTAATACAAATACGTACCAATATCACTCATATTCTCTAAGGCATAGAGTTTATTTTTCATAGTATTCAACGATTGATAATCCGTGCCTCCGTATTTAGTTTCCAAAAGCCTAGTTTTCATTCTGTTAAATATCGTGTTCCAGTGTGTTTCATCTAGAACTGAAAATATTATTTTTTAGGCGAATTACTTTCTTAATAAGAAGTGGACTTAGTTTTAATAGGACTTAGGGTTCTTAACGGCCCCAAATCTCTTGTTCACAACTAAACTAATTTTAAATACAATGTATCTTTTTCTTTATACATTATGTTAAGAAAACCCTGTCCGACCCATAAGGATAATAAAGGTAAGGTAAACACATGACCAAATATAATATAAAATTTTACGTAATCATCATAGTAACAATACAAATGAATTTTGAAATAATCTTTTCTTCCCGCGAATCAATTCCAATTTCTCCGAAATTTGGTAATTTAAAAAAAAAGTGTGAACACCGGTATTATTATGAGCGAATAGCGATGCGACCACGTGCCGCGCGCCCTGCCGCCCGCCGCCCGCGGAAGGGTGGTTAACGCACATTTATTAAGTTACCTCTTTTTGCGAAATAATATTTTTTTGGGGGATTTTTTTTTTAAGTTTAGCCCGGTTTTGTATGCATTAGTAGGATCAGTTATCGATACTTAACAAAACCTTCACGGGACGGACAGGGTTTTCTTAACATACTGTATTTTGTTAAGAAAAAGACAAAAGATAGACAACGATATCTTTTGCATATGCGAAACCTGAAATCAAATGAAATCGTTTATTAAGCAAGTAGGATTACTGATCACTTTTACACGTCATGTATTTTTTTTTTACTAGATGAAGCCGGCATTTCCTAACTGACTAGCTCTGAGAAGAAATAGCCGATACAAACTTAGGGATCATCGTCTTTTTTCAAGTTCAGACATTAAAAATGAAAATGTTTACAATAATTTACGTTATAATTACGCATATTGCTTAGTAACAATGCTTAGCAGAGCGAGCAGCTCAGTCCCAAGTTTTTTTGTCTTCTAAAAGAAAACATGTGTCCAGTATTTTTAAGTAAAGAATCTAAGTACAAAAAATTAAAAAGAAATCTTGAAAAATCTCAAAATTACCAGCTTGTTATCTGGTTGTCTCAAAAAAAATATGATCAACACATCGATCGCCCGCCCGCGCCAGCGGAGCCGCGGCGCGGGGGGGCCGTCTCACTGTGCCCCTAGTACTATGACCTACCGTGAACTGTGTTGTGCACTTATTGCAGTGTGGTTACCGAATGCACTCGGTAACCACACTGCAACAATTTCTAAATGTATTTGGGAAAAAATATAACATGGTGTAAAAATGATTGGAATCGATTCAGTTGCTTATTCTGAACAAACTATATTCAGGTTTCGTATAAGAAAAAATATTGTTGAAACAAACACAAATTGCAAAATACATAAAATCCACTCATAAAAATTAAATCGGAAGAGTGTGTCAGACTTTTACTGAATAAAATCCACCCGTGTTTCTTCACTGCCTGTGCGCCAGAAACACGGTTTCTTTTTTCGTAGGGATTCCGGCTCCCACACGCGCTCCACCTCCTCCTTTGCCAGCATCACTGCTTCGCAGCAGGAGGTGATGGCCTGCCTTGAACTCTCGCTCCGGACTATGGCCTGTGTTTTCATTACGAAACTCGATCGCCGATATCGAGCGCGTTTGGCGCTCTCATTGGTTGAGAGTTCTTACAACCTTGAAGCGGGCCAATCGATGAGTCAAACGCTCTCGATGTCGACGATCGAATCTCGTAATGTAAACTCACGGTAGCTACACTGGACCAGGGTCGGATGCGAGAAACCGTCGCCGTTCGCCGCCACGAGGACATGGCGGTGCTATACCCAAGCAGATCTCCACCGTATGCTCCACCGTGTCCTCAGGACGATGCACACAATGGTGACACTCTGGCGTTTCCTACCTCCTTATCCGGAACAGGAACCGCCCGAAACAACTGTGTCCGGTTAAATAGGACCCCCCCCTCCCCCCTTACACTCTAAGACAATACTTGACTACTTACTATTTTTACGCAATTCACTACAATACTGTAGCAAGGAATAATTAGCGTCACAGATCAATTGAAAATACTCTTTACAGACGTCCACATCTGAATCCTGCAGCTTAGCCAAATAGACGTCATTTAAAACGTTTACTGGTAACACTGGTAGCATTTTTTTTAGTATGGCAATACTGAAGAAGTCTAGGCGGTTGAACATACGGTTTATCTGAAAGAAAATTGTGAAAATAAACATAACACATATACATTTGTGACGCTTGCACGTCACTTAACTTTAATTATCATTTATGAATAAACCCCTTAAACACTATGGTGTTTATTCATAAACGATGATTAAACTTAGGTGACGTCCAAACGTGAAACATAAATGGTTAAACAGTCGCTAATCGCTAGTTAACTTTAAGCAACGTTTATGAATAAAGAGGAAAGGGTCTATATAACAAAAACTTAAACACTTGTTAAACGAGAATATTTGCACTGGTCTGGTCGTGCCTCGGAAAGCACGTTAAGCCGTTGGTCCCGGTTGCCATACGAACATCGAATGGCAGTCGTTGCGGGTTGTTGGAGCCCTCAAAAGTCCAACAATTGGTCTAACTGCAATGCTTCGATATCGCCTTCGGGTTGTGGAGGTCAGACGGCAGTCGCTTCACTGAAAATGTCCTAGTTTCGCCAAAATCAGCAGTTAGACTGGCAAAGCGGACCCCAGACTCCAGAGCTGGAAAAAGGCTTCGGATACGACTGGGATTAACGCTGAGATGATGATGACTTGTTAAACGAGTGTCTTCTGACATTGTAAGCCAGTCTTAATAATGTGGTAGGTATTTAAAATGTGCTTCTTGACTGACTCCATCGTGGAGGCGACAGAGGTATAACTTTTTTGAAGTGAAACTTCTTTACGCACGCTTGACTTGGGGAGTAAGCTGGCGAACGCGTGACGTAAGCGTTACGAAAAGTGATCGGGCTAGGCGAACGGAAGTTAAGTGGGGGATATAAGCACAGAGGCGTCCGTGGCGCGAGCTTGGTACTACAAGGTCTACAACGAGTTTTCTTTTTTTTTTTTCAATAAAAATAGAAGATCTATGCAAAAATATTAATTTACCAATGAAACCATGAAATAAATTTAAAAATTTATAGAAAATTAATATATGTATATGTGTATACATGTATATATTGTACACACATATATATATATATATATATATATATATATATATATATATATATATATATATATATATATATACAGATGGAGCGAAAGAAGTTTCACTTCAGTCGTGTGGTCATAAGCACACTCGTTTTTTTTCTAATTATAAGCTAGTGCTTGACCGCAATCCCGCCTGATGGTATGCAGTGATGCAATGGTTGATGGTAAAGCGAGATTGTTTATTGTCGTCCGATGAAAACACCATCGGTGGCAAATAGGGATGTATCCAAGGCATTAAAATCAAAAAAGTAATTATTCAGTCTTATAGATATTAATAAAATTAAGACCTGTATTTTTATGTTGTCGAAATTACCAAAAAATACTGAGATATAGCGTATTAAAGTTACGGAGTGGGGGCTAATTACCTCACGCCGTGGTATGTTTTGTAGCACGGCGTGACGTCATGCGGCATTTCAAATCAATATATCTTCTTAAGTATTTGAATGAAAGAAAAAATAAAAAATACGTGTTCAATATTTTTTATAAATCTATCTGATGGACATTAAATTATTTTTTAGGATACAAGCCAATTGTACCAATCTTGCGATGTACCTACGCGGTATAAAAGACGAGATGAAACGCTTCGTCCATATCGTAGTGGTGTCATTAACGTAAGGGTACCCGCCCCCGCCGTACGACGGGTCGTCCGATAATGGAGCGGAGAAGGGAGAATTAAATCATGCAATTCCCTCGCACACTCACCAAAATGCATCCTATAGAACACCGACAGGTTGCCGTACGGAGGACGGGTCTGAGCAGTTGTGTTGCGATGTGTGCCGGGTACGATGCGCCTAATGTTGTTGTGTTGGGAGTGTCTTCAGATCAATCTCCCTTTGGCGCAGCATCGCTGGTCATGTTGTTGGGTTTAACATTGCATCACCTCGCTCAACTTCCGTCTTCCTTCCTATTCGCTCAGTTTTTCTGAGTGAATAGGCTCTTAATAAACTAGCGCGCTTTACCATCAACGATCGCATCACTGCTTACCATCAGGCGGGATTGCGGTCAAGCGCTAGTTTATAATTATTAAAAAAAAAAAGGTTGGCTACTCTTCGCCTGTGCTCCGGGCTTTGGAGACCGTTTTGAGCTAAACCTGGGCAGCCAATTAGCCACGCACACCTCTGAACGAATTGAATGCTATTGACGAAATAATCTAATAAATACCTGCTCAAGTAAGCTTTTAGCCGTTTCATCACTTAAAGTAGTCTCAAAGGAGGCAAGTTTATTCAGCAATACAGAGATCAACAGGTTGCAGTCTGTCGCTAAGTTGTAATCTAGGACTTTATCAATGATCTCCGTCATGCGCAGAACAATGGCATTTTGCGTTGATTCATCTGAAAATAAAACAAAATGAAATGAAATCGTTTATTAAGCAAGTAGGATCACTGATCACTTTTAAACTAGATGAAGCCGGCATTTCCTAACTGAATACCTCAGAGAAATAGCCGAAATAAACTCAGGGATCATCGTCTTTTTTTCAAGTCCACACATTAAAAATGAAAATGTTTACAATAATTTACGTTATAATTACGCATATTGCTTAGTAACAATGCTTAGCAGAGCGAGCAGCTCAGTCCCAAGCTTTTTTGTCTTCTAAATATAATCTGTGATTTTATAATACCCCTTTTTGCAAAGTTTGACCTTTATCCAGTTTTTAAACCGTTTAATGGGTAAGTTTCGAATGTCCATGGGAAACTTGTTGTAAAAGTGTATACATTGACCCATGAACGAGTTGCCTACTCTGTGGAGACGAGTGTGATGTACAGCAAGATTGTGTCTGTTCCTGGTATTTATACAAGATAAAAAAAAGAAAGAAGGAACGAAAATACGTTTTTCTACGACCATTTGGTAATTTGCTTAATACATAACCATAAGTCATATCTCAATAGTACTCATTCCTGCCTAGTCGTTTTACAATGACCATTTCCACACGGGTAAACCGTACTACAATGAAAGTTTTAATTTTTTTTATGGTTTTGGCATCAAAAAATCAACATATGAAAAGATAATGCCAAAAAGTGTGCGTATTTGCATCACGACTAAACATGGCATGTAATTAGGCTGTGTGGATGAATTGCCTTTGCCTTTCATTTGTGGGATTACAATATTGCTATTTTCGCGCTATTGAGTGATGGTTTTTGTATTTATTTATTTCAAGGTCCTAACCTTGAAATAAATAAATACAAAAACCATCGCTCTAAAGTATTGTTTGCCACTGTCTCAAACAGCTATTGTAATACTCGTGCTATCCATACAATATGTAAAGAAAACCCTGTCCGACCCACAAGGATAATAAAGGTTAGGTAAACACATGACCAAATATAATATAAAATTTTACGTAATCATCATAGTAGCAATAATAATGAATTTTGAAATAACCTTTTTTCCCGCGAATTAATTCCAACTTCCTCGAAATTTGGTATTTTTAAAAAGTGACAACACCACGTGCCGCGTTCCCTGCCCCCCGTCGCTCGCAGACGGGTTGCCTACGATACATTTATTAAGTTACTTCTTTTTGCGAAATTATATTTATTTTTTTAAGGGGTATTTTTTTTAATGTTATCGAAACCTAACAATACCTTCACGGATCTGACAGGGTTTTCTTTACATATTGAATATAAACTATCACTCATATCACAATAGCTATCTTTGCTTGCCAGTGGCATAAATAACTATTATAAGCGGTAAACGTATTTTTTTTTTAATAATTATAAACTAGCGCTTGACCGCAATCCCGCCTGATTGTAAGCAGTGATGCGATCGTTGATGGTAAAGCGCGCTAGTTTATTAAGAGCTTATTCACCCAGAAAAACTGAGCGAATAGGAAGGAAGACGGCAGTTGAGCGAGGTGATGCAATGTTAAACCCAACAACACGACTAACGGTGCTGCGCCAAAGGGAGATTGATCTGAAGACCCTCCACCACCAAACTCCCAACACAACAACATTAGGCGCATCGTACCCGGCACACATCGCAACACAACTGCTCAGACCCGTCCTCCGTACGGCTTCACCAGACATCATGCCGGAACACGACAAATCGCTTGGCGGCAAGGCTTTGTCTGGTGGGCGGTAACTTCTGCCGGCGGCCGATGTTATGGCCTACCACCGAGAAAAAGACCTAAAAAATTTCATTTAAAAAAAGGACAGAAGTTAGTTTAGTCCTGTCAAATTAGTCCGCTCCTGACATAAATTGATGTATTTTTGATCGCTGTTTATAATCACGTCTAAACTGTCTATGGAATATCTTAATTTGACAGGATTAAACTAAAAAGTTATCTTCTATCCTTTTCTTAATGAAATAGAAAGAAAAAGATGAACATAACTTAAAATTAGTTCAGTTTGTGAACATGAGAATCAGTGCCAAAAAATTACGTGATATTTGCAGAGACCATTCATCTCTGCAAATATCACGTATATTTTTTCAAAAAACAAGAAAGAAAGGAATATAAGAAAGAAAGAAATATTCGAACGAAAAATATAAGAAAGAAAGCGGTCAACACGCCTGCCTGCGACGTAGAGGCCCCGGGTTCAATCCCCGGCCAGGTCGTGATGGAAAACGATCTTTTCCTGATTGGCCTGGGTCTTGGATGTTTATCTATATAAGTATCTATTATAAAATATAGTATCGTTGAGTTAGTATCCCATAACACAAGTCTCGAGCTTACTTTGGGGCTAGCTCAATCTGTGTGATTTGTCCGTATATATTTATTTATTTTTATTTATATAAGAAAGAAAGAAATATTAGAAAGACAAAATATAAGAAAGAAATATGCTTACCATTTTCCACCCACAGTTCGTCGTAAGCCATCATAGCCGTATCATAAATAGATTTCAAAACTTGTGCATTGTTGGATGATATCGACCATACTTTATTGCGAATTATTTTTGTGTTCACCGCTTGCAATACATCATCTAGTTTTGTTTTTGATATTGCTGTAAATCGAGGTTAAGTATTCATCATCATCAACCTTTTTATCGTCCCACTGCTGGGCACAGGTCTCCTCTCATACAGAGAAGGATTGAGCGTTATCACCACGCTTGCTCAATGCGGGTTGGCGATTTCAGACTTAAAGTCCAGGTTTCCTCAAGATGTTTTCCTTCACCTTCAGTCAATGGTGTCCAAAATATACTTAGAAAGTAGATATAACTTTAGAAAAGTTACATTGGTACTTGCCTGACCTGGAATCGAACCTGTGCACTCGTACTTAAGAGGCTGGTGTTTTAACCACTAGGCTACCAAGACTTTGCATGGGTATTATTCAAGGTTAAGAGGGGACTCTAGTGGCGTTTTCTCCATACAAACGTATTCCGCTGTTAGAGCAATGATTTTTTCTACAATTTCACACCTTGATTATACGCGCCCCTATTATGTGTTTTTTTCGAAAACTTAATTAATAAAAGAAATATAACGTTTCAAAATCCCGAAATATAACCCATTTTTACCGCGATGTTCAGACGACTGTTAGACAATTGTGATAAGTTTTTGACAAAAACGAAAATAATAGAGGCGTAGGTATACTCATCCTCTAAATTTTGGTACAAAAATGATTGAGATCTGTCGTGTTTTGAAAAAGAAAGCAGCGGAATAAGAAACATCTTTTGGCCAACGTTTTTGTATGTAAAATCAGCTTGAGTTGCAACTGTCCCTTTCGCACTTTACTGGGAAAGGTTGAAAGCGGCTTCAAATACCTATTTTCCGAATTCCTCGGCACTAGAGTCCCCTCTTAAGGTTGATTGGGAATGTTTGACAGGTCGGGTAACTAGACCTTCTGTCGTCCGTTTATAATGCATATTTAACGGCTATGTGTACAATCTTAAAATTTCAGATCTACAGTATGTTAAGAAAACCCTGTCCGACCCGTGAAGGTGTTGTTAGGTATCGATAACTGATTCTACTAATGGATACAAAACCGGGCTAAACTTAAAAAAAAATCCCCCTAAAAAAATAAATATTATTTCGCAAAAAGAGGTAACTTAATAAATGTGCGTAAGCACCCTTCCGCGGGCAGAAAAAAGATTATTTCAAAATTCATTTGTATTGGTACTATGATGATTACGTAAAATTTTATATTATATTTGGTCATGTGTTTACCTAACCTTTATTATCCTTATGGGTCGGACAGGGTTTTCTTAACATACTGTATTTAAGCGCGAGAAACATAATCCTTTTAAAAGAAAAGCTGTAGACAGCAGTCTAAGATATAGACAACATTGAATCACAAAGTACTTATGAAAAGCTCATTGTCAAGAAGATATTCGATGGGATGTTTGACGCTGATGAGACGCTGTCCAAAATGATATCAGATGGTGTTGAGGAGACTCTTTCTAAGGATATTAATATGAGGTAAGTATTACATGAGGAGATCCGCAGAAGAACGAGAGTAACCAACATAGCCCGAAGTATTGCAACATCTAAGTAGCCGGTATTTGGGCAGTGTATTTGTGTGGCCGTTTTTTGTGTAGCGTTTGGGCCGGGCACACTGCCCGGCCCACTGCCCAAATTCCTCGGCACTAGAGTATCTACTTTAATACCCCCGACTTACGCGATGGGTGGCACTGAGCGCTATCCGTGTAAGTCAAATTCACGTAAGTCGGGGTACAATTTTGCATATATAGACATACAAAGAAAGGCACTAACCACGGTTATTATATTAGATCTCATCATTGCGAGTTCGTATTTCCGAAGATACACGATGATTTCAGATGCGCATGATTCATTCGGAAAACAGTTTCGTGTTTTGTTTATAAAAAAAATGTACTTACATTCCAGATCGTGGTGTAGGTGCAGAATCAATTTCTGCATTGAAATATAGTTATCAAATGAAGACAGCTTGGCATAGCAATCTAATAATTTTTCTACAACAAAAATATACGAATAATAAGAATAAAACAATACCTATACTAATAAGTACTAATTAGTATTAACGTTATTTTTTGTTTAGACGAACCCTGAATATAGTTTGTTCAGAATAAGCCACTGAATAGATTCCAAACATTTTTACACCATGTTATATTTTTTCCCAAATACATTTAGAAATAGGGTATTTGACTAAAAAAAAACTAATCCCCGTCCGTCAGTCAGATTTCCAAAAAATACTAGACACGTATTTTTTGTGACAAATGTAAAAGGCATCAAATATCAGGAGTGGTGGCTGGTGACGTCACTGGTCGCTAAAAAGTGTAGCGTGCAGTGACGTCACACGAGTTTTCAACGCACTGTGTCGTCTTCTTTTTTATATGAAAAAAGAAAAAATACGTGTCTAGTATTTTTTGGAAATCTGACTGACGGACTAATTAGTTTTTTTTTTACTCAAATACCCTATTGTTGCAGTGTGGTTACCGAGCGGTTACGATAGATCATAGTACTTGCGCGGGCGCTACAGCTGACGCCAGAGGTCAACGCACCGCGCTTGCCCACCCGAGCTAAGCTTTGACCATATTTTTGTTGGGGCAACCAAGTACAATAGCAAGCTCATACCTTTTTTTTAATAATTATAAACTTGCAATCCCGCCTGATGATAAGCAGTGATGCAATCGTTGATGGTAAATCGTTAAAAAAAAACTTAGTGAATAGGAAGGAAGACGGCAGTTGAGCGAGGTGGTGCAATGTTAAGCCCAACAACACGACCAACGATTCTGCGTCAGAAGGAGATTGATGTGGAGACCCCCTACGACCAAACTCCCGACACAACAACATTTAACGCATTGTACCCGGCACACATCGCAACACAACTGCTCAGACCCGTCCTCCGTAGGACTTCATCAGACATCATGCCAGAACACGACAAATCTCTTGGCGGCAAGACTTTGTTTGGTGGGTGGTAACTTCTGCCGGCAGCCGATGTTATGGCCTACCATCGAGAAAACTTCATGGTTTTTTATGATATCTTTTTGAAATTTTATACATAGATTCTTTACTTAAAAATATATACTGAACACGAGTTTCAGGTTTCGCATAAACAAAAAATAATTTTGTATATAAGTAAAGATAGCGAGAGCAGCAATGGCCTGATTGGCCGTGTATTACAAGTTACAAAGGGTGTCTCTGACATCGACGCACAAACGAGTACCTTGGATCCAGTACATGATTCTGAACCCCCCAGCGGTGGAATTTTTCGTCGACATTTTCATGATAAAAAAAAGATATGTAGTTTTTTTTCACTTTAGGCCGTTCATAATTCTTATACTTTTATAACCCAATAAGATTTTAAAGTAAACATTAAATAATTCGCTACTTACACAAAAAAAGCGCAATGAACACAAAACTCGAAATACTATCTTATCTGCTGATTAAATAGAGTTCACATCAGGGATCAACGTCATACCTACAAACCCGCACGGCGGCACGCTTGCAACGTTTTTTCAACGACACTTTTTTAAACACTGTCAATTCTGTAATCTTTCATTAACGACATAACTGTCTATCATAATTTTATTAGTGGCATGCGGTCTAGCCTTTTCGCGAAGTTTGCGTTACGATGTCAGATACACCTGTACAGTATGTTAAGAAAACCCTGTCCGACCCGTGAAGGTGTTGTTAGGTATCGATAACTGATTCTACTAATGCATACAAAACCGGGCTAAATTAAAAAAAAAAAACACTTAAAAAAATAAATATTGTTTCGCAAAAAGATGTAATTTAATAAATCTGCGTTATCCACCCTTAAGCGCGCGGCGGCGGAGGCGGCGGGCGGCAGGGCACACGTCACGTGGTCGCATCGCTATTCGCTCATAATAATACCGGTGTTGTCACTTTTTAAAAATTACCAAATTTCGGGGAAGTTGGAATTAATTCGCGGGAAAAAAAGATTATTTCAAAATTCATTTGTATTGGTACTATGATGATTACGTAAAATTTTATAATATATTTGGTCATGTGTTTACCTAACCTTTATTATCCTTATGGGTCAGACAGGGTTTTCTTAACATACTGTATAAGCGCTTTACTTTATATAAATTATTTCATCCAATTCCGTTCAGCAGTTTTTGCGTGAAAAACATCAACATACATTGTCACATTGGATGACAAAAATAAAAGTATCATTACCTGCGGCTTCGAGAGCCTTCTGTAGTGAATCCAAGTCGTTTTCCTTAAGACCTATAGTCCTGTGTGCCTTTACTTTCTCTTGGACCCAGGGAAGGATCTCGATGTCTAGTAAACCCCTGAAAAATCAAACACACAAAAAGATTGCAAATGGTTGGACACCTAACCATCTCCAATATGGTTTGTTAGTTGGTTGGTTGGTGGTTTGTTGATTGGTTGGTTGGTGGTTCGTTAGTGGGTTGATTGGTGGTTTGTTAGTTGGTTGGTTGGTGGTTTGTTAGTTGGTTGGTTGGTGGTTTGTTAGTTGGTTGGTTGGTGGTTTGTTAGTTGGTTGGTTGGTGGTTTGTTCGTTGGTTGGTTAGTGGTTTGTTAGTTGGTTGGTTGGTGGTTTGTTAGATGGTTGGTTGGTGGTTTGTTAGTAGGTTGGTTGGTGGTTTGCTGGTTGGTTGGCGGTTTTTAGTTGGTTGGTTAATTATTGTTATTATTATCCTTTATGAATAAACACCATAGAGTTTAAGGGCTTTATTCATAAACGATGATTAAAGTTAAGTGACTTGCAAACGTCTAAAATGTATGTTTAAACAATCGCTAATTACTAGTTAACTTTAAGCAGCGTTTATGAATAAGGGGGACTGTATGTATAACGTAAGTACTTGCCTAACTATAAAACTTTTTTACAAAAAAAAAAAAAACCGACTTCCAAAAACCACTACAAAGTGAAAACTAATTTCGGAAGTCGGTATCTTTGGTTTTTGCACATTCGTTTTTGACACAGACTTCCTAAATTAGTTATTTTTCACTTTGTAGTGGTTTTTGGAAGTCGTTTGTTTTTTTTAGTAAAAAAGTTTTTATTTTCCACTTTTTAGTTGTGAAAAGTACTATGTATTCAGTTGCATCTAGTCAGACTGGAAGCTGACGCAAATATAGTTGGAAACGACGTATTTTTTTTTTACTTTAATTGTTACCCGTAATTTTTAAGAATTCCCTCGACTGCCTATGGTATTTTACCATCAAATTTAATGATTTACTGCAGACCATTATTTTAACCCAATGGGTGCAAAGTTCTCATGAATTTAAATGAATTAAGTCCAAACACAAAGTAGCTACTGTAAACCGTTGAACTGGCCTTTGTCTTCATCATCAGAGCTCTTATGACAGTCAAATCTCATCTAGGTGTAGAGTTCTTATCAATACAAATTAATCAAGCCCAAACACAAGGTAGCTACTGTGAATTGTTGAGGAGTTCCTTCGACTGTCTCCCGGCTCCATCATCAGAATTACTTTATTAAATTGTAGTGCTTTAAAATAATGAAAATACAAAGAAAAGCACTAGTCGCCCCTACGATTTTTGAAATTTCCCCTTGATTCCTCTGGTCTTCCATCATCAGATCCTGATGTCCTTATAATGGGACCTTGGAAATATCTTCTTTCCAACAATAAAAGAATTATTAAAATCGGTTCATAAACGACGAAGTTATCCGCGAACAATATAGAAAAAGCATTTGTATACTGGCGAATTGAGTAACCTCCTACTTTTTGAAGCCGGTTAAAGGAATAAGCCTTTCCGATTCTCGTTTCGAGGAACGTTTATGTTTGTAACCAGTGTTTCTCAATGTAAATGAATTATTGACCCCAAATCCCTTGTTCATCATCATCATCTCAGCGTTAATACCAGTCGCATCCGTAGCTTTCTTTTTGGTTTGGAGTCTGGGGTCCGCTTTACCAGTCTAACTGCTGATTTTGGCTAAACTTCGATATTTTCCGTGAAGCGACTGCCGTCTGACCTCCACAACCCGAAGGAGATATCTTAGTATTGCAGTTAGAGCAATTGTTAGACTTTTGAGGGCTCCAACAACCCGTAACGACTGCCATTAGATGTTCGTATGGCAACCGCGACCAACGGCTTAACGTGCTTTCCGAGGCACGACCAGACTAGTGCACATATTCATATAAATATTTACACTGCACAGGGATCGAACCCGCTTTGCGCAGCGACCGCGTTCGCTACCGTTACCCCAATTCCCTTGTTAACAGACTAAATTAAATTTAAGTCCTGCGCATCTTTGTCTTTCTATTTGTATAAGAAAAGGACAGACGATAAAATGTCAGTTTAGACCTGTCAAATAGTGGGCTCCTGACGTAAACTGGCGTGTTTTTAGTCGCCATGTTTATAATCGCATCTAAACTGTCTATGGAGTATTTTGATTTGACAGGATTACATTAAAATGTTATCTTCTATTGTTTTCTTAACGAAATGGAAAGAAAAACATGCACATAACTTAAAATTAGTTTAGTTTGTGGACAACAGAATCGGCGCCATTAACTAACAATCCTGTATAATGTACTTTTATGGTACAAAACCCGCCACACATTTTCCCAACCACTGCAACTCCTGAAAGCCAGAATCAATAGTGGAGACCGCCAGAAAAACGCCGAGCAATGAAGCTCGACGAGTCCCGGAGAAACGATTCAATTGTCTTGGGGTCCCGCAACGAAATTAATCAGAAAATAATAGCGGAGGAGTAAGAAAAAAGATATTTTTTCCACTTCCCTCCATAACAAGCAGGAGACAGAACAGAACTAGGCCAATCGACACAAAGGGACATTATTGCAACTGGGAGAAGCCCAGATTGCCAAGCACCACGGAATAAAATTTGATTAAGTTAATGGGTCCTAAGTAGGTATGTGCTGTTACAATTGATTCCAATATAACGTATAATGCACTTGCCTAAATATAAAAATATGCAGTTCCGATTGTCGTTTCAACAACCCTTTCGATCCAGCCGTCTCTTGCTGTCCCCTCTAGCGACGACCTAAGCCGAGTTTCGTACCCCATAGGGGGTTAATTATAGTTTAATTTTTAAGTGCCCCTGGCTGGAGGCTTTAATTTTACTTAAGGCATCCACAGGAAGGTCCGGTTAAGTAATCACGGCCTCTAATGGTCAACTACGAGATGCCATAATAAAAAAGAAAACTCGTATCAAGGAACGGTTATGTTTGTAAACAGTGTTTCTCATTGAAAATGAATGATTGTTCTTTTTTTGAGAAATTATTGTCTTAGACCATAAGATTACTTACTGTTTATTCCGGTCGATGCATTGCAGAGCTACCATCGGCAGCTTCCTCTCATTAGCTTGTTTGCACCACAACAGCTCGTCTTTAATGAACGACACATGTTCTTGGTTATCTGTAGCAGAATGCTGTTGATAGTATGCTGATCTGAAATAAGCATACAAAACGTACATATAACCATCATCATCTCAGCGTTAATCCCAGCCGCACCCGAAGCTTTTTTCAGCTTTGGAGTCCGGGGTCCGCTTTACCAGTCTAACTGCTTTGGCTAAACTTAAATATTTTCCGTGAAGAGACTGCCGTCTGACCTCCACAACCCGAAGGCGATATCGAAGCATTGCAGTTAGATCAATTGTTGGACTTTTGAGGGTTCTAACAACCCATAACGACTGCCATTAGATGTTCGTATGGCAACCGGGACCAACGGCGTAACGTGCTTTTCGAGGCACGACCAGACCAGTGCAAATATTATGTATTCATATTCATGCATACAAATATTTGCACTGTGCGGGGATCGAAACCGCGCCGCCTTGCGCAGCGGCCGCGTTCGCTATCGCTACGCCACGGAGGCTGTCGATACGACAAAACTTATATTACCAGCCTATAGTAATGTTCCTGCTGGCCCGGCACAGTCCTCTCAATCAATATCAAAAGTCATTTATTCAATTTAGGCTGAAAATCAACAGTTTTCACTTCGGGCAATATTTTATGTAATGGTGCTGATTCTCTTGTTAATAAAAGAACCTTCTGGAACATTCTAGACTCTGATAGAATCTTCTGGGACATTATAGAATCGGTTGGAACTTTCTCGAACATTCTGAACTAGAGGTTCAGAATGTTATTGAAATGAACATTCTCAGATGAATCCTTCTGGAATCGCATTAAACATCTGGACCAAGACTATTTTTATTATTAGGTGTACAAATAAGTTTCGCCGTTTTTTAAACAGGCGGACGCTCATTATCGTGTAGGAAAATAATTTTTCATTTCGAATATGAGGAAAATAAAACTAGTTGTTGCTTTCTTTTGAGATTTCTGGTAAAAGATTGGTAATAACACAATTTGCCTCGTCTTTAATTGAATCTGGTGTCATTTTTAAATTTAAAAAAAGATTAGGTATTAAACATTTTTTTAATTCCGTCACAGATATAGATAGTTCAATCCACGAAGACGCGCCCCACCAATTTTAGGTTGAGGGGATCGCGGGGCGCGGGGAGTTTTCTCCGAGCGTCAGTCACGGACCGTCAGTGGTTCGATGCACACAAGTAGTACAACCTGTATTTCAAAAATCCAGACTCGACACGAAAGTTGCTCTACTTTATATTTTTTTAAAATGTCGAAAAAAATCTCAGCGTGTTGTACTTAAAAGCCAGGTATGTAAATTATTGTTACGAAACACATAAAATAATAAAAGAAAAGTAGTTTAATTCAAAATTAAATTTTACTAACTAGACTTCATTTTATATTTAAAAGTAAGACTAATGTTATTTCTTTTTATTTTTTTTTTTAATTGTAGGCAAGAGAAATTATTTCTAAAGTTTACGATTTCATGAAAAAAGAAGCAAGTCAAAATTTTGCAGAAAAACTCACTGATGCTCGATGGAGAACCGCACAGGCTGTTGGAATATCTGAAAGCACAGTGACTAGAATTCTACGCGAAAGAAAGGCTTATACTGAGTCTACTATGGAGTCTAATATAACTATGGAGACGGATGCGATAGTTTCTGTAGTCCAAAGTGAAGAGCGTACAACAGAGCCGACTACGGAAATGGATATTGATTCTAAAAATGAAGCGAGTACGTCGCATTCGAATTTAGCAGGCAGAAGTGCTTCTATTTTTACATCACCTATGAAGAAGAGAAGGGTAAGACCACGAAAAATTAATTTAGACAAATTTGATATTGGTGTAGTCCGAAGAACTATCCAAAACTGCCATAAAGAACATCATCAATTTCCAACATTATCACGACTTAATACTATTTTGAAAGACCGTATACAATTTAATGGATGTAGAACCACCCTAAGAACATTGTTACTTAAGCTTGGTTATAAATGGAGAAAAACTGAGAATAATAGGAAGGTCCTAACCGAAAAACATGATATTCAAATGTTAAGATTGAAATATTTAAAACAGGTAAAATCTTTTCGTAATGCAGGTAGACCTATAGTGTACACAGATGAGTCATATATTCATACCAATCACGTGCAAAAAAAATCTTGGGCCGACAAAGGCTCTAAAACAGCAATGAAACAAAATTTAACAAAGGGTGTGTGCATAATTATAGTACATGCCGGAAGTGCTGAGGGTTTCGTACCAAATGCGTTGTTAACGTACAGAGCAGAGATCAAATCCGGAGACTACCACGATAATATGAACTCGGATAATTACTTAAAGTGGCTTAAGGAGAAACTAATACCAAATCTCCCAAATGATGCCGTGGTAGTCTTGGATAATGCAGCCTATCACAATACTAGTTCGGAAAAAATACCCACATCCAACTCCAACAAATTAGACATGCAGACTTGGCTGAATGCAAAAAATATCCATTTTGTACCAACCTACAAAAAGCCTGAACTTTATGACCTTATATTAAAAAACAAAGAAAACTTCCGCAAGTACAGAGTTGACGAATTATTAAAGGAATATGGATTCACAGTGCTTCGGCTGCCTCCTTATCACCCAGAGTTAAATCCAATCGAAAACATTTGGGGTATTGTAAAAAACGACGTTGCTAGCCGCAATATCAATCAAAACTACACTTCGATTATGCCCATTTTAAATGAAGCATTTGATCGAGTAAATAAAGATGTCTGGTTCAATACTTGTCAGCACGTGGAAAAAATAGAAGACGAATACATGAGACACTGTGATCTTGATTTCAATTTCATTATAAATGTCAGTGATACTTCAGAATCTGAATCAGACATTTCTGAAACTAGTGATTGACGATTTTTATTTCAATAAAAAAAGTTCCATAAAACTTTTTCACGTATTTCATTTATGTCTCTAATTACCTCCTATTATTATATAAAAATGGTATTATAATCGTATATTAACTAATAATCACATAAAATATCCACACCTCAATTTTCCTTGCAGTCGGGTAAAGAGTATAAAATTGAAGTAGAGCATCTTTCACTTTGACCATGACGCTCTCTCCTGATTAGTCAATTTATTGTAGTGTGGGTGTGCACTCATAGATAATTATTGTGTACGGATAACACTCAAACATTGACGGAAGCTTGCACACATATACTATAAACGGTTAGGAGAAATAGTGGGGCGCGTCTTCGTGGATTGAACTATCAACATATACATAACAGATTAGTATCCCGCTAATTTATGTCGAATTTTTACATTTTAAATATGGAACTAACCACGTTATTGTTGCGACCATAGAATTAATAAGTAGGTACTATCGTACTTCTTAATTCTATGGTTGCGACCTATTTCGTTCAATGAAGTTTGCGCCAAGTTCCCACTGGCTGTTTAGAAACTCACACTGCCGCTGCATTTTTATTATTAGTTTTTTTTTTTACACAAATTTCTTCACAGCTGACAGCAGTTCTATTTTTAAAGTTCATTCCGACCCTTAGGTGGGAAGTAATTTGTATGAGTTTTTCCCGCTCTAGGGAGGGAAATAGCACTTTCTACCCAATAATCAGATCAAGAAAATACTACTTTCCGAATATGAGAAATGAAAAATAATTTTGTCGCCACTACGTTCTTTATCTTCCATATCAAAGACAGTTTCTAAACTTTCGACACCTCTCGCTTAACCCTAGATCCCTAATGTTGGTTGATAGTGACTAATATTTGACCCACTAATTTTTCGAAAAACTCACCTGGGAGCGCAGCGCGGGAGCATCTGATGTTACCTCCTCGCCTCCTGGCGGACGACTGCCTGGGGATAGCACTGCCGGGCGGTGGTGGGGATAGAGTGACGCAGGTGGAGGGGGCCGCGATCGCGCGCGCTGTGTGAGTCATTTTGACTCACATTACGTTTCTAGTGTTAAAGCAGCTTCATCATAAGCTTCTACAAGCAATCGATGGGCCTCAGCGGTAGATTCTTCAAATTAAAGATGTAAATCAAAAGTTCCCGCAAATGACGCTTATTCGGCAAAAAACTTGACATTTTTGCACAAAAAAAAAATGTGATACTGATACAGAGTCGCTAATAGTCCAAGTGTATGTTTTTATCAGATGTCCGAACTTACGATATCACATTTTACATCTGACAATTTCAACATAACCTCTTAGTGAGGACATTTTTTGTTAAACGGCGGAAACTTATTTGTACACGTATTATTATTATTGTTTTCTATGAAACCGTTCTAGATCGATCCTTTGCCTTATTTAAAAAGAGACCTGCGTCAAAATAGTCAGTCAGTCGCTTCTAATTAATCAACCGAGAAGAAAACAACTGTAAACTAAAAACGCTGCGCTGCGACATTTACTCTTAAATTTCGAAGCACTATGCCGAGGTACATGGGCGCACCCAGGGGTGCAGGGGGAGACAGTTGCCCCCCCCCCCCCAAATCTCGTAGAACATGTATGAAGTCCCCTAATTACTAAACAAAGTATAAACTAGGACTTATGTTTAAATTTTAAATATACCACGCAATAGACACTAACAAAATGTACGGTGTAATTGAGAAAAAACTTTGACTTGTCACCCTACCACTTTGGCCTGCCCCCCTCACCCTAGGCCAGAAGCTGGGTACGCCCATGCTGAGATAGAAGCCTTCTGGCCTCGTAAGGGTCATTCTTTTTATTGTTACTACTTTATGTATATCTTGTTTTTTTTTTTTTTTTTTTTTTTTTTTTTTTTTTTTTTTTTTTTTTTTTTTTTTTTTTTTTTTTTTTTGTATGTATTATAAACCAGCGCTTGACCGCAATGAACGATCGATCGAAACGATCGTTGATGGTAAAGCGCGCTAGTTTATTAAGAGCCTATTCACTCTAGCCTTGAAGACACTCAAATTGTAATGTGACGGAAACACCGACGCCGGCAAATTGTTCCAGTCCCTCGATGTACGCGGTATAAAGGAGGAAGCAAAACGCTTCGTCCGGATCGCAGTGGTGTCAACAACGTAAGGGTGGAAACTCGCCGTACGACGGGTCGTCCGATGGTGGAACGGAGATGGGGGGGATTTTTCTTTCTTTCTAAAAGCAGCAAATAAACCACTTTTATCTATTGTGGCGTTACAATCTCTTCATAAGCCACAAGCCTATCGTCATTTACATCTGTATTATAGCTAGAAGCCATTCGAACACAATAAAATAAGTACGAAGACCACCAACTTGACAAAGTCTTGCCGCCAAGCAATTCGTCGTGTTCCGGCATGATGTCTGGTGAAGCCGTACGGAGGCCCGGTCTAGACGATTGTGTTGCAATGTGTGCTGGGTACGATGCGCCAAATGTTGTGTCGGGAATTTGGTTGTGGAGGGTCTCCACTTGGTCGTGATGTTGGGTTTAACATTGCATCACTTCGCTCAACTGCCGTCTTCCTTCTTATTCGCTCAGTTTTTTGAGTGAATAGATCGCGCTTTACCATCAACGGTTTCATCACTGCTTACCATCAGCCGGGATTGCGGTCTAGCACTAGTTTATAATTGAAGAAAAAAATATATAAATACCTAATCATAAGTCGAGCCGCCCACTCCGCGAGACAGTCAGTAGATTTGATATTTCCAAAGAGTTTCGCGTCGTTCTGATGCCACTGTATTGCTTCTATCACCTGTAGAACATAACGTAACAAACATCTACTGGGTAAATTCGTAACCCACTATAGTAACTAAATGTGGCGAAGACCTGTACATGGCCAGCAACACGACAGACCCCATGTCTGTGTGCATAGACGAAAACATGGTCGAGTGCACAGACCAGTTTACTTACTTGGGGTCTGTGCTCCACGCGTCCGGCGACATTGATTGCGACGGCAGGGCCCGTATTTCGGCAGCTTGGATAAAATGGCATGGGCAGGTCGATAAGTTCTTCTGAATGGAAGTGAGGTGAGCGACACAACCAGGAGCTGTATGTCACGGAGATGAATATACTGCGGTGGATATGTGGAGTTACGCGGAAAGACCGCATCAGGAACTCCCGCATCAGTGGCAGTCTTCGTGTCCGTGACATAGCAGACAAACTGCAGGAGGGCCTGCGCTGGTACGGCCACATCTTACGCAAACCGGCATGTTACGTGGGTCACAAATGTCTTGTCATGGCGCCTAAGCCGGTCCGTAACAAGCGGGGTAGACCAAAGAAGTGCTGGCTTGACGTTGTAAGAGATGACATGCGTGCTAACAAGCTCTTACCACAGGTCAAAGATAGCTCGAAATGGAAGAGAATGGGGGAGACGGATTAAACTAAACTGATGTATTCATCATCATCAACAACCTTTTTATCGTCCCACTGCTGGGCACAGGTCTCCTCTCATACAGAGAAGGATTGAGCGTAATCACCACGCTTGCTCAATACGGGTTGGAGATTTCAGACTTATAAAGTCCAGTTTTCCTTCAACTTCAGTCAGTGGTGTCCAAGATATACTTAGAAAGTAAGTACACTTTAGAAAAGTTACATTGGTACTTGTCTGACCTGGAATCGAACCCGCGCACTCATACTTGAGAGGCTGGTGTTTTAACCACTAGGCCACCACAACTACTGTACGACTACTGTTGTACAGTATGTTACACTCTATTAGGAAACCGTACCAAGAGCAAATGATTTGAATCGTTAAAGAGGAAAAATAAACTTACAGCGGATGTAACAAAGTCCCTTTTCGGCCACATCTCAGTTTGTCTCAGCCAACTTATTCTGTTCTGAGTAACTTCTTCAGGGTAGCATGACGCTACCATTTTGTTGAACCAAAGTCCGTAATCTGTAATAAAGAAAAAAATAAACATCGTGGAATTTTCAACAAAATGGAATTTTCAAGAGAATAGGGATGTATCCAAGGTATGAAAATCAAAAAAATAATTAGTCCGTCTTACAGATAATAAAAAAAATTAAGACCCATATTTTTTATTTTGTCGTAATTACCAAAAATTACTGAGATATAGCGTATTAAAGTTACAGAGTGGGGGCTAATTACGTCACGCCGTTCTATATTTTGCACCATGGCGTGACGTCATGCGACATTTCAAATCAATATATCTTCCTAAGTATTTGAATAAAAGAAAAAATAAAAAATACGTGTTCAATATTTTTTATAAAGCTATCTGACGGACATTAAATTATTTTTAAGGATACAAGCCAATTAATGCCCTATTGGTATCGGTCGCGACTTTCAAAATCGAACCCCATTAGGCGCTTTCTTCTTCTTCAGCCTATGGATGTCCACTGCTGGACAAAGGCCACCCCCAAGGCTTTCCACGCTGACCGGTCTTGTGCTGCCCTCATCCATCGGCTTCCCGCGACCTTCACCAGGTCATCGGTCCACCTTGTTGGGGGCCGCCCTACGCTGCGTCTTCCAATACGTGGCCGCCACTCCAGAACCTTACGGCCCCATCGGCCATCGGTTCTACGAGCAATGTGCCCTACCCACTGCCACGTAAGTATAGCGACTCGCAGAGCTATGTCGGTAACTTTGGTTCTTCTGCGGATCTCCTCATTTCTCATTCGATCACGCAGAGAAACTCCGAGCATAGCTCTTTCCATTGCCCTTTGTGTGACTCTGAGCCTTCGTATGAGGCCCATTTTGAGCGACCACGTTTCAGTTCCGTAAGTCATCACTGGCAACACACACTGATTGATTCTAATACAGATCGGCGTCCATATCGCGTGCCCTTGAAACGCAAGACTCAGACTGCGCTCGTATATAGGGTATTTCAAACTACGTCATCATCATCATCATCATTTCAGCCGAAAGACGTCCACTGCTAGACATAGGCCTCCCCTAAGGTTCTCCACGACGATCAGTCTAGCGCATCCAGCAGTTTCCTACGACCTTCACCAGGTCGTCTCTGCATCTTCCGGTGAGTGGTCGCCTCTCGACAAGCCGTCGGTCCCATCGGACATCGGTCCTACGGACAATGTGCCCGGCCCACTGCCGCTTAAGCGTTGCAATTCTTTTCGGGCTACGCCAGTTAATAATAATTCGTGAAACTTTCAGTTTTAAATTACTTAAAAAAAATGTTTTACAAAGCTTCTAAAAAAAAAAAACTAAAAATGACTTACCAAGTTTTTTATTTGCCCCATCAAAATATTCCCTCAAGGAAACTGTGAAATCTTCATTTTTTGCCCACAGAGGAGGCAAGCTGTCTTCTATAAGCCTTTTATCTTGAAGCCTTAAGTCATTCCAGTTTGATAACGATCCAAATGCATGAATTAATCCTAAAAATATGAGAAAATAGCGCTAACTCTCTTGTTCGCAAGCTAATTTTAAATTAAGGGCATCTTTTTCTTACTATTTCATTAAGTAAAGGATATAAGATAACATTTCAGTTTAATCCTGTCAAATTAAGATATTCCATAGACAGTTTAGAAGCGATTATAAACATGGCGACCAAAAATACATCAATTTATGTCAGGAGCGGACTAATTTGACAGGTCTAAACTCACATATTATCTTCTGTCCTTTTTTTAATGAAATAGAAAGAAAAAGATGCCCCCCGAGTGTTGCCTCGCGGCGGACGACGGCGTACCGAAGGATCCCGAAATATCCCGAAGTATTCTCAAAGCTGCCAACGCAGTAGTCTCAAGCATACCGAAGCGGTAGTTTTGTTACTACGATCATATATCATTGAAATTTCGACTTTATTGCCATTAAGTTAACGTATAATGTTTTATAACATCTCAAATCCTCAGCCGAGCCGATAATGGGCGCAACGTCCAAGCAAATTAATTAAGCTATTCGCCCAAGTAAATTAAAGATTACCTTCTAATGTGAATTCTTCATCTCTCATAGTGGTATCCAAATCTTCTTTAAACATACTGAAACAATAATAAATTTACTCGTGAAATCCGACAAAGATAAACAAATCAACTATCTTGACTTGGCTTGCTTTCGACATTTGGGACGTGGATTTAGCTCAAAACGTTCTACAAAGCCTGGAGCACAGGCGAAGAATAGCGAACCTGTCGGTGTTCTATAGGATGCATTTTGGAGAGTGTGTGAGAGAATTGCATGATTTAATTCCCCCATCTCCGTTCCACCATCGGACGACGTCGTACGGCGAGTTTCCATCGTTTACGTTGTTAACACCACTACGATCCGGAAATACAATATGTAAAGAAAACCCTCCCCTTAATCGGCGAAAACATTTTTGTCAAATGATTGCAACTAGTTGGGATCGTTTGGACCGAACGGACCAATGGGCAGTCCGAACGAACCCAACTGATGCCAACTAGTCGCAATCATTTGACAAAAATGTGTTCGCCGATTAGGGGGCCTGTCCGACCCATAAGGATAATAAATGTTAGGTAAACACATGACCAAATATAATATAAAATTTTACGTAATCATCAGAGGAACAATACTAATGAATTTTGAAATAATCTTTTTTCTCGCGAATTAATTCCAATTTCCCCGAAATTTGGCAATTTTTTAAAAAGTGACAACATCATTTTGACCGTATTATTATTAGCGATGCGACCACGTGCCGCGTTCCCTGCCCCCGTCGCCCGCGGAAGGGTTGCCTATCGCACATGTATTAAGTTACCTCTTTTTGAGAAATAATATTAATATTTTTAGGGGGATTTTTTTTAAGTTTAGCCCGGCTTTGTATGCATTAGTAGAATCAGTTATCGATACCTAACAATACCTTCACGCATCGGACAGAGTTTTCTTTACATACTATATACAGTAATTTCACGCATCGATTCAACATAGCATGACATTCTTTAGATTTTAGAACTTTCACATAACTTAAATCAGGTGAACTTGAATGCTTTACATTGTTTATAATATTTTCCTAAAATCGTATTTCATAAGACCTTTCTAGTTCCTATTTACTAATAGGTACTTGTGTTACAATATTGTTATGAGTAATTCATCGATAATCAAAAAAAGTACATTTATCATTAGGTAATCTGTGTTTTTACAACAAATCATTCGGCCAGGTACAGTTTCGAATAATAGCGACTAAAACAAAACGTTATTACGCAAAAACTAGTACAGCTCTAATTATTCCTTTGCCGCCGTCGGCAAAAGACGCCGCTAAAGAACCTAAAAAAATAATCAAAAGAAAGCCGACAATTATAAGGTCTAAAATGGTGTTTACACTTTTTTAAATTTGCCGAATTTTGGGGAAGTTACAGTAAATTCGCGGGAAAAAAAGATTATTTCAAAATTCATTAGTATTGTTACTATGATGATTATGCAAAATTTTATATTTTATTTGGTCATTTGTTTACCTAACCATTATTATCCTTATGGGTCGGACAGGGTTTTCTTAACATGCTGTATTGTATAATACTCGTATTATTTCTCAAGGGCTTTTTTGCCGGTACGTCATAACTTTCTCCATACTTTATCAATATACATATTATAAGGTATCATTTTAAAGCTTTTCTGGACCGCTACACCGAAAAAATATACAAATTACACACATATCCGTGGTTATTCGAAAATTTACGATCGAAAATCACCTGGTGACCTGTGCGAATACTTCGCACAATTCACCTAGTATTGTATAAAAATGTGTGAAACTGTTTTGTCAATAAATAGCGTATTAAAATGTCATATCAATAGTGTACAGACGACAGCACACTGTCTGCCATCGGCCGCCGGCAGAAGTTACCACCCACCAGACAAAGCCTTGCCGCCAAGCGGTTTGTCGTGTTCCGGCATGATGTCTGGTGAAACCGTACGGAGGACGGGTCTGAGCAGTTGTGTTGCGATGTGTGCCGGGTACGATGCGCCAAATGTTGTTGTGTTGGGAGTTTGGTCGTGGAGGGTCTTCAGATCAATCTCCCTTTGGCGCAGCATCGTTGGTCGTGTTGTTGGGTTTAACATTGCATCACCTCGTTCAACTGCCGTCTACCATTTTATTCACTCAATTTTTAGGGTTCCGTAGCCAAATGGCGAAAAACGGAACCCTTATAGATTCGTCATGTCTGTCTGTCCGTCCGTCCGTCAAAGAAATAAGATCTTACCTAAATATAAATTGGTTTCTGTCCCCACTCCTGACCTGTAGGTCTTCATATAATATGTTAGTGTATAAATACCCTTCACTGTTGGATACAGCTTGCTTCAACGCTTTTACTGATTCGTTAAATCTGAAATAGAAAAGATGACATCAAAGAGTCTGAATCACACTTTTCTAATCCCCCCGGGGGTTACTTTGAATACTTAAAACTAATAAAATTTAGTGACTGTTAAAAGATCGTGGCCATGACTCGCTAGCTTGCCAGTTCGAAAGGAAGTGCGCTCGCCACGTCGTTCGGCGGTCGGCGGAATAACGCGGTTTTTGGCAGCTTTCACTGCCGATAAATACAAAAATCAGAGGAGATATTCGACACATACAGATTGGTGCTGACAATACGACAATAAATTAAACATCGTGTACCTCAACACATTCTCAGTCTAAACATAAAAATTCATATAAATATGTCCATTAGTTTAGTCACAGGAAATTATTTTTCATTTTTCATATTTTCTACATGATGTACATGTTGACAAGGAAGCGCTTACAGGTTAATGACCGCCGCATCCAGCGGTACCAAACTTTAATAATAATGGCGCGAAAAAAGCAAGTCGATACAGGATCGCGCCTACGCCGATTGGAGGTCAGTGAACCAATAGTTTTAAAGGATGTTCTATTCCGTTTGCAATTTTATGCGATTTAGTTTGATTGAAATTTTGGTTTTTTTTTATTTTTGATGTTAGGTTTTTTTCTATCGTTTAGGATTAATCCTATGGACCAGCATTGTGCGTGTTTTCATTTATTGTCGTATTGTCAGCACAACTCTGTATATTGCCCGTCGCCTGGCATTTGACTGGTTTCATAGTTACTAATATGGCCGTCGGCACCGTATGTATAAAGGGTGTATCTGACATCGACGCACAAACGAGTACCATGGATCCAGCACATGATTCTGAACCCCCCAGTGGTGGAATTTATCGTCGGCTTTTTCATGATTTGAAAAAAAAAAAAATGTAGTTTTTTCATTTTAGACCGTTCATAATTGCTACACTTTTATAACCCAATAAGATTTTAAAGTAAAAATTAATTAATTCACGAATTACACAAAAAAAGCGCAATGAAAACAAAACTCGAAAAACTATTTTGTCAGCTGATTTAATAGAGTTCAGATCAGGGATCAACGTCATACCTACAAACTCGCACGGCGGCACGCTTGCAACGCTCAAAGGCCAAGCCGTCACTTTTTTTTTAAACACTTTGAATCCTGTAACCGTTCCTTAACGACATAAATGACTATCATAATTTTATTAGTGGCATGCGGTCTAGCTCTTTCGCGAAGTTTGCGTTACGATGTCAGATACACCCTGTATATGTACATAGAAAAGACTTTATATCTTCTGTCTTTTTCTTAATGCAATAGAAAGAGAAAGATGCAATGAAATAAAATTTAGTTTAGTTGGTAAACAATGGAGTCGGTGCCAATAAATGCATTCGAATTTTGAAACTTACCCAGGTTTTTTGCTTATATCCTGAACAAAGATCCTGCAAGCATCTATAACTAAGGGAGTAAGGCAGAACGGGTGCTTCTTCATGATGTCAAACAGCTGTTTAGCTATGACCGAACCCAGGTCGAACCGACGACCCGTGCCTTGTAAGCATTTCATCATTTGAACGCATAGCTCTTGACATACTAGAGAATTTTTCTGCAAAAAATAAAGGCTTAGAACGGATGACAGCAGATCAAACTACCCAAAACTGTAAAATATTCCCAATCAACCTTGAGCCTTAGTGCTTTAGATATAAAGTTGAAAATATAATAAAGAAATCTGACACATTCCAGGATATTCTATTCACATTCGCGGAAGTTTTAAATTTCGAAGTTGCATGCTGAGATACGAGCCTTTTGGCCTCGTATAAGTCAAACTACGCACGCTTACATGGGGAGTACGCCGGCGAACGCGTGACGTAAGCGTTACGAAAAGTGTGATCGGGCGAGGTGAACGGGAGTTGAGTGGGGGATGTAAGTAAGAGAAAGCAGTGCGGGCGCACATTTTCGTTCTCTTTTTTTTTAATAATTATAAACTAACGCTTGACCGCAATCCCGCCTAATGGTAAGCAGTGATGCGATCGTTCATGTTAAAGCGCGCTAGTTTATTAAGAGCTTATTCACTCAGAAAAACTGAGCGAATAGGAAGGAAGACGGCAGTTGAGTGAGGTGATGCAATGTTAAACCCAACAACACGACCAACGATGCTGCGTCAAAGGGAGATTGATCTGAAGACCCTCCACGACCAAACTCCCAAAACAACAACATTTGGCGCATCGTACCCGGCACACATCGCAACACAACTGCTCAGACCCGTCCTCCGTACGGCTTCACCAGACATCATGCCGGAACACGACAAATCGCTTGGCGGCAAGGCTTTGTCTGGTGGGTGGTAACTTCTGCCGGCGGCCGATGTTATGGCCTACCACCGAGAACCTCTTACAGATATTTCTTCCGAGAATCTCTTATAGATATTTCCTTCTACTCATTACATATTGAAACCTTTCGGGTGCCTCACACACATTAATATGGTCCCAGCTGTCATGCTTTGATATTTGACAGATTTACAGGTACTGAGAACTCCTACACTCTGGCGACCAGCCTTCTTATTGAATATTAGAATAGAATAGAACACTTACTCTTTATTATGTACACCATACAGATTATAAATAATAAATGAAAGCCTTTTATTTCCTGCCAAATCATCCAGACTGAAAGTAACTACAACCCGTTCGCATCGAGTTGGCCGCTCCCACCCGCCCCGACCAACCGCACCGCTCCCCTAGACAGACCCAATTAGTACCGTTAGCAACGCTATCTTGGGTCTGTCTAGGGGAGCGGTGCGGTTGGTCGGGGCAGGTGGGAGCGGCCAACTCGAAGAACGGGTAATACTTGTAGGTCATACAAATATTTGACCGTGACACGCAAGCGCAGCAGTCAATAGCTTAACCACCGTGTAGTCTTAAGAGTACTTTTTAGTTGATCTTGCAGATACCTATCACTCTTCCAACCTTTAGCCGGGCGAAACCGCGTGTATAAGCGAGTTGAATAAGTAATCTTACCTTAGAAAGTTGTAGAAATACTTCTAAAATGTCTGTTATAGACATTTGTACATTAACTTCTCGACGCGGAGGAGCTAAAACATAAGTATTTTTTTTTGTTTTAATCTTTGCAAAAAAAGCTGATGAAATTGAAATCATATAACGTTTTTCACACTACTCGCGCGAGTTGCACCTCGCAGGAATGCGACCTCTCTCCCGCTCCCCGCATTCGCTGTAAGCGCTTAGTAGCGATAGCATCTTTGTTACAATTGTCTAAATACAGTTTAAATCTCCTGTTGTTATTACTGTTTTTGTGGAGTTTTTGCTTTTTGAAGTTTTTTTTTTTTATTAATTTTGTTTTGACATTTTCGAAGCATTAGTGAAGCCTTTTGGTTGCACCAACATTATATTTCAGTAATTGCAAAACGTTATGAGTAAAATGACCTAGTATTATGATGCTTTATCATCCAACGTTACATTTTATTAACACAAATAAAATCTTTTTTTAACATAATTCTAATTTTTTACAAACATCATTTTTACTATGGCACCCCCGCCCCCTTTTTTTTTTTTTTAAACGAGTGGAAATGCCTTTACGCACCATACCCGTCGCTAGCCAGGCGACGAGCGCGTGTGGGACTCGCCCGGCCGAAGCCGGGAATACCCACTAAAACCACTCGGTTACCGTCGGGCCCTGTGTTGAGAGTGCCACGGGGCCGACCCGGAGGCCAAGACTCCGTGCCACTCTCAGGGCTTACCGGCCTTTTCAAGGCCGGTTTTCGCGCCAATGGGGGATTACCAGGTAACGGAGTAATCCCCAGACGTGGTGACCGTTGTGCAATGCGCGTGCGGGAGCTACCCACACGCGCTGGTCACACCCTGGGGCTAAAGGAGACGGGGGTTCGCCCCCCCCCCCCCCAAATCTTTAGGAAAGGCCTTTGCCCAGCAGTGGACCTCTATAGTCTGAAAAAGATATTTTTTTAAACATTTTGTAGGCAAATTAATAGCGCATGCAGATTATAACTCACCTTTATGAATTCTCTGTCTGTATGTCACGCCAGATCTCAGAACCGTTCTCGCCATTGTTTTCGTTTTCACAGAGAAGCTTTCACAAGAGCTTAGGACGCTACAAAATAATACATACTGTGTACAGTAAATGTCTGAGTTAATTGTTTGACGGAATTTGATGAATTTTAGCAGACTGGTTAAATATTGCCCGGGTTGGGACATGAGTCCTATTTATCCGTGGAATTATATTTATGAAATTAATATGTGGAAGATTCCCTTGGGTCAATTTTTGATCTCCACAAAGCTACGGGCAAAAGCTTTTTAAGCGTATAACTGAGGCTGTTGAGGGCGTCTTTTGGACACATTTGTTACATTGAGTTTTTTTTTTTTTTAATAATTATAAACTAGCGCTTGACCGCAATCCCGCCTGATGGTAAGCAGCGATGCGATCGTTGATGGTAAAGCGCGCTAGTTTATTAAGAGCTTATTCACTCAGAAAAACTGAGCGAATAGGAAGGAAGACGGCAGTTGAGCGAGGTGATGCAATGTTAAACCCAGCAACACGACCAACGATGCTGCGCCAAAGGGAGATTGATCTGAAGACCCTCCACGACCAAACTCCCAACACAACAACATTTGGCGCATCGTACCCTGCACACATGGCAACACAACAGACATCATGCCGGAACACGACAAATCGCTTGGCGGCAAGACTTTGTCTGGTGGGTGGTAACTTCTGCCGGCGGCCGATGTTATGGCTTACCACCGAGAGAAAAACTAAAAGCGACCATCGCTCTAATTCTTGATCGACAATTTTATTTAATTACCTGCCCACACTAGGAATTACTCCTGTATCGTGGGCATGTTTACAAACAATTACACTCTTACTTACAAAAACAGGACACGTTTTTCGGGTATTGCATAAACAAAAAGTTATGTTGTATACATACTAACAAACTTTCGCAATGGTTTTTTTTTAGAAGTGAAACTTCTTTACGCACGCTTGACTTGGGGAGTAAGCTGGCGAACGCGTGACGTAAGCGTTACGAAAAGTGGTCGGGCAAGGCGAACGGAAGTTAAGTGGGGGATATAAGCACAGAGGCGCCCGTGGCGCGAGCTTGGTACTACAAGGTCTACAACGAGTTTTTTTTTTTTTTTTCAATAAAAATAGAAGATCTATGCAAAAATATAAATTTGCCAATGAAACCATGAAATAAATTTAAATATTTATAGAAAATTAATATTTATGTATATGTGATGTGTATACATGTATATATTGTACACATATATATATACATACAGATGGAGCGAAAGAAGTTTCACTTCAGTCGTGTGGTCATAAGCACACTCGTTTTTTTTTTTTAAGTTTTTAACTGCACGGTCGTATTTAAGGCCTGTAATGATATTTATAAGGGCAACTAACCTTTGGGGTAAACTGTTTTCTCTCAACTGAATGACTTTGAACGCGTCTTGACTTCTCAAATCACTGAACAAAAGTTCCAATAACTTTGAACCACAGTTAGATAACTCGTAGTTATTGTTTGTAGATAAACTGCATTGATATACTATTATGTAAAATAGTTCAGCGAATCTGTAAACATAGAACTCTCATAGAAAATCTGTAAACATAGAACTCTCATAGAACATCTGTAAACATAGAACTCTTTTTTAGGGTATTTGACTAAAAAAAAACTAATTAGTCCGTCAGTCAGATTTCCAAAAAATACTAGACACGTATTTTTTTTTCTTTTTTCATATAAACAAAAAATGAAGAAGACACAGTGCGTTGAAAACTCGTGTGACGTCACTGCACTCTACACTTTTTAGCGACCAGTGACGTCACCAGCCACCACTCCTGATCTTTGATGCCTTTTATATTTGTCAATTTTTATCGATTTGATAAAACAAAAAATACGTGTCTAGTATCTTTTGGAAATCTGACTGACGGACTAATTAGTTTTTTTTAGTCAAATACCCTATTATGAAGTAGTTGCTTGAGCGCAAACCCGCCTGATGGTAAGCAGTGATGCAATCTTTGATGATAAAGCGCGCTAGTTTATCTAGAGCCTATTCATTAAAAAAAAAACTGAGTGGATAGGAAGGAAGACGGCAGTGAGGCAATGTTAAACCCAACAACCCGACGAAGTGTTTTGCCTCGTCTTTTATACCGCGTACATCAAAGGACAGGAACAATTTGCATGCGGCGGTCTTCTTACAATGTCTTTTATGAATTACTATGGAAGTATCTTCAAGAAAAAATGCCTATGCATTCCACAAAGTTCCTTGATAAATCTTTCACTGTTCAGGCCCCTCGTTTGTGGAATGCATTGCCAATTGAAATTAAACGTGCGCAGTCGTTGCAGGAATTCAAGAGACTTGTGAGGGAACACTATGTACTTGACATTATGATCTTGTTCAACAAACACTTTTTGACTAATTTACGTATTTTTTTTTTTAATATTTAAAACTAGCGCTTGGCCGCAATCCCGCCTGATGGTAAGCATTGATGCGATCGTTGATGGTAAAGCGCGCTAGTTTATTAAGAGCTTATTCAATCAGAAAAACTGAGCAAATAGGAAGGAAGACGGCAGTTGAGCGAGGTGATGCAATGTTAAACCCAACAACACGACCAACGATGCTGCGCCAAAGGATTGTTCTGAAGACCCTCCACGACCAAACTCCCAACACAACAACATTAGGGCATCGTACCCGGCACACATCGCAATACAACTGCTCAGACCCGTCCTCCGTACGGCTTCACCAGACATCATGCCGGAACACGACAAATGGCTTGGCGGCAAGACTTTGTCTGGTCGGTGGTAACTTCTGCCAGCGGCCGATGTTATGGCCTACCACCACCACCACTACCAGTATCTATGTATTTATTTATGTATATGTATGTATTTGTGTATCTACTTTAGTATATTCTAATAATGATGTTTGCACCAACGACAGTCCCATTTGTGGTTCAGGAGAATCTGTCCATTCTTTGGTTGCCTGGAAGAGATCGCATTAGCGATAAGGCCGCCCATTGTATGTTTTGTGTTCAATGTATTTTGTTCGATGTTTGATTGGTGTACAATAAAGAATATACAACGTGTAACATAAAGGGTATATACATACCAAGGGCATGGCATCTTTACATGATATCAATCGATATTGGAAGGGTTTTTTAATCCTATCTCTTTATGTTAGGAAGTTACGAGTAGTAGTAATAGTAGCCTTACTATCATACTAGGCGCACAGAATTTTTGAAGACATTTATCGTGATTTTGCCAAGTAATGTGACGTGTAACGAGTAGTTATTAACGTATGTAGTGTGGTGCACGTTTGTTATGATTTGAATTTAAGAAACACACGGAACCGAAAATTTAGTATAAATTTTTTGAGTATTTTATTTTGAGTTGAAAACCTTCCGATATCATTTGATATCATGTAAAGATGCCATGCCCTTGGTATGTATATACCCTTTATGTTACACGTTGTATAAATAAATAAATACCCCCCTTTTTGGATTACAAATCATCAAATGACCTCTCCCGCTCCGGGCGGAGCGGAAGGACGTGTCAGATTTTTACTGACTAAAATTGTAAAAGACCGTCGTTGGCACACCAGTCCTTCGATGTACACGGGTCTAGAAGATTCCGGTTTCCTGAATGTAAACTTCATCATTTCGGCCAAAAGACGTCCACTGCTGGACACAGGCTTCCCCCAAGGGTTTCAACATAGGTTTCACGCGAACTTCACCAGGTCGTCGGTCTACCTTATCGGCGGCCTACCCACGCTGCATCTTCCGGTGCGTGGTCGCTACTAGAGAACCCGTCGGCCCCAATAGACATCGGTCCATCGGCCCACTGCTACTTAGATGTTGCAATACTTCGGGCTATGTTGGTTACTCTCGTTCTTCTGTGGATCTCCTTCTTCATCTCAGCGTTAATCCCAGTCATATCCGAAGCTTTTCAGCTTGGAGTCTAGGGTCCGCTTTACCAGTCTAACTGCTCATTTTGGCTAAACTTCGATATTTTCCATGAAGCCACTGCCGTCTGACCTCCACAACCCGAAGGCGATATCGAAGCATTGTAGTTAGACCAATTGTAGGACTTTTTAGGGCTCCAACAACCCGTAACGACTGCCATTAATGTTCGTATGGCAACCGGGACCAACGGCTTAACGTGCTTTCCAAGGGACGACCAGACCAGTGCAAATATTCATATTTGCACTGTGCGGGGATCGAACCCGCGCCTCCTTGCGTAGCGGCCGCGTTCGCTACCGCTACGCCTGTTCTCGTTCTTTTGCGGATCTTCTCATGTAATACTTACCTCATATTAATATCCTTGGAAAGAGTCTCCTCAACACCATCTGATATCATTTTGGACAGCGTCTCATCAACGTCAAACATCCCATCGAATATCTTCTTGACAACGAGCTTTTCATAAGTACTTTGTGATTCAATGTTGTCTAAGATAGGACTGCTGTCTACAGCTTTTCTTTTAAAAGGATTGTGTTTCTCGCGCTTAAATAGATCTGAAATTTTAAGATTGTACACATAGCCGTTAAATATGCATTATAAACGGACGACAGAAGGTCTAGTTACCCGAACCTGTCAAACATTCCCAATCAACCTTAAGAGGGGACTCTAGTGCCGAGGACTTAGGAAAATAGGTATTTGAAGAAATTATTGCCGTCGCGCTGCATCCAACCTCTCCCGGTAAAGTGCGACAAGGACAGTTGCAGCTCAGGCTGATATTATCTACAAAAACGTTAACCAAAAGACGTTTCGTTTTCCGCTGTATTCTTTTTCAAAACACGACAGATCTCAATTATTTTTATATGAAAATTTAGACGAAAAGTGTACCTATGCTTCTATTATCTTCTTTTTTGTCAAAACCTTATCACGCTTGTCTAATACTCATTTGACCATCGCGGTAAAAATGGGTAATTTTTCGGGGTTTTGAAGTATTGTATTTCTTTTATTTATTACATTTTGGAAAATATCAAATGATAGGGACACGTATAATCACGGCGTAAGCCTGTAGAAAAATAACTGCTCTAAAAGCATTATCCACGAAGAAAACAGCAGAATACGTTTGTACAGAGAAAGCACCACTAGAGTTCCCTCTTAAGCCTTAATGTTTTAGAGATAGAGTTGAAGATCTAATAAATAAATTTGACAGAATGTAGTAGATTGAATTGTTGTCGTCTGTTCAAGACAATTATTCCGTCAACGACTATTTAAATATAAAGAATAGCTGGTCGTTCTGATTAACTCAAGACAATAGAATACTCTTTATTATGGACACGATATAGATTCTTCTACATCATTTCAGCGTTAATCCCAGTCGTATCCAAAGCTTTTCAGCATTGAGTCTAGGGTTCGCTTTACCGGTCTAACTGCTCATTTTGGCTAAACTTCGATATTTTCCATGAAGCGACTGCCGTCTGACCTCCACAACCCGAAGGCGATATCGAAGCATTGCAGTTAGACCAATTGTAGGACTTTTGAGGGCTTCAACAACCTGTAACAACTGCCATTAGATGTTCGTATGGCAGCCGGGACCAACGGCTTAACGTGCTGTACGAGGCACAACCAGACCAGTGCAATTATTCATATTCATGCATACAAATATTTGCACTGCGCGGGGATCGAACCCGCGCCCCCTTGCGCAGCCGCCGTTCGCTACCGCTACGTCACGGAGGCTGTCGGCTGGACGGCAGTCGCTTCACGGAAAATATCGAAGTTTAGTCAAAATCAGTAGTTAGACTGGTAAAGCGGACCCCAGACTCCGAAGCTGAAAAACGGATGCGACTGGGATTAAAGCTAAGATGATGATAATGATTTATATTTTAGTGATATTTTATTATTTTTTTCCTTTCCTGGTATTTTGTCGTGGTTACATGGCATATGATAACTAATTTCATTATATATAGTGTCATTACTATCTATACATATCTAATATATAAAATTCTCGTGTCACGGTGTTCGGATTTAAACTCCTCCGAAACGGCTCGACCGATTTTGATGAAATTTTTTGTGCTTATCCGGTATCTATGAGAATCGGCCAACATCTATTTTTCATCCCCCTAAATGTTAGGGGTAGTCCATCCCTAATTTATTTTTTAGACAAAATTTTTAATTTCTATTTTTTTGTGATACAACATACAAAAATACATACAATCCCCAATTTTCACCCTTCTACGATCAACCCTTATTTTTTAATAGCCATTTTAGTAATTTAATCTATTATTTATATGGCAAAACAACGTTTGCCGGTCAGCTAGTTATTGTATAAAAGCATGTGTTTTTTCTAAATGAACAGACAGCTGTGCTGCTGGGGAGTTTGTTCTGCCACTTCTTCCCAGCGAAAGCTCTAGGAAGTGTCGATGTGTGGGCGTTTTGGGGAACTGTCTTATGTAAAATTAAAATTGACGTTCACTAAGGTGCGTCTTACAGAACGTCACTCAAAACTCAAGTATTACTTAAGTCTCGTTTCAAGCCATTTCATTGGTTGAAACTAGTTTTAAGTAATGTTTAAACAGAGATCAATGCTTGAGTTTCCTTCTGGAATACGGACCTTAGTGCTGATTCTCAGCCTCATTTGAATAAATGACTTTTGATATTGATTTTTGTACACTAAAATAGATACACAGATGCATAGGTTTCTAAAATTATACACACATAAATAAATACATACATACTGAACATAATGGGTAAGCAAAGTTTGTGAGTTTAACCCCCTTATTCATAAACGATGTTTAAAGTTAACTAGTGATTCTGTAACCATATAAAGGGTGTATCTGACATCTACGCACAAACGAGTACCAAGGATCCAGTACATGATTCTGAACCCCCCAGTGGTGGAATTTCTCGTCGGCTTTTTCATGATTTAAAAAAAAATATATGTCGTATAATTGTTATACTTTTATAACCCAATAAGATTTTAAAGTAAAAAATAATTAATTCGCTAATTACACAAAAAAGCGCAATGAAAACAAAACTCGAAAACTATCTTGTCAGCTGATTTAATAGAGTTCACATCAGGGATCAACATCATACCTACAAAACCACACGGCGGCACGCTTGCAACGTTCAAAGAACGAGCCGACACATTTTTTAAACACTGTGAATTCTGTAACCGTTCATTAACGACATAAATGACTATCATAATTTTATTAGTGGCATGCGGTGTAGCCTTTTCGTGAAGTTTGCGTTACGATGTCAGATACACCCTGTATTTTAGACGTGTGCACGTCACTAAACTGGTGTGATTATCCATAAACAATGATCAAAGTTAAGTGTTTGCAAGCGTCTAAAATGTGTGGATAAAAAATTGCTAATCACTAGTTAATTTTAAACATCGTTTATGAATAAGGGAGTAAATGTTTGTAAATGCACCCACGATACATACCTTGAAAAGCTGTCAAAAACACACTAAAGGCTTCTGTTCTCACTTGCACAGACGAACTCCTACAATTCTGTTCGACTCCGTGCAAAATATCACTTTTCATTGATCTCTCCATCAGTTTTAGGCAGCTCCGGGCTATTTTCATAGCTTCAACCCTAAGTTCACTATCAAACAGCTCGCTCAGCGTAATTATTTCAAACATGTCCGTGTAATAATAAACAAATTGGGTCGAATTTTCCAAGTACGTCGATATTATTGTAAGGCACTTTGATTTCTCTACTTTTGGGGCGAGATTTGTTATAATTCTGAAAATTAGATATAATATATCTTAGATATTGATTGAGTTCAAATAAAAAATTATTAATTATGAACTTAATGCATTTTTTTCATAATTAGGGCTTGACCGCTTGATGAGAAGCAGTGATGCAAGAGGGTAGTTGATTAAAAAAAACTAATTAGTCCGTCAGTCAGATTTCCAAAAAATACTAGACACGTATTTTTTTCTTTTTTAATATAAACAAAAAATTAAGACGACACAGTACGTTGAAAACTCGTGTGACGTCACTGCACGCATGATGTCAGGTGAAGCCCTACGTAGGACGGGTCTGAACAGAGTTGTGTTGCGATGTGTGCCGGGTACGATGCGCTAAATGTTGTTGTGTTGGGAGTTTGGTCGTGGAGGGTCTTCAGATCAATCTCCCTCTGGCGCAGCATCGTTGGTCGTGTTGTTAGGTTTAACATAGCATCCCTTAAATCAACTGCCGTCTTCCTTCCTATTCATAGTTTTTTTTTCAGCGAATAGGCTCTTAATAAACTAGCGCGCTTAAAAGGGATGTTTCATGGTAAAAATGTTCAAACGTATATTTTGTTTTATCAAATCAATAAAAAATTACCAATATAATAGGCATCAAAGATCAGGAGTGGTGGCTGGTGATGTCACTCCTCGCTAAAAAAGTGTAGCGTGCAGTGACGTCACACGAGTTTTCAACGCAATGTGTCGTCTTCATGTTTTGTTTATATGAAAAAAAAAACCTGTCTGGTATTTTTTTGAAAATCTGACTGACGGACTAATTAGTTTTTTTTTTAATCAACTACCCTATCGATGAATGATTGTTGACATAACCATTCCGCATGATGATAACCTCGTGAAGGCCGAGAAAGGTAAACAAATCAAGTATCTTGAATTGGCTCACGAGGTTGTCGACATGTGGGAAGTGGATTCAGCAATCATTGTACCGATAGTCGTGACAGCCAATTGCTTAATAGCCAAGAGCCTCGACCAACACCTCAGGAGGCTCTCGTTAGGCAGCTGGAACAAGGGCTTGATTCAGAAAGCGGTACTTATGCATTGTCAGGAAGTTCCTCTCTCTGAAGTCCTGACCACTGGTAGCTTGGACCCTGTTCCCGATACCGGTGAGCTACTATCATCATCATCATCATTATTTCAGCCGAAAGACGTCCACTGCTGGACATAGGCCTCCCCCAAGGTTCTCCATGACGACCGGTTCTGCGCCTCCCGCATCCAGCGGTTTCCCGCGACCTTCACCAGGTCGTCGGTCCACCTTGTCGGGGGCCTACCCACGCTACGTCTTCCGGTGCGTGGTCGCCACTCGAGAACCCGTCGGCCCCATCGGGCATCGGTCCTACGGGCAATGTGTCCAGCCCACTGCCAATTTAGTGTTGCAATTCTTCGGGCTATGTCGGTTACTATCGTTCTTCTGCGGATCTCCTCATTCCTGATTCGATCGCGCAGTGAAACCCCAAGCATAGCCCTCTCCATTGCCCTTTGAGTGACTTTGAGCCTTCTCATAAGGCCCATTGTTAGCGACCACGTCTCAATTCCATAAGTCATCACTGAGCTACTATATGTGTTTGTATTTTAATATTTAAAAATATAATTTATACGTAAACTACTTACTTTAATTGGGTAAAATCGCAGCACTCTTTACAACGTTTTTGAGCGTAAAATAGCATCTTCACATAAGCGTTAACACTACTGCTCCTCACAGCATTCAAAACATGCCAGAATTTGGCCAGATACTCATTTCTCGTGTCAGAATCCGCCAGAGAGAATGCTAGACCGCATACTTCTGCCAGTTTCGAGTTGCCAGTCCAGTGTCTGGCATCAGGGTTGGCAAATATGGCGGTCAAAAGTTCTGGCAGTGCCACACCATTTTTGAGCAAGCGTTCGAATATTGGTAGAAGAGGGAGTAAGTCCTTTGGAAGGTCTGTAATATAGGAAATGTTTGATGAAAATGAGCAGTGGTGGTCAGTGAGTTGGAGACACGGCTAGGCGGATGGTGAAGTTCTGTGTAATTCATTATTAATCGTAATATGAATTAGTAGCAATGAATTTCATTTTGTCACTACAATAACACACATTTTTTGACAATTAGAGTGCTGGTCCTTAGCTGCATCCGGTCAGGTTGAAAGCGGACCACAATATAGTCAGGAAAAGACAAGCAGATGGTGATAGTGGCTGACTAGCATGGGCGTACCCAGGAAGAGGGGAGAATGCCCCCCCCACCCCCCACCCCCCCGGAAATCTCGCAAAACATGTATGAACTCCACTAATTACTAAACAAAGTATAAACGAAGACTTATACACCACGCAGTAGACACTAACAAAATGTACGGTGTAATTGAGAAAAAACCGCGTGCGACTATAGCGCACAAAGATTACTCACTCAAAAAATTTGACTTGCTCCCCCATAGGCCTGACTTGCCCCCACCTAGGCCTGACTTGCCCCCACCTAGTCCTGTCTTGCCCCCAACTAGGGCTGACTTGCCCCCACCTAGGCCTGACTTGCCCCCACCTAGGCCTGACTTGCCCGCACCTAGGCCTGACTTGCCCCCTCTAGGCCAGAAGCTGGGTACGCCCATGCTGACTAGTGAATATTATAGGCAGGAAAACAAAATCTTACCTGTACAATAATCTTGGAATACACTCCAATTAACTGTGACCATGTTCCCATACAATTGCAATAACTCATTAAAAGTATTCAAAAGTCTTTTATGTATATTAGAGTGATGTTTGAAAGCGATACTAGTGTTAATTAAATATTCTATAGCAGTATTCATATTAGAATCAAAAGATAATTCTGTTATATTCCATTTTGTAATTGTTGATAACTGAAAAGGAGGAATAATTAGTTTTTCTTATTAGGCCATAACATCGACCGCCGGCAGAAGTTACCACCCACCAGACAAAGTCTTGCCGCCAAGCGATTTGTGGTGTTCCGGCATGATGTCTGGTGAAGCCGTACGGAGGACGGGTCTGAGCAGTTCTGTTGCGATGTGTGCCGGGTACGATGCGCCAAATGTTGTTGTGTTGGGAGTTTGGTCGTGGAGGGTCTTCAGATCAATCTCCCTTTGGCGCAGCATCGTTGGTCGTGTTGTTGGGTTTAACATTGCATCACCTCGCTCAACTGCCGTCTTCCTTCCTATTCGCTCAGTTTTTCTGAGTGAATAGGCTCTTAATAAACCAGCGCGCTTTACCATCAACGATCGCATCACTGCTTACCATTAGGCGGGATTGCGGTCAAGCGCTTGTTTATAATTATTAAAAAAAAAGACAAATCTTTTTTTTTAATAATTAGATTAGCGATAGTTTATAATTATTAAAAAAAAAGACATTTCTTTTTTTTTAAATCCAACAACACGACCAACGATGCTGCGCCAAAGGGAGATTGATCTGAAGACCCTCCGCGACCAAACTCCCAACACAACAACACATTTTGGCGCATCGTACCCGGTATATATCGTAACATAACTGCTCAGACCCGTCCTCCGTACGGCTTCACCAGACATCATGCCGGAACACGACGAATCGCAAATCTTATGCGCGTGAAAACGTGTGGCACAGCTAGTAAAATCACGCGTATGTATGTATACTTACAATTTCAATATGTAGATTGTTCAATATTGGTTTTCCATCGTCAGTAGCGGGTGTATCTGCTATAAGTTGTAACAACGCGGGACAGAGGGCGCTGCTGTGTTGTTTTAATTCCTCTACCGCATTACATATGGCCTGTAATTAACCATCCCATTAACCATCGATATACAAGAGTGGACATGCCTTAGAGATAAGAATAGGGATGTTTCCTGGTATAAAAAAATGATTCTATTTAGTCCGTCATTCAGATTATAGAAAAATATTGGATACGTATATTTTGTTTTATCAAATCAATAAAATTGACAAATATAAAAGGCATCCAAGATCAGGAGTGGTGATCAAGGGTAGCGTGCAGTGACGTCACACGTGTTTTCAACGCACTGTGTCGTCTTCATTTTTTGTTTATATGAAAAAAAAATATTGTCTAATATTTTTTGGAAATCTGACCGACGGACTAATTAGTTTTTTTAGTCAACAGCCTAATTTGAATAAATGACACAGGGGCAAGTAGAAGCGATTTAATGGCATGCATGCAGTGTTAATTTATTTTTATTTAGTTAACTACTTATAAATCAGATTCATTTAGGTCTGTTTGCCCTACACACTACCGCTTCATGTAGAACGATTCAACCCTTTCCCGGGCCGCAGAAGACGCACCGGGCGCCGAGGAAGGGCGGAAAACGCCCTCTTCCGGCCCCCATGAATGGGTCCAGGGGCGAGGGACATGGGAAAGTCCCCGCTCCCTATTTGTTGGACCCCGAGGCGGAGGCGCGCGCGATTGTCGGCGCACGCCTCAGAGGCGATGCACGGGGTAGTTTAACACCTCACTACCCCGTGCAGGAGACGAGGCCCGGACAGACCGGGCCGGTACGAGAGTGTAGGGCTGCGGCAGAATCAGGGACTCCCGCGGCTCCGTGCGCACGTGACCGGAGAGACACCGGGGTGGTTTTTAGTCAGTAGGAGTCTGACAGACCCCGTCGCCCACCCCAGGGCGGCGACAATCCATTGAGGATTTTCCACCCCGGAACAAAAAAAAAAAATACGAGTGTGCTTATGACCACACGACTGAAGTGAAACTTCTTTCGCTTCATCTGTATGTATATATATATGTGTGTACAATATATACATGTATACACATATACATATATTAATTTTCTATAAATATTTAAATTTATTTCTTGGTTTCATTGGTAAATTAATATTTTTGCATAGATTAAAGAAAAAAAAAAAACTCGTTGTAGACCTTGTAGTACCAAGCTCGCGCCACGGGCGCCTCTGTGCTTATATCCCCTACTTAACTTCCGTTCGCCTTGCCCGATCACTTTTCGTAACGCTTACGTCACGCGTTCGCCAGCTTACTCCCCAAGTCAAACGTGCGTAAAGAAGTTTCACTTCAAAAAAACTCGTTGTAGACCTTGTAGTACCAAGCTCACGCCACGGGCGCCTCTGTGCTTATATCCCCCACTTAACTTCCGTTCGCCTTGTCCGATCACTTTTCGTAACGCTTACGTCACGCGTTCGCCAGCTTACTCCCCAAGTCAAGCGTGCGTAAAGAAGTTTCACTTCAAAAAGGACGATTCAATCCTAAAAATCTGACTTGCCCGCCTTGATCTGACTTACTCCCAAAGCCAGAAGCTGGGTACGCCACGCAAAATCACGCTGCAGAAGAATTAACTTTTAATATTGTTCAATTTACCTGAGCCAAAAGCCATTTAGCATTAATTGTCATATCAGACGTTAAAGCGGCTACCACAGTGGTTTTCCACTCGGTATGCTCGAGCGTGCTCGCGTGCTCGAGCAGGGAAGTGAGCGTAGACAAGCAGCCGTGAGCATTGAGCACGCTGTCTTCAAATTCTAGAGAATCGTCGTCTTCTTCTTCCTGTAATTATGTAGAATCATAGCAAAAAAATAGATATTTTTATTATACAATGATATTTTTACCTTATACGACACCTGAATCTAGTTTGTTCAGAATAAGCAGCTGAATCGATTCTCAACATTGTCACACATTTCTGAGAGGGTTGCTAAGAACAAACCTCAGTAGACAAAAATAGGCATCTGATGACCAATTTCAATCATATCATTGTAAGAATAGAGTTTATTTTTCAATGACATTTAACGAACAACAGTTGGAGCAACCTATGTTAATGCATACCAATTTCGATCATATTCTACAAGAGATAGAGTTTAATTTTCATTGTACTTGGCAGGTTCGTCAGATTTCTGAGAGCGTTGTTAAGATTAGAAAAAAATAGACAGCTGACGATCAAAATTCAATCATATCTTTACAAACACAGACTATATTATTCAATGAAATTTGACGAACAACAATTATATAGTGATATAAATGCATACCAATTTCGTTCATATTCGCCAGTTTATTTTTCATTGTACAGAAGAAAACACATCAAGCAACTACAATCTGTCAGATTTATTTATTATATTTTCAACTTTATCTTTAAAGCTGCAGCGGAATTTCTGAAAGGGTTGCTAAGAACAAACCATAGTAGACAAAAATAGGTATTGGACGACCAATTTCAACCATATCTTTGTAAGCATAGAGTTTACTTTTCATTGACACTTAACGAACATTAATGCACAACAATTTCGGTCATATTCTTCAAGACATAAGGTTTAATTTTCATTGTACTTAGCAGGTTGACTAATTATTATTACTGTACTTACGTCATCATCTTCATCTACAGGTATCATGTCATACTGCAATGGGTTTTCTGAGAGTGTTGTTAGGAACAGTCTGCTTCGAACTGTGCCGGTGAAGGAAGACGATGTGGCTATGGCGTCCACTGACCGCTTTGGTGGTTTACTGCCCTGTGGGAGAAAACATTGTCAATAAAAAAAAAGTTGCCCCATTTATTGTATGCGTTTTATCACTAACCACAGACAACACTGTCCCTGTCAGACATAGAGCACTGTCTCGAGCGCACCGGGTCGGTCATTCTTACGAGAGCCACAGGCGGGTGTCGGTGTAGACGTGTCGGTAGTCTGTCCGTTAAGTGCGTGTGCGAGCCTGTGATATTCAACGATCGTAAGGGTTTTACAAAACACACTAGGAATTACTCCTGTCGTCGGTGCGTTTAAAAACATTTAAAGTCACATACACAAGCAGTCATGGTGGCCTTAGTAGTCGTGGTGGCCTAGTGGTTAAAACACCAGCCTCTCAAGTATGAGTGTGCTGGTTCGATTCCAGGTCAGGCAAGTACCAATGTAACTTTTGTAAGTTATATGTACTATCTAAATACATCTCTTGGATACCAATGACTGATTAAAAGGTGAAGGAAAACATCTTGAGGAAACCTGGAGTTTAAGATTGAAATCGCCAACCCGCATTGAGCAAGCGTGGTGAATACCTCTTTGACCTACACTATTTCTCTCTCCTTCCCCTTAGTATACCATCCAAAGTTTGTTGGTAAAAGATCGCTCTCAGCGATAAGACCGTCCATTGCGTCACTTTTTTTTTACTATGGCATCTCGTAGTTGATCTTGAGAGGCCGTGACTACTTAACAGGACTTTCCTGTGGATGCCTTAAATTAATTTAAAGCCTCCAGCTAGAGCGACTAAAAACTAAGCGACTACACGCTAAGGGCACCCCTGTGGGGTACCTCGGGTAACCTCGGCTTAGGGCGTCGCTGGAGAGAACAGCAAGGGACGGCTGGATCGAATATTTGCTTTAATTCGGTTTGATGACCGCGGCGCGTGAGCGGAGGTCACTCTTTGTGAAATCTTTATGTTCTGTAATCTATATAGTGTACATAATAAAGAGTATTCTATTCTTTTCTATTACGCTCAATCCTTCTCTGTATGAGATGAGACCTGTGCCCAGCAGTGGGGCGATAAAGAGGTTGATGACACAGACAGCCAGACCCGGAACATCTACCTGTGGGCCATACAAATATTTGTTCCGTGCGGGACCGCTCAGCCACTACACCAGCCGCAAATTATTCACTATGTGGCCTCTAATGTTACAGCTACAGATGGGAGGAGACCTGTGCTCACCAGTGGGACGATAAAAGGGTGATTTTCAAGGAAATGAAATGAAATGAAATCGTTTATTAAGCAAGTAGGATCACCGATCACTTTTACACGTCATTTTTTTTTTTTTAACTAGGTGAAGCCGGCATTTCCTAACTGACTACCTCTGAGAAGAAATAGCCGAAACAACTCAGGGATCATCGTATTTTTTCAAGTCCAGACATTAAAAATGAGAATGTTTACAATAATTTACCTTATAATTACGCATATTGCTTAATAACAATGCTTAACAGAGCGAGCAGCTCAGTCCCAAGCTTTTTTGTCTTCTAAATAATCTGTGATTTTATAATACCCCTTTTTGCAAAGTTTGGCCTTTATATATAGTTTTTATATCGTTTAATGGGTAAGTTTCGAATGTCCATGGGAAGCTTGTTGTAAAAGTGTATACATTGACTCATGAACTAGTTGCCTACTCTGTGGAGACGAGTGTGATGTACAGCAAGATAGTGTTTGTTCCTGGTATTTACACTATGAATACCGCTCACCTTCTTAAATGTCCACAGGCCTCGTCTCAGTGAGAGGCAGTGGGCCGTAATCTGCCACGCGGGATTAGTGCGGGTTGGATGTCACATGTCTTCCAATTTGTGCCTCTAGGACATTTTTTTTTAATACTTATAAACTAGCGCTTGACCGCAGTCCCGCCTGATGGTAAGCAGGTAGGCTCTTAATAAACTAGCGCGCTTATGATAAAGCGCGCTCAGAAAAACTGAGCGAATAGGAAAGAAGACGGCAGTTGAGCGAGGTGATGCAATGTTAAACCCAACAACACGACCAATGATGTTGTGCCAAAGGGAGATTGATCTGAAGACCCTCCACGACCAAACGACAAAATTTTTAAATGACAAAATTTTGCGGTAGTTGGAATTAATTCGCGGGAAAAAAAAGATTATTTCAAAATTCATTAGTATTCTTACCATGATGTGTAAAATTTTATATTATATTTGGTCATGTGTTTACCTAACCTTTATTAACCTTATGGGTCGGACAGGGTTTTCTTTACATATTGTATAGAACGAACTGCATATCTTTAGACCTAGATACATACCCGATACCTCGCATGCGCTTGTAACTCGAACGGATACACGGCGTCGCTGTCTACTAGAGTAGTCCACGCCTGAACGTTGAATACTCGAGCGGACAGGTTCTTGTTCAGTTTGCGACGACAGATGGCGGTAGTGAGGCAATTGTATGACGAACACTGCAACCAACTGTTTTTAGTATTATAGAGAGATCATCATTTCAGCCGAAAGATGTCCACTGTTGGACATAGGCCTCCCCCAAGGAACTCCGCGATGACCGGTCCTGCGCCTCCCGCATCCAGCGATTTCCCGCGACCTGCATCAGGTCGTCGGTCCACCTTGTCGGGGGCCTACCGACGCTGCGTCTTCCAGTGCATGGTCGCCACTCGAGAACCCGAGAGAGTAAATACACCTGGTTGTTTTTCAAAGACCTGCCAAATTTAAGGGTATGGTACGGCACTCTGCTTTGTATGATAAAAATTGACAAAAAGACATCCTATCCTTGAGGAAAAGACATCCCAACTTTTATTTATTCTTTCGCACACGAAATGTACAGAGGCGGACTTAATGCCTTAGGCAATCTCTGCCAGTCAACCACAGGAGGTGAAGAGATAAGATGGTAGGTGCTTTAGTGGAAAAAAATATAAAAAAAAACTCTTAACACTATTTATTTATTTGTTTATGCGACACCCGAAAGACGTGCCCAGTATTTTTAAGTAAAGAATCTATGTACAAAATTTCAAAAAGATATCATGAAAAACCACAAAGTTATGTGCTTGTTATCCTACTTGGTTGTCCCAACAAAAATATGGTCCACGCTCAGTTTGGACGGGTGAGCCGAGTGCATTGACCTGTGGCGTCAGCTGAGCGCTGGCATGCGCACGTGTTAGCTGCGTCGTGCGCTCTATAACTATATTGTATCTAATAATTTTTAAATGTATTTGTGAATAAATATAACATGGTGTTAAAATTATTGGAATCAATTCAGTTGCTTATTTTGAACAAACTATATTCAGGTTTCAGCAAAAAATAACGTTGTATACAATATAATATATACAATATAATATACAGTATGTTAAGAAAACCCTGTCCGACCCATAAGGATAATAAAGGTTAGGTAAAAACATGACCAAATATAATATAAAAATTTACGTAATCATCATAGTACCAATACAAATGAATTTTGAATTAATCTTTTTTTCCCGCGAATTAATTCCAACTTCCCCGAAATTTGGTAATGTTTAAAAAAGTGACAACACCGGTATTATTATGAGCGAATAGCGATGCGACCACGTGCCGCGTGCCCTGCCCCCCGCCTCCCGCGGAAGGGTTGCTCAATGCAAATGTGTTAAGTTACATCTTTTTGCGAAATATATATTTTTTAGGGGATCTTTTTTTAAGTTTAGCCCGGCTTTGTATCCATTAGTAGAATCAGTTATCGATACCTAACAATACCTTCACGGATCGGACAGGGTTTTCTTTAGATATTGTATATCATACAAAGTTTCTGTTTACGGGTTCGCGGGTTGAAAAGAATATCTTAATTCGACAGGACTAAACTAATATTTTACCGTCTACCCTTTTCATATCGAAAGAACGACTTACCTTCTTCTCTCGGACACTTGACATTGGCACTAATATTGATTCAATACTTGTACGTCTCCTCTAGAAAGTACCACGCAATCTCGAGACGTGATACTATAAACTCAAGCTATAATACTTACAGACAAGTATCCTTCAACTCGTCGCTCGCTCCGGTCGGACACTTGACATTGGCACTAATAGTGACACAATACTTGTACGTCTGCTCTAGAAAGTACTACGCAATCTCGAGACGAGATACTATAAACTTAAGCTATAATACTTACAGACAGGTATCCTTCAACTCGTCGCTCGCTCCGGTCGGACACTTGACATTGGCACTAATGGTGACACAATACTTGTACGTCTGCTCTAGAAAGTACCACGCAATCTCGAGACGTGATACTATAAACTCAAGCTACAATACTTACAGACAAGTATCCTTCAACTCGTCGCTCGCTCCGGTCGGACACTTGACATTGGCACTAATAGTGACACAATACTTGCACGTCTGCTCTAGAAAGTACCACGGTTTCTGAGAGCCCGCCCTTTCATTTATAACGCCGCTTTCCAAACCTTCTGTTGTCATCTACAAAATAATACACATATTTTTAAACCTTATAAAATCTTTAATAAAAAAAAAGAAACTACAATACAAAGTGAAAAACAAATAATTTCGGAAAGTCGTTTTTCTTGGATTTTGTATATCCGTTTTTTGCCATCGACTTCCGGAACGAGTTATTTTTCACCTGTGCTGTTGTTTTTTTTTTTTTTTTTTTTAAGTTTTGGCGGGAAAGCGATGATGAGTGCCACGCTCATTTTTCATTGAACTTTGAAAATTATTTATAGTGTCGTTTACTAAATAAAAACGCGTGATTTATGTAGTAAAAAGTGCATTCAGTGAATAATTCATAAAGAACAGTGAAATATTGTAGCTTAGTGGTCACATCATGTCTTTACCCCAAACCCCTTCCTGGTCGGCCACACGTGGGAAACGAAAGGAGATAGGTTAAGTTAAGTTAAGCTAGGATAAGTTTAGGATAAGTTACAAAAGAAGAAGTGAAACTGAAGTGCAAATAAGACATGGCTTAAAGGTCTTAGAAACCAGGCCATAAAATCCAAAAAAAAAAAACGCGTTTTATTTGGTTTTGTAAAAACGTTTTTTATTTCACACTTTTTGGTTGTGGAAAGTTCTGGTATTCAGCTGCACCCGGTCAGACTGGACGCAGACCCCAACATAGTGGGGAACATTCCCGGCAGATCCAATTCACGTACTTTCTTTTTTTTGTATTTATTTATTTATTTTTTTTTAATAAAAGACGTTGCTCCACGCTAACCGAGGACCCTATATTCAGTGATGTCAAGTCATGGTTGCGGCCAAAAGATAAAGAGTATAGTGCTTATTTTTTTAACATTATAAATTAGTGCTTGACCGCCAGATGATAAGCAGTGATGCAATCGTTAATGGTAAAGCGCGCTAGTTAAAAAACTTACTTTTTCAAATGCAACCTTCAGTATATTGAAAGATATAGCATAAGAAACGACTCGTTTTCTGTAAGTTTCGTTATTAGTGGCCTCTTTGAAGCCCACTCGAAGAACATTCAACAAATCCGACACTATTGTGCAAATGTATCTCTCACAGAATTTGCGAGAAGAATGTCTGGAAAGAAAAATATATATTTTAGACTTTGTTTCGTGGGCTCGTTTATAGACATTTAAACTAGCATTAAATCACAGTGGTCAACCTTTTTGCACTCACAAAAACAGACCAAGAGCGTATCGGGCTACGCTCCGTGTAGGGTTCTGTAGTTTCCCGTCCGTCACAATAAGAGACCCCAATTAAAGAGATAAAAAGAAATATCTTATTTTTTAAAAATTAGTCAGTAAAAGTCTGACACGCCCTTCCGTCCGCTAAGAGTGGGAGAGGTCATGATTTCCTATCGGCTTCCCACTTTACATGGGTAATAATAAAATAATATTTCCACTTTTTACCCCTACTTATTTTACACCCCTGTCTTGGCGTGATTGATTTACATATTGGAATCAAAATTTCAGCTTTCTAGTGGTAACAGTCACTGAGATTGAGCAGTCTAACTTTTCTTTCTTTATTTTTTGGCTACGCACGGTTTCTGCATTTAGCCAATGTCAAGTAATTAGGTATGAATTATTCATGTAGAAAAAGACTGCAGCGTGACCCGTCTTACGAGTGAGGTTTGGGGCAAAGTCATGATGTGGCCACTATGCTGCGATATTTCACTGTTATTTATAAACTATTTACTAAATGCACTTTTTGAAGTGAAACTTCTTTACGCACGCTTGACTTGGGGAGTAAGCTGGCGAACGCGTGACGTAAGCGTTACGAAAAGTGATCGGGCAAGGCGAACGGAAGTTAAGTGGGGGATATAAGCATAGAGGCGCCCGTGGCGCGAGCTTGATACTACAAGGTCTACAACGAGTTTTTTTTTTCAATAAAAATAGAAGATCTATGCAAAAATATTAATTTACCAATGAAAGCATGAAATAAATTTCAATATTTATAGAAAATTAATATATGTATATGTGTATACATGTACATATTGTACACACACACATATATATATATACATACAAATGGAGCGAAAGAAGTTTCACTTCAGTCGTGTGGTCATAAGCACACTCGTTTTTTTACTACATAAATCACGCACTTTTATTTAGTAAACAACAACATCACTATAAATAATTTTAAAAGTCGAATGAAAAACGAGCGTGACACTCAGCTTGACTTTCCCGCCAAAACTCCAGCAGTCTAACTTCTGCCCAGCTATAAAACCAGTGTGGCTACCACGAGTTTTCATTACAAGACTCAATCATACGTATCGATCGCGTTTGACCCTCTCATTGGTTGAGAGTTCTTACAACCTTGAAGCGGACCAATCGACGAGTCAAACGCGCTCGATATCGACGATAGAGTCTTCGTAATGAAAACTCATGGTAGCCACTGGCAAAAAGAAAGATGGTTAGGCGGGAAAGTTAAGTTGAGTGTCACGGTAATTTTTCATTGGACTTTATTTATAGTGTTGTTTACTAAATAAATGTGTATGATTTATGTAGTAAGAAGTGCATTCAGTAAATCCATTAAGAACATTGAGATATCGCAGCATAGTGGCCTCATCATGGCTTTGCCTCAAACCTCCCTCGTAGATGGTTCACGCTTTTGTCAACATGAATGAAAATTCATTACGTGAAATTGGTTAAATGCACAAACCATGCGAAGCCAAAGAAGAAAGAAAGAAATAAATTGTTCTTAACAATCTCAACACGTGACACTGGCTAAATGCACAAACCGTGAGAAACAAACAAAAAAGAAATATTACGAACCTGAGTAGAGGTAGAAAGATGCGGTTACAGACGCCCAAGTTGACGCCAGCCTTGGTTCTTCTATACGCTTTCTCAAAGACACTGATTTCTTCCTTAGCGGCGAGGGCCTTCATACAAGCGTCTATAGCGTGGTCCCACCAACCATGTGTGTCATCTCCTGAGAAGGTATTATAAATCTAATCAAAACGAGGTCTTTTTTTATTTATACCTAAACCAGTGCCTGACCGCAATCCCGCCTGATGTTAAGCATTGATGCCAGCGATTGATGGTAAAGCGCGCTAGTTCACTAAAAAAACTGAGTGAATAGGAAGAAAGACGGCAGTTGAGCAAGGTGATGCAATGTTAAACCCAATAACACGACCAAGGATGCTGAGCCAGAGGGAGATTGATCTGCAGACCCTCCACGAAACTCCCGACACAACAACATTTCGCGCATCGTATCCGGCACACATCGCAACACGACTGTACAGATCCATCCCCCGTCTTCATCAGACATCATGCCGGAACACGACGAATCGCTTGGCGGCAAGACTTTGTCTGTTGGGTGGTAACTTCTGCCGGCAGCCGATCTTATGGCCTACCACCGAGGAAATGTGTATTGATTGAATTCATGTAAAGTACTGGTCAGACTGGAAGCTGACCCCTAAAATTTTTGGGAAAACGATAGCCAGATCGTGACAGTACTTACCTGCAGCTAGAGTGATGACTATATCAAGCAGAGTCATGTCCCCGTTAGCCGCTAGGGTGTCCAGCAGAGCTCTGAATGGGGCTATATACCGCCGCTGCATCTCTGAGAGGCGAACGGGTAAGCAGGAGGCGAAGCTGCGGTAGTAGGCGCTGAGAAAAAAGAATATAGGTTAAAAGGCAAGATATTGGCCCCGATCCCCCAAAAAGTTTAGGAGATCGGGACCAATATCCTGCAGTGTAGTTTTTTTTTTTTTTATACGGACAAATCACACAGATTGAGCTAGCCCCAAAGTAAGTTCGAGACTTGTGTTATGGGATACTAACTCAACGATACTGTATTTTATAATAGATACATATATAGATAGACATCCAAGACCCAGGCCAATCAGGAAAAGTTCGTTTTCCATCATGACCTGGCCGGGGCTCGAACCCGGGGCCTCCACGTCGCAGGCAGGCGTGTTGACCGCTGCGCCACGGAGACCGACAAATTACGGGTCACGGAGACAAACAAAGTTATACGTAAGGAAGCTACGTTGCAATATCAAACTACTGCAATCCCCAACCTGCCTGCCAAGCGTGGGGATTATGATGAAGAAATATAAAGATTTTATAAAGGGTGACAAAATAGGCGGAATTATTTTTTAATGGACGGAATTGTATGGAATACAGCAGGTCAAGCTACCCGAAACTGTCAAATATTGCCAATCAACCTTGAGCCTTAATGCTTTAGCGGAGTTGAAAATATAATAAATTTTCTCGGTGGTAGGCCATAACATCGGCCGCCGGCAGAAGTTACCACCCACAAGACAAAGTCTTGCCGCCAAGCGGTTTGTCATGTTCCGGCATGATGTCTGTTGTGTTGCGATGTGTGCAGGGTACGATGCGCCAAATGTTGTTGTGTTGGGAATTTGATCTTGGAGGGTCTTCAGATCAATCTCCCTCTGGCGCAGCATCGTTGGTCGTGTTGTTGGGTTTAACATTGCACCACCTCGCTCAACTGCCGTCTTCCTTCCTATTCACTCAGTTTTTTAAGTGAATGGGTTTAATAAACTAGCGCGCTTTACCATCAACGATCGCATCACTGCTTACCATCAGGCGGGATTGCGGTCAAACGCTAGTTTATAATTATTAAAAAAAAATCTGATACATTATAGTTGCTTGTTGTGTTGTCTTCTGTACATCATTATAAGATTATCCCCTTTTACCTATATTCTTCCCCAGCTGGTAAAGCACCAATCAATTTGATCCTAGCCTCTTGATTTGTTCCCTCTGACGTCAGCAATGTAGTGGCCCAGTTCACTGCAGGGCAATCCAAGCCCACGCTCTTAGGTAAACGTAGAAGACTTATAAGGACGTTTAACTTGTCATCAAATGTGCTGAGGTGAAGAAATGAGGGCCATAACTGAAAAAAAAAATGTACATAATTATCAAATATATAAGGTAGAGATTTCTTTAGCAAACTTGAAGAATTTTGTCAAGATATTTCTACATGTAACGTAATGGGTATATACATGGCAAGGGCAGAGCTTCTTTGGATGGTATCAAATGATATTTTTATATTTGACAAAACAGACAAGAGAAAAATGTTTAGAATCACCATTATCATCAACCTTTTTTTATCGTCCCTCTACTGGGCCCAGGCCTCCACTCATACAGAGAAAGATTGAGCGTAATCAACACGCTTGCTCAATGCGGGTTGGCGATTTCAGACTAAAAGTCCAGGATTCCTCAAAATGTTTTCCTTTACCTTGTAATCAGTCATTGGTGTCCAAGATATACTTAGAAAGTACATGTAACTTAGAAAAGTTACATTGGTACTTGCCTGACCTGGAACCGAACATCGCACCATACTTGAGAGGCTGGTGTTTCAACCACTAGTCCACCACGAACTCCGCCTGCACGCCTAACAAGCCGAAACCCCGCCTGCATCATTTAATATTCTAAGATAGGCGGGAACTGGAGTTCACGGGCGATTAGAGTAGGGACTCTGTCGGCTTCAGGGAAGTCGGCGCACAGTGGTCATGTGTTGTCTTGCATAGTTAAGTTCGGGGAGACCCCTTTACAATCTCCTCTAACAGGCGCTGAACGGAAGAGGCTACGGATTGGACTTTTGAGAGGTAACAGTGCTCCTTCTATGTGTCCACCGGGGTGGTTTTCGTGAGGTAAGAATCCCACACCCCTTGGTTCTATCTCCAAGGACCAGGGGTCTTTAGCATAGCCCCACTTAGCTCAACCATTTTGAAGAGAACCAAATGACGCAACAACACGCGCCACCATCAGCAAGACATATGAGTGAGCATGACAAACTCTCAACTGCCATGCTCGTAATGTCAAACAAGTTATATATATATATATATATATATAAACAAACCCATGTGCAACAAGTCCATGGTACCTCACATTCACAAACTTGAAAAGTGCTTTTACATTATACAATACTATATTACTTGCAAAATCATGGTAGCAAAATCTTATGCACAGTCCACAACGTAAGTCAATAACTCACTGCGTGACTTGCCAATATCACAATAAGTGATGTGTTTATTTCAATTGTAAAAGGTGATTTCTGGTACCATTGTATTAAAATTTCTTATTAACTTCCGAACATGTAAAGATAGGATCAAAAATCCTTTCTATATCGTTTGATATCATCCGAAGGTACCTTGCTCTTGATATGTATAAAATTTCTTATTAACTTTCTAAAATCCAAAGATCATAAAACCCCTCCTATATTGTTTGATATCATCCGAAGGTAACTTGCTATGGGTATGTACAAAATTTCTTATTAACTTCCGAACATGTAAAGATAGGATCAAAAATCCTTTCTATATCGTTTGATATCATCCGAAGATACCTTGCTCTTGATATGTATAAAATTTCTTATTAACTTTCTAAAATCCAAAGATCATAAAACCCCTCCTATATTGTTTGATATCATCCGAAGGTAACTTGCTATGGGTATGTACAAAATTTCTTATTAACTTCCGAACATGTAAAGATAGGATCAAAAAACCCTTCCTATATCGTTTGATATCATCCGAAGGTACCTTGCTCTTGATATGTATAAAATTTCTTATTAACTTTCGAAAATCCAAACATCAAAAAACCCCTCCCATATCGTTTGATATCATCCGAAGGTACCTTGCTATTGGTATATATAAAATTTCTTATTAACTTCCGAAAATGTAAAGATAGGATCAAAAACCCTTCCTATATCGTTTGATATCATACAAAGGTAACTTGCTCTTGGTATGTATATACCCATTCCGTTACGCATTAGAAGTTATTTTTGTTTATGCGAAACCTGAATATAGTTTGTTGAGAATAAGCAACTGAATCGATTCCAAACATTTGTACACCATGATATGTTTTTTTTTTCCCCAAATACCTACATTTAGAAATTGTTGCAGTGTGGTTACCGAGCGCGCCACGCAGCTTACGGTAGACCATAGTAGGCGCAACAGCTGACGTCACAGGTCATCGCACTATCGCCCGCCCAAGCGGAGCGCTTACCAAATTTTTGTTGGGACAACCAAATAGGATAACAAGCTCATAACTTTGTGGTATATCATGATATCTTTTTTGAAATTTTGCAATAGATTCTTTACTTAAAAATACTGGACACGTGTTTCAGGTTGCGTATAAACAAAAAATAATGTTGTAAAGGGTGGCAGGTATATCGAATCACAGCATCAGCAGTAGCAGCAGTCATCATTGATTCAGTACAAGATTCTGAATCCCTGGTGGCAGCGCGTTAGCGGGGCGGGCATCGAAGCCCCGTTCTCGAAACTAGCGGGCAGACCGCGCGTCAATATAGCCGCGTAGTGTTGTGTTCACGATTGTGTCGACGAGATATTTGGTAATATCTGAACAATAGCGGCAACTTCTTTTCGATTCAATTCTATTCCTAACGCTCGATCACCGCTCGCTGCCCGCAAGATTCAAGCTCGAGAAGTACACCGCTCGCTGCCCGCCACCGCCCCTCTGCCGCGGCGCTGTTTTCGAGAACCGGTAAGTTTGATTTTACGCATAAGTTCCTGCCGCTCACGCAAGATTCGAGGCAGAGGCCTAAGTGCCTTCATGGCTAAAGCGAATATATAATCATAATCAGACCATAATATTCCCACTGCTGAGACACAGGCCTCCTTTCGATGAGAGGGAGATGTGATGGAGTGAATACGCTCTTAATAAACTAGCGCCGCGGGATCTCGGCAAAGCACTACATTATAAAGTAAAAAAAATGTCCTTACATGTTCAACTAAATCCAAGACATTTCCCGACAAGTCCTCTTTATAAGTCTTTGCAAAATATTCAACAATATCCACGAGTAAACCGGACTTTTCAGCTTTCAACACAAAAGGCTTAGAAATTAATCTTTCAAAGTAAACATTGATATAGCTCTTAACAAATTCCAAATCGGTTTCTAAAATTTCTTCGAATTGATCATTTGTTAAAGCTTTTTCGGACACCGAAAGCAAATCGGACAGAAAAATTCTACCCCATTTCAATTCAGCTGCTGTAACTTTTTCAATTATTAATCTCGTCCAACCCCTCGCCGAAACAGTCGGAATTTCGACTATTTCTGACATAATTTTCAAAGCGTGTATAACATCGGAGATATTGTCAGAAAACTCAGAAAACAATATATTTTCTTCTATACATTCTGTTATACTCTGCAGCTCTAATTTCTTGCACCATTTTTTGTAGTTAGTTTGAATCGTAAGTAAATAATTGTGGTCCCTTTTGTAAATCGCCAAACAGTCTGTTAAATTCTTTTTTAGTAGCAAAACTGTGCTTGCTGGAATGTTTTCAACTATATTTCCAAGGCATTGTAGAGTTTTCTGAAACAAAAATAGCTATTAATGTTGAGATGGCGGTGTGTTGATTTGTGTGTGTATGTGTGCGAGCGCGTGTGTTTGTGGGCGCGTGCGTGAGTGCGTTCGTGCGTGTGTGTGTACGCCCGTGCGTGTGAGAGAGGGTGTGTGTGGGGGGGGGTGTATGTGGGGGGTATTTGTATGTGTGTGTGGGTGGGGGGGGGGGGTATTTGTATGTGTGGGAGAGCATTTGTACGAGTGGGCGCGTGAGTTCGTGTGTGCAGCGTGTGTGTGTGTGTGGCGGTGTTTGTGTGTTGCAGCGTGTTTAAGTGTGCGTGGCGGCGTGTGTGTGTGTGTGTGTGTGTAGGGGGGGGGGGGGGGGAGGGTGTGAGTGTTGTCTCGATGGTCTACTGATGAAAGTACGTGGAGCAGTTGGTGCCGGTTGTTACTCCTATATCTTTGACAGTCACTACGGGTAGTCAAAGACATCTGCCCCCTAATCGGCGAACACATTTTTGTCAAATGATTGCGACTAGTTGGGATCAGTTGGGATCCTTCGGGCTGCCTATTGGTCCGTTCGGTCTAAATGTTCCCAACTAGTCGCAATCATTTGACAAAAATGTGTTCGCAGATTAGGGGGCTAGTCTAAAACATTTACCACAAAAAAAAAACAAATCTTACCTCGGGGTCCACTTCATTCAATTCTTCAGCAAATTCCTTTAGAAATACTAAAGCAGCATTAGCTTTGACATCTCCCTCGTCAAATTTTACCTCCAAAAATTCTTCTAACACCATCCCATTCCAGAAACTCACTACTTTTCTACGTAATTCTTTATCAAAACCAAAAGTAGCGTTCAAATAGGCTAAAAGTGTTACCAGATGCAAAAATTGAGGGGACAGTACTGTCAATTTTTGACACATGTCAAGGGTAATATCGGCCCAAATTGTGGCCTCATATTGTTTTATTTCCATGACCCTTTTCATGAATCCCAGTATTTTATTCAATCCCGTTTCAGTATTCAGAACATTTGTCGCGTATTTTTCTATAATTTTACGAATAGTGTCTTTTATTTGGTAATCGTTGAACAAATCGATTTTTTCTATGAATAAATTTGATGTAATTTCGAACATGTTCAAGCTTTCATCTTGGATAGTTGATGTGTAGGATAGAATTTCTGGTAGATGGTCGATAATGAGGGAATTATTGTCTGTTATTGCTGACAAGAATGCTCTTAATATGTACACGCCTGGAACGATCATGGCAGCTGAAAAAAAAAGAAACATACTAAACTTTTTACAAAGTTCCGGCATGATGTCTGGTGAAGCCATAAGGAGGACGGGTCTGAGCAGTTGTGTTGCGATGTGTGCCGGGTACGATGCGCCAAATGTTGTTGTGTTGGGAGTTTGGTCGTGGAGGGTCTTCAGATCAATCTCCCTTTGGCGCAGCATCGTTGGTCGTGTTGTTGTGTTTAACATTGCATCACTTCGCTCAACTGCCGTCTTCCTTCCTACTCACTAAGATTTTTAAGTCATCATCATCATCTCAGCGTTAATTCCAGTCGCATCCGAAGCTTTATCAGCTTTGGAGTCTAGGGTCAACTTTAACGGTCTAACTGCTGATTTTGGCGAAACTTCGATATTTTCCGTGAAGCGACTGCCGTCTGACCTCAACAACCCGAAGGCGATATCGAAGCATTGCAGTTAGACAAATTGTTGGACTTTTGAGGGCCCCACAAATCCGAATCGACAGCCATTAGATGTTCGTATGGCAACCGGGACCAAAGGCTTAACGTGCTTTCCGAAGCACGACCAGACCAGTGCAAATCTAATATATAAAATTCTCGTGTCACGGTGTTCGAACTTAAACTCCTCCGAAACGGTTCGACCGATTTTGATGAAATTTTTTATGCTTATCCGGTATCTATGAGAATCGGCCAACATCTATTTTTCATCCCCCTAAATGTTAGGGGTAGTCCACCCCTAATTTTTTTTTTTTATTTATATGGCAAAACAACGTTTGCCGGGTCAGCTAGTATTCATATAAATATTTGCACTGAGCGGGGATCGAACCACGCCACGTACCTCCAGCACCCTGGTTCCGTAACACCTTATTACTATCAGTTAGAATTATTATAATTGCTAATCCATTGCTCCGTATATTCGAAAAATGTATCTGCTCAACAAAATAAATTATTTTTTTAGATGTTCCAATTAAAAACTCACAATCATCCCTGCTAATAATAAAAGTGATATGTTCCGCCACGATTTTCAACAGTTCTCCAGTAGTCTCAGATCCCGGATCATGTCTAAGTAACACTTGAAGACACTCTGATAGTTTCCCTCTGACGGTTGGGATTAACTCTTCTGTAATACTCTGGAAACATAAGACAATGTAAAGTTATAGCATTACGCCTTTAGTCCTAGTAAGATCGTATTGTGAAATCAAGTTATGCTGGAGTTGAATTGTAATGGGTCGAGTCTGCTGTGGTTGAATTGTACCAGGTTGAATTGTACCAGGTCGAGTTGTGCTATGGTTGGATTTGTCTTGGGGTTGAACAATGACAGGGTCGAGTTGATGGAGTAGAATTTTTTGAGTTGAGTTGTTATAAATTTAATTTTCACGAGGTTTAATGGTCTGAAGTTGAATTGTTAGGGGTCGAGTTGTTCTGCGGTTGAATTGTATAAGTCCATCAGATCGTCGTCGTCGTCGTCATTATATATGTCCATCAGATAGATTTATAAAAAATATTGAACACGTATTTTTTTTTTCATTCAAATACTTAGGAAGATATATTCATTTGAAATGTCGCATGACGTCACGCCGTGGTACAAAATATACCACGGCGTGACGTAATTAGCCCCCATTCCTCAACTTTAATACGTTATATCTCAGTTGTTTTTGGTAATTTTGACAAAATAAAAAATACGGGTCTTTATTTTTTTATTATCTATAAGACGTACTAATTTATTTTTTGATTTTCATACCTTGGATACATCTGTGGAGGAATGTTCTGTAACTATTTAGAAGTATTTTAAAAGTGAAATGTATACTTTAGTAGGCTATTCAGTAAGTAGGGGTTTCAATACCGTGGGAAAATCGGAATAATAATAGATAGGTATCTTGTATGTTAATCCCGGTTAAAAACCATCTGTATGCCTATTTATATCCAAATAGGTTCAGTAGTTTTTGCGTAAAAGAGCAACAAACTTCCATCCATCCATTAAGGCTTTCCCGTTACATAGTTAAAGACTACTCAACATATTTACATTTCTATTTTTTTTATATAATGGCAGTTGGTAGTTGACCTTGAGAAGTGGTGACTACTTAACCGGGCTATCCTGTGGCTGCCTTAAATGAATTTAAAGCCTCCAGCCAGGGCGACTAAAAACTAAGCGACTACACGCTAAGGGCACCCCCTGTGGGGTACGAACCTCGGCGTAGGGCGTCGCTGGAGAGAACAGCAAGGGCCGGCTGGATCGAAATTTGTTTTTATTTCGGTTTGATGACCGCGGCGTTTCCTAGTACTAGCTCTGAGAAGAAACGTCCGAAACAAACTCAGAGGTCATAGTTGGGAATTTATATTTACTGGCTCAGCCGCGGCGCGGGCTGGCCTTCATCGGACAAGGGACGGGAGAGGGGGCTACTACGATAAACGCGACGAGGTCGGTAGGTCGGTCTTTTGTATTTTGTGCTAGTGGCCCTATTGGCCTCTTGGAGGAGGGTTATGGGGTCGTCAGGGTCGGTGAGAATTTTATTTCTAAAACGTTCTTACCTCTATAATAGTCTGAACGCAAGCAGCAGTATTACACATAAAGAGAGCAGGATAAATGTCTATTTCTCTCTCGTTCTTGCATGTATTAGTTCTGAAGAGCGCATGTATGACCCGCACAGTTGCTTCTTGTAACATCGGGTCGGATCGGTCACATACTAAACAAAAGATCACAATAATAACTCAATTAGTGAAACTCCTCAGAAGATACAAATCATTTATAACTCGCGTGAGTAAACTGTGCACTTCGCTCTGTGACGTCATTCGGACGGTACGGTGTTAAAAAATTTTTTTTTTAGTTAGTAAAAGGTCGTTTTGATGATAAAGCGTCATAATTTTAGATCATTTGTCCGTATTTATGCAAAATGGAATCACTCAACAAATTAAAATTTCTTCTTTTTTTTAGAGAATATTATTTTATAAGTGGTCTAAATTCATCATCATCATTATCTTCTTAGTACTAATCCCAGTCGCATCCGAAGCCTTCTCAGCTTTGGAATCTGGGGTCCGCTTTACCAGTCTAACTGCTGATTTTGGTTAAACTTCGATATTTTCCGTGAAGCGACTGCCGTCTGACCTCACAATCCGAAAGCGATATCGAAGCATTGCAGTTAAGATTGTTGGATCTTTGAGGGCGCCACAAACCCGTAACGACTGCCACTAGATGTTCGTATGGCAACCGGGACCAACGGCTTAACGTGCTTTCCGAGGCACGACCAGACCAATGCAAATATTCATATTCATGCATACAAATATTTGCATGCACTGCACGGGGATCGAAACCGAAATCGAAATCAAAGCGTTCGGCCGGGTTCGCGTCGCGGCTGCGTTTAAAACTGGTCTAAATTCTCATAGAAAAAATAACCACCTTGTTTCCAATGGAAAAATCATGTGGTTCCATTTTGTATAAATACGGACACATAACGTTTTGTAATTAAATTGACATATATGGACTAAAATATAATGTTGGTGCAACCAATAGGTTTCATAACGCATCGAAAATGCAAAAAACAAACTTAATAAAAAAATACATACCAAAGCAAAAACTCCACAGAAACAGTAATAACAACAGGAGATTTAAACTGTATTTAGACAATTGTAACAAAGATGCTATCGCTACTAAGCGCTTACGACGAATGCGGGGAGTCGGGGGTCGCATTCCAGCGAGCTGCACAGTTAACTCGCACGAGTAGTACTGCCACTGTTAGGCCCAAAGATGGGAAGATCAGGGCCTGCGCCGACGACGGAGTTTTCTCTACGGCGGAGAAAAAAGTACGCTTCGCGAATAAAAAGTCTACCGCGGATTTACCGCGAACTCAACGCACACGGTGTGCGGTCATTTATTGCCCAGAAATGTAGAGAAGTGAGAGCACACAACGCGCACTAAAGGCTAAGTACTAAACGCACTAAGTGCATTCCTTCGCCGAGTCACATGAGTTCTATTTTATTCGGGGACTCCCCCATACTCTTGTCCGGTCCGCTCTCTGCATGTCCTCGGTTATTCGGGGGACATTTTGTACGCGGTACTTTTAATCCCTCGTTTGCGTTAATGGATACGTTGTAAGCGATCTATTTTAGCGGACAAAAAAGTCCGCAGGCAATCCCTCGTCTGCGCATGTTATTAGGATGATACATCCCACTGCTTTTTTATAATTGAAATGTTTGTAAATATCTTCGAAAAAGTGACAGTTAAATAAATGAGTGAGTGTGCGAAGGAATTGCATGATTTAGTTCCCCCATCTCCGTTCCATCATCGGACGACCCGTCGCACGGCGAGTTTCCACCCTTACGTCGTTAACACCACTATGATTCGGACGAAGCGTTTCGCCGCCTCTTTCATACCGCGTACATCGACAATCTGCCAGCGGCGGTGTTTCCGTCGGATTACAATTTGAGTATCTTCAAGGCAAGAGTGAATAGGCTCTTAATAAACTAGTGCGCTTTACCATCATCGATTGCGTCACTGCTTATTATCAGGCGGGTTTGCTGTCAAGCGCTAGTTTATAATTTATAAAAAAAAACTAGCTGACCTGGCAAACGTTGTTTTGCCATATAAATAATTAATTGATGAAATTACTAAAATGGCTATTAAAAAATAAGGGTTGATCGTAGAAGGGTGAAAATTGAGGATTGTATGTATTTTTGTATGTTGTATCATAAGAAAATAGAAATTAAAAATTTTGTCTAAAAAATAAAAATAAATAATTAGGGGTGGACTACCCCTAACATTTAGGGGGATGAAAAATAGATGTTGGCCGATTCTCATAGATACCGGATAAGCACAAAAAATTTCATCAAAATCGGTCGAGCCGTTTCGGAGGAGTTTAAGTTCGAACACTGTGACACGAGAATTTTATATATTAGATACTAGCTGACCGGCAAACGTTGTTTTGCCATATAAATAATAAAAAAAATTTAGGGGTGGACTACCCCTAACATTTAGGGGAATGAAAAATAGATGTTGGCCGATTCTCATAGATACCGGATAAGCACAAAAAATTTCATCAAAATCGGTCGAGCCGTTTCGGAGGAGTTTAAGTTCGAACACCGTGACACGAGAATTTTATATATTAGATATATATGTCGGAGACAGCGACGGCAGAGCGGTAGGTTCAACAACATCTTGGTGTGGTAGTACAGGTTCCATTTCATAGGTGAGTTTTGAATTGAAGCATGACGTGTAGATATACCCTCCAATCTTCATAATAACAATTTGAATAGGCAAACCGACAGTTTCGGTTCGGAGATGTGCCTTGGTTCGCGTTTCGATGCAAAGTGCCCGTTCGACGAACCTCACTTTCCAAAGCGACTCTGTCCATGTGACGTCATCACAAAATAACGTCACAAGCGTTCGCCCCTCTACTACGTAAATCAAATCAGCAACTTTTATTAAAATTATATCGACGATCTCCGACATATATATCATTACCCTACCTAAGGGCCCTAAAAGAAATGTTTATATGGGGCCCGCCATGGCACGCTACGCTTCTGTCTGGCAGTTAACGTATTGTAGAAACGATAGAAAACAATACTTACAATTAGCTGATAAGATGACTAGCAAAGAATACAGTGCTTCCGCATCTCCTCGCAGCAGACACAGTTGCAAAACTCTTTGAAGATCAATCTATAAAACAAAAATGGAATACAGACTAAGGGTATTGCCTCTGCCAGGATTGTGGGTTGTGAGAGGGTTAACCATGGTTCCTGGGGCACAGGCAAGTAAAGGAACATGACTGGGTTTTAATCAGTAAAAGTATGACACGCCCTTCCACTCCGTCCAAAGCAGGAGAGGTCATTTGATAATTTCCCATGCGCAAAAAAGGATATTACCACAAAAACTGAATCCCCTTTATTCATAAACGCTGCTTAAAGTTAACTAAAGATTAGCGAATGTTTAACCATATATTTTTGACGTTAGCATTGCACTTAACTTTAATCGCCGTTTTTCAATGAACCCCTTCAACACAATGGTGTTTATTCATAGCATTCATTTAAGCAACGTTTATGAATAAGGGGAAAAGTATTCAACGCGTGTCGAATGTCAGTGGTATGTCATAGTTCTTAAATGTAACAATGTAGTGTTTAAAAGGTGTTTTTTTACGACTATTTGGTAATTAGCTTAATACATAACCATAGGTCATATCTCAATAGTAGTCATTCCTGCCAAGTCGTGTTACAATGACCATTTCCACGAGGGTAAACCGTACTACAATGAAACTTTTTTTATGGCTGTGGCATCAAAAAATCAACATATGATTATGCCAAAAAGCGCGCGCACTAAACATCGCGTGTTATTAGGCTGTATGGATGAATTGCCTTCGCCTTTCAATTATGGAATTATAACAAAATTGCGCGCGCCGCGCTATTTTCGCGCCAATCAAACATGGAACAAAATACATTGAACACAAAACATACAATGGGGGGTCTTATCGCTAATGCGATTTCTTCCAGGCAATCAAAGAATGGACAGATTCTCCTGAACCACAAATAAAATTGTATTGAAAAATATGAGTGATATCAACCAATACTTCAGGAAAAGGATAGGCGGGAAAGTTAAGCTGAGTGTCACACTCACTTTTCAATGGACTTTTAAATAATTTATAGTGTTGTTTATTAAATAAAAATGCGTGATTGATGTAGTAAAAAGTGCACTCAGTAAATAATTCATAAAGAACATTGAGATATCGCAGCAGAGTGGCCTGATGTGGCACTTTGCCTCAAACCTCCCACATAGACGGTTCATGCGGCCGTCTTTTTCGGCATGAATAACATGAATGAAAATACATTACGATCATTGGCTTATATATTACTGTATTTTTTACGATTACGATTAGGCTTTTCTAACAATCCCAACACGTGACATTGGTTAAATGCACAAACCGTGCCAAGCCAAAGAAGAAAGAAATTAAAAATGTTTCTAATTGGCCAGTTCTAAGAACTTTCAGTGTTACACAAGTATATGTGATTAAGTACAGCACATCAAGGTACTACAATCTGTCAGATACTTTTTTTTTTAATAATTATAAACTAGCGCTTGACCGCAATCCCGCCTGATGGTAAGCAGTGATGCGATCGTTGATGGTAAAGCGCGCTAGTTTACTAAGAGCCTATTCACTCAGAAAAACTGAGCGAATAGGAAGGAAGACGGCAGTTGAGCGAGGCGATGCAATGTTAAACCCAAAGGCCAAAGGGAGATTGATCTGAAGACCCTCCACGACCAAATTCCCAACACAACAACATTAGGCGCATCGTACCCGGCACACATCGCAACACAACTGCTCAGACCCGTCCTCCGTACGGCTTCACCAGACATCATGTCGGAACACGACAAATCGCTTGGCGACAAGGCTTTGTCTGGTGGGTGGTAACTTCTGCTGGCGGCCGATGTTATGGCCTACCACCGAGAAAAGATTTCTTTATTAGATTTTCAACTTTACCTCTAAAGCATTAAGGCTCAGGGTTGATTGGGAATATTTCACAGTTTTGGGTAGCTTGACCTGTCGTCCGTATATGAGCAAAAAAAAAAACCGTAAAGAAAACTACGAGAAAAACGTGAGTCGTGTGTGTAACGTTAAAAATAATTTATTTTTAAAGGTACAGTAATAATGTAGTCTAATTAATTTTACCTTAAAAACAGTTCCCTCTACTATATTAGGAACATTCAAACAGACTTTATTGTTTAACTTCAAAGCGTAGATGTCTTCACAAAAACTTTTTTCTTCAGTCATGTGTCCGTATTTACCTGAAAATAAAAATTCATTGGCGTTGATTCCTTTGTTCAAAAATTTAAAGTAAATTTAAGTTCAGTAGATCCTTTTCTTTCTATTTCATTAAGAAAAGTACAGCAGATAAATATTATATTCCACGTCCACGTCTGACGTATAACTCGCGCTAGTAAACTGTGCACCTCGCCCTGTGGCGTTATTCGGACGGTACTGTTTGCGAAATGTTAAAAAAATATATTTTTTTTTTTAATGTTAATAAAACGTCTAGTGTGTCCGGCCTAGTGGTTAAAACACCAGCCTCTCAAGTATGAGTGCGCAGGTTCGATTCCAGGTCAGGCAAGTAGCAATGTAACTTTTATAAAAAAAAGTTATATGTACTTTCTAAGTATATGTTGGACACCAATGACTGAAGGTGAAGGAAAACATCTTGAGGAAACCTGGACTTTAAGTCTGAAATCGCCAACCCGCATTAAGCAAGCGTGGTGATTACGCTCAATCCTTCTCTGTATGAGAGGAGACCTGTGCCCAGCAGTGGGGCGATAAAAAGGTTGATAATGATGATGATGATGAAAACGTCATTTTGATGATAAAGCATCATAAGACTAGATACTTATGGACTGAAATATAATGTTGGTGCAACCAACAGGCTTCACTTGTGCGTCGAAAATGTAAAAAACAAAACTTAATAAAAAAAATCTCAACAAAGCAAAAACTCCACAGAAACAGTAATAACTACTGGGGATTTAGACTGTATTTAGACAATAGGCTATTTGACAGATTTATAATTTCTATCTTGAATTACTTGGTTGCGGTTAAGAAGTTCACCGAAAGTACTTTTTTAAATTTTAAATACGTATTTCGTAAGAAGCATTCAAATAAAAATTCAAAATTCAAATAAGCCGCCGAAACGCTTTATTCAGCAATATGGCGTCTCGCCTTGTAAGTGACGTCACAAGGATATAAACGATGTTCAGTTCCACAGTGGTGTTTGTATTTATCTGTTATTTGTTGTAGTTTATCTAATAAAATGGTTTACAAGTGGTGTGCTGTACCGGGTTGTACAAATACATCGATAAAACACCTGCGAACACATAGAACAACAACAAGTGCTAATGCGCGTATGACGTCATCGTGACATTAGCCAAACCGGATCGTTTCACAATATGTGGTGCGAGATACAAAAAGTTAAATATATTTTTGTGTTTTTTTGATATATTAATTGTTATTATTTTTATTAAAACTCATGTAACAAACATGCTATCGCTACTCATCACTTAAGGCGAAGGCGGGGCGTCGCGCGGGGAAGCATTCCAGCGAGGTGCAAAGTTAACTCGCGCGAATTGTACAATGATATATTTTAGTCGCCATGTTTTTAATCGCGTTTAAACTGTCTATAATATGGTATCTAAATTTGACAAGACTAAATTAACATTTTATCTTCTTCTATCTAAAAAAAAATATAAATTACATTTTTTTTATATTAATAAAACGTCGTTTTGATGGTAAAGCGTCATAAGACTAGATCATTTTACTCATGACATTTTGCATTAATAACTACAGGGGATTTAGACAATTGTAACAAACATGCTATCGCTACTCATTGCTTACGGCGAAGGCGTAAGAGAAAGCGGGAGAGGGGTCGCATTCCAGCGAGGTACCCACTTAACTCGCGCGAGTTGTTCAATGAAATATTTTAGTCGCCATGTTTTTAATCGCGTTTAACCTGTCTATAATATGGTATCTAAATTTGACGAGACTAAATTAACATTTTATCTTCTTCTATCTAAAAAAAATATAAATTACATTTTTTTTTATATTAATAAAACGTCGTTTTGATGGTAAAGCGTCATAAGACTAGATCATTTTACTCATGACATTTTGCATTAATAACTACAGGGGATTTAGACAATTGTAACAAACATGCTATCGCTACTCATTGCTTACGGCGAAGGCGTAAAAGAAAGCGGGAGAGGGGTCGCATTCCAGCGAGGTACCCACTTAACTCGCGCGAGTTGTACAATGAAATATTTTAGTCGCCATGTTTTTAATCAAGTTTAAACTGTCTATAATATGGTATCTTAATTTAACGAGACTAAATTAACATTTTATCTTCTTCTATCTAAAAAAAATATAAATTACATTTTTTTTTATATCAATAAAACTTCGTTTTGATGGTAAAGCGTCATAAGACTAGATCATTTTACTCATGACATTTTGCATTAATAACTACAGGGGATTTAGACAATTGTAACAAACATGCTATCGCTACTCATTGCTTACGGCGAAGGCGTAAGAGAAAGCGGGAGAGGGGTCGCATTCCAGCGAGGTACCCACTTAACTCGCGCGAGTTGTACAATGATATATTTTAGTCGCCATGTTTTTAATCAAGTTTAAACTGTCTATAATATGGTATCTAAATTTGACGAGACTAAATTAACATTTTATCTTCTGTCCTTTTCTTAGACTATATAATGCATTACAAATAGATATAAAATAGAATCAAGGTCTTACCTAAGAACATAGAAGCATCCTTTTGAAAGATTCTTGCATCTTTGGATTCAGTTATATTTTTTGATTTCAACTTCAATATCTGATTTATAATCTGAAATAAAACGTTAGTTATATAACGTTATTTTTGTTCATGCAAAGCCTGAATATAGTTTGTTCAGAATAAGCAACTGAATCGATTCCAATCATTTTTACACCATGTTATATTTTTCCCAAATACATTTAGAAGTTGTTGCAGTGTGGTTACCGAGCGCGCAAGACAGCTGACGGTAGATCATAGTACCAGGCGCGTGAGAGAATGACCCATGTTGACCATATGTTTTTTGGGAAAACCAGGTAAGATAACAAGCGCATAACTTTGTGGTTCTTCATGATACCTTTTTGAAATTTTCGGGCTTCGCATAAACAAAAAATAACGATGCATAATTTAAAAAAATACGAACAGTAAAATTTTATTCAAATGAATTCATCATTCATCTGAATTAAGAAGATACCATCAACGATTGCATCACTGCTTACCATCAGGCGGAATAGGGTATTTAACTAAAAAAAACTAATACGTCCGTCAGTCAGATTTCCAAAAAATACTAGACACGTATTTTTTATTTTTTCATATAAACAAAAAATGAAGACGACACAGGGCGTTGAAAACACGTGTGACGTCATTGCACGCTACACTTTTTAGCGACCAGTGACGTCACCAGCCACCACTCCTGATCTTTGATGCCTTTTGCACTTGTCGATTTTTATTGTTTTGATAAAACAAAAAATACATGTCTAGTATTTTTTGGAAATCTGAGTGACGGACTAATTAGTTTTTTTTTTAGTGAAATACCCTATTACGGTCAAGCACCAGTTTATAATTTTATAAAAAAAATAGAACATGCATTACAGATAACTTACCATAGACAAAACTCGTTTATCCAAATTATTATTATCTTCACTCTCAATCAAAACTTCTAATTTAGAGAGAGCTTTCGACAAGACTTTAAAATCAGTATCCTCGCTTGAAAATATTGTCTGAAATATGAACATAGTCATTATAGTACAATACGATATTAGTGCGTAATGATTTTATAACCAATACGCACGTATATCGTACAACGTTTTTTAACACACTTGCGAGGAAACAGAAAAAAAAATGTTTATTTCTAATAGGACATCCGTTATTTTAAATAAACTCAATCTGTGAATGCACACTGTTGCTTTCCCGCCATAAGTATTATTATTTGCCATTTCAAATATGGAACAGCGCGCTGCTCACTGGCTGGAGCCGTGCGGCGGCGATCAGTTCCATAATTATTTAAAATGGCTAATAATGCTGTTATGGAATTTATATGGACTTCTTCTTCAGCCTATGGATGTCCACTGCTGGACAAAGGCCTCTCCCAAGGCTTTCCACACTGACCGGTTCTGTGCTGCCCGTATCCATCGGCTTCCCGCGACCTTCACCAGGTCATCGGTCCACCTTGTTGGGGGTCTCCCTACGCTGGGTCTTCCAGAACGTGGACGCCACTCCAGAACCCTACTGCCCCATCGGCCATCGGTTCTACGAGCAATGTGCCCTGCCCACTGCCACTTAAGTTTAGCGACTCGCAAAGCTATGTCAATGACTTTAACTTAACATTTACTTTACTTAACAATTTACTTTGATAACACACGCGTTTGTTATGGCCCCCTTTACATATTTAAAACTGGTAGAATTACATCAGCTTTACGAGCAACGGTGTTAAAAATAAAAATAACAATACGTCAGCATTTCCTTGTATATGTGGTTATGCTGGGGCTATATTAGCGGGCGAAGATTCGTATCGCGTTGGCGCGCAAAATATCCGTTGTCGGACATCCACGATGTTCTTGTCTACATTGGCGGGCGAAGGTTCAGAAAGCGGCCTAAGGTGAATATTCGTTGTTTAGCTGTGCGGCCGAGACGATGGAGGAATCAGTGGCTTTGCATTATTTATTAAATTTGTACGAATATCAGGTACGAAAACAATGAAAAAGAAAATGCAGAAAAAACGCCAGTCCCGCTTCAAAGTCTGGACGACACAGAAGTGACGTAGGTGTGGCCACTGAAGCAAATATTGTCGCGCCAAGTCCTTTGAAGCGCGCCACTTTACCGACAGTGCCCCGATGCTACATCGTCAGCACACGAATACATTGCGTTGCAACGATGTACTCAGCCACATACATCACCGTAGCCCGAATAGTCACCGTAGCCCGCTAATGGAACCCCGCCATTAAGTATACACATTTTTCGTACAATGGATTAACAATACGTCAGCGTTGCTAATCCATTGCTGCATATGTTCGAAAAATGTGTACCTTTAACAACATAAATAACGCAATGAATGTAGTTGAAATGTCAAAATGAAATCCATTGGTACTGATAGTATGTATATATCATCTCAGCGTTAATCCCAGTCGCATCCTTAGCTTTTCAGCTTTGGAGTCTGAGGTCCGCTTTACCAGTCTAACTGCTGATTTTGGCTAAACTTCGATATTTTCCGTGAAGCGACTGCCGTCTGACCTCCACAACCCGAAGGCGATATCTATGCATTGCAGTTAGTTCCAACAACCCGTAAAGACTGCCATTAGATGTTCGTATGACAACCGGGACCAACGGCTTAACGTGCTTTTCGACACACGACCAGACCAGTGCAAATATTCATATTCATGCATACAAATATTTGCACTGCGCGCTACGCCATGGAGACTGTCCCATTGCTACTGATGGTGTGTTACCCAATTGCCCTGGGTGATCTCCAGTGAGATGGGTCACCGTAGCCGAACTCAGTCGGAAAACTAGTACTCTACGCCTAGAGCACAGGCGTAGAGTAGCCAGCCTTTCGGTGTTCTATAGGATGCATTTTGGGGAGTGTGCAAGGGAATTGCATGATTTAATTCCACCATCGGACGATCCGTCGTACGGCAAGTTTCCACCCTTACATTGTTAACACCACTACGAACTGGACGAAGTGTTTCGCCTCGTCCTTTATACCGCGTACATCGAGGGACTGGAAAAATTTGGCAGCGGCGGTGTTTACGTCGGACTACAATTTGAGTGTCTTCAAGGCTAGAGTGAATAGGCTCTTAATAAACTAGTGCGCTTTACCATCGGGCGGGATTGCAGTCAAGCGCTAGTTTAAAATTTATATTAAAAAAAAAACTATTAAAGATAACGTACTTGAAAAGTGGAGAGCGTATCAGTGCGTGAAGCGCTCGGCGTTGGATTCAATGTTGATAATAACTTGCTGAGGACGGTGTCTTTTTCAAATTTCTCGACGTAAATTATCTGTAAACGAAATTGTTTAACATTATATGAAGCCTGAATATAGTTTGTTCAGAATAAGCAACTGAATCGATTCCAATCATTTTTACACCATGTTATATTTTTCCCAAATACATTTAGAAATTGTTGCAGTGTGGTTACCGAGCGCACAATACAGCTGACGGTAGATCATAGTACTAAGAGCGGCGCGGTGCCACTTTAGGCACAGGCGGTCGTGCGGTACGTTGACCGTATTTTTGTTGGGACAACCAAGTAAGAGAACTAGGTCATAACTTTGTGGTTTTTCATGACATCTTTTTTAAATTTTGTACATAGATTCTTTACTTATTTTTTTTTTTAATAATTATAAACTAGCACTTGACCGCAATCCCACCTGATGGTAAGCAGTGATGCGATCGTTGATGGTAAAGCGCGCTAGTTTATTAAGAGCCTATTCACTCAGAAAAATTGAGCGAAAAGGAAGGAAGACGGCAGTTGAGCGAGGTGATGCAATGTTAAGCCCAACAACACGACCAACGATGCTGCGCCAAAGGGAGATTGATCTGAAGACCCTCCACCACCAAACTCCCAACACAACAACATTTGGCGCATCGTATCCGGCACACATCGCAACACAACTGCTCAGACCCGTCCTCCGTACGGCTTCACCAGACATCATGCCGGAACACGACACATCGCTTGGCGGCAAGGCTTTGTCTGGTGGGTGGTAACTTCTGCCGGCGGCCGATGTTATGGCCTTCCACCGAGTAAAATAATACTGGACACATGTTTTGTATTTCGTCTATCTATCAAACTGCACTGGGTCCACGTGGCAGACTACGGCCTATTTGCTCTAACTGAGTGAAAGCCTGTGTCTGTGTCCCAGGTGTGGGAACATTATTTATTTATTTATTCTTTCGCATATGAACTGTACAGAGGCGGACTTAGACCTTAGGCATTTTCTACCAGTCAACCACAGGTGGTGAAGAGAATAGGGATGTATCCAAGGTATGAAAATAAAAAAAATAATTAGTCCGTCTCATAGAAAATAAAAAAAAATTAAGACCCGTATTTTTTATTTTGTCGAAATTAACAAAAACTACTGAGATATAGCGAATAAGTTACTGAGCCGCTCCCCTCCGGCGTAGACGGGTGGGGCGAAGAAGGCGGGGGACGAACCCTCGTCTCCTTTAGCCCCCCGCACGCGCATTGCACAACGGTCACCACGTCTGGTGATTACTCTGTTACCCGGGTAATCCCCCTTTGGCGCGGAAACCGGCCTTGACAAGGCCGGTAAGCCCTGAGAGTGGCACGGCGTCTAGGCCTTCGGGCCGACCCCGTGACACTCTCAACACAGGGCCCAAGGGTAACCGAGTGGTTTTAGTGGGTATTCCCGGCTCCGGCCGGTCGAGTCCCTCACACGTCCGTCGCCTAGCTAGCGGCGGGTATAGTGCCTAAATGCATTTCCACTCGTTAAAAAAAAAAGGCTGGTTATGATTATACTAACCTCATTTGTATCACTAATCATTTTCAGTGCATCAACACCAAACAGCTTGGCTAGATGGACGAGTGTCGGCTTGATGGACAGACACCATTTCTCAGTGTTGAGCTCTGTTCTATGTAAGCTTAGGATAACCGCCATCAGGGACAGAATAGGCTTCAATTCTTCGTACTCCTGTATAAAAATCATATATATATATTTAATAATTATAAACTAGCGCTTGACTGCAATCACGCCTGATGGTAAGCAGTGATGCAATCGTTGATGCTAAAGCACGCTAGTTCATTAAACCCATTCACTTAAAAAACTTGAGTGAGTTTTTCGAACAAAGCTCGAAAAACTATCTTATCAGCTGATTTAATAGAGTGCACATCAGGGGTCAACGTCATACCCACAAACATGCGCGGCGGCACGCTTGCAACGTTCAAAGGCCGAGCCGAAACATTTTTTAAACACTCTTATTTCTATAACCGCTCATTAACGATATAAATGACATCATCACGCAAGCGCTGACGTCACGACGCTTTATACAGTATATTAAGAAAACCCTGTCCGACCCATAAGGATAATAAAGGTTAGGTAAACACATGACCAAATATAATATAAAATTTTACGTAATCATCATAGTACCAATACAAATGAATTTTGAAATAATCTTTTTTTCCCGCGAATTAATTCCAACTTTCCCGAAATTTGGTAATTTTTAAAAAAGTGACAACACCGGTATTATTTTGAGCGAATAGCGATGCGACCGCGTGCCCTGCCGCCCGCCGCCCGCGGAAGGGCGCTTAACGCACATTTATTAAGTTACCTCTTTTTGCGAAATAATTTTTATTTTTTAGGGGTTTTTTTTTTTAAGGTTAGCCCGGTTTTGTATGCATTAATAGAATCAGTTATCGATACCTAACAACACCTTCACGGGTCGGACAGGGTTTTCTTAACATACTGTATAGGTCAGCTGATCGCAAATACCAGATCTGTAATATTAGCGCATAATTTCGAGTACGTTCTGCAGGTACCTACAGGTACTTCACAGGAGACGAGTGTCTATTAATTTCGATGTCGACACTTGTTGACAAAATTGATGAAACCTGTACGATTCGATAGGCCATCCTAGGTCTAGCAATGCGTTTTTAAATCGTACCTCTACAATGCCTAACTCTCAAGATATTCAAAGTTACGTACTGCATATCACGCAATATTGAACCTTATGTCATCGACATAAGGTGCATTTGTAACAATATTTAGTTGCAAAGACCTCCGCTGCAGAGAACGAAGCACAAAGACATGCACGTCAAAAGCGTCTGTCATAAAAAACACCTTAACAATCCAGAAAATTAAATTAAGCGTGTTAACTTACCTTCTCCGAATCTGCAGTAAAAGATGCCAGGATTTCGAGGATATGCTGAAGAGTATCCTCGAAGATGAGCACGGCTTTACGCAAGTCAGACCCAGTGGCGTTATTTAGTAAAACTCTCCATACGTCTATGTATGTGTCTACATCTTGAAGACAAAGTTTTAGTAAGAGAACAAGGGAGGCCTGAAAATGAAATAATTTTATTAAAATAACCAAACTCTAAAAAAAACACTACAAAGTAAAAATTTATATAATCGGAATTCGGTGTCAAAAACGAATATACATATATTCGAAGTTAGTTAGGCCCCATGTCTTAGCCTGTGGCCTTGACCACATGTCTTGGCCTGTGGCCTTAGCATCTGGCCTCATGTCTTGGTCTGCGGCCTTGGCTTCATGTATTGGTCTGTGGCCTAGGTCTCCTGTCTTGGCCTGTGGATTTGGCCTAATGTCTTGGCCTCAAGTCTGAGTCTGTAGCCTTAGCTCCAAGTCTTGGCCTGTGGCGTTGGTCTCATGTCTTGGAACATCAGCCCGAATTTGAAAGTTGAAATTGAATAAAGAGTACATAATATCTTAAATAATACATTCAGATTAATAAATCAAATTTTATCAATTGCGGAACCACCAACCAGATAACTCGCATTGAGCAAGCGTGGTGATTACGTTCAATCCTTCTCTGTATGAGAGAAGGCCCGTGCCCAGCAGTGGGACGATAAAAAAGGTTGATGATTATGAATTGCAGGAGAACAAAATTCTTTATGTCCCTTACCTTTCTAACATCATCAGAGGCTTTCAAGACACCGTTGACTACAATATCTCTCTTCTTCAAAGTTGGTAAATTGTCGTAGTACATTATAGCAGTCAGTAACATAGTCTCGCTGTTAGGGACACTGGAACCTATGCACAATGAAACCTGAAACATACATAAATATTACAAACTAGCGGCCGCCAGCGACTTCGCTCGCGTGGAGTTAATTATGCTCCGCTCCTATTGGTCGCAGCGTGATGTTATATAGCCTAATGCCTTCCTGGATTAATGAGCTATCCAAAGCCAAAAAAGAATAGGAACACAAAAAATAGCACAAAAGTGTAGGAGAAGTCGAAACAATAACGCTGATTCAACATTATTAATCTAATATTACACGGATAAAGTTTTATTTTGCCTACTTTGAGGAGATGCAAGGTACCAGGGTCGCACAAAAGTGCAGGAGAAGTCGAAACAATAACGCTGATTCAACATTATTAATCTAATATTACACGGGTAAAGTTTTATTTTGCCTACTTTGAGGAGATGCAAGGTACCAGGGTCGCACAAAAGTGTAAGAGAAGTCGAAACAATAACGCTGATTCAACATTATTAATCTAATATTACACGGATAAAGTTTTATTTTGCCTACTTTGAGGAGATGCAAGGTACCAGGGTCGCACAAAAGTGTTGAAGTCGAAACAATGACGCTCATTCATCGTTATTAATCTAATATTACACGGATAAATTTTTATTTTGCCTACTTTGAGGAGCTGGAAGGTACCAGGGTCGCACAAAAGTGTAGAAGTCGAAACAATGACGCTCATTCATCATTATTAATCTAATATTACACGGATAAATTTTTATTTTGCCTACTTTGAGGAGATGCAAGGTACCAGGGTCGCACAAAAGTATAGGAGAAGTCGAAACAATGAAGTTCATTCATTCACACAGGAACGACGGGAACGGGATAAAAAGGATATATCGTATGTCCTTCTTCCACTTCTTAGCTACCTCCCTACCAATTTTCAGCCAAATCGGTTCAGCCGTTCTTAAATATAGATTATCCTTATTTAAAAAGTAATAAATAAGATCATGTCATATTGCCTTTAAGGCGGAACACAGTTCGCCGGGTCAGCTAGTATTAGTATAGATACAGAGTAATTTTTCTAAAGATAGCCATATAATAATAATAATTCATTTATTTCAGATTATTTCATATTTGTTAGTACAATTTTGAGCTTATAAACTAGTGTTAGTAATGCATAAAATATGACAAAGATACATTTTTATCAATAAGTGGCGGATCGAGTGGAGTCCCCGATGGTGGTGGAAAATCGCTATAAGACTGCGTGCAGTCTTATCCAGCGAGCCAGCATCGGAGAGACCCATCGGTCCACCAACGCGCGCAGGATGATATTGGGACTGTCGCGCGTGCAACGTAAAATATGGCCGCAAAGCCGTCCGTACCAGTCTCCGCAAACATTGCCGAGGCGCGGCAGTCCCATTAGCACCCGGAACGCATTATTAAATTAAATGCGCAGATCGCTGTATGTGTGCTGCGTATAGTTAACCCACAGACACAAGAAAGATCCATAGCCGACCTTATGGCGGACAAACACTCCAGGCCGTACCTGGAGCGGTTTTGCTGGCTAAAATATGTGTTGAACGGAATCGGACGAGGGCAGCACAGCCAAGCGCTGTGCCGTCGGCAAGGATCACGTAGAATTAGTAAGTGAATTGTAATTATAAATAAGTAATAGAAGTAAGAACATATGTAACAAGCACTAAAAGATGACAAAAGAAAAATGACAAAAAGAAAGAAATGACGAGGGAAAGGAATGACCCAAAAAGACGAGGCTAATGCCGCTAAAAGAAAATAGGCGGAAAAAAGGAATTGGCAGAGAATAAAAAAGTAAATAAGAATCCTTGCCACGCAAGGAGTGAACTGAAGGCAAATTTAAAAAAAAAAACCCACAGACACAGATTTTTTTTTCAATACATAAATATGTAAGCTGTCGCGCCCTTTATGCCTGGGGCTTTTATTGAAGTAATAAGTTTTAAGTTATTTACATTTTCATTTAAATATATATATATTGTTTTGCTTTGCTGGTATTCTGGCGTGGTAGCTGGCATATTTTCAATAATTTAATTGTTGTTATATTTTCTTGTGTTCATCACGGAGTTTGTTCCGCCACTTCTTTCCAGCGAAAGCACTAGGAAGTGTCGATGGGTGGGCGTTTTGGGGGACTGTCTTATGTAATATTGACGTTCAAAAAGTGCTGATTCTCAGCCTAATTTGAATAAATGACTTTTGATTTGATTTGATAGACAGCAGGTGTAAAAGGACTGACAGTACGCTATACAACATGACAATTAATTTTTAAAACCTTTGCTCGTAAAGCTGATGTAATTCCACCAGTTTTAAATATGTAAAGCGGGCCATAACATACGCGTGTGTTATCAAAGCAAACAGTTAAGTTATAGTCCATACAAATTCCATAACAGCATTATTAGCCATTTCAAATAATTATGGAACTGATCGCCGCCGCACGGCTCCAGCCAGTGAGCAGCGCGCTGTTCCATATTTGAAATGGCAAATAATAATACTAATGGCGGGAAAGCAACAGTGTGCATTCACAGATTGAGTTTATTTAAAATAACGGATGTCCTATTAGAAATAAACAATTTTTTTTTCTGTTTCCTCGCAAGGGTGTTAAAAACGTCGTACGATATACGTGCATATTGGTTTTTTTTCCCCTCCTTGCATGACAAGAAATCTTTTTTGCCTTTCGTTTTTTTCAGCAGTTTTGTTTCCCGCTTTTACTTTTTTGCGGCTTGTCTATCTTTTACGGGATGCTCTTTTCCCGTTGCGTCTTGTCATCTTTTTTTTTTTAAACTATATATATTTTCTTTTTGTCATCTTGTTTCTATTTTTCTATTTACATTATATTCTTATTAAACTTATACTTACATTTTTATCATCTTATCTTATATTACGTTTATTTACTACAATTTATTTCCCTAACTGCTTACACGTTCCTGCCAGCGATTCGCCGGCTGTGCTGCCATCTCGTCTTATGTCGCTCTATACTTATTTTAGCCACCTTGAGGCAAAACCGCTCCAGATATGACCTGGAGTGCTTGTCTGCCATTATTTCGGCGATGGTTTTCTCTGTCAAAATTTTCCCTATACTTACTTCCAGGTCATATCTGTCGCGGTTGTGCCTCGGGCATTCCAACAGTAAATGCTGTATAGTCTCACTAGCCTCGTGCGTATTGGTTATAACATCATTACGCACTAATATCGTATTGTACTATAACGCACTTCCTGAAAATAGTTTGTTCAGAATCGTTTACTGAATCGGTTTATATCACTTTGAGTATAGGTAATTTTTATCCCAAAAATAATTATAACTACGTATATTGTTGTCATATTAACTGTGTATGGACATAATAATTTGAAATGGAGCGTAAGTCTAAGTAATAAGACTTATAAGACTTAATACAATCCCGCAGGAGATGGGGGGCATTAAATCGTTAATGCTTTTCTATGGAGGATTAGAGAACTTTGTACGCGGTTGCTCATACCTCCAAACTTCAAGCTGTAAGCTACAATATGGTCTGAAGAAGCCGCGCCTTCGGTATGTATACAATATGTAAAGAAAACCCTGTCCGATCCGTAAAGGTATTGTTAGGTATCGATAACTGATTCTACTAATGCCTACAAAACCGGGCTAAACTTAAAAAAATCCCTAAAAAAAGAAATATTATTTCGCAAAAAGAGGTAACTTAATACATGTGCGGTAGGCAACATATGCGCGGGCGAAGGGGGGCAGGGCACGCGGCACGCGATTGCATCGCTGTTCGCTCATAATGATACCGTCAAAAGTGTGTTTAAAAATTACCAGAATATGAATGTACAGGTCTCCCAAAGTGATAATGCGCATAGAAATCTTCGTCACTGTTCGGCAACGGTCGTATTCCCCGAGCGTTCGGAAGAAGATATGTATATAGAGTGGTTAAGTGCATAAAAAGTGGTTAAGTGCACCACTCTATATACATATCTTCTTCCGAACGCTCGCGACCGTTCCCGAACAGTGACGAAGATTTCTATGCGCATTATCACTTTGGGAGACCTGTAAATACTCTTGTACATTCTTATATTTATTCGCATTCACATTCTGATACAGTCTCTTATACATATTTATCTATACATCACACTATTATAGACATCATACACATTGTACTGATTTACTTACGTACAATACAGTTTTAAATACGTCACACAACCTACGCGCTACATCTGGAGAAGTTGGAATTAATTCGCGGATAAAACAGATTATTTCAAAATTCATTGTTACTATGATTATTATGTAATGAAATGAAATGAAATCGTTTATTAAGCAAGTAGGATCACCGATCACTTTTACACGTCATGGTTTTTTTTTTTAACTAGATGAAGCCGGCATTTCCTAACTGACTAAGAAGAAATAGCCGAAACAAACTCAGGGATCATAGTCCTTTTTCAAGTCCAGACATTAAAAATGAAAATGTTTACATTAATTTACCTTATAATTACGCATATTGCTTAGTAACAATGCTTAACAGAGCGAACAGCTCAGCCCCAAGCTTTTTTGTCTTCTAAATAATCTGTGATTTTATAATACCCCTTTTTGCAGTTTGGCCTTTATATACTTTTTAAATCGTTTAATGGGTAAGTTTCGAATGTCCATGGGAAGCTTGTTGTAAAAGTGTATACATTGACCCATGAACGAGTTGCCTACTCTGTGGAGACGAGTGTGATGTACAGCAAGATTGTGTTTGTTCCTGGTTTTTATATTATGAATATCGCTTATTTTCTTAAAATCCGACATATTTTTATGTACATACATAAGATTTTCAAATATATACTGTGAAGCTACAGTCAGAATGTCCACCTCTCTGAAGTTTTCTCTAAGAGAATCTCTAGGACCAAGGTTGTAAATGGCTCGAACTGCCCTTTTCTATAAAACAAAGATGGTATTGATGTCTGCACAAGTTCCCCAGAGAAGAATCCCATAAGTCATAAGACTATGAAAATAACTAAAATAAACAATTCTGGCTGTATCTACATCAGTTATCTGTCTAATTTTCTTAACAGTAAAGGCGGCGGAACTGAGTCTACCCGACAGCTTCTCAACGTGAGGACCCCATTGCAACTTGGCGTCAATAGTCAATCCAAGAAGATTGTAATATTTGGTCATGTGTTTACCTAACCTTTATTATCCTTATGGGTCGGACAGGGTTTTCTTTACAAATTGTATATGTAAAGGGTGTCTCTGACATCGACGCACAAACGAGTACCATGGATCCAGTACATGATTCTGAACCCCCCCCCCCCCCCCTTTGGAGGAATTTTTCGTCGGCTTTTTCATGATTGATGAAAAAGCATCATGATTGATGCTAACCGCGCAGTCAAAATATTAGTAGAATGCCATATACTTACAGTATTAGCGTCTTCATAGGACAGTTTCTTGGTCCTCAATTGGAACTCCACCTCGATATACGTCGTGGGCACATCCATGTACTGGTTAGTTTTAGCTTGGATCATGATTCTTAAGGCTGTATGTTTTACTATGGAGCTGGAATAGAGGTGAGGGAGAACTTCCGACTTTATTATTTCCTGTAAATATGAAAAAGGTGTTTTGGTTTCATATTCCCTCAATATATAACTTTATTTTATATAAATTAGCGCCGCAATCCCCCCTGATGGTAAGCAGTGACGCAATCATTGATGGTAAAGCGCACTAGTTTATTAAGAGCCTATTCACTCAGAAAAACTGAGCGAATAGGAAGGAAGACGGCAGTTGAGCGAGGTGATGCAATATTAAACCCAACAGCACGACCAACGATGCTGAGCCAAAGGGAGATTGATCTGAAGACCCTCCGCGACCAAACTCCCGACACAACAACATTTGGCGCATCGTACCCGGCCCACGTCCCAACACAACTGCTCAGACCCGTCTTCCGTACGGCTTCACCAGACCTGTTTAAAGAGAGAGGAAATGCTTATTCTGCTTACCTCTTTATTCTGAATTTCAGGCAAGATCACCTCGTAGATATTGCTCAAGGCATCCATTGCGTTCTTAGTCTCATATTGCCAGAGATACAAACGAACCGCCCTATCCTTAGCCAAGCGCTCCTTAAATAGGCGGCCGTGATGCTTAAAGATTGACAGAAGAACTGGAGAAGAATACAAATTACATGGTGAAATTAAATAAAAGAAATTGGCTTGTATCCTAAAAAATAATTTAATGTCCGTCAGATAGCTTTATAAAAAATATTGAACACGTATTTTTTATTTTTTCTTTTATTCAAATACTTAAGAAGATATATTGATTTGAAATATCACATGACGTCACGCCATGGTGCAAAATATAGAACGGCGTGACGTAATTAGCCCCCACTCTGTAACTTTAATACGCTATATCTCAGTAAGATTTGGTAATTACGACAAAATATAAATTGCGGGTCTTAATTTTTTTTATTATCTGTAAGACGGACTAATTATTTTTTTGATTTTCATACCTTTGATACATCCCTATTCTAAATCCTTGGCTTGATATGTGATTTTCATTTTCCATTTTCTTTTTTTTTTATGAGTTATAAACTAGAGCTTTTTCTGTGTTGGGAAATCATCAAATGACCTCCCGCTCTGGGCGGAGCGGAAGGGCGTGTCAGACTTTTACTGACTAAAACCGACCCGTGTTTCTTCACGTGCCTGTGGGCCACGGTTTCTTTTTTAACCAACCCGCAACCCTGACCCAGGAGGAACTAAGGCTTTTAGGGTTGAGTGACTCTCAATATAAATAAAACAGTGTACGACCATACTGGGTCTCAGGAACCGACCGGCGTAGCTCGCCGCTGTTTGGCTCGCCCGCCGGACGATTTGCCTGCGTAGGCATTCCGCAGGTCCCTACAGGCTTAACCGCATTCCCGCCTGATGCTAAGCAGTGATGGAATCGTTGATGGTAAAGCGTGCTTGTTTATTAAGAGTCGATTCACTCCAATCATGAATACACTCAAAAAAAGTCTGTAACATGGCGGTTTGTTTACTGTATGCGGTTGTGGCGCCCTCTGTGCCAAGATTTGCGTAAAGTGTCCTATTATTAAAGCTTTTTTGTGTTGAAACCCTTCCAATATAATTTGATATTATACAAGGAAGCCGTGCTATTGGTATGTAAAGAATATACAATATGTAAAGAAAACCCTGTCCGATCCGTGAAGGTATTGTTAGGTATCGATAACTGATTCTATTAATGCCGAACAAAGCCGGGCTAAACTTTAAAAAAAAAAATCCCCTAAAAAATAAAAATTATTTCGCAAAAAGAGGTACATGTGCGGTAGGCAATACATGCGCGGGCAAACGGGAGCAGGGCACGTAGCACGTGCCCGCATCGCTCATAATAATACCGTCAAAAATGGTGTTGTTACTTATTAAAAAAATACCAAAATTTGGGGAAGTTGGAATTAATTCGCGGAAAAAAAGATTATTTCAAAAATCATTAGTATTGTTACTATGATGATTATGTAAAATTTCATATTTTATTTGGTCAAGTGTTTACCTAACCTTTATTATCCTTATGGGTCGGACGGGGTTTTCTTTACAAATTGTATGTACTTTGATATCATCATTTTTAAATGACTTAGTGATACTCGAATTAAAATAAAATGATTTTGATTTGATTTTAAAGAATAGGGTAACAGAAGCCTTGTCCTTAGGTCGTACATAGGTCTATAACCTTTCATTTACACTTTGTGTACCATGTCTATTGGAAAAACCGTTTTTTGACAGATGGAACTAGTGTTTGAAAGAAAGAAAAACTATTTATTGTAACTCGTTAAGGCAGACTATAAAACTAAACTAAATTAGACACAATTTAAATTAAAAGATAATTGGCTTTTATTTTTAATTGTGTTTCATTTATTTGTGGTATGTTTAATTCCCCCATCAGACGAGCCGTCGTACAGCTAGTTTCCACCCTTATGTTGTTACACCACTACGATTCGGACGAAGCGTTTCGCTTCTTCTTTTATACCGCGTACATCGAGAGACTGGAATAATTTGCCAGCGGCGGTGTTTCCGTCGGACTACAATTTGAGTGTCTTCAAGGCTAGAGTGAATAGGCTCTTAATAAACTAGCGCGCTTTACCATCAACGATCGCATCACTGCTTACCATCAGGCGGAATTGCAGTCATGCGCTAGTTTATAATAAAATAAAATAAAAAGGTTAGTTTTTTAAAAAAAGTGAATCACAGATTTCCTAAATTAATAATAAATACTTTTTGATTAACACTGTTGTTTTTATTATATCTACATCAATATATTTCTTTTCTTAAACAAAGCATACTAGGCATTCAAACCGAGTTATTCGTCCGAGTAAGAAAATCAAAAACTACGCCGAGTACGCTGAGTACTGAGTATTAACCGAGTACTCGGTCCATCATTAACCTTTATTTTTTATTTTTTATTAATTATAAACTAGCGCTTGACTGCAATCCCGCCTGATGGTAAGCAGTGATGCAATTGTTGATGGTAAAACGCGCTAGTTTATTAAACCCATTCACTTAAAAAACTTAGTGAATAGGAAGGAAGACGGCAGTTGAGCGAGGTGGTGCAATGTTAAACCCAACAACACGACCAACGATACTGCGCCAAAGGGAGATTGATGTGGGGACCCTCCACGACCAAACTCCCAACACAACAACATTAGGCGCATCGTACCCGGCACACATCGCAACACAGCTGCTCAGACCCGTCCTCCATACGGCTTCACCAGACATCATGCCTGAACACGACGAATCGCTTGGCGGCAAGACTGTCTGGTGGGTGGTAACTTCTGTCGGCAGCCGATGTGGCCTACCACCGAGAAAGCCTGCACAGAGTGACAGGTCCACGAAGACCGATGCCGGGGTCAGGGTTGAAGGTTGGTTAAAAATGAAACCGCGGCCCTGGCGCAGGAGCAAGTGAAGGAACATGGCTGGCTTTTAGCCAGTAAAAGTCTGACACAGCCTTCCGCTCCGCCCAAAGCGTGAGAGGTTATTGGACGATTATTAATCCAAAATAAAAGTGGTATTAAGGTCTCACCTTGCTGACATTTGGATATTTTAATGCATTCTTTAGACATGGTGTCATAGAACCCGTTTATCTGTTCCATTTCGAGGTCATCTCCAAAATGTTCGAATAATCCATCTATTCCTTGCAATACTGAATTGACTACTTGATCCTGTAAGAAATACAATAGGTAAATAGGCAGTTTTGGCGGGAAAGTTAAGTTGAGTGTCACGCTAATTTTTCATTGGACTTTTAAATTATTTATAGAGTTGTTTATTAAATAAAAGTGCGTGACTTATGTAGTAAAAAGTGCATTCGGTAAATAATTTATAAAGAACATTGAAATATCGCAGCATAGTGGCCACATCATGACTTTGCCTCAAACCTCCCTCGTAGACGGTTCAATCACAGACATATTGTCTATGATTGATTGATTGAAGTCGAACGAAGGAAAGAAAACAAAATACTCGAAAATGGTAATACGCAAGCCACGTCATGCCAAATGAAGAAAAACAAAATAGGTACATAGAAAAATGTAGTGTTCAGTGACAGACAGCCTCAGTGGCGTAGCGGTAGCGAACGCAGCCGCTGCACAAGGAGGCGCAGGTTCGATACCCGCACAGTGTAAATATTTATATGCATGAATATGACTATTTACACTAATCTAGTCGTGCCTCAGAAAGCACGTTAAGCCGTTGGTCCGGGTTGCCATACGAACATCTAATGCCAGTCTTTACGAGTTGTTGGAGCCCTCAAAAGTCCAACAATTGGTCTAACTGCAATGCTTCGATATCGCCTTCGGGTTGTGGAGGTCAGACGGCAGTCGCTTCACGGAAAATATCGAAGTTTAGCCAAAATCAGCAGTTAGACTGGTAAAGCGGGCCCTAGACTCCAAAGCTTAAAAGCTTCGGATGCGACTGGGATTAACGCTGAGATGGTGATGAGTTTTATCACACTGCTTAACTACGAGACCAGTAGGCCTAGTATGAGTTTTCAATACGAAACTCGATCGTCGATATCGAACACGTTTGCCGCTCTCATGGGTTGAGAGTTCTTAAGAAATTGAACCGAGCCAATCGCTGAGTCAAACGCGCTCGATATCGACGATCGAGTTTCGTAATGAAAACTTATACTAGGCCTAATAGAAGCTAACCATGTGTGGTGCCTGGAAGTAAGCACTGGTAAAAAATTGACGGAGTCATCCATAGCCGACCTCATGGCGGACAAACACTCCAGGCCGTACCTGGAGCGGTTTTGCCTCAAAGTTGCAAAATTGAGTATAGAGAGAAATAGGACAAGGGCAGCACAGCCAAGCACTGTGCCGTCGGCAAGAATCGATTAAGAGATGTAAAATATAGGAACAAGATAATGTAATAGAAATAAGAGTAGTATAAGAGACGATTTATAAAAAGATACAAGATATACAAAAGTCAAAAAGAAAGATGACAAAAGAATAAGACACAGTGGAAAAAAAAGCAATCCACGACAGCCTACCCGCAAAAGAAAAAGCGGTAAAAAAGAATCAAAACAGAAAGACAAGGATTCTTGCCATGCAAGAAGGACAGAGACGGCTATAAAAAAAAATAAAAAAAATGTGTGGTGAGGTTCCCTTGTTTACAAACTAAAGTAAACTTAAGATCAGTGCATATTATCCTTTCCATTTCATTAAGAAACGGACAGAAGATAAATATCAGTTTAGTCCTTTCAAACTAAAGTAAACTTAAGTTCAATGCATATTCATTATCATCATTAACTTTTAGCGTCCCACTGCTGGGCACAGGTCTCCTCTCATACAGAGAAGGATTGAGCGTAGTCACCACGCTTGCTCAATGCGGGTTGGCGATTTCAGACTTAAAGTCCAGGTTTCCTCAAGATTGTATATAATATTCATTGGTCATTGGTGTCCAAGATATACTTAGAAAGTACATATAACTTGGAAAACTCGCACACTCATACTTGAGAGGCTGGTGCTTTAACCACTTGGCCACCACGGCTACAAACTACGCACGACTGTCAGGCGCATTACTTTCGTGTAAATATTTTCATCACCACTGCTCTCAATACGGTGAAGGAAAACATCATGAGGAAACCGGCATCTACCAACCCGAACTGGACCAGCGTGGTAGATTATGGCTCACTTCCTTTCACCGAGAGGAGGCCTTATTCCCAACAGTGTCAAGATTATTGGCTAATTATGTATACACGCTGGAATTTTAATGGTTGTTTTCCCGCGGCAGAACGATTTGCTTTAAGGAGTACTTTCGATGAAGAGAGTAAAAGACAAAAATTAAAATATTTGTGTTATAAAATAATAAAAAATAATTTTAAAAAAATCATCAACTCGAAAAAATGAGAAAAGTTAGTTACGCTACCTACAAGTTGTAGGTACTACTCGAAATGGGCATGAAACCGCCTCAATGGAAAGCAATGCGTTTAATGTTCTAACCATAATAAGCTCCCGCGCGCAGTGATAGGGCATAAAACAGCTTGTAGGCAACAATCCGAAAATTCAACGTCATGCCGACATAAGAAAAAAATGTTAAACCAAAAAAAACTGTCATGCGCGTTAATAAGGTATAACATAAATGTACCAATACAAAAAATTAACGCTCAAACTAGCATTCAAAAAGACTACCGTTCAAAGGCGTTGCCGCTTTATGAATGATCAAAGTAAAATAAGCTCTCGATTCTAGTGATACGACATAAACCGCCTTATTCATTAATGCTGCTTAAAGTTAACTAGTGATTAGCGATTCTTTCACCATACATTTTTGACCTTTTAACGTCACTTAAATTAAATCATCCTTTATGAATAAACACTAGTGTTTACACAATAGTGTTTAAGGGGTTTATCCATAAGCGATGATTAAAGTTAAATAACATTAAAAGGTCAAAAATGTATGTTTAAAGAATCGCTAATCATTAGTTAACTTTAAGCAGCTTTTATGAATAAGGGGGTATGTAGTCTGAGCGCAAAAATTACAAACATCTTAGATAATAATTTTATTTTCTTGTTCAGTAAATTGCAGCTAAAAAGTATTTATGAAAATCGTAAGCCCGTAAAAGTATGAATGGATAATAGTTGAAGGCCCCGCGCCATTCTGCTCTACAGCTGAATGACATAGTGATAAAAAAACTGGAAAGTGAGCACAAACCATAGTAAACTTCTGATAATCTACATTATCAGAAGTTTACTATTGGTTGGTGCTCACTTTCCAGTTTTTTTTATCAGTGTGTTAAATCTGCCATTTTATGTTTCTAATATTTTATTTATTGATGAAACGATTGTATTACTAAGACAAAACCGTTTCGCTGCGGGAAAACAACCATTAAAATTCTACGCTGTATAAACAGCCAGAACCGGAACAAGTACTACTTCCAGTGGTACTTGTTTCAGGTCCGGCCATACAAATATTTGGTCTGTAATGGAGTGAGTAAATGATAATAAATACTTCTTACTGTTTTATTGTTTGGTTGAAGCATGTTCAAATAAATGCGCCATATTCTAGTGAAGTGTTCTTGTACCAGCACTGGGTGGTATCTGCAGATAGTACCTGAAAAAAAAAAAATATTTGTTGGCCTCCGTGGCGTAGCGGTCAACACGCCTGCCTGCGACGTGGAGGCCCCGGGTTCGATCCCCGGCCAGGTCATGATGGAAAACGATCTTTTCCTGATTGACCTGGGTCTTGGATGTTTATCTATATATGTATCTATTATAAAATATAGTATCGTTGAGTTAGTATCCCATGACACAAGTCTCGAACTTACTTTGGGGCTAGCACAATCTGTGTGATTGGTCCGTATATATTTATTTATTTATATTGCGTATACAAAGTTAAGAAGACCGAGTCGACGGTACGTTATTTCACGGGCGCCTCAAAGAAATATCAGCACATCGTGATGGGGTCCACGAAGACCGATGCCTCCTGGGTCAGGGTTGCGGGTTGATTAAAAAAGAAACCGTGGCTCTGGCGCACAGGCAAGTCAAGGAACACGGATGGGTTTTAGTCAGTAAAAGTCTGACACGCCCTTCCACTCCGCCCTGAGCGCGAGAGGTCATTTGATAATTTCCCAACCAAAACAAACAAAAAAAAAAAAAAATAGAGCAGCGTACGCCTAGTGGGAAGTTTTTTTGTAATTCTAATTATTGACCAGTGCCTAACCGCAATCCCGCCATTAAGAGCCTATTCACTCAAAAAACTGATTGATTAGGAAGACGGCAATTGATGCAATGTTAAACCCAACAACACGACCAACGATGGTGCGCCATAGGGAGATTGATCAGGAGACTCTACACGACCAAACTCCCGACACAACAGTTGGCGCATCGTACCCGGAACACATCGCAACACAACTGCTCAGACCCGTTCTCCGTACGGCTTCACCAGACATCATGCTGGAACAGGACGAATCGTTTGGCAGCAAGACTTTGCCTAGTCGATGGTGACTCCTGCCGGCAGCCGATGTTATGACCTACCACCGAGACATCCGTTGGCCCTGGCATTCGTCGATCTTTTCTTTGACAGTTGTAACCGGTAGTCAGCTCGAAAGTCTGACCACCGTCTTACTATGTGTTATCGTATTGCTCAGTAACTGGGTTGTGGAGGTCAGATAGGCAGTCGCTCCATGTAAAATATAGGTATTCATCAAAATCCGGTTAGAATGGGAGCTGACCCCATAACACATACTACTCGCACGAGTTAACTGTGCACCTCGCTGGAATGCGAACCCTTTCCCGCTTCCCCGCGTGACACCCCGCATTCGCCGTAAGCGCTTAATAGCGATAGCATCTTTGTTATAATTGTCTAAATGCAGTTTAAATCTCCTGTTGTTATTACTGTTGAGTTTTTGCTTTGTTGTTTCCTTTTTTGTTTATCAAGTTTGTTTTTGTTTTTGACATTTTCGACGCGATAGTGAAGCCTGTTGGTTGTACCAATATTATATTTCAGTTCATATGTATCAATTAAATTGCAAAACGTTATGAGTAAAATGACCTAGTATTATGACGCTTTATCATCAAAACGACCTTATATTAACATTAAAAAAAAATATATATTTTTATTTTTTTAACATAATTCTCATTTTTTGCTGACGATACCATCCGAATGACGTCACAGAGCGAGGTGCACAGTTAACTCGCCCGAGTAGTAGTTGCAAAGAAGGCTAGGTAGATATTACTGAAATTTAAACTTTATCATTAAGACATTGGGTTTAATCTCACCAACAAGCAGTGCCAAGGGCGCCTTGCATGTCTTCGCCTCTTCTAGGGCACTAATATTTCTGCTTACCACCTGTTCGCTGAGGTCAGCAGATGGATGCTTAGCCACGGCACTGAGGCATAGGAGGGCTTCCTTCCGAGTTTGAGGATCGAAAGGTAACATGCAGAGCTGGAAGAAATGAAGAATTTTAGTAATATTAATTTTATTTCCAAATTCCAGTACATTTAAACCACACACTAGGAATTACTCCAGCATCCTAATTGCCATCATGAAACTGCACGGATTGCGCCGTGGTTAAGCTATTGACTGCTGCGCGGGTTCGATTCCCGTACGGAACAAATATTTGTATGACCTACAAGTATTTGTTCCTGGTCTGGATGTTTATGTATGTGAGTTTATATTTTTAAATGCACGTATGATACCGGAGAAATTACTAATGTAGGGCAATGTTTACGAAAAAAAAAGCTATCACAATATTACTATGTGGGCGGCGAGCTGCCCACTGCTCATCGCCCGCAGCCCCGCGCCTACGGTGGGTGGTAGTTAGGTGTCGTCTCCCGACCAGGGCGTCTCCTGTGGCGGCTAGTGGCGTGAGGGCGCTAGGATTCCCGCCGCCTCAGGCGCTGCATCTCCTCCTTTGCCAGCATCACTGCTTCGCAGGAGATGTCGGCCTGCCACGCACTCTCGCTCCGGACCATGGCCTGGACCAGGATCGGACGCGAGAGATCGCCGCTACGAGGACACGGCGGTGCTCTACCCAAGCCGGGCAGACCTCCACCGTGTCCTCAGGACGATGCACACAATGGTGACACCCTGGCGTTTCCTCCCTCCTTATACGGAACAGGAACCTCCCGAAACAACCGTGTCTGGTGAGGACCTGCGTCAGGCAGAAGGCGAGGGCGCCGTGACTCCTCTCTAGTCACTCCTTAAAAGTCTCGACTCCTGACCTAGGATATGCTGTATGACATGTGTCAAGGGTTTCTCCAGCCATCATGAGGAAACTTAGAATATGTACACTTTATTCAATTTACACTTAATTTTTAGGGTTTTGTACCCAAAAGGTGACCCAGAGCAGCAGTGGCCTAGTAATATCGGCCGCGACTCACAGTCTACTAGACTAGTGGGTCGAAAGTTCGAACTCCGTCACCGTCAGGCGCTTTATTTGGTGTAAATTATTTCTTCACCACTACTCTCAAAACGGTGGGGAGTGTGCGAGGGAATTGCACGATTTAGTTCCCCCATCTCCGTTCCACCATCGGACGACCCGTCGTACGGCGAGTTTCCACCCTTATGTTGTTAACACCTCTACGAACCGGACGAAGCGTTTCGCCTCTTCCTTTATACCGCGTATATCGAGGGACTGGAACAATCTGCCGGCGGCGGTGTTTCCTTCGGACTACAATTTGAGTGTCTTCAAGGCTAGAGTGAATAGGCTCTTAATAAACTAGTGCGCTTTACCATCAACGATTGCGTCACTGCTTACCATCAGGCGGGATTGCGGTCAAGCGCTGTTTTATATTTTAATAATAAAAAAAAAAACATCGAATTAGCCAGCCAGTGTTGAATACCAGAAAATAAAATAAACACTTACTGCTATAATATCATCGTTATAGTTTTCCAGAACATCCCAGCACTTCTCCACAATTTTCGACAGGATCTTAAAAGAGTCTGCTATAGTTTTCAACCACTCCTCGCTGGCACGTTTTGATGTAATTGTCTCGAAGAGGCCAACTGGTACGAAAAGTAGGGTCTGAACAAGCCATTCTGAAAAAAGTAAAAAATACCATCTGTTGCGGACTACTCCCTAAATTAATCATTATTGAGCACACAATAGGGTACCTACTTTTGAATTATCCAAACAATAAAAATTGACAAATATAAAAGGCATAAAAGGTCAGGAGTGGTGGCTGGTGACTTCACTGATCGCTAAAAAGTGTAGCGTGCAGTGACGTCACACGAGTTTTCAACGCACTGTGTCGTCTTCATTTTTTGTTTATATGAAAAAAAAATTGGCTGTCTGTAGAACTCCGTCTACTGCCGATATTTGAACGTGATAACGTCTATTACATGGTATTTTTTTCTGGGTGCAATGAAATTATTTAAAATAAGAGAAAAAACATAAAAAAAAACTAAAAAACAAAAAAAAATTAAAAAAAAAACACAAGAAAAATAAAAAAATAAAAACAAAAAAATTAAAAAGGATAAAAAACGTCTGTTGCCGTCAGGAATCGATCCGCGGCACCTCTTGAGTGAGTCGATATTAATCCGAGCGTTTCACCACTCGGCTATCAATGCTTTAATCATGTATGCGAAAAACTGCTACTAATTGTTTATAACCGTGCTTTTAGGTAAATAATATTGCACTCTAAAGCTACAAGGCTAAGGTTAGTTTTAGTAGGCGTGGACTCCGTGTAGCGTCAGATTCGGCCGTTACGCAGTTTTCGCGAATGACTCCCAGCATACCGATTTAATAGACGTTATCACGTCAAAAGAAAATATACGTGTCTAGTATTTTTTGGAAATCTGACTGACGGACTAATTAGTTTTCTTTAGTCAAATAGGTACCCCATTGTAATAAAGATAGCATTTCATTTTACCCACGAAGACAAACCAACATAGACCATAGCACCACACCTTTCGCGTCGAAAAGGTAAAAAGTATTGCATAGTTAGAGAAATTGTGAACTCTTTTGAGATGGGTAAAAAATATGTTACCCTCGAATCAGAACATGTAACCTTCATCGAAATTTCGTAAGGACGGGGAGTAGACTGCCGGCACGGTGTAATATCCACCGCTCTTTCTATCGCGCTGCGAAAATACATTTCTACTAAGTACTGCTGTTTCGTTTCAACGGACGCTTACGCGAGTGTGTGTGTTTGTACTACAGCCTGTTACGCATATCCATAGATGGCGTTTGCAGACGGCGACCGTTTGTATACTTGTAAAATTGATGTATATAAAATAATAAAGCAATTCATAAAAATTAATTCCAATTTTTTGTTAATTGTTACGAATGCACCTTATGTCAATGGCATAAGGTTTAATATTATATACGTACCTTTTAAACCCTATATCTTGAGACCTAGGCATTGTAGAGGTACGATATAAAAACGCATTACTAAACCTAGGATAGCCTATCGAAAGGTACAGGTTTCATCAATATTGACAACGAAATTTCGACATCGAAATTAGTAGAAACTCGTCTCCTGTGAAGTACCTCAAGTACCTGTAGGTACCTGCTGAACGTACTCTAAATTAAGCGCTATTATTATTACTTCTAGACAAATTTGGAATGTTCGATTAGCGGGCCTATACAAAGTGAAGTGACATTAGCGCAGCATTCAGTTTGCATTTGACTATCGAAGCGAAAGAAGCGATAATTAAGATGATGTATAGCGACAACCCAACGAAAACTTTGAGGACTACGTGAAGTAACATCAGTAGGCCTAGTATGAGTTTTCATTACGAAACTCGTTCGATCGTATCGAGCGCGTTTGACTCAGCGATTGGCCCGCTTCAAGGTCGTAAGAACTCTCAACCAATGAGAGCGCCAAACGCGCTCGATACGTTCGAACGAGTTTCGTATTGAAAACTCATACTAGGCCTACTGTAGTGTTGTTGTGTGTACGACACGGACTTCGTGGACATAAGAGAAGACTTCGGTGCAACATCGTGTGCGTTCGCGCAGCGGAATGTTGTTGAATTTAAAGATTTTGGATATGCAGATATTTAGTGTATGACGTCGTATAATTGTGTATGGTAAAAAAAAATTTGTGCACGCAGCCATTGTGGAGAAATTCACAAAATACTGATTCCGCTGGGCGAACGTTGTCCTGGCGGAACTTTTTTTAATCCTTTGACTTTAGAAAAAAGAGATGTGTCCAAAAATTAGTGTGTATTTGTGTGTAATTGTGTATGTATGAATAAAATTTGTGCATGCATAAACTTCGGAGATATTCAAGTTTCCGCTGCGCGAACGTTTGGCCATTAGCTAGTTTTCATATAAAGCGCTTACATAGAGAGCTGTAGATTTTTACATATTTTGTTTTGAATTTGTGTATATTTGTTTAAAAAACAGATTTAGAAAAAAACGTAAGGCTTAAAAGATAAAAATATAAACGTAAAATACGCTTATTTGGTCTTAGTTCTTAAAGTATGCACTTTGGGGTCTAGATTTTCACGTTTATACAAACCTTGTAAGTGTCTGCAATATATTGCCAAGTATCAATGATGTTCCTTTAGTAATTAAAGAGTTATAGGACAATTTACCATGACATAATCACTGTTTACAAAGCAGTCAAATATCACGACATTCTAAAGGAATTGTATGGTAAAATGTATGCCAATAATTAGTGTATTCATTCAACTATTCACATGCAAAATTTCATGTCATTAAATTCAGTAATTAAAGAAATACAATTATAAAACTGACGAAGCATCGAAAACCTACATAACCCGACCAAGTTCGGGTAGCTATAAAAAAGCTTCCGTGCAATATATTTAGGTAACATCCCAAAATTTACAGTATAATACCGGTATTGAATTGGTATAGGTGATAACACAATTGTTTCGATTTAATATAAAGGTCATTTATTTTTGTACACCTATTTTTTTAAATGTATTTGACTATGACAAAGTAGGTACTATTTACGTAGTTATTTTATTTAAGTATGCGCTTGAGACTTGAGATATAATCTAGATATATTAATCAGGTTCAAATACAACAGCAAATTAATACGCGCGGGCCGCGGCTAATGAAAACATATTGCCCTCTCTTTTCTTGAAGGATGGAAGTACTGTTTCAAGCGGGAAGCCGCCTAACGCTCGTTGCGCGCAGCGCGTTGTCTATAAGGAAGTAAGGTCCATTACAGAACGTCACTCAAAACTCCAGCTTTACTTAAGTCTCGTTTGAAGCCTTTTGATAGGTTAAAACTAGTTTTAAGTAATGCTCAAGTATTACTTAAAACTAGTAAATAAAGCTTGAGTTTTGAGTAACGTTCTGTAATACGGACCTTATACTATTTAACCAAAAGACTAGCCTTAAGCGTACCGCTTCAATCAAAATAATTCTGCATATTTTGGTGGGGTGCGGGGGAATACGCTCACTTAAATAAGTCACAACCAGTACAACAGTACAGACCATCAATTAAAAAAATACGAGTGTGCTTATGACCACACGACTGAAGTGAAACTTCTTTCGCTCCATCTGTATGTATATATATATATGTACAATATATACATGTATACACATATACATATATTAATTTTCTATAAATATTTAAATTTATTTCATGGATTCATTGGTAAATTAACATTTTTGCATAGATCTTAAAAAAACTCGTTGTTGAACTTGTAGTACCAAGCTCGCGCCACGGGCGCCTCTGTGCTTATATCCCCCACTTAACTTCCGTTCGCCTTGCCTGATCTCTTTTCGTAACGCTTACGTCACGCGTTCGCCAGCTTACTCCCCAAGTCAAGCGTGCGTAAAGAAGTTTCACTTCAAAAATCGATTGAAGAAGTAGTTTTTTTTAAGTTATTAGATTGTTTGATCCACTAAATTTGCAAAGGAGAACGCTCGTCTTGTGCATTGGTAAAGAAGTGTTATAAGCTACAATATGATAAATATTTACCTAAACAGTAGTACTTACTTGTGATAATTATTTAATATCCCTGGGGGGTCTATAGTAAGAATCCTGATGCGTGAAATCTTCAATAGAAATTAGCTGTATCAATTTTATTTGCCTAAATTAATATATCTAGATTATATCTCAAGTCTCAAGCGCATACTTAAATAAAATAACTACGTAAATAGTACCTACTTGGTCATAGTCAAATACATTTAAAAAAATAGGTGTACAAAAATAAATGACCTTTATATTATATCGAAACAATTGTGTTATCACCTATACCAATTCATACCGGTATTATACTGTAAATTTTGGGATGTTACCTAAATATATTGCACGGAAGCTTTTTTATAGCTACCCGAACTTGGTCGGGTTATGTAGGTTTTCGATGCTTCGTCAGTTTTATAATTGTATTTCTTTAATTACTGAATTTAATGACATGAAATTTTGCATGTGAATAGTTGAATGAATACACTAATTATTGGCATACATTTTACCATACAATTCCTTTAGAATGTCGTGATATTTGACTGCTTTGTAAACAGTGATTATGTCATGGTAAATTGTCCTATAACTCTTTAATTACTAAAGGAACATCATTGATACTTGGCAATATATTGCAGACACTTACAAGGTTTGTATAAACGTGAAAATCTAGACCCCAAAGTGCATACTTTAACCCATTACTTCCCAAGCATTGAAAATATTGGATTTTTTTTGATGAAATCTTGTATTAGGGCTCTTAATATGTTAAGAAAAAATAATATGGCAAAAAAATAAATTTAAAAAAAACGGTTTCGCTGACTCAGCATGTCCTATAAATAGGACAGTGGGAACATATGGTCAGGAAAAAGTAAAGATAAGAATTATATGGAAATCAGCTTTATTTAAAAATAGGACCAGTAACAGTATCAGAAATAATGTAATAAAAGCTTATTTTGTATGATAAGGTATGAAACAATCACTGCAGAGTGTTTTTTCACATTTAGAACAAAATGTTAAAGGCTTTTTTTTACAGCCTTGTCCTTGGCAACGTCTTTGTTTGTCCCTCTTGGTCATATAGTGACCATAGTTGTCAAATCTTATAGGTTGTAAAAGAACTTCTGAAGTACCTGATGTAAGCTTATTTACTTTGCCTTCCGATTTTTTCATCCAAGAAAAACATACCCTTCTTCTGAAATCAAGCAGAGGTATGGTCTCATCTTTATTTACCTGGTTATAAATAATCCATGCATTGACTAGAGTCATGTCCAAAACACGGATTACTAGAGGCCAATACCATTTTTTACCTCTAAAGCGGATTGGATACTTAAAAATAAGCCAATCATGTTTATCCACTCCTCCCATGTTTTTATTATAATTATGAATAAGCTTTGGCTGATTCACAGCAACTTTGGCCTTTTCTACCTTTGAGTACCTATTAGTTTTTACAAAAGGTTCAACAGTATCAAAATTAGTTAAGAGACATACTACATTGTTATCATGCCATTTCACGCATAATATTTCATTATTTTTATCGAAACGATGATCGGAATAACCACGTTCTTGCTTCTTCATTTCTTGTTTGGTCATGATTGGACATTTCTTAGTCCTATTGTCTCTGACTGTCCCTGTAGCTCTGAACCCTTCAGATTTCAAGTCAATCAACAATTGCATACTGCTGAAGAAGTTATCGAAGTAGACTACATGTGCACTAGGATCAGTACATCATACTGTAAGCAACTTTTTTACCACTCTTGAACCCAAGCCATCACCAGTATTACAAGATATTTGAGGATCCTTTCCTGTATAAAGCGAAAAGTTATAACAATATCCGCTTACTCCACACAGTGCCCAAAGCTTGTATCCAAATCTTACTGGTTTACCTTTTATAAACTGTTTGATACCATGGTGACCAAAGTATTTGACGATCATTTCATCAACAGCTAAGTTGGATTCAAAAACACCAAACTTTTGGAATGATTTATTAGCTTTATCGATAAATGGGCGAATTTTGAAAGCTTTGTCACTATTATCAATTCTTGAATTGTCATTGAAATGTAAATATGATTTAATTTTATCAAAACGATTCCGAGACATCGCTCGTTCAACAAATGGAATGTGTACATCATCATCTCTGCACCAATATAGTTTGCTTTGAGGCAAGTGGAGATACGAAGAGAAAAACAAAATTCCTATGAATACTTTTAGCTCATTCACGGTAAGATTGAAGTTCAAATCATTTTTATAATTTTTGGCATAGGTTACTGTTTCATGCACTATATATTCTAGAATCTGGTCACATAACAAGTGTTCGAATATTTCTACCGCAGATTTTCCTTCCAATTCCGTAATCATATTTTCTAAACATTGTTTAGCAGTATTAGATTCCGGCTGAATTTCAGAATATACAGGTTCACACTTACGCCAAATGACTGTCTTGTTGGTCCGAGATGTGGTTTGAGTAGGAAGATCTTCCTCGACGTTATCAATTGTACATGAAAATTCCACTTGACCAGCCACATCTGACACTGGCAGAACTCCCATATCGTCGTCATTACCTTCTTCTATATCTGTCATTTCATCCACTTCATCCGGGGGCAATATCGCAACTTCCAAGTCATTGAACTCCTCGTCACTACAATCTTCAATATCTTGAAGATACTCGGTGATTTCAGACACCATCAATGCTTTTTTATATTTTCTTCTCACTGCATCCATGATCTATAAACAATAATTATACATATATAGTAAGTATAAAAATTATATTATATATATATAAATATATATATACATTTACCATCCCAAACTAAACAAATATATCGTTAACCACTTGATAAGAAACAAAATCTAATATTTTTGCTTACCTCCTTTGCTTTCCTCAATCTTATAAAAAAATCACAATTTTTTATATTACGAGATGTGTTGTGCTTGACGAAGACTTATCGACTAAAGTAAAGTTTACGAAACACTTGCAAGAAACAAAACAATAGACACGTTTGAACTTATAGCGAGCGTAACAGGATCGAACACGCTTTCACGGCTACTTGTAAAGACATGTTCCCAGTGTCATATTTATAGTACGCCTTTTTTTGAATTAGTATCACAAGCTTCCAAATAATATTTTGTTTTAGTTTTTAATTATAATAGATTCAGTAGAGATCTAAAAATCTATTTGATGGACTTTGAAGCTGATAACTTTTTATTTTCGGTTTTTTATAATCAAATCATAATACTCTTTTTAAGCTGACGAATTTCCTCAATTTAAAAATATGTATATTATAAATACGATAACTTTTTTAAGAGCGAAAAAAATATATTTTATTGGGAAAATAGTGTGAAAATACGAATTTCATCAAAACCAATAAAAATAATAACCCTAACATAGAAAAAAAAAAATGTTGAATATAGTGTCCTAAAAATAGGACAGTGGGGAGGAATGGGTTAAGAACTAAGACCAAATAAGCGTATTTTACGTTTATATTTTTATCTTTTAAGCCTTACGTTTTTTTCTAAATCTGTTTTTTAAACAAATATACACAAATTCAAAACAAAGTATGTAAAAATCTACAGCTCTCTATGTAAGCGCTTTATATGAAAACTAGCTAATGGCCAAACGTTCGCGCAGCGGAAACTTGAATATCTCCGAAGTTTATACATGCACAAATTTTATTCATACATACACAATTACACACAAATACACACTAATTTTTGGACACATCTCTTTTTTCTAAAGTCAAAGGATTAAAAAAAGTTCCGCCAGGACAACGTTCGCCCAGCGGAATCAGTATTTTGTGAATTTCTCCACAATGGCTGCGTGCACAAATTTTTTTTTACCATACACAATTATACGACGTCATACACTAAATATCTGCATATCTAAAATCTTTAAATTCAACAACATTCCGCTGCGCGAACGCACACTGCAACATCAGCAACGTTCTACTTGTAATCGCCTACTATCGACTGTACCATCGTCTCCAATAAACTTCGCAACACTTGATTTTAATACCCCTAGCCCGTAAGTGTGTCCAAAAATGCACTATGTTACTGTTCAAGTTTCACTTCTGTTGGCACTCCTGGTTTGCAATCCAATGGCTTTATTTTCTTTTGCTTCTACTTATATGAACCAGAGCTTGATTGAGATCCCCCCCGATGATAAGTTGTGATGTAATTGCTAGTGGTAAAACGCACTAGTTTATTAAGAGCCTATTCACTCAAAAAAAAAAAACTGATTGAATAGGGAGACGGCAGTTGATGCAATGTTAAACCCAACAACACGACTAACAATGCTGCGCCAGAGGGAGATTGATCTCGAGACCCTCTACGACCAAACTCCCGACACAACAAAATTTGGCGCATCGTACCCGGCACACATCGCAACACAACTGCTCAGACCCATCCTCCGTACGGCTTCACGACGAATCGCTTGGCGGAAGTTTCTCTTCTGTAGGCACTTCCGGATTGCAACCCAACGACTTTTTTATCGTTAGATGTGTGAGTGTCTGTCCCAGTATGAATTACTGCCAGACCTTTGTAAGAACACCAAGTTTTCTACCAATTATCTTGAAATTGGTCTCAATATAATTGATAATTAATTATTATTTAATCAGAATGTATATTTGTTATTTATGTTGGTTAACCTAAATAAATAAATAAATATCAACATTCCTACAGCTAGTTGAACATACCTGTTTCAAAAGGAGCCAATTCTTCAGAAAATATTATTTCCGCTGAACGGATAGCCTTTGCATAGTCCTTGGGCTGTGGCGTCTCAGGATATGACGAGACTATGTCATTCCAGGTCTCCATTTTATATCAATTGTTTTTTTTTTTATTCTGTAAACGGAATTATTTTGTTCTTAGCTACTTTTTACTTATCCATACTATTCAATAAGGCAATGCTGCCAGCCATTTGGGCACTTACTATACCTATTACTGGGTACCAGTAACTGGTTATTGACTGGCCGAATCTTTTGTTCATAAACTAAACTAATTTTAAGTTAAGTGCATCTTTTTCTTTCTATTGCATTAAGAAAAGGATAGAAGATAACATTTTAGTTTAATCCTGTCAAATTAATATACTCCATAGACAATGTAGACGCGATTTTAAACATGGCGACCAAAAATACGCCAATTTACGTCAGCAGCGGAGTAATTTGACAGGTCTAAAGTAACATTTTATCTTTTGTCCTTTTCTTAATGAAATAGAATGAAAAAGATGCAATGATAAACTAAAATTTAATTTAGTTTATGAACAGGAGGATCTTGACCTTTATCTGCGCCTTGTGGTTTTAATCCGTAAGTTTGGATCCGGTGGGAATATCGGGATAAAAGTATCCTATATTGGATATAAACCCAAATTTCATCCAAATTCTCTTCAGTAGTCATTCATGAAAGGGTAACAAACATCTATCCATTTCATTCATCCACAAACTTTCGAATTTATAATACCTACGTATTAGAAAGATTATTATTGACACAGTTAAATCAAAAAGTTTGTAGGACATCACATCATCATAATTTCAGCCGAAAAACGCATAGGCATAGGCCTCCAACAAGGATCTCCACGACAACTGGTTCTGCACTTCCTCCATCCAGCGGTTTCCTGCGGTTTCCTGCGATCTTCGCCTAATTCATATAATTAATTTAGAAAATTGTGTAATATAAAAATAAAGTTTTCGAAACAGCCTGTATAAATACGTAATAATAGAAGAAATAATAATAATTACAATAGAGATTAACATTACTATATATGTATAAATATAATAGAGTTAGAAAGCCCAATAATTAATATAAATTTAAAAAAGCTATATTATATGTTAAGCAATAATTAGATATAAGTGATGGAATAAGTATTATATAAATGTGATAGTATTATATACATAATGATAGGTTAATAGAATATAAGTAATTGTCGTTTAAAATCATTTTCGTATTAAAGAAGTTTCACTTCAAAAAAAACATGACGTGTATAAATGATCGGTGAACCTACTTGCTTAATAAACGATTTCATTTCATTTCAGTAAAAAAAAAAAACTGTGACATCTACCACCCCGCACTGGGCCAGAGTGAGATTACGGCAGACTCCCTCTCAGCGAGAAGAGGCTTATGTCTCAACTGTGGGACCATTATAAGCTGATTATGATGACTTTCTCCTGTATTTACAATCATTTATTGAAGTGAAACTTCTTTACGCACGCTTGACTTGGGGAGTAAGCTGGCGAACGCGTGACGTAAGCGTTACGAAAAGTGATCGGGCAAGGCGAACGGAAGTTAAGTGGGGGATATAAGCAGAGAGGAGCCCGTGGCGCGAGCTTGGTATCAGGTCTAAAACGAGTTTTTTTTTTTCAATAAAAATAGAAGATCTATGCAAATATATTAATTTACCAATGAAACCATGAAATAACTTTAAATATTTATAGAAAATTAATATATGTATATGTGTATACATGTATATACATATAGTACACACACACATATATATATATATATATATATACAGTATGTTACGAAAACCCTGTCCGACCCATAAGGATAATAGAGGTTAGGTAAACACATGACCAAATATAATATAAAATTTTACGTATTCATCATAGTACCAATACAAATGAATTTTGAAATAATCTTTTTTTCCAACGAATTAATTCCAATTTCCCCGAAATTTGGTAATTTTTAAAAAGTGACAACACCGGTATTATTATGAGCGAATAGCGATGCGACCACGTGCCGCGTGTCCTGCCGCCCGCCCCCCGCGGTCGGCAGGCGAAGGGTGGTCAACGCACATTTAATAAGTTACCTCCTTTTGCGAAATAATATTTATTTTTTTTAGGGGGATTTTTTTTTTAAGTAAAGCCCGGTTTTGTATGCATTAGTAGAATCAGTTATCGATACCTAACAACACCTTCACGGGTCGGACAGGGTTTTCGTAACATACTGTATATACATACAGATGGAGCGAAAGAAGTTTCACTTCAGTTGTGTGGTCATAAGCACACTCGTATTTTTATCACTCTTACAACTGTCCTTACAGGCCTTAACCTAATGTGACAGTGCAGTTATCCACTAATACTTAAATATACACTAATTCTTAAATATAACTAACAATATTTAATAAAACTCTAGCGAGTTCATTCAAAGAACACGAAAATATATCCACTCTTTCATGGATGGCGTTCACCACACGGATTGCACGGGTGAAGGGTGCTTTCGCCAATAAGCTGGTTCTGGCCACAGGGACGTTTAGCAGTTGCAGGCGTTGCCGCCTCCACATGTACTGGTCCGGCACTTGAAGCTCTAGCTGACATAGCGCTCCTGGATTATATGTCATCATGATCAACCTTTTATCGTCCCACTGCTGGGCACAGGTCTCCTCTCATACAGAGAAGGATTGAGCATAATCACCATGCTTGCTCAATGCGGGTTGGCGATTTCAGACTTAAAGTCCAGGTTTCCACAAGATGTTTTCCTTCACCTTCAGTCATTGGTGTCCAAGATATACTTAGAAAGTACATACAACTTTAGAAAAATTACATTGGTACTTGCCTGACCTGAATTCGAACCCGCACACTCATACTTGAGAGGCTGGTGTTTTAACCACTAGGCCACCACGACAATGGTTATGTGTGCCACGCAATAACTTAACTACATATGCAGCAAGACCACACTCTCGGCGAACCCTGAGCTCATTATACCCCACAATACCAAGTACAAACAGTGAAAATATAAACTTACATACACAAAAAGCCCTATTAACATAGATGCATAATTATCTGCTTACTGTGGGTTAACAGAATTTATTCTCAGGTATGATGTTATCTTTTAGGGTAACTTAACTAATAAAGAAGTTGCATCTAAAGCACAAAAGAGATTAGAAGAAAACTACCGATAGTTGTAAGCTCTATTTTATTCGTTGTAAAAAATCACTTTATATTCAATTGGAAACATCAAACATCATTTTGGAGGGCTTGTCACTGGACCTGTACCTCACATACCATACATCATTTCTGTATTGTTGAATGTCTCCCAGACAGATTGCAATAAGAAATAAAGGAGAAAAAAAAAAACAATTGAAGGTTGAGTGGGAATATTTGTCAAATATTCCCACTCAACCCTCAGCCTTAATATTGTAGTAATAAAGTTTAAAATCTAATAATTTTGGCACATTGTAGTAGCTTGTGTGCTGGTGTCTGTATTAATCTTCATCTGTTATTTTTTGCACTTCTTTCTTCATCTTCAAGTGCAATGGCAATAATTGCTAGTACGTACATTGTACGCACATGCTAGTACACACGCGAGTCGGGGACTGTGTCTATCGCGAAAAGCGAGAACGGTCGGCGGGTGGACAGCTGGCCGTGTGCTAGCTGTCGCCGCATGGACTGCAAGCAGTCGTCTTAGTTAAGGGCGGTGTTGAAGCAGAGTCGATAAGTGCGCTATGACCTTTAAGATTGTCGAGTCACCTTACTTTACGAGTCCCTATTATATGACTAACTACTCTATATTCCTAATCCTAACGAATATGCTTGGATTATATTATAATATCTGTACATATTACGAATATATATGTACATACACTAGAAATTATTCATGAAACCTGTCTTCTTTGCCGGCTTCTATATGGATTGGTTGTGGCCGTTCTCAGAGAAGTAAACTGGCGTTTTAGTGAAATAATATCTCAATTACCTGGTTATCTTCGCTTTTTATTTTGTAATCTTAATAAAACCACTGTGGAAATCGTAAATAGAAAACAGGAATTCACAAACTGAGCTACTTTCCAATAGTCGTCGTTCAAAACAAAACTTGAACTAGTTTGGACTTGTGGGTCGATTTCAAACAGAGCTAAAAATGTTGTCATCTCTAATAACTTTGATTTTTCTTTGCGATTGTTTTTGTTTTATTTTTTAATATCATAGTCTTCATTTACCTTTTTACGTTCCAAAACAAAACAATACCCAAAATTGTAGCATTTGCGAGAAAACTAAAACTTTAAAATTTAGTACCTTAAGATGATAGCGGTCATTTTCCGTTTACGTTGAAATAAAGTCGTATAAAAACGAAATTATTCGTAGAAATTCTATATATTTAATATTTTATATCATGATAACGTGTAAGCCTTCAAACGTAGAATACATTTTTCATTTGTGGATAATAGAATACTCTTATCCTAGTGTTTTAAACATGAATCAAGGTTTAACTATCATTAGTGTAGCTTAAGTTAATACAGTCATAATATTAAATCCATGGAGGTCCTGGAACTCCGCCTCACCTCATACGCCGAAACATCGTCATTGGCCTTGCAGCGTGTCTTCGGAGTGGTAGTGCGTTACATATTTTTTGCGAGATATTCATATTTCTACCGATTTCCGTGCTTTGGACAAAACTCGACTCATTCATGTCTAAAGTGTAATTGCAAATGGTGTTTTAATCAAATATTTATAACCTAGTAATTCTAAGAGCTAACAGGAACGTGCATATTTTAAATGTATTCGATTGCCGCCTAGAAAGGTCTACAAGCTTAAAAAATTTAAGTTTGTCCCAAATATCATTTGTGTTACTGTCATTTGTGTCAATTTCTCAAGTAACACTAATGATAGTGAATGTAACACTAATGAAATATTATAATAATGAATTAAATAAAAGAGCTTTTCCGCCTATAATTCTCCTTCTTTTTGTGTAATATGATGAAAATCCACAGTTATACTCATATTTACATGATTATTTATCTACGAAAGTTGTTAAATTATTATAAGTTAGGATTTAATGGCTGTTGTTATTTACACTTCTAACTGCTGTTTGCCAAAATCAGCAGTTAGACTGGTAAAGCGGACCTTAGACTCCAAAAGCTGAAAAAGCTGCGGATGTGACTGGGATTAACGCTGAGATGATGATGATTAATGGCTGTTATTTAAGAAATTATTTTTTTCGGGCATTATGCCGAATAAGACAAGTATGAGTGAAGATGAATTACAAAGAAGAATAATAGCAAGGAGGGAAAAATATAAACAAATTAAAAACGAAAAATATTCCACTGAAAGATCTAAAAAAAGAGAAGCTTATAGAAAAGAGGGTAAAAAAGAGCAAAGATTACAATGGAAAAAGTGGGGTAAAATTCCAAACGTCATCACGAGAATAAATTAAAAGAGAAAATATACAAGAAGTTATTGTGCCACAAACTGAAATTGATTCTATAGCTGATGATAAAATTGGCGACCCTTTGGATGCACCTGATACAGATCGACAAAATAAGTTAAAAATATAATCTTGTTGAACAAAGTTAAAGCTTTAAAACGAAAGCATCTCTTGGAAAAGAAAGAAATGTCACAATTACGAAAAACGAGACGATGACGATTAACTACGAAAAAATAATACTATGAAAAATAATCGAAACAAAAAAATCTGAATACTGAAAAAACAGGCCTAAAAGAAGCTGCAAAGATAATATTAAGTCGAATACAGTATTTCCACGGCGGAATTACGACCTCTATAGGAAGTACCTACGCAGCCGTTTACAAAAGAAGATTTTAGAAGGAGGCAAAAGTATCCAAGAGATAGTGGAACAATTTTATGAAGATATATCAATAGAAGAACATGAGATTATAGAAAAAGAAATTCATCATCCCCAAAAACATAGCTCCTTTTAAATAATAATAATAAATCTTTATTGTCGCAAGGTTTACAGTTCACAGGATGACTTATATATAGATACAGGTAAATGTAATGGCTATAGGTACTGATGCTGCCTCCCAAACTAAGCGAAAGCTTGTATTTTGGGTGACAGTGTTCAGTCGTCTAATGTGGCTCGGTGTTTACAATTTACATTATTTGTGCGTGCGGGTGAACGTTATCGCTGGATAATTAATAGAAAACAAAAATATAATGATTATATAACTATGTGTGAATATTACTTATGTGGACCATGGATTGTTGAGGAGATATGTGTATAAGTGAGTGAGTGTATGTGTGGGTGTTAATGTGTGGATATGTGTGTGATTTGTAGTCGTGTTGGAAGTGAATATGGTGTTATGAAGGTAATGCTAACGTGTGTTTTTATGTGTGGGTAATTCTATGTGACGTGCGTCAGTAACTCTTCTGTTTTTGTGTAGTTCTTATTTTGAAGCCAGTTAGTTAGGCTGGTTTTAAGTTTATGCCTGTTTAATCCTGCGATGTTTAGTTCTTTGTGGATATCATTATATAACTTAGTGCTCATGTTGTTAAATTGTTTACTGGCAAAAGAGGTCCTACAAGGAGTACGTGGACATACTAACCTCCTGCTGCATCTGCTTGGATCGGGGGGAGGGATCTTTTGGTGTCTTCTCATGATGGACTTTAGCACAAAGAGCTGTCGAACTGTTAGGACTTTGCAGTCTGCGTATAGTTGTTCGGTGGAGTATCTATACCGCTTCTTAGTCATTACTTTGAGCACAGCTCTTTGTGCTCTTTCCAGACCCAGGAGGAGTGTCTTGCCGGCGCCACCGGGATGCAATACTGAATAATGGACTGACAGAGGGCTAGGTAGACGAGTTTGAGTTTCTCGAGTGGGAGACAGTCTCTTAGTGCTTTGAATATGTGAATTAGTCTCCTCACCCTGGAGGTAACTGTTTCTATCTGTTTGTCCCACCTCAGTCCACCATCGATGTATACACCCAGGTACTTGACATACTCGGCTCGCTCGATTTGTTGGCAATTACAGGCATCTTGAGAAAGACAACTATGGGCTGTTATGGAGAAGTCTTGTGGTGGGGAGTTAATTTTCCTGATTGAGAAGGCAACATAATGCGTTTTGGAGAGGTTTAACGTCAGCAGGTTGTTTGTAAGCCAGTTCATAATGTTTGATAAGGAGTACTCAGCTATCTCCTTTACAGCATTCCAGTTCGGTCCCCAGACAAAAATTGCCGTATCGTCTGCGTACGTATAGATGCTTGTGTTAGGAAGAGAGATTTGGCAGAGCTCATTAATGTATAGCTGAAAAATGGTCGGACTTAAAATAATCCCTTGTGGAACCCCATAGGACACTGTAACCTCGTCGCTATCTATATTTCCAACCCTAACTTGTTGTTTCCTATTAGATAAATAGTCCATAATTATTTTAAATGCATTTCCTCGTATGCCTAGTTTCTCCAATTTAGCAAGTAGGATGGGAACAGAGACCGTGTCAAATGCTTTTGAGAGATCCAGAAATATACATAGGCATTTGTTTTTATTGTCCAAGTTTTTAGTTATTGCTGTTGTCAAGTCAAGTACGGCATCTTCGGTAGAGTAACCGGAGCGAAAACCGTATTGGTTATCAGCAAAGATTTTATATTTCTCTAAAAATCCCTTGAGTGCCCGGTTTAGAATTTTCTCAAGAATTTTTGAGATACAGGAAAGTAGTAGTTAGTCCACCAGGTGCTTTGGAACTACGAATCGGAGTTCTCAAATCTTGAGTTTTTATGAGTGTGTTGACGCCATTTGTAAAATATACAAAAGTGCAATTGATTCAGAAGTTGGTAATGTTAAAATCATATCTCTTAATAAGAAAATTAAAATATTGAGCGATATCACTCCAATAAAGCTCCAAGTCCTCGAATTCGCGAAGAGGAGGATGTTAAACCACTTTCTAAAGTTAAAGGTTCTTGAGATAATCTGTCATTCATGGTAACTCAAACAGAAGTAATGGCATTTGGATTTGGGCAACAACATCAACAAGAATTTCTTGCGTTTTTGAATCAACAACAGACATGCAAAGATTGATTGAAAGATTAAGACAATATATCTGGTAAAGAAATCATTAAAGAAGTCGGAAGCAAATTGAAAAAGATAATTTTATATAAATAATGATTAAAAAAACCAAAGGAAATCAAAGCTAAAATCAGCAAAACTATGGATAGATAAATACAAAAATATTGATTGAAATATGGAAAACTTAAAAAGTTTAAAGAAAGTTGAAAGTTCTTAAACGAATATAATACATTATATTCCTAAGGTTCCTTCTAAGAAGACTGAAAAATTATGTGCGTCCAAATAATATTTTTATGATTGTTATGAGACAATATAATAACTGATTTAATATATTTGGGTTGGTTTTATTTTTTTAGTTTTATTCATATAGAGTTCATCGCAAAATTATTACAATGAGTGATTACACTTGTTTTATTTTTAATTATATTATCATTAGTAGGCATCTAATCTCATTAGTGTTTTGGATAATTTCATTAGTGTAACAACATCACTCATTCGTGTCACTCTGATTTCAATTTTTCAATAGTTCTATTTAAAAAATCATTATAATTTTATTTAACTTGTGCTAATATAACCCCATAGAATGAGCTTATACCATTAATTACCCAAAAAAAAGGAGATTTAAGAAATCATGCAAAAAAGTGTAAATTTAATTCGAAATTTGATATCGACCCTTGTATAGTGCGTTTCATCTAAGAGTTTCTTTGCCGTCATGTTGGCATTCATTTTTTGTCACTATCGTAAACAAGGTAAACGCACTCTGCGTCTCTTTCTCTCTCACACTAATTTGCATTAGTGCCAACATGACGTCAAAGGAACTCTTAGATGAAACGCACTTTAGATGTTGACCTGTCAGTCAAACAGCTGTCTTAGTGTCTTTTCCATTTATAACTTTTGTGTACTCTGTGGGCTTTTCTGACAAACGTCAGAAAAGCCCACACTGGAAAGCGCGGGAAACCTTGAACGTGGCGGGCGAGTTTTTTCTGCTTCTTTAAGTTTTTATTCAAAGTGTAAATAATAGTATCATTTAGGTGGTTGTATATATATAATTAATTTTAATTTTACATATATAGATTAATAGTATAGGTATTGCTGATTTAGGTAAGTTTTTTCTTTTTCTCATCGTGATGGACGACGACCCAGACGACCCTGGTGGAGGCTCGCCTCCGGAGGTTTCGCTTGTAGTCACGGTTCCACATTCAGAAATGGATACAGAGGGCTCCCTTCTAGATACAGATGCTTCCGAGACCAAAAGCAATAATAAAAGAAAACGTATTTCCTCTCGTAAAATATGCAGGCACTGTAATAAAAAACGCAGGCGCCATAAATCCTCTGAAACAATATGTGAAAATGACTGTCAATGTGCTTCTAAGAATGCTCAATCCGAATTTATACCCCCTAATTCAACTATCACTTCACAACCACAATCCTCCCAACAACCCAATGCTCATAAACAATCATCTGACCCAAGCACATTGGTAGGTAGAAAACTATATGAGGCGAATGATGCAGCTCCTTACACAATCCACATCCAAAAGATACAAACAAGTCCAAATGATAATGTTTTTATTCACCCAGTCTCTTTTGGTCATTTTCTAAAAAAGAATTGCATTAAAAATATAGTAAATGGTAGTCTGAAAAAAATAGGCAGAAACAGGGTTTTAATCTCATTTAGGTACCAATTTCACAGATGCAAATTCTTTTCTAGAAAATAAAACATTGGAACAATACAACTATAAGGCCTTTATACCCTCCTCATCAGTCACCCGGATGGGTGTGGTTAGAGGAGTCCCTAAGGATTGGTCTGAGGAGGATATACTGAATAACATATCTGTACCTATTGGATGTGGAAAAATTTTAAAAGTACGACGCATCAATAGAAAACATATTGTGGATGGTAAACCAAACTACATTCCTGTTGAAACTGTTGTAATAACATTTGACGGCCAGGTGTTACCCAAAAGAATATTCTTATGTTACAACTCTCTTCCTGTTGAGCTTTATATCTTCCCAACAGTCCAGTGTTTCAACTGCTGTCGATATGGACACATCAAATCACAGTGCCGCTCAGCTCCACGGTGTTTTAAATGCGGTAATAACCATACTGGGGACAGTTGCAATGTAGATGAGGATGAGGCTGTATGCTTTCTTTGTTCCGGATCCCACTTTGCCACAAATAGGAAATGCCCAGAGTTTAGTCGCCAAAAAGCCATTAAGGAAACTATGGCTAACAATTGCATTTCATATGCAGAAGCAGTTAAGTTGCATCCTCCTGTTAACAAAGCATATTCAGAAGTTTTAACTTCTGTTGCAGTTCCTACACCACCTTTAAGGCAAACATTTGACTCCTCCTCCAAAGGTACTAGAAACAAACAAACAAGTTCATATAAAAAAACTGTATTTTTTAATAAACCCAATAATTCTCCTAAACATAGTACAGGATATGACAAATATACTCATTCTGCCCTAACAAAAGATTATGATATTCCATTACCATCCATTGGTACAAATATTGACAGTAATAATTCTATAAATAATAAGTCAACTAGAGATTTAATTATCATTTTAATTAATTTGCTAACAAAGAATATGTCTGAACCGTCCAACGCTGCTATACAAAGTATTAGTCAACTTTTTAATAATATCAATAATGGATCAGCTGTCAACAATCCTTCAGTGGAATTGTCGCAGTGTTAACTCTAAAAAAAGCGATTTACTACATCTTATTAATGTGTATAAACCTGTTGTTGTCGCATTGCAAGAAACCTGGTTGAAGCCAGGTTATAACTTTAAAGTCTCCCAATATTTATGTTTAAGAGAAGATAGAACAGATGGCTATGCTGGTGTTGCTCTGTTAATTCATGACACAATACCTTTTCACCACATTCCCATTGCAAATCATAGTGTTGATTTTTCTATAATAGCTGTATCTATCAATAAAATATGTTTTGTATCTGTTTATGTTCCCCACCCTTCATCATCATTATACAACGAAATAGAAACCATAGTAGCAAAATTACCTAAACCATTTTTAATTATGGGTGACTTCAACGCTCAGCACCAGGCTTGGGGTAGCTCCAACTCTAGTTATTACGGGTCAAGGATATTAGACATTTTGGATTCTAATAACCTCTGTATCTTGAATACAGGTCTTGCAACACGTCTCACTAAACCTAATGAAGGGATCAGTGCCCCAGACCTCACGATAGCCAGTCCTAGTCTTGCGCCTACAGTGACCTGGAATACCCTGCCTTCGACTTTTGATAGCGATCATTATCCCGTAATAATAACTATGACAAAATTTATCAAATCTCTATCCAGACGCCCACCAAGATTAGCATACAAAATTAAAACTTCTAATGACAGTATTGACAGTGACAGATGGAGAACGTTTAGTGAGCGAGTTGAGCAGAGACTATCCAACCTTCCTGAAAATGCATTAAATTCATCGACAATTCGGGCTGATTCTTTTGCATCACTCTTGTTGGATGCTGCTAATGAAACATTCCCAACTAAACGATGTAATAATAATATTCCGTCGCCCCCATGGTGGGACAATGAATGTTCTTTAGCAGTGCGCCAACGGAAAGAGGCTGAAGTAAAATATAAACAGTGTACAACATTAGAAAATTTTAATAACCTCACATTAATTATGAACAATACTCGTAAATTATTTAAAAGGAAGAAATGGGATGGTTGGCGTCGTTTCTGCACTTCGCTATCGCCTGACGTTTCTCCGTCATTAATATGGCAAAATATACGTCGATTCAGATCAGCATTTAAGGAAACAATACCTCACTATCTAGATGAATCCGTTGCAGATAAATTTTTAGACAAGATAGCTCCTCCTTTTGTTCCACAAATGCCCATCATTTCATCTCATCTCCCTTTCCAATCTCCCGTAGAGGATGTAACGGGCCTTGACAGTCCTTTTAGCCTTAAAGAATTGAAAGGTATTTTATCCTACGTAAAAGATTCTGCTCCAGGTCATGATGGTATTCCTTACTCATTCCTTGCAAATTTAAGCGACTCAAGTCTAATTTACTTTTTAAACATAATCAACTCCACAATAAGTTCTGGTATAATCCCTCCCTCATGGAAAATATACGAAGTCATCCCCATTCTAAAACCAAATAAACCACCGTTAAATCCTAACTCTTACAGACCGATAGCCCTTGCCACTGTGTTTTCAAAACTAGCTGAACATTTAGTTAAAAACCGTTTAGAATGGTATGTAGAAAGTAAAGGTTTACTATCTCTGGGTCAGTATGGATTTAGGAAAGGAAAAAGTACCATGGACAATCTTGGGATTTTCATTACAGATGCGAGATTGGCTTTTTCAAATAATGAATCCATGCTTGCTGTTTTCCTAGATATTTCTTCTGCATACGACAATGTTGATTTAAATGTTTTGAATACTAAACTTTATAAACTAAAAGTACCTCCCATATTCTGCAATTTCATTCTTAATCTTCTCTCAGGCAGACAATTACAAGTTGACATAGGTGAATCCGAAATGAAAACAAGATTAACCTGGAAAGGACTGCCTCAGGGTTCGGTGTTGAGCCCACTTCTTTATAATATATATACCTCTGATTTAGAATTCCATATTTCTGGTAAAGCCAATATTTTACAGTATGCAGACGATCTAGTTCTTTATGTATCAGGACGCTCTGTTGAAAAACTAAGTTCCTCTCTAAACGTCGCTCTAAAATTTCTTAAATCATGGTTGGACAATAATTCTTTGTGTCTTAGTGTTAACAAAAGTAGCGCTGTTTTATTTTCTAGAATGCGTTTTCCTCCTCCATATTCAGTTGTGTATGATAATCAACAAATACCTGAAAATAGCGAAGTAAAATTTTTGGGTATCCTTCTAGACGGTAAACTTACAGGTTTACCACACTGTTATTATGTATTGGCTAGATGTGAACGTTTATTAAATATTATGCGCTGTCTTTCTGGAGTTTGGTGGGGTTCCCATCCATTCGTGTTAAAATTATTGTATAACGCTATTATTAGAAGTATCTTAGACTATGGGACATATTTCTTAGAACCTTGTAGTGCTGTAGGTCTGACAAAGTTAGACTCAATTCAATCAAAAGCCTTGCGTATTATAACTGGAGCCATGAGGTCTAGCCCAATTAACGCACTCCAAGTGGAATCTTTGGACCCTCCTTTAAAACTTCGTAGACAGTATTTATGTGATAAATTCATTCTCAGAACTCTTCAATTTTCCAACCACCCACTTTATCAAAAACTTTTGTATCTTTCAGAAAAAATTGAATGTTCGTCTTATTGGTCTAATAAATCTCTTCCATGCTCTATTATAAGTTTCCGTAAATTTACTTCACTTCAAGCTCCCACACACCGCTCTCAGTATCTTCCAATTTTTTCTGTCTGTTACGAAGCTCTTATTTTTTCCCCTCAAATAAACTATAACTTTATATCGCTAAAGAATGATCGTTATGCTAACTCCAACTTAAACTTCATAGTCGAAAGAGACTGGGCTGATAGGCATTACATTTACTGTGATGCTTCCAAGCACCCAGTTTCAGGCACGATTGGGGTAGCTGTATATCATGAACAATATAACATTCATCAAAAAATAAAATTACCTTCTGAAACATCAGTTTTTTCTGGAGAATGTTTTGGAATTTTAAAGTCCCTAGAATACGTACTTCTTGCGAAACTCAGCAAGTCTATTATTTTCACTGACTCGAAGTGTGCTTTACAAGCACTGCAAAAGTTTCCTTGGTCAGGTTCAAATCATCCCTATGTTATAGAGTCCAGACAGCTCCTACTAAATTGCAAATTTAAAAATCTTGATGTTTTTTTGGTGTGGATACCTGGCCATCACAATATTCGCGGCAATGAGATAGCAGACAAATTTGCTAAAGACGCTGTAGATGATGGTGATAAGTTTCCATATAATAATGTTGTATCTGACCTTCACTCTCTTCCTAAAGATCATCTGTATGAAGCCTGGGAAAATTTATGGAATATTTCAAGTAGTCGTAAAGGTCAATATTATAAACGCATACAACAAAGAATACCTCTCAAAGTATGGTTTTCCAAATTAAAACTTTCCAAGCTTGCAACCTCCAGTTTGATACGAATGCGCTTGGGTCATGTTTGCACAGCCTCTCACCTTGCTAGACTTGGGATAATTCACAATAATTTATGTTGTTGTGGTTGTGAGGAAGATTTGAATCATATATTTTTTGCATGCCCCAACCGTGACTCTTCTTCATTCATTAACTCCCTTAATGAACTCTCTGTCCCTCTTCCTACATCAATCCCTACATTGTTAAGCTCCTTAAATTTTGATATTTATAATTTAATATCTACCTTTATAACTATTAATAATATTAAAGTATAAGTTTTTTTATTTCCCAACTCCCAATTATAATTTCTATTTAATATATATGTTTGGTATATCTTTATTTATTTATTATATTACCACCAAACCTGATCCTATTATCCTTTGTTCCAAAATTTCGTAATCCGTTCCTACGCATTTCAATGAATTTATTTGGTTTCCCTACCTTTATACTTGTAGTGGCAAATGCACAAACCGTGCGAGCCAAATTATATAAAAAAAAAAAAAAAAAAAAAAAAAAAAAAAGCCCACACTAGCTGAAAATCAAAGTAACAGGGCTGAAAATTGGAAGAAAACCCACCATAAATTGTGGCCTTTACTCAATTCCACCTTCCACGGTTCGTTAGCAATAGATTCCATGCTTACGAAAATAAAACCGTTACCGAAACCGGCTCATAAGAGTTATACTTTCGTATTACATAAGGTTATTTGGTCTGGAATCGTCATCGCGTCGTACAAATGCCGTTTCCGATTTCATCTTCTTCAAATTAGATTTGTGAGGACGAAAAGTATCCTTAACTTGTTGACAAGAACTTTGTTGTCCTCGATTCTTAGACCGTGAATTAATTTGGGTATCTTATTTTTTTTTTTTTTAGTTACGAACTCCTAGGTTCTTTATACAAAACTGTTGATCACTGACAGGTATAATAAAGAGACTTCTTTAGGAGAAATTTAGTATTTTGATGGGTATTGCGACGAGAAAATTTGCGTTTTACTGTGATATTTACTTCTTAGATGGGTATCTAAAATAACTCGTAGTCCATGTTATATGGACGGCTAACGTTATATATATAGATGCGGCAAAGCAAAGTGTCACAAAGAGTACAGATAATAACATAATATGGCGCAGGGAAAGCAACCGATTTAAAAAATATGTTAATAGTCGCCAATTTTGTAAGTCAATAAACATTTTTTTCTTTTTAGCTTTACTATTTTCTATGAGAATACAATGTCTTCATCAGTATAAAACTATTATTCAAATTAACTCAACAAGTTCTCAAGAAAAGTTATTCAATATAGGACCATAGCGCGGACCTTTCCTACCAAAATCAAATAAAGAATTACATAAATCAGCTGACTCTAGTTATTAAAACACTGGTGCATAAAATGTAGTATTAGTATACATATAATAAATCTATAGAAAAGTCATTTTTCTACATTGAAGAAATTGAAAAAAATAACCAGCGTGTTAAAAATAACTAATGTTGATAGTTGAAATCCAAATGCAATAGATGGCGTTGTGCAAATGGCATCATTTTCTGAATGACGGTGTTAAGATTTTCCGCGCGAGAATCGCCCTCGGCCGTGCTTCCATGACAAGTTGGGTTTCGTTAGGCGTCTTAAAAATTCATGAGTGTGTCGTAAAAGGTCTTTGGTTGCTTGGAAAATTATCGATGTTCTAAATTGGTCGAAAAAGAAGTATGGGCTTTTTGGTTTCATTTGGTCATTGGTTTGAAGTACGAAGTAAAGATGCTCCTTAATATTTGAAACAAGTAGTACTTACTTAAAAGTTTGAATAGTTGCCAATCGTTTTAGAGTTAGTGTTGTCATTTCGTTGAGTCGCGACCACGAATAGACAATTCGTTGTCATACGAGACTGTTCAACGCACCGTTCTTTTAAGTTTGCAAGCTATTCGGTCACAACCTTTCGTAACGTAGCCGAAATGCGAAATGAATTAGATTTAGTAGGTCTCAGGAATCAGAAGAAGATCGTGAAGCACGGTTATCTGCTAACCGTGAGCACGTCGCTCTTTCTTCTTCTTCGTCTTCTTCAGCCTATGGATGTCCACTGATGGACAAAGGCCTTCCCCAAGGCTTTCCACGCTGACCGGTCTTGTGCTGCCCGCATCCATCGGCTTCCCGCGACCTTCATCAGGTCATCGGACCACCTTGTTGGGGGCCTCCCTACGCTGCGTGTTCGCTCTTTCACGTAAATCTAAAACTTTCTCCGAAAGGGAGTCACGTTTAAGTTTACAAAGAACACAGACCGTGACTTTGCGGTCTCAAGAGAGCATCGAGGAACGCGAAGTACGGCTGTCAGCTGTTCGAGAGAGTAATGCCCTCCCACTACAGTCCGAGATTTTCACCGAAAGCTCCCTTTAGGTCCCTTTTGGTCGCGGTCCGATTTCTTTGCGAACTTAAGCGTGACTCCTCGCGCTTAAGTTAGCAAAGAACTCCGACCACGACCTTGCGTTCTCAAGAGAGCATCCAGGAACGCGAAGTCCGGCTATCTGCTGATCGGGAGCGCCACTCCCTCTCACGCGAGTCAGAGACTTTCACAGAAAGGGAGTCGCGCTTAAGTTCGCAAAGAACTCGGACCACAGATCTGCGCTCCCAAGAGAGTATTGAGGAACGCCAAGCACATCTATCCTTTGACCGAGAGCGTCACGCTCTCTCGCGCGAATCTGAATCTCTCTCACAAAGAGAAGAACGATTACAAATAGCTAGACATAACTATGTAGGTGTACAAAGAAACAAAGAAAATTATCTTGCATCTGACAGGGAAAGAATAGATGAACTAAGACGAGCAGAAACAGTAGAACAACGTCAATCTCGCGTAGAATTGATATATGCTCCGGGTAATTCCATCGCTAACATAATATAAAGGGTGTATCTGACATCGACGCACAAACGATTACCATGGATTCAGAACATGATCCTAAACCCCCCAGTGGTGGAATTTCGCGTCGGCTTTTTCCCGATTTAAAAAAATAATATGCAGTTTTTTTCACTTTAGACCGTTCATAATTGCTATACTTTTATAACCCAACAAGATTTTAAAGTATAAATTAATAAATTCGTTAATTACACAAAAAGCGCAATTTGAACAATACTAGAAAAGCTATCCTATCAGCTGATTTAATAGAGTTCGTATCAGGGGTCAACGTCATACCTACAAACACGCACGGCGGCACGCTTGCAACGTTCAAAGACTGCGCCGACATTTTTTTTAAACACTGTTATATCTATAACCGCTCATTAACGACATAAATGATTATCATAATTTTATTAGTGGCATGCGGTGTAGCCTTTTCGCGAAGTTTGCGTTACGATGTAGCAAAGTCAGGATTCGCAAATTCTTTATTGCAAAAAAAAAAAAATACTATACCGCTTTCTTGAATGAAGTATACATGTAATTATATAGCCTACTCTTATCTAAACGACGTTGTTTTGTTTTCGACAACCACGCGAACGAAGTCACGGGCACAGCTAGTCCTTAACTAATATTATAAATCGGAAAGTGAGTTTGTTTGTTTGTTTGAAATTTTACAGTCGGTTTGTTTGTTTGTTTTTTCTCGGTGGTAGGCCATAACATCGGCCGCCGGCAGAAGTTACCACCCACCAGACAAGTCCTTGCCGCCAAGCGATTTGTCGTGTTTCGGCATGATGTCTGGTGAAGCTGTACGGAGGACGGGTCTGAGCAGTTGTTGCGATGTGTGCCGGGTACGATGTGCCTAATGTTGTTGTGTTGGGAGTTTAGTCGTGGAGGGTCTTCAGATCAATCTCCCTTTGGCGCAGCATCGTTGGTCATGTTGTTGGGTTTAACATTGCATCCCCTCTCTCAACTGCCGTCTTCCTTCCTATTCGCTTAGTTTTTCTGAGTGAATAGGCTCTTAATAAAGTAGCGCGCTTTACCATCAACGGTCGCATCACTGCTTACCATCAGACGGGATTGCGGTCAAGCGCTAGTTTATAATTATTAAAAAAAAGTTGGGATTAATTGATAATAGGGTACTTTTTATCCCTGAAAAGTTTTCAACGGTAAAATCTATAAATTGTGATATAACCGAATTCCACGCGGGCGAAACCGCGGGCGGGAAGCTAGTATGGATGTAATTATAAAAAAGGAAGTCGATAATTCGACGTAACAGTCCCAGCCATACACTTTTTTTTAAATTATAAACTAGCGCTTGACCGCAATCCCGCCTGATGGTAAGCAGTGATGCGACCGTTGATGGTAAAGCGCGCTAGTTTATTAAGAGCCTATTTACTCTAGCTTTGAAGGCACTCAAATTGTAGTGTGATGGAAACACCGCCGCCGGCAAATTGTTCCAGTCCCTCGATGTACGCGGTATGAAAGAAGAAGCGAAACGCTTCGTCCGGATCGTAGTGGTGTTAACAACGTAAGAGTGGAAATTCGCCGTATGACGGGTCGTCCGATGGTGGAACGGAGATGGGGGAATTAAATCATGCAATTCCCTTGCATACTCACCAGAATGCATTCTATAGAAGACCGAAAGGCTGGCTACTCTACGCCTGTGCTCCAGGCTTTGGAGACCGTTTCGAGTTAAATCTGGGTGGCCAATCAGCCTCTTCGCACGCCTCTCTACTGAATCCAAAGTAGCCAGGTGACATTTCGCAGCACCAGTCCAAATGTGGATGCAGTACTCCACACACGAGTGGACCTGTGCTTTGTACAACATTAAAAGCTGCCCTGGTGTGAATTACCGCCGGACCTTTGCGATGACGCCAAGTTTTCTGGCAGCCACCTTGGCCTTGAACTCAATGAACCGCCCAAAGTTTAGGTTCGAGGAAATCTCAACTTCCAAAAGCTGAAAGCGGTCGGTGCACTCCAAAGATACATTCTAAAAAGTAGGAACCGAGGCGAACGGGCTCCTTTTGGCGGTGAAAAGACACGCCTGTGTTTTGACGGCTTTGAATGCTACAAGATTGGCTTTGCCCCATTCGGAGACTGCCTGTAGTGCATCACTCGTACGCTCTACTATATAGCCTCTGTTTCGCACCGGATCGATTGCTTACCAGCCCGAGCTTCCGGCATGTATCTCTCCACAACTGTGCTGTCATCTGCATACCCAAAGATACTGGGCAATAAAACAGAGTTGCAGAGTGAACAGACACCTGAGGAATACCGGCATTGGCCGACATGGGCTCCGATGAGCATCCGTCGACAACAACTCGGAGGGACCGTTCAGTTAGGAAGTTTTTTACCCAACCAGTCAGCCCAGCGGAAATGCCGTACGCTGGAAGCTTACTCAAAAGGCCAGCGTGCCATACCCGGTCGAAGGCCTTCGAGACATCAAGGGAGACTGCAATCGCTTCCCCATTTTTCTAGAGGGCCTCGCCTCACAAGTGAGTGGCATACACTAATAGGTTAATCTTACACGCCCATCCGTCGGTCAAATAACATGAAAATATATATCTAGACATATTTTGTATTATGTAAAATGTTCAAATGTTTTACACAAAGAAGTATAGAGATTAACATTTCGCCAAGGCCATAGGAGTTTGCTGCTTGTAATGTCGCGCATAATGACGAAAGTATACTATATAATCCGACTAAATTAAAAACTAACTTTTCTTTACTGAACGATATTACCGAAAAGGTTGCTACGTAATTTATCCGTTTTATCCTCTGACATTACAAATCGGTCGATAAATTAGATGAATTTCAAAGTATTGAATTTCTTTTATTAAATTCTAAATAAACATAAATTAACTTCACCACATTCAAGCTGGCACCACGAAGAGTTATTTGGTTGGGGTTCCATTACTATTCTCCGTTATTACACCGTGTGACAACAAATAGGTTAGGTTTCCAAAATATTTTTATTTATTTAAGATTTATTTGTGTATTTTCATGTTTGTGAGATATTTGAACTCGAGTTTCTCTGTTGGTGGTGGTGTTATTTGATCTATATTACGTTTGAAAACCCTTACTTCGGGAAGAAAATCGATAACTATGTGAAATTATTGAAAAATATAGAATTATTGAAGGGTTATCAACATACCGAGGTCCACAGAAATCGTTTAGGTAAAGATACAGTCTGTTCAGTATAAAAAATATATATTAATAATTAATTAATTAAAAACATACCAGACTAGCCCATTGAAGGCTGAGTGTGATATGTTTTTATTTTGTGCTTGTATAATGATAGCAGCTGTTTTCTGTAATAACGCATATTGTATTTGAAATTTGAATGTTTTCTTTTAATTACAATATCTATTGTTATCTGTTCAGATACAGATGTAGAATGTACATTATATTCTGCTAAATTATAAGGCTGAAGACAGCACAGTCTTCACTGAACTGTAACTGCTTATTCTTTTAGGCAACCTAAATATACAAACACCAATACTTGAAAGGTAAAAAATGGCTGATTTTCCTAAAGTCAGATATGTTTTGTTCTGGGAATAACACTATATGACAAATTTCTGATAGTTCTAGTAAGCAGTTCTATGAAAAATTCAAATTTTATTCTCAGGATAAGACTTATTGGAATTATAAAAGAATGGTACAATGCACCCTGAGCAACATAGGGCTAAGTTTACAGAAGAACAGGTTAAAAATAAAAAATAAAAAAAAATCCTATAATTATCCTACAGGTGTAATTCTTACTGTTTTGTATATATTATTTTTTCATCTAAGTTAAATTCTATGTTACAACCCCTCTAATTTTACCTTGGATGGTCTGACACTCCGGTTTGTCGAACCATGCTCAGTTCTGCGCACTTGTGTTAACTTGTCACTGACTGGACTCCTGTCGGATTAATTCTTTGTTCCTTGTATTCTACAGTACTAATAAGACAGCCTCCGTGGCGTAACGGTAGCGAAGGCCGCTGCGCTAAGAGGCATGTAGTGCAAATATTTGTTTGCATGAATATTTGCACTCGTCTGGTCATGCCTCGGAGAGCATGTTAAGCCGTTGGTCCCAGTTACCATACAAACATCTAATGGCAGTCGTTATGGGTTGTTGGGGCCCTCAAAAAGTCCAACATTTGGTCTGACTGCAATGCTTCGAAATCACCTTCGGGTTGTGGAGGTCAAATGGCAGCTGTTTCACGGAAATATCGAAGTTTAGCCAAAATCAGCAGTTAGACTGGTAAAACGGACCCCAGAATCCAAAGCTGAAAAAGCTATGGATGCCACTGGGGTTAACGCTGAGATTATGATGATTCTACAGTACTTATTTGATTCATTGTGTATACACTTACAATGAATCTAATAACACACACACAGTAGTCTTTATTACACACACACAGTAGTCTAATAACACACACACACAGTAGTCTTTATAACACACACACACACTAGTCTAATAACACCCACAAAGTAGTCTGTTTTTCCTCACGTCTGGTTTTAAACATAAACATGTAACCCTTTCTCTAAATGAAAAATTCTCACTGTTGCAAAAACTGGATGAAGGAGATGCTCTCCAAAAAATTGCAAAGGAAGTGAATGTTGGTAACACTTACATTTACTTCCTTTGCAATAAGGATTAGAAGAAGAATTTAAAGACTTTAATTAAATCTTATAAATACTAAAAAAATAACTAAACCTGAACTGCTTGATAAAACATTACAGATGTGGTTTTATCAAGAAAGAAGCCTTATTAGAAAGGACCTTATTAGACTAAAAGTTGGTGGGCAGTGTGTCTTTTCCATTTTATACAAAAGTCCATCATGCCAGACTTTAATAAAGGCCTGTGATATATCAAGGAAGGAAGCTGTACAATATTCTGTTTGTTCGAATGATTTTTATATACCATCAAAGAGTCTATGAGTTTGCTCGATTGCAGCGCGTTTTTCCCTGAATCCAAATTGGTGGCTGGGTATTAGGTTGTTTTCGATAATAATTGGATTTAACTTTTCAAATATCAATGTTTCCATTACTTTGGATGTAATTGGGAGTAGGCTAATTAGCCGATATGATTTGACATCTTCTGGACTCTTGCCTGGTTTCAGGATCATTATAATTTTAGCTACTTTCCACTGTAGAGGTACATAGTCCCTTGGAATAATGGCGTTATATAACTGCGTCAGGAACATAATGCCCTGCTCTGGTAGGTCTTTTAGGAAAACTCTAAAAGTTTTCCTTTAAAGTGTCAATTGTTTAAATAACTATCACTACATATTATCTATAAAACAAAATCCTCAGCTGTATCCGTCTGTTGTACCCGATAAACTCGAAAAATATTTTAAGTTTTACCTACATTTTTATTTTAAGTAGTACATAGTTTGTTAATTTTTTGGTGAAAAGTCGTTTGCTGGTACGTTGCCCCAAAATAGGAATTTCTCCAGTGTCGTGGATACGACGTTTATAAGCTTTAAAATCACATACACGAACATCCAGACCCGGAAGAACAACTTGTAGGTTATACAAATACATCGAGCACATATCCAATAGAGTGGTAATGCCACTAGTTTTGTTCGAAAACAAATTACGCAAAATCGCTGTGCCGGCCGCTGCACTCTGATTGGCCGACTCAAGGTCACGTATTGCACTAGGGTAGGGCAACAGAAATATAATTGTTTATATCGATATCGATAATGTTACAATGTTTGTTTAGCGTATTAAAATGTATGTATGTAGTACTATGAGAAATAAAATACTATATTTTATTTTTCATAGTACTACATAGTCCATTAGACAAAATTTAAATAAATAGCTAGTTTCTGTACTAGAAGACCTAATAACAGATATTTATATCATATCATAACAGATTTATATTATATGTGGTCTAGTCAGGTGCTGTCACGTAAGAAATATGGAGCGATGCTCTACTAGGAAAGGCGAGGATTCGTAAATAACAATATTTTCTTTTAATAAGAACATTTATGGTTTTGAAACTAAATAACACTTTTGTATTAAGTAAATCAAACTTTTTTATCATCATTTCTTTTAAAAATAAAGGAAAAATTATAATCTTAGTTATGCTTTACTGTTACTGATTTTTAAAGTGAATTAATTTAGTAAAAAATCTTCTCAAAGCTTGTTTCTCATCATATTTTTTTCTTTTCATGAGGAATGTTAGTCTCATATCTATAAATTATTTCGTGATTCTTAAAAATTATAAAGTAATAATAATAATATAATTAACATATTTAAAATTTGCATTGAAATGTATTCAATTTATTACATTTACTAGGTAATTTGTTTATTTACCCTTTTTGGTTAGTATCGATACACAATGTGAGTAACACAGTGCAACACTAATAAAAGCAGTAATGGATAGAAAAGGATGACATAATATCGGTTACACTTAGTAAGAGCAAGACGCATAGACAAGTACCTATTGTTTGGTTTTTATTGACCAGTTAAACTTGAGCCATGATAAATGGACGCCAAGTGTATTAAATCATAGTTTATTGATACTTGGCGATGAAACGAGATTCCGTCTGTTTTATAATTCGATGTTCTGCTGTTTTTACCACACCATCGAATAGAACAACACGACATTATGGGGTACAATACCAAACTTTGAATATTTTCAATAGTATCGGGAGACGTACGCACAGGTCACTACTTGGTGCCGTACTGTTTTAGTGCAATCGTGAGTTGTTATTTATAATGGCAAAATCACTGACATGTTTCGGAATTTGACGGCTCATATTACTACTCTATTGGATATGTGCTCGATGTACAAATATTTGTTCCGTGCGTAATAACTAATGCCTGTCAAAACAAAAGTCATTTATTCAAATAGGCTGAGAATTAAAAATTCCTTAAATTACAAAATGCAATAAGTATTACAAAAGATCGTTCCCCGAAACGTTCAATGTTACTTGTTAGGTTTGGGGTAACGATTTGTCGTGTTCCGGCATGATGTCTGGTGAAGCCGTGCGGAGGACGGGTCTGAGCAGTTGTGTTGCGATGTGTGCTTGGTACGATGCGCCAAATGTTGTTGTGTTGGGAGTTTGGTCTTGGAGGGTCTGCAGATCAATCTCCCTTTGGCGCAGCATCGTTGGTCGTGTTGTTGAGTTTAACATTGCATCACCTCGCTCAACTGCCGTCTTCCTTCCTATTTGCTCAGTTTTTCTGAGTGAATAGGCTCTTAATAAACTAGCGCGCTTTACCATCAACGATCGCATCACTGCTTACCATCAGGCGGGATTGCGGTCAAGCGCTAGTTTATAATTATTTAACTTTTTGAACGCCAATCTACATAATACGCGATGTGTCCTCCAGCGCCACGCTACAAATGTATAACGTATCTATAGTAAAACGTAGGGATGGGATTAATGTCCTATCGACAAATAATATTATACGTTTAAATTAATGTTTATTCACCAATTTACGAAGCTAAATAAAAACTGTAACCGTATTTTCATATTTTATTTTATTTCATAAAAAAATCAATATGAAAACTTGGATATATTTCCTATAATAAAGAAAAGAATTATAAATTTATTAGACGTGTGTTCTAGAAGTTCACATCCCTATTTGTCTCCGAATGTAATCCTTTTACTTCATATCAAGTAGTTGGCGCTCGAGGCACGTCAAAATCCTTTCTGATATAAGGATGTCTTGTCGACGTATTTTTTGTCGATGTATTTCTATGGTATTTATTTTTATATTCACTGTGGTCGATTTACACGTGCATAAACTCAACCGATTCCTGCATAATTTATTTCGTTTAGTTACAACAAATACAATTAATAGAAGCTAAATACGTGGTTTTCTACATTTTTTAAAGTTCCGTAGCCAAATGGATTCTTCCAGATTCGTCATGTCTGTCTGTCCGTCCGTATATCACAGCCATTTTTTTCCGAAACTATATGATCTATAGGTACTGTTAAAACTTGGTAGGTAGATGTATTCTGTGAACCGTATTAAGGTATTGATGCAAAAATAAAAATAATAATAATAAAGATTGGGGGCTCCCCATACTTAGAACTGAAACTCAAAAAAAATTTTTTTTTCTTCAAACATACGTTTGGGGTATGCATGGATAGGTCTTCAAAAATGATATCGAGGTTTCTAAAATATTTTTTTTCTAAAGTGGAAAAAAGTTGGTCCCCCCCCCCTACCTCTAACTTCTACAACAAGAAAATGAAAAATCTAAAAAAACATATGATGTACAAGTACATACATTGCTATACAAACTACTAACGAAAATTGTTTTGAACGAGATCTCGTAAGTAGTTTTTTTTGTAATACCTCGTATCGCTTATTACCGCGTAATCTTTCATACAAATAACTTTAATCCTTTAATTTCATAAATCAATGGTACGGAACCCTTTGTACGTGAGTCTGACACGCACTTGGCCGATATCTTTTTTATTAAAATTACTGCTTTACACAGATGTTACAGACCTATTTTTAATGGTTTCGCAAAATACTCACAATTATTTTTCTGGTTTGTACAAACTAATAGAAAACGGAAGAAAATTCCTGAAACGGAAGTTGACGATTTAACGGAATGTCAAGACGACCAACTATTATATCAAAATTCAGATTCAGACTTGAACAACTCGCAATAATTCGTCATATCATCATAAAAAAAAATTGGGACGCCGATCACAATTTTTTTTTGTAAAAACATTGCGTCAACTTAAGATATAAACATTGCACTACACTAAAATGCACAAAGTCACTATGACCTTGAAACCTGCCCGCTTATGACGTCACAGTGTTACTTCTATACACGTCGATGGCGCGTGCGAGGTGACAAATAACTAACTTTGTAGGGATGGGTTTTTCAAACGGTGTTTCACTATCGACAATGATTAGAAAACCTCTTTATTCTTGATTAAGGTGAATAAAACCTAGTTTATAGTTTACAATATTTATAAAATATTATTTAATCACGTCATTTTCTTGCAATGATAGTATTTATGATCATTTCGACGAGATGAAATATAGCGAGGTCTTCATCGTGTCCCATCACTGGCTTACTTGATATCAAGTAATTGGCGCTGGGGGCATTAAAATATTTTCTGGCGTTTTTGTTTCTATTGAAAATAAAACAAATAAGAACTTATTATGTGTGAAAAAGTTGAAAATATGGTTGATAACAGGGCCATTTTCCATAAAAACAAAATAAAAGCTCTTGTAAAAGACGTAAATTTATTTTATACTGTGATTACTTCTAATCAAGTAGTGGCGCTGAGGGCACGAAAATCTCGAACTTGTATAGAAGTGATTGGCGTTCAAAAGGTTAAAAAAGGCCTTCAAGGTATAGTTACAGGGGTAAGACAACTATTTTTATCTCGCGAACGATACACTATATACTTGTGGAATCACAGACGACCAGAGTAATGACAGCCGGATGCAACAGATTAATGTATATTCTGAGGAGAGGGGAGATCTTGATATGCTGGTTGGACATCTATCCACAGAACCACTGCGACAAATCAAACGCAATCTTTGCCTTTGTTCGATCCGTACTGCTGTTATGTTTTAAATATATATAAATAAAATACATGTTTGTCCACAGCTACGGTGGAAGCAAACGAAAAATATCAAACATGTCATCCCAATTCTCGTCCAAGAGTGGCAATAATTCGTCCCAGGGGATACCGAATATCAGTGACCCAGTGGGGCCCGGTGGGGGCCCTACCTCGTCAGGCGTTCTCAAACGATACGATAATATAACCAAATCGCCTGAAGATAAGCGGCAATATAGGTATGTATATTTAACGATTTTATACTCAATGGCCATGATTCTCTTCTTCTCAAACTAAATAAAATCTGTGAATGTAGTCCGCTCCTAACGTAAATTGATGTATTTTTGGTCGTATGTTTATAATCGCGTCTAAACCATCTAGGCAAGTGCAACCAGCAAGCCGTCGGCAAGAACAGGAATTAAGTACCTGATGTAATATTAATTTGTCAAATTATTACTGTATTAATATTTAATGTCTGAAATATTAATACAATAATTTGCTCAAAAGTAAATAATCAGTAAATAAGAGGGTACCTCGGTTTCGAATTGGCCAGCCGTATTAACTTGTTTGTAAATGTACTATATAACTACCCACACTTTGGTTTTTGATTTGTTTTCGTTTTACCTATTGTGTATCTGCATGCTGCGTCACTAGACGAAATAATTTGTGCATTAAATGTTAAATCTCATATAAGTGAACTGTATTATGTTCTTTTTGAGAAATAAAGTTCTTTAAACCTAAAGAGAAGATTTGTATAGATGACAATAATATAGTAGACTAGCTGACCGGCAAACGTTGTTTTGCCATATAAATAATAGATTAAATTACTAAAATGGCTATTAAAAAATAAGGGTTTATCGTAGAAGGGTGAAAATTGGGGATTGTATGTATTTTTGTATGTTGTATCATAAAAAAATAGAAATTAAAAATTTTGTCTAAAAAATAAAAAAAAAATTTAGGGGTGGACTACCCCTAACATTTAGGGGGATGAAAAATAGATGTTGGCCGATTCTCATAGATACCGGTTAAGCACAAAAAATTTCATCAAAATCGGTCGAGCCGTTTCGGAGGAGTTTAAAGCCGAACACCGTGACACGAGAATTTTATATATTAGATATTAAATGTAGTATAAATAAAATGACAATATATATATATATATATATATATATAAACATATGGAAAAAGAGCGATCCAAAAATAACAGCCCATGCCGCAAAAGAGCAAAAGCGGAAAAAACCGAATTGGCAGAAAAAATTAACAAGATTCTTGGCAGGCAAGAAGTGTAGGGACGGCAACGCCCTGTGATGACGGGTGCCTATTAAAACAAAAAAAAAAACATCTAGGCAGTTTTTTTACCTGTGTAGCTACCATGACTTTACATTAGGAGACTCGATCGTCGATATCGAGCGTGTTTGACTCATCGATTGGCCCGCTTCAAGGTTCTAATGAAATGAAATGTAATGAAACGAAATCGTTTATTAAGCAAGCAGGATCACCGATCACTTTTACACGTCATATATATATATTTTTTTACTAGATGAAGCCGGCATTTCCTAACTGACTACCTCTGAGAAGAAATAGCCGAAACAAACTCAGGGATCATCGTCTTTTTTCAAGTCCAGACATTAAAAATGAGAATGTTTACAATAATTTACCTTATAATTACGCATATTGCTAATAACAATGCTTATCAGAGCGAACAGCTCAGTCCCAAGCTTTTTTGTCTTCTAAATAATCTGTGATTTTATAATACCCCTTTTTGCAAAGTTTGGCCTTTATATACTTTTTAAATCGTTTAATGGGTAAGTTTCGAATGTCCATGGGAAGCTTGTTGTAAAAGTGTATACATTGACCCAAGAATGAGTTGCCTACTCTGTGGAGACGAGTGTGATGTACAGCAAGATTGTGTTTGTTCCTGGTCTAAGAACTCTCAATGACAGCGCCAAATGCGCTCGATATCGACAATCGAGTCTCGTAATGAAAACTCATGGTAGATACACTGATGATTAAACTAAAATGTTAACATCTAACCATTTCTTAAAGAAAATAGAAATGGAAAAGACGCACTTATCTTTCTTTCTTTCTTTTATGGCTTCGCACGGTTTGTGCATTTAGCCAATGTCACGTAATGAATTGTTCAGTCGAAAAAGACGGCGTGATCTGTCTTACGATGGAGGTTTGAGACAAAGTCATGATGTGCCCGCTATGCTGCGATATTTCACTGTTCTTTATGAATTATTTACTGAATGCACTTTTTACTACATAAATCACGCACTTTTATTTAGTAAACAACACTATAAATAATTTTAAAAGTCCAATGAAAAATGAGCGTGACACTCAGCTTGACTTTCCCGCCAAAACCTCCTGCACTTAACCTAAAATAAGTTTAGTTTCTGAAGAGGAGAATCGACGCCATTATCTCGGCGATAATCAATGTTAAAAATGTAGGATAAAATTTAGATTTGGATTGTGAACATTCTTAAAATTATGAATACTTTTTTAAGCACTTAAATTGTGCGTAAAACACACAATTACTATCAATTTGAATAATTTTAAAGTATATTGCTAATCCTGCCTGCTCAAAAACGTAAAAAAGTCCTTCATGACACACATAATAGATATCTGAGGTCATCGGAAAACCTGATATTAGACATGCCGATGCATTCCACTAGTTTCTATGATAAATCTTTTACTGTACAAGCAGTTCGGCTATGGAATGACTTGCCCGTGTCCGTAAAGCGTGCTCAAACACTGTTTACTTTTAAAACTATGATAAAAAAGCACTTCCTCTCTCTTTAAACATATTATTATATTTTATGTGCTCTTGTATGATATTTATTAATTACATGTATAAATTTATTTAAACTAGTATGATACACTTAACGTATATATTTATTGTATAATCTATGTAAATAGTACACTGAGACTACCTACACTATTTCTTTATCCTACCCCTTAGAATTCCATCCAAAGGTTGTCTGTAAAAGATCGCTCTTAGCGATAAGACCGCCCATTGTGTCACCCTTTGTAAAATATTTTTATTTATGTTCTGTAATCTACAGTATGTTAAGAAAACCCTGTCCGACCCGTGAAGGTGTTGTTAGGTATCGATAACTGATTCTACTAATGCATACAAAACCGGGCTAAACTTAAAAAAAAAATCCCCCTAAAAAAAATAAATATTATTTCGCAAAAGGAGGTAAGTTAATAAATGTGCGTTGACCACCCTTCGCCTGCCGCCCGCCCCCCGCGGGCGGCAGGACACGCGGCACGTGGTCGCATCGCTATTCGCTCATAATAATACCGGTGTTGTCACTTTTTTAAAAAAATACCAAATTTCGGGGAAGTTTGAATTAATTCGCGGGAAAAAAGATTACTTCAAAATTCATTTGTATTGGTACTATGATGATTACGTAAAATTTTATATTATATTTGGTCATGTGTTTACCTAACCTGTATTATCCTTATGGGTCGGACAGGGTTTTCTTAACATACTGTGTATGGTGTACATAATAAAGAGTATTCTATTCTATTCTAGTGTAGTAGGCAATTACTTTGCTAAAGAGCTGAAGTAATATTTTATCTTCTGTCCCTTTCTTAATGAAGTACAAAGAAAAGGATGCACAGAATTTAATAAACTAAATTAGTGAACAGGGGAGTCAGCGCCGGTGGCATTAACAAGCCTGATGTTAGCAAGAGTTTTAATCCATCTCCAAACATTCGATTTTCCAGAGGTTTGGTGCTGTCAAATCGATTGAGGGTGTTATTGGTTAGTGATCTGACAACTGACAAGTCGGCAGCAGCCATGGATGTCAATGTTGGTGAGTAATCCAACTTATTTTTAATAATTATAATCTAGTCATCATCATCAACCTTTTTATCGTCCCACTGCTGGGCACAGGTCTTCTCTCATACAGAGAAGGATTGAGCGTAATCACCACGCTTGCTCAATGCGGGTTGGCGATTTCAGACTTAAAATTCAGGTTTCCTCAAGATGTTTTCCTTCACCTTCAGTCATTGGTGTCCAAGATATACTTATAAAGTACATATCATTTTAGAAGTTGCATTGGTACTTGCCTGACCTGGAATCGAACCCGCGCACTCATACTTGAGAGGCTTACTATTACTACTACTATAATCTAGTGCTTGACAGCAATCCCGCCTGATGGTAAGCAGTGATGCAATCGTTGAAGGTAAAGCGCGCTAGTTTATTAGGAGCCTATAAGACGACAGTTGAGTGAGGTGATACCATGTTAAACCCAACAACACGACATTTGGTGCATCGTACCCGGCACACATCCCAACACAACTGCTCAGACCCTTCCTCCGTACGGCTTCACCAGACATCATGCCGGAACACGACGAATCACTTGGTGGCAAGACTTTGTCCTGTGGGTGGTAACTTCTGTCGGCAGCCGATGTTATTTCCTACCACGGTCATCCATACACGATTGCCGCAGTAAGGGAGCGCTCGACTGCTGCTCTGGTGTATTTGTATAACCTACAATTTGGTGTTCGGGGTCTGGCTGTATGTGTTTTCATCTTCAGCGTATAGAGGTCCACTTCTGGATAAAGGCTTACCCCAAGGCTTTCATTGCTTTGGGTTTGCCATAATTATAAAATAGGCTCGTAATAAACCGTACCTTACCGTCCTTACCGTCAGGCGGGATTTCGATTGCGGTCAAGGACTGGTTTATAAATAAAAAATTACTATTAAAACAGTCAATAAATTGAATTATATAATTTTCTTTCTAAATTTTTCAGGATATCTAAGCGATCCAGACGAGTTGCCAGGATTAGCACATTTCTGTGAACACATGCTGTTTTTGGGAACTAAGAAATATCCTGAGGTATGCAACTTTTGTCATAATTATCGCCAAAAAATCCTAGCCAGCACTCTATTTGCGTAAGACTATCTATTAATTCGTGAAATCTAAATAACTTTAAAGAATATTGCTAATCCATAGCTTTATATGTTCGAATAGTTGGTACTTGCACGCGCGCCACAGGTGACGTCAGAGGTCAATGCACCGCGCTTGGCCGCCCGAGCGGAGCAAGTTCATTACTTTGTGGTTTTTCATGATATCTGTTTTGAAATTTTGTACATAGATTTTTTATTTAAAAATACTGGACACGTATTTCGGGTTTCGCATAAATAAAAAATAATGTTGTATTTTCTATTTGAATTAATGTCAGCTATCGGTTTTCACACGTTCCATGCATGGTCGACATTTTGAAATTAGGTATATCAAAACAGGAGAGGTATGCGCGTCTATATAGGGAAGTTTCCTGGGTAAAAAAAAATTGATTGGATACGTATATTTTGTTTTATCAAATCAATAAAGATTGACAAATATAAAAGGCATCAAAGATCAGGAGTGGTGATAAAGTGTAGCGTGCAGTGACGTCACACGAGTTTTCAAAGCACTATGTCGTCTTCATTTTTTGTTTATATGAAAAAAGAAAAAATACGTGTCTCATATTTTTTGGAAATCTGTCTGACGGACTAGTCAAATATCCTATTGTGGTCATTCTTTCACAGGAAAATGAATACAACAAATTTCTGTCTGAACATGGTGGTTCGTCGAACGCGTCGACTTCCTCTGATCACACCACTTATTATTTTGACGTCATTCCCGAACATCTACATAAGGCTTTGGACATGTAAGTGTTGCTTTCTTCTATCAATAATCTAGTATTGTTTTATTTTATTTATTTATTTTTATTAAAATTATAAACTAGTGCTTGGCCGCAATCCAGCCTGATGGTAAGCAGTGATGCAGTCATTGATGGTAAAGCGCACTAGTTTATTAAGAGCCTATTCACTCTAGCCTTGAAGCCATTCAAATTGTAGTCCGACGGAAACACCGCCGCTGGCAAACTGTTCAAGTCCCTCGATGTACGCGGTATAAAGGAGGAGGCAAAACGCTTCGTCCGGATCGTAATGGTGTTAACAACGTAAGAGTGGAAACTCGCCGTACGACGGGTCGTCCGATGGTGGAACGGAGATGGGGGATACAACTTATTCTTTGAGCATAGTGTGATAAAGTCCATTTTATTAGCTGTTAGTTGATCCTTGTAGTGTTTAGACACTAAATTGCGAATGTAAGATAGACGTTTATTTATTTTTCGACTTTATTACGATGCTGACAAATTTGATATTTGTTTATCAGTGTCTTCGATAGACTAGAATAGATTTCCAATACGCACATCAAAACAGCCCAAAATAATATCAAATAATCATGTGGTCTTATTTCGTAACATTGTTTTTAGGGTTCCGTAGCCAAATGCCAAAAAACGGAACCCTTATAGATTTGTCATGTCTGTCTGTCCGTCCGTATGTCACAGCCATTTTTTTCCAAAACTATAAGAGCTATACTGTTGAAACTTGGTACGTAGATGTATTCTGTGAACCGTATTAAGATTTTGATGCAAAAATAAAGTAATAATAATAATAAATATTGGGGCTCCCCATACTTAGAACTGAAACTCAAATATTTTTTTTCATCAAACACATACGTGTGGGATATCTATGGATAGGTCTTCAAAAATTATATCGAGGTTACTAAAATATTTTTTTTCTAAACCAAATAGTTTGCGTGACAAACACTTCCAAAGTGGAAAAAGTTGGTCCCCACCTACTTCTATAATAAGAAAATGAAACATCTAAAAAAAACATATGATGTACATTACTATTGAAACTACCAACGAAAATGGTTTTGAATGAGATCTAGTATGTAGTTTTTTTTTAATACCTCGTAAATCGTAAACCGCTTATTACCGCGTAATCTTTCTTACAAATAACTTAAATCCTTTAATTTCATAAATCAATGGTACGGAACCCTTTATGCGTGAGTCCGACACGCACTTGGCCGGTTTTTTCAACTTTATTGCTTAGAAATTATGTCTTATTTTTACAGAAATATGATGATCCTGATTACAATTTGGACGATATGTACGAAGTATTTAGCTAGGGTGTATATAAACTCTCGTAGAACTTTTTGTCAACTTAAACTTGTCTAGAATTAAATATATGATAAGATTTTCTACTCTAACTCCACAGTTTCTCTCAATTCTTTATATCCCCACTGTTCACGGAGTCGGCGACGGGTCGCGAGCTGAGCGCGGTGCATTCTGAACATGAGAAGAACACATCTTCAGACACGTGGAGGCTGGACCAGCTCAATAAGAGCACCGCCTTACCAACGCATCCCTTCCATAAGTTTGGCACAGGTATGTGCAGCAATTATTCACTCTATCAAATCATCCAATTATTCAATCTATCAATTATTCAATCTGTCAATCTCATCATCAACCTTTTATCGACCCACTGCTGGGCACAGGTCTCCTCTCATACAGAGAAGGATTGAGCGTAATCGCCACGCTTGCTCAATGCGGGTTGGCGATTTAACAAGTTCAACAACAATTGGCATCTGTCAATCTATAAACCACTTAATCTATCAATCATTCAGTCTATCAATCATTCAGATTATCAATCATTCAATCTACTATTCGTTTTGCCAGTGTGCAAACTCCAATACTTTGAATGATTACAATTTTTTGTTTTTTTTTTCTATTGCATTAATTCATAATTCCTCCCATAGCTATTAATATGTCAATCATTCAATTTATCAATCTTTCGCAGGCAACAGAGAGACTCTAGAAACTATACCTAAATCAAAAGACATTGATGTTAGGAAAGAGCTGCTAAAGTTCCACTCCAAATGGTACTCAGCCAATATCATGACATTGGTGGTTATGGGGAAAGGTAAGATTTAATTTATTTTACAACATCCGGTATTTTTAAGTAGAGAATCTATGTACAAAATTTCAAAAAGATATAATGAAAAATAACAAAGTTATGAGCTTGTTATCTTATTTGATTGTCCCAACAAAAATATGGTTCCTGTTACACTGTTCTTCTAGTACTATGATCTAGCGTCAGCTGTGTGCGCTCGGTATCCACACTGCAACTATTTCTAAATGTATTTAGGAAAAAAATGTAACATGGTGTAAAACTGATTGGAATCGATTCAGTTCCTTATTCTGAATATATTCAGGTCTCGTATAAAGTAAAGATTACGTTGTATATATTTATTTTATTTCATTTTATACATATTAATTTCATTATTAAATATTAGCATATAAATAAAAAATGTAAACATTTAAAAAACATAAAAAAATGTAGCCCATCGGTATCGGGAACAGGGCCCAAGCTACCGGCGGTCAGGGCTCCAGAGAGGGGAACTTCCTCACGATGCGAGCCGTGTCCAGAAGTACCGCTTTCTGAATCAAGCCCTTGATCAAGCTGTCTAACGAGAGCATCCTGAGGTGTTGGTCGAGGCTCTTGGCTACTAATTAAGTCATTGGCTGTCACGACAATGATTGCTGAATCCACATCCCATATGTCGACAACCTCGTGAGTCAAGTCAAGATACTTGATTTGTTTACCTTTCTCGGTCTTCGCGAGGTTCTCATCATGCGGGATGGTAATGTCAACAATCATTGCAAGCCGCTCTGATTAATCCACCACCACTATAATAGGCTTATTGGCAACAATAGTCTTGTCAGTGAATCGTTTAGGAAAAATATTTTTATATTTTCATAAGAACCGTTATAGATGATGTATAAAGGGTGTCTCTGACATCTTCGCACAAACGTACCGAGGATCCAGTACATGATTCTGAACCCCCCACAGGTGGAAGTTTTCGTCGGTTTTTTGCTGATTTAAAAATAATAATAATATGCAGTTTTTTTCACTTTAAACCGTTCATAATTGCTATATTTTTATAACCCAATAAGATTTTAAAGTAAAAATTAATTAATTCGCTAATTACACAGAAAAGCGCAATGAAAATAAAACTCAAAAACTATCTTATCAGCTGAGTTAATAGAGTTCACATCAGGAATCACGGCGGCACGCTTGCAACGTTCAAAGGCCGAGCTGACACATTTTTTTAAACACTGTTATTTCTGTAACCGCTCATTTACGATATAAATGACTATCGTAATTTTATTAGTGGCATGCGGTCTAGCCTTCTCGCGAAGTTTGCGTTACGATGTCAGATACAACCTGTATACTCCAGCATATCAAATTACTACAATCTGTAAATTTTTTTTATTAGATTTTCAACTTTATCGATAAAGTATTAAGTTTCAAGGTTGATTGGCAATATTTGACGGTGTGAGATAGCTTGACTTGCTGTCGTTCGTACGGTTAGTCAAGAGTAGAAAATTACTTAATAAATTAGAGTGCCTAAAAATAAGCTAACACTGAAATATTTTCCATGACAGGTGCCTTGCCTACGTTTACAGATCGTTTACACATTTGTATTGTTAAGTATCCTTTTGATTATTTGTTATTTTTAACCAACGGGCGATCCGAACGAACCCAACTGATGCCAACTAGTCGCAATCATTTGACAAAAATGTGTTCGCCGATTAGGGGGCCGGTTGCCATACAAACATCTAATGGCAGTCGTTACGGGTTGTTGGAGCCCTCTAAAGTCCAACAATTGGTCTAACTGCAATGCTTCTATATCGCCCTCGGGTTGTGGAAGTCAGACGGCAGTCGCTTCACGGAAGATATCGAAGTTTAGCGAAATGAGCAGTTAAATCAAAATCAAAAGTCATTTATTCAAATTAGGCTGAGAATCAGCACTTTTTGAACGTCAATATTACATAAGACAGTCCCCCAAAACGCCCACCCATCGACACTTCCTAGTGCTTTCGCTGGGAAGAAGAAGTGGCGGAAGAAACTCACCAGCAGCACAGCTGTCTGTTCATTTAAAAAACACATGACTTTATACAATACTACGTATAGTGAACACGATAAAATACAACAACAATGAAATTATTTACCATATGCCAGCTACCACGCCAAAATACCAGCAAAGGAAAACAATATATATATATATTTAAATGAAAATGTAATTAACTAAAAACTTATTACTTAAATAAAAAGCCCCATGCATAAAGGGCGTGACAGCTTACATATTTATGTAATGTAAAAAAGTAAATTAAATGAACTCATATAACGTATCAGTAAGCTAATTCCGGAAAAAGAACACAAACATTGTCCTGAGTTAATCACAGCGACCAGCTATTCTTATCATTTAAATAATCACTTACGGAATAATATGCCTTTGAACAAAGCTTGGATTTGATTTGTGCTTTAAATGCATTGTAAGGCAAGTCTAGCAAAGCAGAGGGTATCTTGTTATAAAAAGCTATACCAAGCCCAACAAAAGAGTTATGAACCTTTTGAAGTCGGTGAAAAGGGGCTCTCAGTTTGCCCTTATTATAGTTAGACTGGTAAAGCGGACTCCAGACTCTAAAGCTGAAAAAGCTTCGGATGCAACTGAGATTAACACTAAAACTTATTCTTATTTCCAGAATCTCTAGACGAATTGGAAAAAATTGTGGTGTCATTGTTTTCTGAAGTGGAAGACAAATCAGTGACCGCGCCATCTTGGCCGGAGCACCCGTTCCCGCCGGAGCTGCGCCGCAAGCGAGCCTACTGCTATCCAGTAAAGGATTTGAGATCCCTGTCCATTGACTTTCCTATTCCTGATACAAGGAAACATTATAAAAGTGGGGTAAGTTATGTTTTTAATAACTATTAGCGGTATTTGCGACTTTACTTGACCTCACTGTCACTTCGGCTTTATGCCTGTCCATTAGGTTATTTTGGAGTTTTGACGGGAAAGCTAAGATGAGCGTCACGCGCATTTTTCATTGGACTTTTAAAATTATTAATTGTGTCGTTTACTAAACGCGTGATTAATGTAGTAAAAAGTGCATTCACTAAATAATTCATATCGCAACATAGTAGACAGACCGTGACTTTGCCTCAAACCTCCCTCATAGACGGTTCACGCGGCCGTCCTTTTCAACTGTCATTGGCTATATCCGCCATTATTGTGAAATAAATTTTTCAAAGACTTTCTGTAATTTGTTACACGTGTTATTGGCAAAATTGTGGTATCTATTCCACAGAGGCCATTGTTCAAGAGTTGAGGTTGAATCTTATATGCTAAGGCCAAATGAAATGAAAAAGTGGCCATCTTGTGAACCATGATATGTTCCTATTGCCAATTAACAAAATGGCCTCATATGGTTGCCAGAACAAGGATTTTTAAAACGAAATTTATTTAGAATTGGTAATTTAAATTATCTCCTTCTACATAATTCTTAAAAAGTTATTAAAAAGTTATCGTATTTTTTCATAAAGAAGTCAAATAATTGTTTTTCAAATTTTTTACAGCAATACTTATGGCATGGTTTTAGGTCAGTGAATGTAGATGGCGCTACTTTCTTTACTACACGTTCGATCAAGGGAACTGCCTCCCCCCCCCCCCCCCTCTCCTGACACGTAACTATTAGGTTAACCGTTTTTTGACAGCTGACTTAGAACGTAACTGTTCCAGATTACCTAATACCTGTGGAGGTCAGATAGGTCGTCGCTCCATGTACTGCGTCTGAATAAGCTGCATGCGGTTAGACTGGATGCTGACTTCAAACATAGTTAGGAAAAGGCTAGGTTTGATGAGAGATTGTTTCAAAAGTGTCTGTTAACTAAATAAAACGCGGGTGATTGTCGCGGAAAGCCGATGGATGCGGGCAGCACAAGCCTTGAGGGAGGCCTTTGTCCAACAGTGGACCTCTATACGCCGAAGAAGAAAAAGAAGAAATTGAAGTTTGCGGGGTTAGCTTACCCTTTAAAAACGAACATAGATTGTACAGGGTGTATCTGACATCGTAACGCAAACTTTGCTAAAAGGCTACACCGCATGCCACTAACAAAATTATGATAGTCATTTATGTCGTTAATGAACGGTTACAGAATTCACAGTGTTTAAAAAAAAGTGTCGGCTTGGTAATTGAACGTTGCAAGCGTGCCGCCGTGCGGGTTTATCGGTATGACGTTGATCCCTGATGTGAACTCTACTAAATCAGCTGATAAGATAGTTTTTCGAGTTTTGTTTTCATTGCGGTTTTTGTATGTAATTAGCGAATTAATTAATTTTTACTTTAAAATCTTATTGGGTTATAAAAGTACATATAGCAATTATGAACGGTCTAAAGTGAAAAAAAAAGCCGACGAAAAATTCCACCTTGTTGGGTTCAGAATCATGTACTGGATCCATGGTACTCGTTTGTGTGTCGATGTCAGATACACCCTTTATTTTATTATGCATCTATTTTTACTACATGTCCAATTGACCTTCACCAGGTCATCGGTCCACCTTGTTGGGGGCCTCCCTACGCTGCGTCTTTCTACAATTTCTTCACTTTTATAATATTAGTATAAATAGGTGGAAAATTAAAAATGAAATCGTTTATTAAGCAAGTAGGATCACCGTTCACTTTTACACGTCATGTTTTTTTTATTTTTTTTTTATTATTATTTTTTAACTAGATGAAGCCGGCGTTTCCTAACTGACTACCTCTGAGAAGAAATAGCCGAAACAAACTCAGGGATCATCGTCTTTTTTCAAGTCCAGACATTAAAAATGGGAATGTTTACAATAATTTACCTTATAATTACGCATATTGCTTAATAATTATGCTTAACAGAGCGAGCAGCTCAGTCCCAAGCTTTTTGTCTTCTAAATAATCTGTGATTTTATAATACCCCTTTTTGCAAAGTTTGGCCATCAGAGCTTTGAATTGTGTGTAATCATTGTTTGTTTATTGTCTTCAGCCGAGTCATTACTTGTCCCACCTACTGGGACATGAGGGCCCTGGGAGTTTGCTGTCTGCTTTGAAGGCAAGAGGCTGGTGTAACAGGTAAGGAATTTGTCTACAGCGGTCTTCTCTAATTCAACTAGTTGACTGCATATACGACGCTAGCAGCCGCCGGCAAGTTCGTTCCCGTGGAGTAATAAGAAAAAATATACAGCATAAATTAACATAACTTTAACTTAACTTTTCTAAAGTTATATTTACTTTCTAAGTATATCTTGGACACCAGTGACTGAAGGTGAAGGAAAACATCTTGAGGAAACCTGGACTTTATAAGTCTGAAATCGCCAACCCGCATTGAGCAAGCGTGGTGATTACGCTCAATCCTTCTCTGTATGAGAGGGACCTGTGCCCAGCAGTGGGATGATAAAAAGTTGATGATGATAAATTTTAATTTTTATGCTTCGCTCCTATTGGTCACAGCGTGATGTTATACAGCCTAAAGCCTTTCTAGATTCATGGCCTATCTAACGCAAAAATATTTTTTCATATCGGACCAGTAGTTCCTGAGTTTAGCGCGTTCAAACAAACAAACTCTTTAGCTTTATATATTAAGTATAGATTATTTTTTGTTTATGCGAAGCCCGAAACACGTGTCCAGTATTTTTAAGTAAAGGATCTATGTACAAAATTTCAAATAGATATAATGGAAAACCAATAAGTTATGAGCTTGCTATTCTACTTGGTTGTCCCAACATAAATATGGTCATAGCTCCGCTCGGGCGGGCGGGCGCGGTACGTTGACCAGAGCTCGTCAGCTGTTGCGCGCGCTCGGTATACATACTGCAACAATTTCTAAATGTATTTCAGAAAAAATATAACATGGTGTAAAAATAATTGGAACCGATTCAGTTGCTTATTCTGAACAAACCATATTCAGGCTTCGTATAAACAAAAAATAACGTTGTTTACCTGCCTCACCCTGCCCCCCTGGGTACATCCATGACTCTAAGGTTAATCTACATTTTAAATTAGCGCTTGACCGCAATCCCGTCTGATGGTAAGCAGTGACGCAGTCGTTGATGGTAAAGCGCACTAGTTTATTTAGAGCCTATTCACTCTAGCCTTGAAGACACTCAAGTTGTAGTCCGACGGAAACACCGCCGCTGGCAAACTATTCCAGTCCCTCTATGTACGAGTACGCGGTATAAAGGAGGAGACGAATCGCTTCGTCCGGATCGTAGTGGTGTTAACAACATAAAGGTGGAAACTTGCCGTACGAAGGGTCGTCCGATGGTGGAACGAAGATGGGGATGGAATCAAATCATGCAATTCCCTCGCACACTCCCCAAAATGCATCCTATAGAAGATCGAAAGGCTGGCTACTCTACGTCTGTGCTCTAGGCTTTGGAGACCGTCTCGAGTCAAGTCAGGGTCACCAATCAGCCTCTTCGCTCGCTTCTCCACTGAATCCAAAGTGGCCAGGTGACACTTAGCAGCACCAGCCCAAATGTGGCTGCAGTACTCCACACACGAACTGACCTGTGCTTTGTACAACATTAGAAGCTGCCCTGGTGTGAAGTACCGCCGGACCTTTGCGATAACGGCAAGTTTCTTGGCAGCCACCTTGGCCTTGAACTCAATCGATCTAATATATGCCTTGTCTATTTCTCCACAGTTTAGTAGGAGGCACTCGCATCGGCGCGCGTGGCTTTGGATTCTTCGGGGTACAGGTGGACCTGACCGAAGAAGGCGTCTCCCATACCGATGACATCATCAAGTTGGTGTTCCAAGTAAGCATCTGTAGCGGTATCATCTCCTTCTGCAGCGCATAGATGTCCACTGCTGGACAAAGGCCTTCCCCAAGGCTTTCCACGAGGGCCGGTCTTGTGCTGCCCGTATCCATCGGCGACCTTCACCAGGTCATCGGTCCACCTTGTTGGCGGCCTCCCTACGCTGCGTGGCCGCCACTCCAGAACCTTACCGCCCCATCGGCCATCGGTTCTACGAGCAATGTACCCAACCCAATGCCAATTAAGTTTAGTGACTCGAAGAGCTATGTCGGTGACTTTGGTTCTTCTGCGGATCTTCTCATTTCTGATTCGATCACGCAGAGAAACTTCGAGCATGGTTCTTTCCATTGCCCTTTGTGTGACTCTGAGCCTTCGTATGAGGCCCATTGTGAGCGACCACGTTTCAGTTCACACACTGGCACACAAAGACCACTGACTGGATCCAGCTAGATCTAGTCAGGCTGGAAGCTTACCCCAACATGTTAAGATAATGTTCGGTAGATAATGTTTAATATATTCCACAGTACATAGCAATGCTGAAGACTGAAGGCCCAAAGCATTGGGTTTGGGAAGAGCAGAAGGATCTGATGGCGTTGGAGTTCAGATTCAAGGACACACAGGAGGCTCGAAGCATGGTCACAGGACACGTGCATTTATTGCAGGTAAGTGTGGCTGGCGTTTTGGGGGACTGTTTTATGTATTAGCTTTGCTGGTATTTTGGCGTGGCTAGCTGGCATATGATAAATAATTCTGTGTTCTTTACTGTACCTACATAGTATTGGGTTGGGCCGGGTAAGGGTTGCGAAGTTTATTGGCAACGAAGGTACAGTCGATCGTATCCAATGACAAGTAGAACGTAGCTGACGTTGCACCGAAGTCTTCCCTTACGTCCACGAAGTCCGTGTCGTAAACACACAATAACACTACAGATGTTACTTCACGTAGTACTCAAAGCTCTCGTTGCAGTTGTCGCAGTAGGTATTCTCAAAGATTGCTTCTTAAATGTCTCTTGTTTTCGTATCGATAGTCGAATGCAGACTGACTGTGCGCTGGCGTCACGGCGCTATATATAGGCCAGCTGATCGAACATTCCAGAATCGTCTAGACGTAATAATAATAGCGCATGACTTCGAGTACATTCAGTAGGTACCTACGGTAATTCCCGGAAACTGGTTTTAAGAAATTTCGATTCGGTAGGCCACCCAAAGTCTAGCAATGCGTTTTTAAGTTGCACCTATACAATGTGTAGGTCTCGAGTTATAGGGCTTAGAAGTTACGCACTGCATGTCACGAAATATTTAACCTTATGCCAAGGTGCATTCGTAACAGTATTGTATAAAGTCATGTTCTTTTAATGAACAGACAGCTGTGCTGCTGGGGAGTTTGTTCCGCCACTTCTTCCCAGCGAAAGCACTAGGAAGTGTCGATGGGTGGGCGTTTTGGGGGACTGCCTTATGTAATATTGACGTTCAAAAAGTGCTGATTCTTAGTCTAATTTGAATGAATTTGAAACAAAATGACTTTTGTTTTTGTTTTGATTTTTATCCTCCCTTACGCCAAATTCCTGGGCCGTTGTTATACCTACATGACTAGCCGTCCTTTGTACTCCAACACTGTCTCTTAAGATACAGGAATACCTAGTTTAGGAGCCAGGGTGACATGATGTTGTGTGATATTCTGTTGTGATATTCTGTTTACGGTGTTGAACGGAGCCGTAGCGCGAACCAACAAGTCGATGACGTAAAGTTTGAGTTCTACCTCCCTAGATGGCGTTGGCGTCGAAATAGATCTCGCTATGGTTTCGTTACATCGGAAAGTATAAATACTTTTTAATGTTAGTTTTTTGGGGCCTTCCACACCTACTCCCTCCCGGAGGATCGTCTCACCCGAGTGGTGATCAGAAGGATCCCAAAAGAGATTCCCACATCCGACGTTAAAGCCGATCTAGAAGCACAGAACATCCCTGTGAAATAGGTGCATAGAATGCGCAAGGCCAGAGGCAACGTGGCCTATGACATGGTGCTGGTGGTATGTCCTCCTGTTGAAGGAGCTACCCTCCACCCTATCTTCCAGGTGAAGAGCATATGCTCCCTCACCAGAATTCAACTGGAAAAACCGCACAAGAGCGGCATCATCGGCCAATGCCGAGTTTGGGGCGTTTTGAGGGACTGTCTTATTTAATATTGATGTTCAAAAAGTACTGATTCTCAGCCTAATTTGAATAAAGAACTCCTATTTCGATTTATAACAATAATAGTTTATTATTTCAACAACTTTTTGGATTTTCTTTATTCAGTTCTTAAAAAAAAATATTTTGAAATTTATTTAAATTGTTTGAATTATAAATTAGAAGTCAGATTTCTTTATTAGATTTTCAACTTTTTTTTTTTCTTTAATAACTATAAACTAGCGCTTGACCGCAATCCCGCCTGATGTTAAGCAGTGATGCGATCGTTGATGGTAAAGCGCGCTAGTTTATTAAGAGCCTATTCACTCAGAAAAACTGAGCGAATAGGGAGGAAGACGGCAGTTGAGCGAGGTGATGCAATGTTAAATCCAACAACACGACCAACGATGCTGCGCCAAAGGGAGATTGATCTGAAGACCCTCCACGACCAAACTCCCAACACAACAACATTAGGCGCATCGTACCCGGCAGACATCGCAACACAACTGCTCAGACCCGTCCTCCGTACGGCTTCACCAGACATCATGCCGGAACACGACAAATCGCTTGGCGGCAAGGCTTTGTCTGGTGGGTGGTAACTTCTGCCGGCGGCCGATGTTATGGCTCTAAAGCATTAAGGCTCAAGGTTGATTGGGATTTGACAGTTTCCGGTAGCTTGCTCTGCGGTCCTCCGTACCAGTTTACTGATCAATACAAAAATGTTGTCAACAGGAATTTCCTATAGAAGATGTGCTATGCGCTTACTATTTGCTGACGGAATGGAAACCGGAGTTGATTGAATCATTGCTATCGCTGTTAACACCAGAAAATGTTCGCGTTGGCATCGTAGCGAAGTAAGTAAGAATAATAGTAATGCTTTAGGCAAATTGTTTCAGTACCTTGATGTACGCGGTATAAAATACTCTGCGAAACGCTTCGTCCGGATCGTAGTGGAGTCAACAACGTATGGGTTGGATCCTCGCCGTATGACGGGTGGTACGATAAGAAAATTAACGTTGTTTATATATAAAAACTTAGTATTATACACTTTCCTCCTTATTCATAAACGTTGCTTAAAGTTAACCAGTGATTAGCGATTCTTTAACCATTTATTTTTGAACTATTAACGTCACTTAACTTTAATCGTCGTTTATGAATAAACAGACCAGTGTTTAAGGGGTTTATTCATTAACGAAGTTTCAAGTTAAGTAATGTTCAAACGTCTAAAATGTATGGTTAAAGAATCGTTAATCACTAGTTAACTTTAAGCAACGTTTATGAATAAGGGGGTATATACAATATGTAAAGAAAACCCTGTCCGATCCGTCAAGGTATTGTTAGGTATCGATAACTGATTCTACTAATGGATACAAAGCCGGGCTAAACTTAAAAAAAATCCCCTAAAAAAATAAATATTATTTCGCAAAAAGAGGTAACTTAATACATTTGCGGTAAACAACCCTTCCGCGGGCCGAGGGACAGGGCACGCGGCACGTGATCGCATCGCTATTCGCTCATAATAATACCGGTGTTGTCACTTCTTTAAAAATTACCAAATTTCGGGGAAGTTGGAATTAATTCGAGGGAAAAAAAGATTATGTCAAAATTCATTAGTATTGTTTCTATGATGATTACGTAAAATTTTATATTATATTTGGTCATGTGTTTACCTAACCTTTATTATCCTTATGGGTCGGACAGGGTTTTCTTTACATATTGTATACACATTTATTGTATAATCTATGTAAATAGTACATTGTAGACTACCTACACTATTTCTCTCTCCTTCCCCTTAGTATTCTATCCAAAGGATGTCTATAAGAGATCGCTCTTAGCGATAAAACCACCCATTTTGTCACCCTTTTTAAAATCTTTATAATTGTGTTCTGTAATCTATATGTTGTACATAATAAATAGTATTCGATATAAATAAATATGCTTTTGTCTTTTCCAGATGTTTCGAAAAGAAATGTACAATGACCGAGCCGTGGTACGGAACGAAATACTTACAGGAAGACATAGAAGATACTTTAATTCAGGTATTTACATCATTCTTTATCTAGTTGTTGTGGTTTTTAGGGTTCCGTACGTAAAAGGTAAATTGGAACCCTATTCATGGGACTTCGCTGTCCGTCTGTCTGTCTGTCACCAAGCTGTATCTCGTGAACCGTAATAGCTAGACAGTTGGAAATTTTCAGAGATTATATACAACAAATACTTATTAAAAATAAAAAAAATGAAATATATAAGGGGAGCTCCTATAAAACAAACTTGATGTTTTTGCCGTTTTTTGCTCCATATTAATAACGGAGATAGATAGACGCTTGAAATGTTCACAGTGTATTTGGTTACATGTTAAAATGAAAAATAAATATTTATTTTAAAATAAAATATTCCATACAACAAACGTGATTTTAAAGATAATGGTATGGAACCCTTTGTGCGCACTTGGCCGGTTTTTTTTATTACGCATTAGACCCAAAACTGTCAGATATTGCCAATCAACCTTGAGCCTTAATGCTTTAGAGATAAAGTTGAAAGTCTAATAACATAACATCGGCCGCCGGCAGAAGTTACCACCCACCAGACAAAGTCTTGCCGCGAAGCGGTTTGTCGTGTTCCGGCATGATGTCTGGTAAAGCCGTACGGAGGACGGGTCTGAGCAGTTGTGTTGTGATGTGTGCCGGGTACGATGTGCCAAATGTTGTTGTGTTAGGAGTTTGGTCGTGGAGGGTCTTCAGATCAATCTCCCTTTGGCGCAACATCGTTGGTTGTGTTGTTGGGTTTAACATTGCATCACCTCGCTCAACTGCCGTCTTCCTTCCTATGCGCTCAGTTTTTCTGAGTGAATAGGCTCTTAATAAACTAGCGCGCTTTACCATCAACGATCGCATCACTGCTTACCATCAGGCGGGATTGCGGTCAAGCGCTAGTTTATAATTATATCCACGACCAAACTCCCAACACAACAACATTAGGCGCATCGTACCCGGCACACGTTGCAACACAACTGCTTAGACCCGTCCTCCGTTGGAAACGCGATATAACCGAACTCCACGCGGGCGAAAAGCTAGTAAATAAATAATCGTACTACTTCTACTTAAGCGGGGGAAACCTTACGAAACGCAGATAGTAACTTATTAAAAAAAGTCAAAAGTTCTAATTTAAATTTCTAAAAATGTTATCTATTCATTTTTTTTTATTTCAGGAGTGGAAAGAAGTGAAACCTACACCAGAGCTGCACTTACCACCTCCGAACGAGTTCATACCAACTAACCTGACGCTAGAAAAGGGGGAAGACAGTACTGCAGATTCCATAACACCTATTATTATTAAGGTAAGCCTCTGTTAGTGCGGCTTACCATCAATGATTTCATCACTGCTTACCAACAGGCGGGATCTTGGTCAAGAATAGAACAAGATACTCTTTATAATGTACACCATATAGATTACAGAACATAAATATAAATATTTTACAAAGGGTGACAAAATGGGCGGTTTTATCGCTAAGAGCGATCTTTTACAGACAACCTTTGGTTGGAGTACTAAGGGGAAGGAGAGAGAAATAATGTAGGTAGTCTACAGTGTACTATTTACATACGAGTATACAATATATATATATCATACCAGTCTAATAAATATATACATCTAATTAACAAATGCGATTAATTCCCGCTGGATGCGGGAGGCGCGGGACCGGTCGTCGTGGAGAACCTTGGGGGAGGCCTATGTCCAGCAGTGGACATCTTTCGGCTGAAATAAAATTAACAAATATCATACAAGAGGAAATAAAATATAATGACATGTTTAAAGAGGGAGTGCTTTAGTCAAATGTTAAAAAAACGAATTGCAACACTTACGTGGCAGTGGGCCGGGCACATTGCCCGTAGGACCGATGCCCGATGGGGCCGACGGGTTCTCGAGTGGCGACCATGCACCGGAAGACGCAGCGTGGGTAGGCCCCTGACAAGGTGGACCGACGACCTGGTGAAGGTCGCGAGAAACCGCTGGATGCAGGAGGCGCCGGAACGGTCGTTGTCGAGATCCTTGGGGGAGGCCTAAGTCCAGTCTTTCGGAGTCTGAAATCATAATGATGATGATGAAAAAAAAAATTATCAATGAGTTTTGATGAGTCCTAGTGGCCTAATGGTTAAAACACCAGCCTCTCAAGTATGAGTGCGCGGGTTCGATTCCAGGTCAGGCAAGTACCAATGTAACTTTTCTAAAGTTATATGTACTTTCTAAGTATATCTTGGACACCAATGACTGAAGGTGAAGGAAAACATCTTGAGGAAACCTGGACTTTGAGTCTGAAATCGCCAACCCGCATTGAACAAGCGTGGTGATTACGCTCAATCCTTCTCTGTATGAGAGGAGACCTGTGCCCAGTAGTGGGACGATAAAAAGGTTGATAATGATGATGATGAGTTTTCATCCATTTTAATACCATGACCACCATCGTGAACTACGGGGCAACCTGTTCCAACCTCAACTGGCCTGGCAAGCATCGCAAGATACAAGACTCAGCCCACTATCGACCTCCGGCCTCCGGAGGGGAGTGATGTAGCGGTACCTACAAAAAACGCCACAAAGAAAAGCGCGTCATCATGACGTCACACGAATTCTACATCCCGCAAGCAGAGTTTACCGAGCAATTAGCATGCATATAATTACCCAACATCAGCCGTTGGGCAAGTGCGCGTCAGACAACACCCATCTGGTCGGAGGATCCTCCCTTTTATTTTATTTTATTATGTATCCAAGGTATGAAAATGAAAAAAATAATTAGTCCGTCTTACAGATAATAAAAAAAAAACTAAGACCCGTATTTTTTATGTTGTCTTAATTACCAAAAATTACTGAGATATAGCGTATTAAAGTTCAGAGTGGGGGCTAATTACGTCAGGCCGTTCTTTATTTTGCACCATGGCGTGACGTCATGCGACATTTCAAATCAATATATCTTCCTAAGTATTTGAATAAAAGAAAAAATAAAAAATACGTGTTCAATATTTTTTATAAAGCTATCTGACGGACATTAAATTATTTTTTAGGATACAAGCCAATTGATTACACAACAACAATCAAATAATTTATTCCCAAAGGTAAAATAACAGTGCATCAATTACTTATAGGTAAACACAACATGCATAAAAATAAATGAATTATGGAGATAAGCTAACTTACTTAAAAATAAGCTAATATTGATAAATTTATAGCATTGGTATAAAATTCCGAATAAAAATTAAAAAAGCAAAAAATTGTGGTTTTTTTAAATTATAACATTACTAGAATTGAGTGAAAAGAAAATAAATTAGAAGAAATTCTTAATAAATTAATAAGTAACATTAGGTAAATTCATATTTTTTTAGCTATTATATGAGTTTAATTTAAATAGAACTAAAATTAACAACAATAAATTGATTTCAAGAAATTGGTAATATATTTAAATTAAAAAAAAAATGTAATATTAACAAAATAATAGAATAACAGTGGTAAACTTGACACATTCATAATTGAATCAAAATCAACTAGAATTAGGGATTGCTCGGTAAACGATACAGAGTGGCTTTCTGTTTAGCAAGAGAGTCAAAGTGGAGATCTATATAATGTCTGCAGCCATTCACTGCCTTACACATTCTTGCGAGGGGTGAATTGGCTCCCAAAACAGTTCTTCTAAAAGGTGGATAAAGGGGTGTGTTTTCTATGGAGGATAAATGAACTTTAGACCCTGATCCACATGCCTCCACACATACGGTTTATAAACAAATATATACTATGTTAAGAAAACCCTGTCCGACCCGTGAAGGTGTTGTTAGCTATCGATAACTGATTCTAATAATGGATACAAAACCGGGCTAAACTTAAATAAAAACCCCATAAAAAAATAAATATTATTTCGCAAAAAGAGGTAACTTAATAAATGTGCGATAAACACCCTTCCTCGGGCGGCGGGCGGCAAGGTACGCGGCACGTGGTCGCATCGCCATTCGCTCATAAAAATACAGGTATTGTCACTTTTTTAAAAATTACCAAATTTCGGGGAAGTTGGAATTAATTCGCGGGAAAAAAAGATTATTTCAAAATTCATTTGTATTGATACTATGATGATTACGTAAAATTTTATATTATATTTGGTCATGTGTTTACCTAACCTTTATTATCCTTATGGGTCGGACAGGGTTTTCATTACATGCTGTATATGATACTATTCTAACATAGAGGCATCAATCACTTGTAGACTAGTTTCATAAAAAAATGCGTAAAAAAATGGTTGAAGTGTATAAACGCACAACGCAGCACTTGGGTGCTTCTTTCATTTAGTCCTTACTTTATAATTTAGACTTTAATGCATTGGTCTAAGGTTGAATTTGGTTTGATGTCAGACTCTGTCGTAAAAAATAATGGCTTTTTGTACTGCTTTGTGATAAGAACACACTAAGATACACTGCCCTTGAGGCTGATTTTAAATTAATGCATGTTTATTTTGACTACTTTAGAGTGCTTTATACTTGTCGCCATTTTCGACAAGAGTTTTGTTCGAGACACACTCCCTTATTCATAACAGTCCCAGCCATACACTTTTTTTTTAAATTATAAACTAGCGCTTGACCGCAATCCCGTCTGATGGTAAGCAGTGATGCGATCGTTGATGGTAAAGCGCGCTAGTTTATTAAGAGTGAATAGGTCACTGAGAAAAACTGATCGAATAGGAAGGAAGACGGCAGTTGAGCGAGGTGATGCAATGTTAAACCCAACATGACCAACGGTGTAGCGCCAAAGGGAGATTGATCTGAAGACCCTCCACGACCAAACTCCCAACACAACAATATTTGGTGAATCGTACCCGGCTCACATCGCAACACAACTGCTCAGATCCGTCCTCCGTACGGCTTCACCAGATACCATCCCGGAACACGACGAATCGCTTGACGGCAAGACTTTGTCTGTTGAGTGGTAACTTCTGCCGGCGGCCGATGTTATGGCCTACCACCGAGTCTGATAGTTTGGGGTAGATTGACCTGCTGTCTTCCGTACATGTTATTACAGCACAATGTCGTATGTTTCAGGACACCCCACTAATGAGGCTCTGGTTCAAGAAAGACAACGAGTTTCTTCTACCCAAAGCGGTCATGACTTTTGATTTAGTCAGGTAAGATTTTCTACAACGTATCTCGGAAGCATACACACTTGCAGTTTCTCATACTTTGACAGCAGCTCGATCCTTCTCTGTATGAGAGGAGACCTGTGCCCAGCAATGGGACGATAAAAAGGTTAATGATGATGATGATTTATTTTGAAGCATATAGTTAATTCATTGCTCCATGTTCGAAAAATGTGTCTGCTTAACAACGCAAATAACGCTATAGATCTTTTTTTGGGGCAAACCCTCCACGCTGTTTCCCACCCACTGCAACTCCTGAAAGCCAGAATCAACAGTAAACCGCCAGAAAAACGCCGAGCAATGAAGCTCGACGAGTCCCGGAGAAACGATTCAATTGTCTTGGGTCTCGCAACGAAATTAATCAGAAAAGAATAGCAGAGGAGTAAGAAAACAGATATTTTTTCCACTTCCCTCCATAACAAGCAGGAGACAGAACAGAACTAGGCCAATCAGCACAAAGGGACATTATTGCAACTGGGAGAAGCCCAGATTGTCAAGCACCACGGAATAAAATTTGATTAGGTTAATGGGTCCTGAGTAGGTATGTGCTGTTACAATTGATTCCAATAGTAGGTATGGCAAAAACGCCTGAACGCACGGAAAATGGTTCTAGTTTCTATAAGGTCGCCATGGATGTTGTTGAACTGTTAAATGAAACCCTTTGCTGCTGATAGCGGGTCAATGTGTCCCTACTGAACCTGTTTTTGTTTGTCTCCAGTCCCCTGGCCTACGCGGACCCTCTGAGCTGTAACCTGACCTCAGTGTGGGTTTTGCTACTAAGAGACAGTCTGCAACAGTTTGCTTACGCTGCTGAGTTAGCTGGTCTGCGGTGGAGCATCGGGAACGCTAAGTATGGAATCAGCGTGAGTAAACTATTAACTAATATAAAAATAGCCATTGCTTGCGAGTTATTTCTTTAACTAGTGCTTAGCGACTGTTCAACCATACATTTCGTCATCATCATCGTTTATGAATAAACACACCACACACCAAATCAGATGATTAAATTGCAGTGACATGCAGACGTCTAAAATGTATGGTTAAAGCACACTGGTTATCGTTTATGAATAAGGGGGATTTGTTCTGTCCTTTTCTAAATAAAATATAAATAAAAAGTGGCACTGGACTTAAAATTAGTTTATTTATTTATTTATTTATTCTTTATTGTACAGCAAAAAAAACATCGAACAAAATACATGGAACATAAAACATACAATGGGCGGCCTTATCGCTAATGCGATTTCTTCCAGGCAACCAGTTTAGTTTTTGAAGAAGAGATTCGGCGCCATTATCTAACTGTATCATATTGCTTGCAACATTGCAACAGTTGCTGAAACAATATTGCGGCTTTTAAGCTCAGCTTCGGCGTTAATAGGTTTTATGTACTCTCATATCAAAAAAATAAAAATATAAAACTAAAAAGGAGTTTATATTGACGTACTTTACCAATAGTATATCGAAAGGAAATTAAAAAATTAAATTATAACATTATTTCTCTAACAAAATAATGTTATAATATTTTTTTTTTCATTACCGTACAGATTACAAACCATAGATAGCACTATTTCATTTTTTTATCTGTGGCTGCGCGCGCTTTGGCGCGTGCGTGGTGATGCAGGGTGCAAACCAATAATTAAACTGTATCAATCTCTATCTTTTATTTCATATATTCAATACAATGTATGAGATTATATAAAGTAGTGTATGAAACTATACATAATTAGGAATTACACACTCGTGTGATACTATACTATACTAAACTCACGCTCATGCATAATATCCCTCATTATGTAACAGTTTCATAAACTACTATTATACTTTTCCGTTATAATACAAACATAAACGATGGCACAGGTGACCATCGACGGTTACGATGACAAGCAAAACGTGCTGCTGGACAAGATCGTGGACCACATGGTGAACTTCACTGCTGACCCTCAGCGGTTCCACATCATGAAGGAGAATCATATCAGAGCCATAAGGAATTTCGACGCTGAACAGCCTTATCAGGTAAGGATATTTGGAAGTTAAATTTCTCTACGCACGCTTGGGGAGTTAGATGGCGAATGCGTGACGTAAGCGTTACGAAAAGTGTGATTGGGTAAGGCGAACGGGTGTTGAGTGGGGATGTAAGCAAGAGAAAGTAGTGCACGCGTACTTTTTTTTCTGTCTTCCTCTCATAGCCAAATATTTTTATTTATTTCTTTCTTCTTTGACTTCGCACGGTTTGTGCATTTAGCCAATGTCACGTTATGAATTTTCATTTATGTCGAAAAAGATGGCCGCGTGAACCGTCTACGAGGGTGGTTTGAGGCAAAGTCATGATGAGGCCACTATGTTGCGATATCTCAATGTTCTTTATGAATTATTTACTGAATGCACTTTTTACTAAATAAATCACTCACTTTTATTTAGTAAACAATACTATAAATAATTTAAAAGTTCAGTGAAAAATGAGTGTGACACTCAGCTTAACTTTCCCGCTAAAACTCCCTAGCCAAATAGGTTCCGTATACCTGAGCTCAGTGTGGCTATCATGAGTTTTCATTACGAGACTCGATCGTCGATATCGAGCGTGTTTGACTCATCGATTGGCCCGCTTCAAGTTTGTAAGAACTCTCAACCAATTAGAGCGCCAAACGCGCTCGATATTGGTGATCGAGTCTCGTAATGAAAACTCATAGTAGCCACACAGATCTACAATATGTAAAGAATACCCTGTCCGACCCGTGAAGGTATTGTTAGGTATCAATAACTGATTCTACTAATGGATACAAAACCGGGCTAAACTTAAAAAAAAATCCCCCTAAAAAATAAATATTATTTATTTTTTAGGGGGTAACTTAATAAATGTGCGTTAAGCACCCTTCCGCGGGCGGCGGGCGGCAGGCCCCGCGGCACGTAGTCGCATCGCTATTCGCTCGCAAAAAAAGATTCGCGGGAAAAAAGATTATTTCAAAATTCATTTGTATTGGTACTATGATGATTACGTAAAATTTTATATTATATTTGGTTATGTGTTTACCTAACCTTTATTATCCTTATGGGTCGGACAGGGTTTTTTTTTATATTTATAAACTAGCGCTTGACCGCAATCCTGCCTGATGGTAAGCAGTGATGTGATCGTTGATGGTAAAGCGCGCTAGTTTATTAAGAGCCTATTCACTCAGAAAAACTGAGCGAATAGGGAGGAAGACGGCAGTTGAGTGAGGTGATGCAATGTTAAACCCAACAACACGACCAACGATGCTGCGCCAAAGAGAGATTGATCTGAAGACCCTCCACGACCAAACTCCCAACACAACAACATTAGGCGCATCGTACCCGGCACACACCACAACACAACTGCTCAGACCCGTCCTCCGTACGGCTTCACCAGAAACATCTCACATACTGTATAAGTCTGTACCAGAGTGTACAGCAAGAGTCAGCAGTGAGCGCATATTTTCTTTCTCTCTTCCTCTCATAGCTAGTAAATGAAATATGTATATAATTTGGTCAGTAGTTCGTTTGTGAGTTTACCAGCGTTACGCGAACGGTGATTACCATCATCTTACCATTAGGCGAGATCCACTAGAGAACCACTAGTTTATAATTATTAAAGAAATGGTATTTATCTTTTATCCTTTTATTAATGAAATAGAAAGAAAATATGCACTGTACCTACTTAAATTTAGTTTAATTTATGAATCATGGAATTAACGCCGATGATTGGTCCTGTACCCAGCGTGACTAAAAAAGATTTAAAAGCTGTATTAAGACCAAACTTTGCAAAATCTTTATAACTAGCTTTACGCCCGCGGCTTCGCCCGCGTTAACTTCGATTATATCGCGCTTTTTAGGTTTCTCTCGGGAATATCAATTTTTTTCGCGATAAAAAGTAGCCTATTATTTAATCCGGACTTCTAACTTTACGTCTGCAAAATTTCAAAGCAATCGGTTCAGGAGTTACGGCGTGAAAGTGGTACAAACAAACTCACTTTACGATGTATAATATTAGTAAGGATATATTTGGTGTACACATACAAATATTCCAGTAATCTCCCTTGGGAACTTGATGTTTTTGTAGGACCAAAAGTAGCCTATGTTACTCTCCATCTTTTCAACTAACTGTATGCCAAAAATCAGGTCGATTGATTGCTTAGCTACGGCGTGAAGGAAGGACAAACAAACAAACAAACACACTTTCACATTTATAATATTAGTATGGATATCTCAGATTATTTAGAAGACAATAAAGCTTGGGATTGAGCTGCTCGCTCTGCTAAGCAATATGCGTAATTATGGTACAATTTTTACGACATTTTTTTTTATTTTATTAAATTGATTCGTTATGTCAGCAGACTCTCAAATATGAGTGCGCTGGTTCGATTCCAGGTCAGGCAAGTATCAATGTAACTTTTTCAAGGTTATATGTACTTTTTAAGTATATCTTGGACTCCAATGACTGAAGGTGAAGGAAAACATCTTGAGAAAACCTGGACTAATTCTAAAATCGCCAACCCGCATTGAGCAAGCATGGTGATTACGCTCAATCCTTCTCTGTATGAGAGGAGACCTGTGCCCAGCAGTGGGACGATACAAAGGTTGTTATGTACAAAGCAAACACATATTGTTATTGTAAACATTTTCATTTTTAATGTCTGGACTTGAAAAAAGACGATGATCCCTGAGTTTGTTTCGGCTATTTCTTCTCAGAGGTAGTCAGTTAGGAAATGCCGGTTTCATCTAGTTTAAAAAAAAACATATGACATGTAAAAGTGATCAATGATCCTACTTGCTTAATAAAGGATTTCATTTCATTTCATCGCCAATTATTGATTCTGCACTCAGCGTGACTAACATCTGCCTATTTTTCAGCACGCCGTCTACCAACAGGCGCTGTGTCTAGCCGACGTTGTTTGGACCAGATGTCAACTACTAGAAGTAGCTGATGGTAAGTGCTCGTTCATACTTATTGCTTATGGGGGGCAGAAGAAGCTGAACTAGTTCTTGTTTTGGCTTACGATCTAAACATTTCAGTGCCTACTATGATTTTATCATTATTCAAAATTGAATGACCTCAGGAGAGGTTTTTTTTATGGTAAGCAGTGACGCAACCGTTGATGGTAAAGCGCACTAGTTTATTAAGAGCCTATTCACTCTAGCCTTGAAGTCACTCAAATTGTAGTCTGACGGAATCGCAGCTGCGGCGCGGGCTGGCCTTCATCGGACAAGTGACGGGGGAGGGGGCTACTACGTTGAACGCGTCTCGAGTTGAAACAAACAAACTCTTCAGCTTTATATATTAGTATAGAATAGATCAATGGATGTTTTCGAAAGCGAAGTGCGTGGTAGGCCGTCACCTTCTTCTGTTAAGCCGTAATGCTCGCAAAGTAGGACGCGGGAGTGGGTAATGGAGGGGCATCTCTGCGCCCTCCCGCCTCAGGAGACTCCCTAGTCGGGAGACAACATTTTACTCCCGGCCACCGTAGACGCGGGCTTGCGGGCGGGGAGCAGTGGGCAGTTCGCCGCCCGGTAAGGACCAGGCCCGGGCCCACGACGCGTTGGCTTCCATAGAGATGTCAGCACATCGTGACGGGGTCTACGAGGACTGATCCCTGCCAGGGCCCCGGGTTGTTCGTAAGAGACACGTGATCCTTGGCGCACAGGTAAGTGAAGAAACACGGGTGGGTTTTAGTCAGTAAAAGTCTGACACGCCCTCCCGTTCACAGTCGGAAGAAAAGGGGTGCTGCTTACTTATCTCCATTGGTGACAGTACAGTCTAAGACAACCGTCAAAAACAGTTTATCTATGTTTGCGCCAAATGGGATAAAGAATAGAGGTAAATAAACCGTTGCTAGGCAACGACTTGTTTACACCTAAAAGGAAGATGTCAACAAACTTTTCTAGATAGATGATTTTCATACAAGTAATAATCATAGTTCCTACTAATCTAAACAGTTTTTCTATGTAAACCTAAACAGTTAATCTGTACTTAATATATAAAGCTGAAGAGTTTCTTTGTTTGAACGCGCTAATCTCAGGAACTACTGGTCCGATTTGAAAAATTCTTTTTGCGTTGGATAGCCCATTAATGCAGGTAGGCTTTAGGCTATATAACATCACGCTGCGACAAATAGGAGCGGAGCATATATAAAATAAACATATTGAAATCTACGTGGGTGAAACCGCGCGGTGTAGCCAGTGTATTTATAAAATGTGAATTGTGACAACCCTAAATTGGTTTGTTTACCTCTATTCTTTATCGAATTTGGCTCAAATATAGTGATATAAACCCGAGTGGTACCGGGCTTAGAATAGTACCAACCCATATCCTCCCGTGGGTGTCGTAAGAGGCGACTAAGGGAACTCTCTCACCAGGGAAGCGGGCAGCAGCGCTTCTTCTGTGGAATATCAAATCCTGCGATCCCCAACCCGCTTGCCAAGCGTGGGGATTATGGCAAACCCCCCCCCAAAAAATTGGGGGAGGCCTATGTCCAGCAGTGGACGTCTTTCGGCTGAAATGATGATGATGATGATGATGATAGTGATATAGTTGAACGGATTGAAGAGACAATAAATATGTGTTAGTAACCCATTTTTTTTTTTCTAGATATGACACCGGAAGTGCTGAACGACTTTGTGGGGAGGATGATACGGAAGGTGCATGTTGAAGGTTTTATGTACGGTAACCTCAGCCGCGAGAGGGCGCTTGACGTCGCTGAAGCTGTCGAGAAGAAGTGAGTTAGTTTAGACTATACTACACTAATCCTTTTATATTTATAAACTTAAAACGTACCGGCAAGCGTAGCGTCGGACACCCACTGACTAGGTGGTCGGATGACCTGACCAAAATCGCAGGGAAGCTCGATGCAGGCCGCGTTGAACCGGTCTTTTTGGGACCCTTGGGGGTATCCTATGCCTTGCAGTGGATAAAGCAAAGTCGCAAAGGACGAGAAGATGTAACGTAGCTTCCCGAACCCTGCCTAGCCGAGCTGGATTCAATGAGACACCTTTGTCTCGAAGTTAGACCTATCTAGTTGTACTGTAACCGATGGCCGATGAGTGGCGGCCACGTATCGGAAGACGCAGCGTAGGGAAGCCCCCAACAAGGTGGACCGATGACCAGTAGGCCTAGTATGAGTTTTCATTACGAAACTCGATCGTCGATATCGAGCGCGTTTGTCTCAGCGATTGGCCCGCTTCAAGGTCGTAAGAACTCTCAACCAATGAGAGCGCCTAACGCGCTCGATATCGACAGTCGAATTTCGTATTGAAAACTCATACTAAGCCTACTGGTGAAGGTCGCGGGAAGCCGTTGGATGCGGGCAGCACAAGACCGGTCATCGTGGAAAGACTTGGGGGATGCCTTTGTCCAGCAGTGGATATCCATAGGCTGAAGCAGAAATTAGACTGTTTGTCCCAAGTACATACCTATTAATGAAACGCAAAAGTTTTAGAGGATGGTAATTAGCTGATATATGTATAAGATAAGATGTACTTTGTAAGTATATCTTGGACACCATTGACTGAAGGTGAAGGAAAACATCTTGAGGAAACTTGGACTTTAGAAGTCTGAAATCGCCAACAGCATTGAGCAAGCGTGGTGATTACGCTCAATCCTTCTCTGTATGAGAGGAGACCTGTGCCCAGCAGTGGGACGATAAAAAAAAAGGTTGATGATGATGATGATGAAGATAAGATAGATAGATATTTGCATAAAAATGTGTAGGTGATAATAATACATGGCTGTGATCATTACAGGTGGAATGGTTAGTCCGTTTCAACATGGTTGACCATGACTGTTGTACAAAAAAAAAAAAAAATTAAAGCTAATAAGCTTAATTTAGAATACATTATCTCATTATCTCTATGAATTTTAATTTACATTAATTAGTCGAAAAATACAGGGTGTATCTGACATCGTAACGCAAACTTTGCGAGAAGGCTACACCGCATGCCACTAATAAAATTATGATAGTCATTTATATCGTTAATGAGCGGTTACAGAAATAACAGTGTTTAAAAAAATGTGTCGGCTTGGCCTTTGAACGTTGCAAGCGTGCCGCCGTGCAGGTTTGTAGGTATGATGTTGATCCCCGATGTGAACTCTCTTAAATCAGCTGATAAGATAGTTTTTCGAGTTATGTTTTCATTGCGCTTTTTTGTGTAATTAGCGAGTTGATTAATTTTTACTTTAAAATCTTATTTGGTTTTAAAAGTATAGCTATTATGAACGGGCTAAAGTGAAAAAAAACTACATATATATTTTTTTTGAAATCATGAAAAAGCCGACGATAAATTCCACCACTGGGGGGTTCAGAATCATGTATTGGATCTATGGTACTCGTTTGTGCGTTGATGTCAGATACACAACATGATACATGATTACATCTTTATAAAATATACAGTATGTTAAGAAAACCCTGTCCGACCCATAAGGATAATAAAGGTTAGGTAAACACATGACCAAATATAATATAAAATTTTACGTAACCATCATAGTACCAATACTAATGAATTTTGAAATAATCTTTTTTCCCGCGAATTAATTCCAACTTCCCCGAAATTTGGTAATTTTTAAAAAAGTGACAACACCGGTATTGTTATGAGCGAATAGCGATGCGACCACGTGCCGCGTGCCCTGCCTCCCGCCGCCCGCGGAAGGGTTGCTTACCGCAAATATATTAAGTTACCTCTTTTTGCGAAATAATACCTATTTATTTTTTTATAGTATTTCCATTAGTAGAATCAGTTATCGATACCTAACAACACCTTCACGGGTCGGACAGGGTTTTCTTAACATACTGTATAAATTAGCATTGTATATTCACAGACCCATTCCTGGGATATAGGTCTCCTCTCGGTAAGAGAAAGTGGGCCGTAATCTACCACACAGGCCTAGTACGGGTTGGTGGATGTCACTTGCCTTCAAAGTTTTTGTCTGTAGGACATACCAGTTTCCTCACTATGCTTTCCTTCACCGTTTTGAGAGCAGTGGTGAAACAAACCGTCTGACGGGGTTCGAACCTACGATCTACAAGTTGTAAGTTGCGGCAGATACCACTAGGTCACTCAAAATCAAAAGTAATTTTTTTTATGGGGACAAAACCCGCCCCACTTTTCCCACCCACTGCAACTTCTGAAAGACAGAATCAACAGTGGAGACCGCCAGAAAAACGCCGAGCAATGAAGCTCGACGAGTCCCGGAGAAACGATTCAACTGTCTTGGGCCCCGCAACGAAATTAATCAGATGAGAATAGCGGAGGAGTAAGAAAAAAGATATTTTTTCCACTTCCCTCCATAACAAGCAGGAGACAGAACAGAACTAGGCCAATCGGCACAAAGGGACATTATTGCAACTGGGAGAAGCCCAGATTGCCAAACACCACGGAATAAAATTTGATTAAGTTAATGGGTCCTAAGTAGTATGGGTCAAAAGTCATTTATTCAAATTAGGCTGAGAATCAGCACTTTTTGAACGTCAATATTACATAAGACAGTCCCTCAAAACGCCCTCCCGACGACAATTCCTAGTGCTTTCGCTGGGAAGAAGAAATGGCGGAAGAAACTCCCCAGCAGCACAGCTGTCTGTTCATTTAAAAAAACACATGACTTTATACAATACTACGTATAGTGATGAACACGAGAAAATATAACAACAATAAAATTATTGAAAATATGCCAGCTATCACGCCAGAATACCAGCAAAGCAAAACAATATATAAGTATATATTTAAATGATAATGTAAATAACTAAAAACTTATTACTTCAATAAAAGCCCCAGGCATAAAGGGCGCGACAGCTTACATATTTATGTATTAAAAAAAAGTGAATTATGTGAACTCATATAACGTGTCAGTAAGCTAATTCCTGAGAAAGAACACAAACATTGCCTGAGTTAATCAGAGCGACCAGCTATTCTTATCATTTAAATAATTATTACACTAGGATTAGAAGTCTTTTTTGTTTGTTTGTTTGTATAAGAAGTATTTGTATTGTTTTACAGGTTACCTAAAGATGCGGCGCCGTTATGTGCCCAACAGCTGTTGTTACATAGAGAAATTGAAATCGAGAAAGGTATGTCCGTTACTATTGAACCATTGCTCCATATGTTCGGAAATTGTGTCCGCTCAATAACGTAAATAACGCAATGAATGTTGTTGAACTGTCAAAATGAAGCACATTGCTACAACTCGCGCGATTTAACTGTGCACCTCGCTCGGTGACGTCTTTCGGACGGTACCGTTCATAAAAAATGTAAATTATGTTAAAAAAAATAAATGTCATTTTTTTATGTTAATAAAATGTCGTTTTAATGCTAAAGCGTCGTAATACTAGGGCATTTTACTCATGACGTTTTGCAATTTAATTGATACATATGGACTGAGATATAATGTTGGTGCAACCAACAGGCTTCACTAACACGTCAAAAATATAAAAAACAAAAACAAACTTAGTAAAAAAAACAATATAAAGGCCAGAACAGAACGAAATTTATAAATTATTTGTGCTCTTAGGTAATTAATTGTTAACAAATCTTAAAAAGATCCAAAAAATATATATTGCCTTCGGCGAGATGCGAACTCACAACTTCATACTCGACTCAATTGTTAACAAATCTTAAAAAGATCCAAAAAATATATATTGCCTTCGGCGAGATGCGAACTCACAACTTCATACTCGACATGTCATGCAATATTTACATGAGCCAACTCCTTGTTTGTAGTACAGACGAAATAGGACTATACTCTGCTTCCGTTCGCCTTGCCCGATCATTTTTCGTAACGCTTTCGCCAGTTTAAGAAGTTTCACTTCAAAAACTTGACAAAGCAAAAACTCCACAGAAACAGTAATAATAACAGGGGATTTAAACTTTAGATATTTGTAACAAAGATGCTATCGCTACTAAGCACTTACGGCTAATGCGGGGCACTGAACGGGGAAGTGGGAGAGAGGCGGCATTCCAGCGAGGTGCACAGTTAACTCGCGCGAGTTATACTGATAATGTGTTACGCAATTACCCTGCTGTTTTTAATACATTGGCAACAATATCCTGTTCTTAAACTACAATATACGAGTACTCTTCTAGCGTTAGCTTTAGTCAAATCACGTTCATAGAAGCAGGGATGTATCGACGACAGCAGGTCAAGCAACCCGAAACTGTCAGATATTCCCAATCAACCTTGAGCCTTAATGCTTTAGAGATAAAGTTGAAAATCTAATAAAGAAATCTGACAGATTGTAGTAGCTTGGTGTGCTGTCATCTGTACAACTTATAATTTTTTAAATGAATTCAAACAATTTTAATAAATATCAAAATGAAAAGTAACAATAAGAAATAACAACTGAATAAGGAAAATCTGCAAACAACAAGTACTATAATCCTAGCAAAGACAAAGCCTAGCCGCCAACCGATTTGTCGTGTTCCGGCATGATGTCTGGTGAAGCCGTACGGAGGACGGGTCTGAGCAGTTGTGTTGCGATGTGTGCCGGGTACGATGCGCCAAATGTTGTTGTGTCGGGAGTTTGGTCGTGGAGGGTCTTTAGATCAATCTCCCTTTGGCATCGTTGGTCGTATTGTTGGGTTTAACATTGCATCACCTCGCTCAACTGCCGTCTTCCTTCCTATTCGCTCAGTTTTTCTGAGTGAATAGGCTCTTAATAAACTAGCGCGCTTTACCATCAACGATCGCATCACTGCTTACCATCAGGCGGGATTGCGGTCAAGCGCTAGTTTATAATTATTAAAAAAAAAAAGAAAATTAAAAATATTCTACTGCTACAACGTATGACCTTATTAGGAAATATTTGAGATTTGGTAGACTCATAGTAAAATGTAAAGTGCTCCGGGTACTGACCACCCTTGATCCTTTGAGGTTTCTAACATTGACACTAGTAGCTTCTGTAAAAACTAAACTTTTTTTTGTTTCTTGCGGGAATCGAACCCGCGACACGTAGTGCAGCACTCAATCACTTAACCACTGCGCCGACCGTGCCGTCTATATTTAATTAATTAAAATCTTAATAAATTACTACATTAGGCCACCACTACTCTGAACCAGACTTAAATCATCCTTAATGAATAAACACCAATGTTTAAGGGGTTTATTCATAAATGATGATTAAAGTTAACAAGCTAATCACTAGTTTTTTTTTTTAATAATTCTAAACTAGCGCTTGACCGCAATCCCGCCAGATGGTAAACAGTGATGCGATCGTTGATGGTAAAGCGCGCTAGTTTATTAAGAGTGAATAGGTCACTCATAAAAACTGAGCGAATAGGAAGGAAGACAGCAGTTGAGCGAGGTGATGCAATGTTAAACCCAACAACACGACCAACGATGCTGCGCCAAAGGGAGATTGATCTGAAGACCCTCCACGACCAAACTCCCAACACTACAACATTAGGCGCATCGTACCCGGCACACATCGCAACACAACTGCTCAGACCCGTCCTCCGTACGGCTTAACCAGACATCATGCCGGAACACGACAAATCGCTTGGCGGCAAGATTTTGTCTGGTGGGTGGTAACTTCTGCCGGCGGCCGATGTTATGGCCTACCACCAACTTTAAGCATCATTTATGAATAAGGGTGGTTAATGTTTCTTAACGCTTGTTCCGATATTTATAACACCCCCCCCCCCCTTTTTTCCCTTTACAGGCGCATGGCATGTCCGTGAAACGACGAACAGCGTTCACCGCTCATCGTGCGCCTCGCTGTACTATGCGTGTGGTGTCCGGCAGTGCAGGAGTAATGTGGTGCTAGAACTGCTAGCTCACACGCTCTCGGAACCCTGCTTCAGTATGCTGAGGACTAAGGTACGTGCCGTCGATAAGTCCCCTCTTTGAGGAGTGGTTACAGAGGCGCCACGGCGTCCTCACCTTCCGCCTGAGGCGCCCTCACCTGACACGGCTGTTTCGGAAGATTCCTGTTCCGGATAAGGTGGGAGGAAAGGCCAGGGTGGCACTACTCTGGGGATCGCCCTGAGGACACGGTAGAGGTCTCCCGGCTTGGGCGAAGCACCGCCGTGTCCTCGTGACGGAGATCTTTCGCGTCCGGCATTAGTCCAGGCCAGGTTCCGGAGTGAGAGTGCATGGCCGGCCGTCGCCTCCTGAGAATCAATGATGCTGGTAAAGCAGGAGGATGCGCGCGTAAGGGAGCGGGAATCCCAGCGCTCTCCCGCCGCAAGCCACCGCAGGCGCGGACTTGCGAGCGGTGAGCAATGAGCAGTGAGCAGTGGGCAGCTCGCCGCCCGGTAAGGACCACGCCCGAGTCGACGGCGCGCTGTATTTCACGCGCGCCTCAAAGAGATGTCAACACATCGTGACGGGGTCCACGAAGACCGATGCCTCCTGGATCAGGGTTACGGGTTGGTTAAAGGCAAACCGTGGTCCTGGCGCACAGACAAGTGAAGAAACACGGGTGGGTTTTAGTCAGTAAATATCTGACGCGCCCTCCCGCTCCACACAGAGCGGGAGAGTTCATTTGATGATTTCCCATCCATAAAAAGGTACGTACTGGATTTAGAAACTGCCGAAAATTGAACACTGCCTGTAAAGAGAAACTACCAGATATAGGAACTTGGGAACAAAACGCTTTGACCCATTAGTAATTTTTCCTGTATCGTGGGTGCATTTAAAAACATAAACACCCGGAACAACTATCTGTAGACCATACAAGTATATGTTCTCTGCGGGAATCGAACACACGTTAAAGTTTTAAAGACTTCTCGTGAAAAATTGCATTTTCGCAAAAGTGCGATATATTTATAGTATTTTTAAGTTTTGACACCTTACCGGACATTAAATTTACCTTTCTCAACAGGAACAGCTGGGCTACATTGTATTCAGCGGTCTTCGGCGCTCGAATGGCGTGCAAGGATTCAGAGTGATCGTTCAAAGTGACAGACACCCTGAGTATCTGGAGCAGAGGATAGAGAACTTCCTTCAGGGGTCCCTAGTAAGATACTAGAATACAAATTTTATTTATTAAAGTAATAAACTCAGCATGATTGTTAGTAAAACTTACGAATATGTTGGCGAGTACCATAAACAAAAAAAAAAAACAGAATTAATACCAAACAACAAATTAAGTAGCAGTGGGCGGGGCACATTGCTCGTAGAACCCATGACCGATGTGGCAGTAAGGTTCTGGAGTGGCGGCCACGTACTGGAAAACGCAGCCCCCAACAAGGTGAACCGATGACCTGGTGAAGGTCGCGGGAAGCCGATGGAAGCGGGCAGCACAAGACCGGTCATCATGGAAGGCGTGAGAGAGAACTTCCTTCGGTTTATATGGTGTTAATGCAGTGATGCACACATTCAAGATAAACATATTGAACCTTATTTCAGTCATATAAATAATTAGTCCGTCTTATAGATATTAAAAAAAAATAATAAATGACCAAAAACTACGGAGATATACCGTATTAAAGTTAAGGAGTGGGGGCTAATTACTTCATGCGATATTTCAAATCAATATATCTTCCTAAGTATTTGAATGAAAGAAAAAATAAAAAATACGTGTTCAATATTTTTTATAAATCTATCTGATAGACATTAAATAATTTTTTAGGATATAACCCAATAGGGTATTTGACAAAAAAAAAAAAACTAATTAGTCCGTCAGTTAGATTTTATTAGTCATTTTTGGAAATCTAGTAATTTTCGGCTTCTAGTTAAAAAAAAAAAAAATTATGACGTGTAAAAGTGATCGGTGATCCTACTTGCTTAATAAACGATTTCATTTCATATAAAACAAATTTAGACAATATTATACAATATGTAAAAAAAAAACCCGTCCGTCGCATAGGGATGATAAAGATTAGGTAAACACATGACCAAATAAAATATGAAATTTTACATAACCATCATAGTAACAATACTAATGAATTTTTAAATAATCTTTTTTCCGTGAATTAATTCTATCTTCCCCAAAATTTGGCCATTTTAAAAAAAGTGACAACACCATTTTGACGGTATTATTATGAGCGACCGTGCCCTGCCCCCGTCGCCCGCGCATTTATTGCCATGTCAGTTAGGTAACTGACATGGCAAAAAAAAAAAAACTCCCTAAAAAGTAAATATTATTCGCAAAAGGAGGTCCTTTTGCGAATAATATTTACTTTTTAGGGAGTATTTTTTTTAAGTTTTGTCAGGTTCGGCAAAACATATGTATATTTTTTTTATTGTATTGATTAGTAGAATCAGTCCCCTAATCGGCGAACAGATTTTTGTCAAATGATTGCGTATAGTTGGGATCGTTGAACGGACCAATGGGCGGTCCAAACGATCCCAATTGATCCCAACTAGTCGCAATCGTTTGACAAAAATGTTTTCGCAGATTAGGGGGCAGTTATCGATACCTAACAACACCTACCTTCAAGGATCGGACATACTTTTCTTTACATATTCTATAGTTACAGGAAGAAGATATGTATACAGTATGTTAAGAAAACCCTGTCCGACCCAAAAGGGTAATAAAGGTTAGGTAAACACATGACCAAATATAATATAAAATTTTACGTAATCATAACAGTAGTAGAATTTCGAAATAATCTTTTTTTCCCGCGAATTAATTCCAATTTCCCCGAAATTTGGTAATTTTTAAAAAGTGACAACACCGGTATTATTATGAGCGAATAGCGATGCGACCACGTGCCGCGTGCCCTGCCGTCCGACCCCCGCGGGCTGCAGGCGAAGGGTGGATAACGCACATTTATTAAGTTACCTCTTTTTGCGAAATAATATTTATTTTTTTAGGGGGATTTTTTTTTTTTAAGTTTAGCCCGGTTTTGTATGCATTAGTAGAATCAGTTATCAATACCTAACAACACCTTCACGGGTCGGACAGGGTTTTCTTAACATACTGTATAGAGTGGTGCACTTAACCACTTTTTATGCACTTAACCACTCTATATACATATCTTCTTCCGAACGCTCGGGGAATACGACCGTTGCCGAACAGTGACGAAGTTTTCTATGCGCATTATCACTTTGGGAGACATGTAAATGGATGTAATATTTTACAGGAATATCTAGAAAAAATGACTGATGCAGAGTTCGCGAAGTACAGAGCAGCACTAGCGGCTCAGAAGCTTGAGAAGCCGAAGCGCATGTCCAGCAGGGCTTCGCAAATGTGGAGTGAGATCACCTCACAGGTGAGTTGACCATCTATAAGTCACCTTGTGTATTCACCGGCATGAATATATTATTATGCATACATAGCCCGTTCCCGCCCCCTGTACATCACACTCGTCTCCACAGAGTAGGCAACTCGCTCATGGGTCAATGTATACACTTTTATAACAAGCTTCCCATGGACATTCGAAACTTACCCATTGAACGATATAAAAACTATATAAAGGCCAAACTTTGCAAAAAGGGGTATTATAAAATGACAGATTATTTAGAAAACAAAAAAGCTTGGGACTGAGCTGCTCGCTCTGTTAAGCATTGTTACTAAGCAATATGCGTAATTGTAAGGTAAAATGTCTGGACTTGAAAAAAGACGATGATCCCTGAGTTTGTTTCGGCTATTTCTTCTCAGAGGTAGTCAGTTAGGAAATGCCGGCTTCATCTAGTTAAAAATGAAATAAAAAAACGATTTCATTTCATTTCATTTCGTGTACATCGAAGGACTAGAAAAAATTGCCAGCAGCGGTGTTTCCTCTGTGTGGTATCAGGCTTAGAATAGTACCGACCCATATCCTCCCGTGGGTGTCGTAAGAGGAAGGGAAGCGGGCAGCAGCGCTTCTCCTGTGGAATAACAAATTACTGCGATCCTTAATCCGCCTGACAAGCGTGGGGGTTATGGCCAACCCTCCAAATGTAATGAATAATAATAATAAAGTATTTATTTCACAAAAAAATATACAGTATGTTAAGAAAACCCTGTCCGACCCATAAGGATAACAAAGGTTAGGTATACACATGACCAATTATAATATAAAATTTTACATAATCATCATAGTACCAATACAAATGAATTTTGAAATAATCTTTTTTTCCCGCGAATTAATTCCAACTTCCTCGAAATTTGGTAATTTTTTAAAAAGTGACAACACCGTTATTATTATGAGCGAATAGCGATGCGACCACGTGCCGCGTGCCCTGCCGCCCGCCGCCCGCGGATGGGTGAACGCACATTTATTAAGTTACCACTTTTTGCGAAATAATATTTATTTTTTTAGGGGGATTTTTTTTTTTAAAGTTTAGTCCGGTTTTGTATCCATTAGTAGAATCAGTTATCGATACCTAACAACACCTTCACGGGTCGGACAGGGTTTTCTTAACATATTGTATAGCACTTCAGATTGTTACATGAAAGGAAAGTTTATAATTACTATGCAATAGTACATAGTAATTATAAACTTTCCTTTCATGTCATGCCTCTATCTTTTAAACTAGGACTCGCCTGTATCTTAAAAGATAGGGTTCAGCCAAATGGATTCTGTAAACAATTTCCATAAGAACATGAGAAAACAGTGTCAGTGAATTGAGCTAACAGATGTACAAAAGAAGGGAGAAAAAAACAATAGCAACAGAAATGAAATTGAAATTAAAATTATCCCAAGTAACGCAAAAGTGAGAGACAGCAGACATGCATTTTTATATGTATATGTGTGTTTCCGTCTGACTAAAATTTAAGTGTCTTCATGACTAGAGTGAATAGGATCTTAATTAACTAGCACGCTTTACCATTGACGATTGCATCAAAGTTTACCACCAAGCGGGACCGCGGTCAAGGGCTAGTTTATAATTAAAAACAAAAGTTTTCTCGGTGGTAGGCCATAACATCGGCCGCCGGCAGAAGTTACCACCCACCAGACAAAGCCTTGCCGCCAAGCGATTTGTCGTGTTCCGGCATGATGTCTGGTGAAGTCGTACGGAGGACGGGTCTGAGCAGTTGTGTTGCGATGTGTGTTGGGTACGATTCGCCAAATATTGTTGTGTTGGGAGTTTGGTCGTGGAGGGTCTTCAGATCAATCTCCCTTTGGCGCAGCATCGTTGGTCGTGTTGTTGGGTTTAACATTGCATCACCTCGCTCAACTGCCGTCTTCCTTCCTATTCACTCGGTTTTGTTTGAGTGAATAGGCTCTTAATAATCTCGCGCTAGTTTATGAATGATGATAACTATATGTCGGTCAAATTCGATAAAGAATAGAGGTAAACAAACCGTTGCTAGGCAACGAGTAGTTTACGCCTAAAAGACAGATGTTAGCAACATTTTGTAGATAGATGATTTTCATAAAAGTAATGATTCTACTTCCTACTAATTTTAAACAGTTAATTTGTTTAGATATTTATGATTTGTATTGAACGCTTAACCGATTTAAATGAAATATGACACACATGTAAGCTAATTTCCTAATAGGTTTAATTTTTTTATACTATTACACTTAGTCCATACTTTAAAGTATTACAATGCATGTGTTATGCAGTTGATTTGAAAGTAATTAAAATACGCAAAATTGTATTGACATTTGTCAACTTCATTCATCAGTTGAATTCCACAAAATGTGTTTAATACCTGCATTTCATCCATCTTTCTTTTTTTGTAGGGCTATCACATAAAATTAATGTCGACTTTTTAATGGTTATTTTAGTGATTCTAATGAAATATGCTGCAATAGGAATAAATTGTTAATAAATAGTTAGCATGTAAAAGTCGATAATCATGTAAATAACAGGCGAATTGTAAAACGTGAGTTGTGATAATCCTAAATTGGTTTGTTTACCTCTATTCTTTATGGAGCTTGGCGAGAATATAGTTTCTAATTATAAAGAAACGCAAACCCAGTGCGGGTTTTATTCCTGAACGAACATGTTTCTCAATCAAGAATCCTCTTGAAGTCTGTTATCTGTGTTGCAGGTGTATAACTTCGATCGGCCGAAAGTCGAGGTGGAACAGCTCAACACAATCACCAAGGATGAATTGATACAGTTTTACAAAGTAAGTATTGTTTTAAAAAGCAGTGTAAGACATAAGGCAGTCTGGTCAAAAAAAAAAAAAAAAATTGCGCGGCCAAACCTAGGATTATTTCCAATATCTAGCCTACTTTATTATACAGGATGTATCTGACATCGTAACGCAAACTTCGCGAGAAGGCTACGCCGCACGCCACTAAAAAAAATATGATAGTCATTTATATTGTTAATGAGCGGTTACAGAAATAACAGTGTTTAAAAAAATGTGTCGGCTCGGCCTTAGAACGTTGCAAGCGTGCCCCGGCGCGATTTTGTGGGTATGAAGTTGATCCCTAATGTGAACTCTATTAAATAAGCTGATAGGATAGTTTTTCGAGTGTTGTTCACATTGCGCTTTTTTGTGTTATTAGCGAATTAATTATTTTTTACTTTAAAATCTTATTGGGTTATAAAAGTATAGCAATTATGAACGGTTTAAAGTGAAAAAAACTGCATATTGTTTTTTTTTTTAAATCAGGAAAAAACCGACGAAAAATTCCACCTGTGGGGGGTTCAGAATCATGTACTGGATCCATGGTACTCGTTTGTGCGTCGATGTCAGAGACAGCCTTTATATTACCTTTAAAAAAATATATGACAAGCCTGTAGCTGCATATTCTGAGTAGTTAATATGGCTTAATATGGTCTAGATATTGGAAATAATTGGGTTGTATCCTAAAAAATAATTTAATGTCCATCAGATAGATTCATAAAAAATATTGAACACGTATTTTTTATTTTTTCTTTCATTCAAATACTTAGGAAGATATATTGATTTGAAATGTCGTATAACATCACGCCGTGGTACAAAATATACAACGGCGTGACGTAATTAGCCCCCACGCCATAACTTTGTTACGCTATATCTCAGTAGTTTTTGGTAATTTCGACAAAATAAAAAATACGGGTCTTCATTTTTTTTATATAAGACGGACTAATTATTTTTTTGATTTTCATACCTTGGATACATCCCTATTCTATGTCTGAACGAGCAATTATTTTAATTTGGCCCAACAATGTATACAGTATGTTAAGAAAACCCTGTCCGACCCATAAGGATAATAAAGGTTAGGTAAACACATGACCAAATATAATATAAAATTTTACGTAATCATCATAGTACCAATACAAATGAATTTTGAAATAATCTTTTTTTTCCCGCGAATTAATTCCAATTTCCCCGAAATTTGGAAATGTTTTAAAAGTGACAACACCGGTATTATTATGAGCGAATAGCGATGCGACCACGTGCCGCGTGTCCTGCCGCCCGCCCCCCGCTGGCGGCAGGCGAAGGGTGGTCAACGCACGTTTATTAAGTTACCTCCTTTTGCGAAATAATATTTATTTTTTTTAGGGGGATTTTTTTTTTTAAGTTCAGCCCGGTTTTGTATGCATTAGTAGAATCAGTTATCGATACCTAACAACACCTTCACGGGTCGGACAGGGTTTTCTTAACATACTGTATAAAGTGCCATAACTACTCAGAATATGCAGCTACAGGTTTAAGACATATATTTGTTTAAAGGTCTAAATATGATCTAGATATAGGAAATAATTCTATGTCTCACCGCGAACTTTTTTGTTTGGATCAACAATGTGTGGAAAGCGCCTGATGTCCTTTAGTTATTGTTTTTTTTTTAATTAAATTTATTTGAATTTCCTCTTGGCTCTCTTCCTCTCTCCTTATTTATCCCCCCACCCCCTCCCCTATTGAGCCCCAACAGGGTAAATATTGATATTTTACGATCTTTATCTATGAAACATAGAAAATTCAATAAAGAATTTTTATCCGTAATGCCTCATACGAAATCACAAAGTTCGATGGAAAAAGCTATGCTCGGAGTTTTTCTGCGTGATCGAATCAGAAATGAGGAGATCCGCAGAAGAACCAAAGTCACTGACATAGCTCATCGAGTCGGAAAAATAAAGTGGCAGTGGGCAGGGCACATTGCTCGTAGAACCGATGGCCGATGGGGCAGTAAGGTTCTGCAGTGGCGGCCACGTACTGGAAGACGAAGCGTAGGGAGGCCCCCAACAAGGTGGACCAACGACCAGTAAGGCCTAGTATGAGTTTTCAATACGAAACTCGATCGTCGATATCGAGCGCGTTTGGCGCTCTCATTGGTTGAGAGTTCTTACGACCTTGAAGCGGGCCAATCACTGAGTCAAACGCGCTCGATATCAACGAACGAGTTTCGTAATGAAAACTTATACTAGGCCTACTGGTGAAGGTCGCGGGAAGCCGATGGATGCGTACAGCACAAGACCGGTAAGCCTTGGGGGATGCCTTTGTCCAGCAGTGGACATCTATAGGCTACAGAAGAATGTTTACCGCAAACAAACGTATTTACTTTCATTATTGACGTGATAACGTCTATTAAATCGGTATGCTGGGAGTCATTCGCGAAAACTGCGTAACGGCCGAATCTGACGCTACACGGAGTCCACGCCTACTAAAACTAACCTTAGCCTTGTAGCTTTAGAGTGCAATATTATTTACCTAAAAGCACGGTTGTAAACAATTAGTAGCAGTTTTTCGCATACATGATTAAAGCATTGATAGCCGAGTGGTGAAACGCTCGGATTAATATCGACTCACTCAAGAGGTGCCGCGGATCGATTCCTGACGGCAAAGGAAGTTTTTTATCCTTTTTAATTTTTTTTATGTTTATAACAATTTCTTTATTTCTTAATTAATTCTACATATTTATTTAAATAATTGTGGCTTCTTATAAAACTCTATTTTTTTTATTAATTAAAATTATTAAGAATGGTTTCAGTTAGTGTTATGTCAAGAGGTGCCGCGGATCGATTCCTGACGGCAACGGACGTTTTTTATCCATTTTAATTTTTTTTATGTTAATAACAATTTCTTTATTTCTTAATTAATTCTACATATTTATTTAAATAATTGTGGCTTCTTATAAAACTCTATTTTTGACGTGACAACGTCTATTAAATTGGTACGGCGTGGAGTCATTCTCGAAAACACCGTAACGGCCGAATCTGACGCCACACGGAGTCCACGCCTACTTTACCCCCACCCCTAGAGCACCCGATGTGTAAACATGTAATAGACGTTGTCACGTTCAAATATCGGCAGTAGACGGAGTTCTACAGACAACCAATTTTTTCCTTTAATGTTTTAGAGACACATCGCAATGGAATCTCCCGAGCGACGGAAGCTTTCCGTATACGTAGTGTCCACGGCGGAGGGAGGCGCCGGCTACAAGGGAGATTCAGCAAACGACGAAGAGGAGGAGATCAAGAAGAATGACGATGAAGATATCAATAAAGGGAGAAAGGTAAGCATTTAACCGTGTTTGACTGTGGAGGGTTTCCAGTGTTCTCAACAGCGTTTGGCGCTCTCATTGGTTGAGAGTTCTTATAACCTTGAAGCGGGGCAGTCGATGAGGCAAACGCGCTCGATATCGACGATCGAGTCTCGTAATTAAACTCATGGTAGCCACACAGATCAATCTCCCTTTGGCGCAGCTACGTTGGTCGTGTTTTTTGGTTTAACATTGCATCACCTCGCTCAACTGCCGTCTTCCTTCCCATTAATGAGTTGGGATATCTTTTTTCTTTAATAATTATAAACTAGTGCTTGACCGCAATCCCGCCTGATGGTAAGCAGTGATGCAATCGTTAATAGTAAAGCGCGCACTCAAAAATACTGAGTGAAAAGGCAGGAAGACGGCAGTGGAGCGTAGTGATGCAATGTTAAACCTAACTACACGACCAACGATGCTGCGCCAAAGGGAGATTTATCTGAAGACCCTCCTCGACCAAACTCCCAACACAACAACATTTGGCGCATCGTACCCGGCACACATCGCAACACAACTGCTCAGACCCGTCCTGTTCACAATTGTTGTATTTTTTTTTTTTTTGTAGTGTGGCACTAGTTATGACTATGTGGCAATATCAAGTAAAAGGTAAAGATTTTTTTCTGAAGTAATCAAGAGTTTCTTTCTTTTTTGGCTTGATCGCACGGTTTGTGCATTTAGCCAAAGTCGCGTAATGAATTATGAACCGTCTATATGGGAGGTTTAAGGCAAAGTCATGATAAGGCCACTATGCTGCGATATCTCATTATTATTTATGAATTATTTACTGAATGCACTTTTTACTACATAAATCACGCACTTTTATTTAGTAAACAACACTAATTTAAAAAGTCCATTGAAAAATGGGGCTTGACACTCAGCTTAACTTTCCCGCCAAAACTCCGAATTGTTGTTCTAATACAAATTTCTCTTTGTTTCAGCCAACACAGATTACTGACTTGGTTGAGTTCAAGTGCCGGCGTCACTTATACCCGCATCCTTCACCATTCATTAATATTCCACGAAAAGGCTCCCAATGTAAACTATGATACACATTTAAGTTATCTTAAACATAATCAAAGATGTAGGCTTTGAAATTTCCCCCCTTTCTCTAAGTAGGGGGTCAAATTATATGAATCAGCTGACGAAACTTCACAGAACTAATCAGGGGGTTGGTTGGAGGCTTTAGTGGGCCGTTTATAGATGTATCGACAATACAATATGTAAAGAAAACCCTGTCCGATCCGTGAAGGTATTGTTAGGTATCGATAACTGATTCTACTAATGCCTACAAAACTGGGCTAAACTTTAAACAAAATTCTCTCTAAAAATAAATATTATTTCGCAAAAGGAAGTAACTAAATACATGTGTGGTTTGCAATACATGCGCGGGCGACGGGGGGCAGGGCACGCAGCAATGGTGTTGAAACTTTTCTTTTTTTTTGGTCTTCCTTTCGCGGAATGATTATGTAAAATTTAAAATTTTATTTGGTCATGTGTTTACCTAACCTTTATTATCCTTATGGGTCGGACGGGGTTTTCTTCATATTTTAATTGGAAACCCCTCGGAAAGCCGTTGGTCAAGGCAGTTTTTGGTAGATCATTTCATCATTAACAGTCGTTATGGGTAGTCCCAAAGTCTGACAACTATTCTTAACTGTTTGTCAGACTTTCTAGGTGGCCTTTGTTAAGACAATTGTAACTACTTTGTGGGGTCGACTCGTTCCTTAGCAGTCGCTCCATGTAAATACTGGCCTTCAATGTATACACTTATACAACAAGCTTCCTATGGACATTCGAAACTTACCCATTAAACGATTTAAAAACTATATAAAGGCCAAACTTTGCAAAAAGGGGTATTATAAAATCACAGATTATTTAGAAGACAAAAAGCTTGGGACTGAGCTGCTCGCTCTGTTAAGCATTGTTATTAAGCAATATGCGTAATTATAAGGTAAATTATTGTAAACACTCTCATTTTTAATGTCTGGACTTGAAAAAGACGATGATCCCTGAGTTTGTTTCAGCTATTTCTTCTCAGAGGTAGTCAGTTAGGAAATGCCGGCTTCATTTAGTTAAAAAAAAAAGACGTAAAAGTGATCGGTGATCCTACTTGCTTAATAAACGATTTCATTTCAGCGGTTCGTTCGTTCCATCCGGTTGTAATGGTGAGCCGATCCTACTATAGTTAGGAAAAAAAAAATAGCCTGTCTGTGTGTTTAACATCAGTTTTCATTACGAATACTCATGCTTCGATATCAACCGCGTTCGACTCATCGATTGGCTCGCTCCAAGGTTGTAAGAACTGTCAACCAATGAGAGCGCCAAACGCGCTCGATATCGACGATCGAGTCTCGTAATGAAAACTCGTGGTAGCTACACAGATCCTCGGCAGTGTGTCTGGAAGTGATTTCTATGAAGTTTCGCTATCTGATGTAACTCTCTATAATTATAGATGTATAGCTATTACTAGATATTTTAACTAGTGCGTGTACAGTCAGCAAAAAAGTCGATTCACACTTTAGTTTTTAAAACCTTAATCATTTTATTAAAATCGAAACCGATGTGTCGTTTAATTAAAGAATAGCACTCTGTATCTTTCTCTTTCTTCTTTAACTCTTAGCTTCAATTAGAAAATAACAAAGAATACAATCGTCAATTTCGTGTTAGTCGATTTTTTTTTGCTGACTGTACTATGTGTAACAGAATAAACACAAGACCTCAGAAAGAAATATAGAAAGTAAAATTTTACAAAACTAAATTACAAATATTATTAATACTTGTAATTACAAGTCTTAATATAGTAATTTACTTTTGTTGAACCAATCCATGACATTTTTAGGGCTCCATAACTCAAAAGGTAGTTATACTTCGTGGTCCGTTTGTCTGTCCCTCTGTCAAGACCATTTTTCTCAGGAACACGTGCAGTTATCAAGTTGAAACTAATATTTTAAAAAAATCATTGAGTCGTGAAAAAATCACACTTAATTCAACGCAATTATTAACGCGTTTATTAATCAATGAATCATAAAATACGTGCGTTAATCAATCATAATATACGGGTGTTTATCAATCAATCATAAGATATGGGTGTTTATCAATAAATCATAAGATATGGGTGTTTATCAATAAATCATAAGATATGGACGTGTATCAATCAATCATAAAATACGGGCTTTTATCAATCAATCATAAGATACGGTCGTTTATCGTCCATATCGTCGTTATCGTGTAGATCTCTGAAGGGTACACAGACGAATCATACAAAAATCTGTTTCTGAAAAAGAAATTATTTTCAGGTCTTCTGTGTATTCTATTACAAATTGTAGCTAATATTATTCTTGATTTAAAACTAATATATCAAATATTAATGCCATATAAAGGTCTACCCATACATACCAAGGACGTTTGAAGTTGTAACGTAAATTAGAGTTTATTGTGTAGGAATTAAAGTTTATTTTTCCATAAACTCATATTTATTTACGTATTTGTTCGTTCGTTTTATTTTTTAATTCAAAATAGGTCGTAGAGTTCAGCCAACACAGAGTAGACCCCTGATATGTATGGGTAGACCTTCGACCTTTGTAACCTTAACTAATGAGATGTAATAGTGCGGCCTACTGAATGCAATCGCCGTGCACACGTCGTGTGTCACATCAAGTTACCGCCATCTATCAAACATGAACAGATTTTCAACTTTATCGCCAAATCATTGGGTTCAAAGTTCATTGAGAAAATTTTACAGTATAGGGTAGCTTGATTTACTGGTGCCTGTATTGAATGACGCATAGTTACTAAGCATTTTCTATGTTATGACGTCATATTACCTACAGCAGAGCTGTATCTGTCTAACGTAAAGGGTGTCTCTGACATCGACGCACAAACGAGTGCCATGGATTCAGTACATGATTCTGAACCCCCCAGTGGTGGAATTTTTCGTCGGCTTTTTTTTTCACTTTAGACCGTTCATAATTGCTATACTTTTATAACCCCATAAGATATTAAAATAAAAATTGATTAATTCGCTAATTACACAAAAAAGCGCAATGAAAACAAATCTCGAAAAACTATCAACTACCAGGCATCAATGTCATACCTACAAACCCGCACGGCGACACGCTTGCAACGTTCAAAGGCCGAGCCGACACTTTATTTTAAACACTGTGAATTCTATAACCATTCATTAACGACATAAATGACTATCATATTTTTATTAGTGGCATGCGGTCTAGCCTTTTCGCGAAGTTTGCGTTACGACGTCAGATACACCCTGTATACATCAAAACAATTTTGACATTTATTGACATATTTTTTTACGGCAGCTTATCTTTTTTCTAGGTTTTGAGAATACTCCTAAAAAAACCGCCTCCACACCCTTTTTGTTATCAATTTTTCGCGGATTTCTTGGATTCCGTCGAGTGTCGAAGGTCATAAAATTAACCAGACGATATATTTTACATATCAGTCGTAGAAATCATTGGAATCGGAACAAACGCCGAAGTCAGAAAAGACGATAAGCTTCCGAATCGACGTAAGTGTGTTTAAACTGTAATCGCTCGTACACAGGTACCACAACCACACAATAACCCCATCACAACCACTCTTTAACCACAGTACAACCACACCACAAAGCGGAAGCACGATTTACGCGGACCACATCAAAGCTTTTTTTTTTTTATTTCCAAGGTGGAAAATTTTCATGGATGGATGTCCGCCGCCCTATGGCTGGCGACGGGGTCTGTAACTAAAAACCAACTCTGTGTTCCATTCCACACCTACACCGGGGGTTGCGAGAACGAACACTGCTTCCGCAATCCCCGATTGGTATTGGCCTGCCACTTTGGACCTCCTCGGTCAGGGAGTGAGGTATATAACTCCCTTCGTGACGTCTAAGAGTGGCGCGCGTGGAACACTTCCCCGCCACCTCGGGGTCCTGATGTTTGGGGGGCGACACCCCGTGTCTGTCGCAATAGCGTGACCGTGCATTATTTACGCCAACGTCTTTCTGTAAGAAAGCTGGCTTTGATACGTCAGTCTGTTAATGCTGCCCACAGTGCAAATACTATCGATACCGTAATCACATCTATATTTTCTTAATTTTTTTTATGGCTTCGCACGGTTTGGTGCATTTAGCCAATGTCTCGTAATGAATTGTTCATGTCGAAAAAGACGGCCGCGTGACCCGTCTTACGATGGAGGTTTGAGACAAAGTCATGATGTGGCCACTATGCTGCGATATTTCACTGTTCTTTATGAATTATTTACTGAATGCACTTTTTACTACATAAATCACGCACTTTTATTTAATAAACAACACTATAAATAATTTTAAAAGTTCAATGGAAAATGTGCGTGACACTCAGCTTGACTTTCCCGCCAAAACTCTCTATATTTTGTAGCAATCACAATACCATTTGCTTTGTGGGTTTGTGGTTCATTTCTATGGCAAAAAGCTACTTACAGTAACCACTGTTCTCCCACATTTTGTCCATGTAATGTGACGTGGTGTGGTACGTGTGATCGGGTTCTAAACCTTTGTTAAAAAAACAATCTATGAAAAAGACATTACGCTCAAATATATACAATATGTAAAGATGTCCGATCCGTGAAGGTATTGTTAGGTATCGATAACTGATTCTACTAATGCCTACAAAGCCGAGCTAAAATTAAAAAAAAAATCCCCCTAAAAAAATTAATATTATTTCGCAGAAAAAAGCACATGTATTAACATGCGCAGTAGACAATACCTGCACGGGTGAAGGGAGGCAGGGCACGAGGCACGCGGTCGCATCGCTCATAATAATACCGTCAAAAATTGTGGTGTCACTTTTATTTATTAATAAAATACCAATTTTTGGGAAAGTTGGAATTAATTCACGGAAAAAAAGATTATATCAAAAGTTATTAGTATTGTTACTATGATGATTATGTAAAATTTCATTTTTTATTTGGTCATGTGTTTACCTAACCATTATTATCCTTATGGGTCGGACGGGGTTTTCTTTACATATTGTATATTATAGTGACTGACTGTAAATATGGCACATCGAGTTTTAGAAGTTAGTGTTTATATTGCGTCTCTGTCATTGGTACAGTATTTTTTAACTCACGAAATGGCGAAAAATGAGCAGCGTCAACATGCGACAGCGTGCTTTATTGCCTTTACATTAAGTTTGTTATTGCCTTACTGCTGTCAGAGTTATTTAAATGTAAAAAAAAAACTGTATTTAGAGTTCTGTAGTAGTATTAATATTTATATGACAACGTAATTCCTATAATCCACAAACTTAACTAAAATTTAATTGAATGCGCTTTTTTCTTTCCATTTCATTAAGAAAAGGACAGAAAATAAATACTGCTTTAAAATTATACCGTTCCTAACATAAATCGACGTATTTTTGGTCGCTATGTTCTTAACTGTCTATGGAGTGTCTTAACTAATGATATGCCGTCGTCAAAAATGTAGATCTGTGGATACGGATCTGAATTCGGATATTTGGTGTCAATATCCGCAGATACGGATCTTAACTTTCTTACACAATCATTGTCGGTGCGCACGATCTTGAGTTGAGTTGAGACATGTTTCGACTTGCATTGCGCGGCGGGTCTTTCTTTTGTTGGGGAAGAGTAAGGCGCACTAGCGACAGCAATTGCTTAAAATTGATAGCTACTATACCGGATCTATTTTAAATAATTGTGAACCGTCAGAATCTCGGCAATTGGCGTGGCTAGTACGCCTTACCCTTGCCTTAAATAATTTTATCTATAAATTTAAAATTAATGAGGTAAATATGTAGATCCGTAAAAGATCCGCCAAAAAGTAATAGATACGGACACGGATACGGATCTTTCTTCTGCCTCAGATATCCGCGGATACGGATACGGATATCCGGCACTTCACTAGTCTTAATTTGACAGGACTGAACTACAATAATATGTTATCTTCTATCCTTTTCTTAATGGAATAAAAAGAAAATAATGCATTTACTTAAACTTCGTTTAGTTTGTGTACAAGCGAATTTGCATCTATAGTTAATAATAATAAAAGACGCATAATAGAAGTGAAAAAACGGGTCTAACACTCGTCGGAATAATTGCTGGGTAACGCAATCATTCCGGCGGGTGTTAGACTTGCGGTAGCAAAGGCTCTAAGGATCAATTCACACATACCACAACCAAACCACGACCCAGCGTCAAAATGTGGTCAAGCTGTGGTTACGTGTGAATAGTGTCGCAGCGGCTTTTTGCAGTTGCGTTATGGTACCGACAAAATGTCGATGTGGTTGCATTGTCACTCTCGCTAGCGCGCGTCAGCAGGCGTGTTGATGACGTCATGTCGTGGCGACGGTGCCGCCGCCGGTGGTGGCGTTGCCGTCGCGATGTGGTCGTATTACACAGGTGGTCGATAACAATGGCAAAATTTGGGTTGTAATATTCATTTTCAATACAAAATATACATCCGACCACACTGCGTCGTTGTGGTACGTGTGAATTGAGCCTAACTTGATAGTGGCATTCATTACGTTACTTACGTTGTTGAGCTGACCAATTTTTCGAACATATGAAGTAATGGACTGATAATGTAAAGGGTGTCTCTGACATCGACGCACAAACGAGTACCATGGATCCAGTACATGATTCTGAACCTCCCAGTTGTGGAATTTTTCGTCGGTTTTTTCATGATTAAAAAAAAATAATTACTGTACTTTTATAACCCAATAAGATTTTAAAGTAAAAATTAATTAAATCACTAATTACCCAAAAAAGCGCAATGAAAACAATACTCGAAAAACTATCTTATCAGCTGATTTAATAGATTTCACATCAGGGATTAACGTCATACTTACAAAACCGCACGGCGGCACGCTTGCAACGTTCAAAGGCCGAGCCGACACTTTTTAAACACTGTCAATTATGTAACCGATCATTAACGACATAAATGACTATCATAATTTTATTAGTGGCATGTGGTCTAGCCTTTTCGCGAAGTTTGCGTTACGATGTCAGATACAGCCTGTATTACTAGGTTGGCGCTTTGACCGAGCATTGACTAAATTGACCGCTCGGTTGCCGCGGATACGGAAAAATATACGGCCTACAGGTGGTAGTTCCGTGTCTGGCTGTGTATGTATGTGAGTTCATATGTTTCTAAACGCATCCACGATACAGGGGACTTTCATCATCATCATTAACCTTTTTATCGTCCCACTGCTGGGCATAGGTCGCCTCTCATACAGAGAAGGATTGAGCGTAATCATCACGCTTGCTCAATGCGGGTTGGCGATTTCAAGGGTCTTTGAAATGTTGAAATTAAATGCGGGGGTGCAATGAGGAAATTCTTCCCTAAACCTAATCTTGATGGAAAACATTTTCGAATTAGTTTCAAATTGAATTTGACTCGATTGTGTGTCAAGAAAAATTAAACTTTCCGATACTGGCACCGATTCTGTTGTTCAGAACTAAACTAATTTTAAGTTAAGTCCATCTTTTTCTTTCCATTTCGTTAAGAAAAGGATAGAAGATAACATTTTAATTTAATCCTGTCAAATTAAGATACTCCATAGACAGTTTAGACGCGATTATAAACATGGCGACTAAAAACGCCAGCTTACGTCAGGAGCGCACTAATTTGACAGGTCTAAACTGACGTTTTATCTTCTATCCTTTTCTTATACAAATAGAAAGAAGAAGATGCACTTAACTTACAATTAGTTAAGTTTATGAAGAACAGAATCTGTGCCACTGTGAATAGCAATGGGTTTCATTTATTTACGTTGTAGATTAGACACGATTTTGGAACATTATATAAGGATTATATCAATTGAAGAAAGTTTAAATAAATTGGACGCTGATTCGAATCAAAAACGGTAAGATCTAGAAGTCGAAAATGTAAACGAAACTTCGACTGTAAATAAGCAAATAGTAAATAATCAGCACGATAATTGCGTAACATACTTTCAGTAGCAAAGGATTTCATTTTGACAGTTCAACAACTTACATTGCGTTATTTACGTTGTTGAACGAACACATTTTTCCAACATATAGAGCAATGGATTAGTAATGCTTCGTGTGTTACCCAATTATTGTGCTGATGCTTATAACAAAAAGGTTGTATATTTTATTCTATTAATGTTGCCATAAATAATAATACATTAGTAAATTAATTAGGAAAGGTATTTTTGAGTTTTTTTTTTATCAACTAACTAACTAGTAAACTGCCTCGGTTTAAAGAGCGGCTGTCTGTGTTTGATACTTTTGGGCCATTAACAATTGCTCAAGAGCAGCCCGGATTCTGTATTTACGTTCAACTGAACAATAAGTCCTTATTAAACCGGAGATAATCTTCAATTAGCAACTAAAGTCGATTATACTTTTGTTTTCGAAATCATAATTACTGAGCTAAATATTTTATTAAAATCGAAACAAAAGTGACATATAGTTAAAGAACAGCAGTCAGCTTCACTTTTACAACGTTATTTTTAGTTTCTGCGTAACCTGAACATAGTTTGTTCAGAATAAGCAACTGAATCGATTTTTACACCATGTTATATTTTTTTCCCAAATACATTTAGAAATTGTTGCAGTGTGGTTACCGAGCGCACAATACAGCTGCCGGTAGATCATAGTAGATACTAGGCGCGTGCGCATAGCTGGACAGGGTCCCCTCTGCGCCAGGCCGGCTCACTGCGGGCGAGCTATATTTTTATTGGCACAACCAGTAAGATAGCAAGCTCATACCTTTGTGGTTTTTCATGATATCTTTTTTGGGATTTTGTAGAAGTTACCACCCACCAGACAAAGCCTTGCCGCCAAGCGATTTGTCGTGTTCCGGCATGATGTCTGGTGAAGCCGTGCGGAGGACGGGTCTGAGCAGTTGTGTTGCGATGTGTGCCGGATACGATGCGCCAAATGTTGTTGTGTTGGGAGTTTGGTCGTGGAGGGTCTTCAGATCAATCTCCCTTTGGCGCAGCATCGTTGGTCGTGTTGTTGTGTTTAACATTGCATCACCTCGCTCAACTGCCGTCTTCCTTCCTATTCGCTCAGTTTTCCTGAGTGAATAGGCTCTTAATAAACTAGCACGCTTTACCATCAACGATCGCATCAGGCGGGATTGCGGTCAAGCGCTAGTTTATAACTATTAAAAAAAAAAAACTTAAAAATACACGTCTTTCAGGTTGCGCATAAACAAAAAATAACGTTGAATAATGCCAAAAATTACATCTTCGAATCGTATCATGCTAATCGATTTTAGTTGCTAACCGTACACTCGTACCCAACCATTTTTCATTCAGTGTTGCTAGTTTTAAAAAATCTCAAACTATTTAAATAATATATTGCCTGTATTTTAAATAAAATTGTTAGTTAATTCTCAATTCTTAGCGAATTATTAAAAAAAATAACCTGCTGTTGTGTCGACTGGGTTATGATCTTATAATTATTTATTTTTATTTTGTGTAATATATTATTATTTTGTGTATCAATAAGGATCAATAAATAAAGTTTTCTTTTAATTACCGGGTTTTATTTTACTGTCCTCCCTTATTGTGTTTTTGCGGCTGACGAGAGAATGCGTTCTTTACACTGACTGTTTCATTCAAATATTTGATAAGTTTACCCTTATTAACCACTAGCTGCTGCCCGCGGCTTCGTCTGCGATCCAAGATGAAAACCTATGTCATTACCAGAGTCGAGATCTATTTGGTTGCCAAATTTCATTCTAATCCGTTAAACCGTTTTAGCGAGACACTAGCTTTCATAATATTAGTATTTATTTATTTTATTTTTGACGTGACAACGTCTATTAAATTGGTACGGCGTGGAGTCATTCTCGAAAACACCGTAACGGCCGAATCTGACGCCACACGGAGTCCACGCCTACTTTACCCCCACCCCTAGAGCGAATAGACGTTGTCACGTTCAAATATCGGCAGTAGACGGAGTTCTACAGACAACCAATTTTTTTACATCTTAAGGAAACTTACAGATAGAAGATAGTGAAAGAAGGCCAATTATGAGGTTCCACAGACAATATTAGGTTAACACACTAAATAGTAGAGTGCGTTTCATCTAAGAGTTCCCTTGACGTCATGTTGGCACTAATGCAAATTAGTGTGAGAGAGAAAGAGACGCAGAGTGCGTTTACCTTGTTTACGATAGTGACAAAAAATGAATGCCAACATGACGGCAAAGGAACTCTTAGATGAAACGCACTATAACATGTATTATACAGTGTGTCTATAAAGTCATGATAATAAATGAGGGCGTTGCGGTCGTGCATATAGCAACCCTGTATAGTGTGACTGAATTCATTTTGATACTAGCACATTATTTTGTTCTAGAAGCAAACCTGGTTTTAATGAAAACGACAAGACGCCTTTTTTAACTGGATAGAAAATATACAGAGTGGAGCTGACAATACGACAATAAATTAAACATTCTCAGTCTACCCATAAAAAATCATATAAATATGTATGGACATATATGTATGATTTTTTATGGTGATTTTTTTTTTATTTTTTAGTTTAGTCACAGGAAATTATTTTTCATTTTTCACTTTTTCTACATGATGTACATGTTGATAAGGAAGCGCTTACAGGTTAATGACCGCCGCATCCTGCGGTACAAAACTTTAATAATAATGGCGCGAAAAAGCAAGTCGATACAGCCTACAGGATCGCGCTGTCGCCGATCGGAGGTCAGTGAACCAATATATTTAAAGGATGTTCTATTCCGTTTGCAATTTTATGCCATTTAGTTTTTTTGCAATTTTATGTTTTTTTTTATTTTTGGTGCTAAGTGCCATACTTTTGTCCGGTCCGCTCTCTGCATGTCCTCGGTTATTCGGGAGACTTTTTGTACGCAGTACTTTTAATTCCTAGTTTGCGTTACTCGATACAGTTGTAAGCGATCTATTTTAACGGACAAAAATACCTCGTCTGCGCAGGTTATTCGACAAACGTGATAAGTTTTTGACAAAAAAGAAAAAATAGAAGCATGGGTGTACTTTTCCTCTAAATTTTGATGTAAAAATATTTGAGATCTGTCGTATTCTGAAAAAGAAAACAGCGAAATACGAAACGTCTTTTGGTCAATGTTTTTGTAGGTAAAATCTGCTTGAGCTGCAACTGTCCGTTTCGCACTTTACCGGGAGAAGTTGGAAGCAGCGCGTCAGCAATAGTTTCTTCTAATACCTATTTTCCAAATTCGTCGCTACTAGTCTTCTCTTAAACTCACTTAGGAATGTCCGAGGCATAACCGCGACAGATAAGACCTGGATATAAGTACAGGCATAACCTTGTCGGAAACGACCATTGCCGAAATTATGGCAGACAAGCACTTCAGGCCGTATCTGGAGCGGTTTTGCCTCAAGATCGCGAAAATAAGCATAGAGCGCAATAAAACAAGGTAGCAGCACAGCCAGCGCGCTGTTGGCGGGAGATGTAAGCAGTGGAAAGAAATATTGTGAAAATAGTTATAGATAAGTATGTAAATAATATAATATAAGTTGACTATGTACGATATAAAAAGTATGTAAATAGAAATAAGTATAAAAGTATATAAACAAAAAGATAGAACACGCATACGGGAAAAGAGCGACCCGTAAATGATTGACAGCCGCAAAAAATTATGAGCGGAGAGTTAAAAAAACTGCTAAACAAAAAAGACTAAAAAGATTTCTTGCCATGCAAGAAGGAAAGAAAGGCAAATTAAAAAAAAAAACTAACTTAGGTACCTACACAAACAAACAACTAGGTCAATGCCCAGAATAATGCGTCTGCAAAAATGGTAAGCTATAATATAAAGTCTTATTATCTAGGTACTTACATATTTATTGACATACAAAAAAGTACAGTCTATTCAACATCAATATCATAAAAGAATCAATCTTTCTATAACGCTAAGAGCTTTGTGGCCACTTCGATGCGGTACAACATTTCTACATTAGCTTAATATGAGCTAAATAGTCTGTACCACTTTACTTGCACTATTAGTAATGCAATCAATTTTAAGTACCTACCAACAGTTTTAGCTTATCGGTATGTCGATATACTCTTTACAAGCAGCCTGACGTAATTTTTGATGGCAAGCAGTGATGCAATCGTTGATGGTAAAGCGCGCTAGTTTATTAAGAGCCTATTCACTCAAAAAGAAACTGAGTGTCCACGACGAAACTCCAGACACAACAACATTTTGTGCATCGTACCCGGCACACATCGCAACACAACTGCTCAGACCCGTCCTCCGTACGGCTTCACCAGACATTATGCCAGAACACGACGAAGTGAGTGAGTGAGTGCACCTACAGCTTTTTTTACATATCTATACTAATATATAAAGCTGAAGAGTTTGTTTGTTTGAACGTGCTAATCTCAGGAACTACTGGTCCGATTTGAAAAAATCCTTTTGCTTTGGATAGCCCATTAATCCAGGAAGGCTTTAGGCTATATAACATCACGCTGCGACCAATAGGAGCGAAGCATAACTAACTCCACGCGAACGAAGTCGCTGGCGGCCGCTAGTAAATTATAAACCGTAAAAAATGCAATCGTAAAGCAAGCTAGTTTATTAGAGCCTATTCACTCTAGCTTTGAATACATTTGAATTGTAGTCCGACGGAAACATCGCCGCTGGAAAATTGTTCCAGTCCCTCGATGTACGCGGTATAAAGACGAGACGAAACACTTCAGTCGGGTCGTTGTGTCAACAACGTAAGGGTGGATACTCGCCGTGCGACGGACTGTCCGATGATGGAACGGAGATGGGGGAATTAAATCATGCAATTCCCTCGCACACTCTCCAAAATGCATCATATAAAACACCGACAGGCTGGCTACTCTTCGCCTGTGCTCCAGCTTTTGGGAGTTGAGATTTCCTCGAACCTAAATTTGGGCGGATTATTGAGTCCAAAGCCAACGTGACTGCTAGGAAACTGGGCGCTGTTGCAAAGATCCGGCGGTACTGCAACTCTATGACAGCTTCTAATGTTATACAAAGCGCATTATCAGTAGCAATGTGTTTCATTTTGACAGTTCAACAACATTCATTGCATTATTTACGTGGCTGAGGAGTTACATTTTCGAACATACGGAGCAATGGAATAACAATAAGCTTCAAAATGATTCCAATTGATAGTAATGGTGTGTTACACAATTAGGGTCCGTTCGTGTGTCCACATTTGGGCTGGTGCTGCAAAATGCCACAAAAATTGCCAAATTTTGGAATCGGTGGAGAGGTGTGCTAAGAGGCTTTAAGTAGGGATGTATCCAAGGTATGAAAATCAAAAAAATAATTAATCCGTCTTATAGATAATAAAAAAAATAAGACCCGTATTTTTTATTTTGTCGAAATTACCATAAATTACTGAGATATTGCGTATTAAAGTTACGGAGTGGGGGCTAATCATGCCTATATTCTGTATTATCTTCCTAAGTATTTGAATGAAAGAAGAAATAAAAAATACGTGTTTAATATTTTTTATAAATCTATCTGATGGACATTAAATATTTTTCATTAAATGTACCAAATGCGAGCCGTTTACCTACAGGAAATCATCATTATTATTTATTGTTAAATACTTTTTTATCAAAACTTTTTTGTATACGTAAAATATTGACAGAAACCTGTCAATGTCTCATGCCATCATCCTATTCTCATGAATAGGCTGAAAAACCAAGAAAATATGCAACAATAGAAAAATATCCCAATGGTCTAGTGTAATATTTTTAAGTGATGCTTTCCAATTAAATGTTTTACGTCTATAAGGTAATTGATATCTATGAAAGGGTTTTATCATTGCTAATTTCCACGCCCATAAAATGTATGAAAGCAGCTGTACGTTATAAAGTTTTTCGTGAACGGTCAGGGAATTGGAACTGAGTTAAAATTTCCATTCACAAAAAAAAAAACGGGTTAAAATTTACTTGAGCTTTGATTATATTTTTGTTAGGACAACCAAGTAGAATAGCAAGCAAATAACTTTAAGGTTTTTCATTACCTATGTCTTTTTGAGATTTTGCACATAGATTCTTTCCTTAAAAATACTGGACAAGTAAGTATTTCGGGTTTCGCATAAACAAAATATATTGTGTACACTTTAATACGTCTTATTGTGAGACAAAAATCATCAATGTTATTAATACATATTATAATTTGCAGACAGCAAATATGTTAATGAATTCAAAAGCAGAGAATCCGTATAGAATGATTATTTCGGGCACTTAATAGAAATGATTCATTTCAAATAGAAAATTTACACGATGATTTTAAATTAATAAAGAAAATATTAAAAAAATCACATGTAAGTATTAAACAATAAGTACCTAATCAAAAATAAATAATATTGAGGATAGAGCATCATCATCATCATCTCAGAGTTAATCCTAGTCGCATCCGAAGCTTTTATAGCTGCAGTGTGGGGCCCGCTTTACCAGTCTAACTGCTGTTTTGGCTAAACTTCGATATTTTCCGTGAAGCGACTGCCGTCTGATCTCCACAGCCCGAAGGAGATATTGAAGCATTGCAGTTAAATAAATTGTTGAACTTTTGAGGGCTCCAACAACCCGTAACGACTGCCATTAGATGTGCGTATGGCAACCGGGACCGGCTTAACGTGCTTCCCAAGAAAATATTACCAGTGCAAATATTCATATTCATGCATACAAATATATGCACTGCGCGGGGATAGAACTCGCGCCTCCCTGCGCAGCGGTCGCGTTCGCTACCGCTACGCCACGGAGGCTGTGTGTTGGGTTTAAGGAATACTATGTAAGTACATAGTTTTGCCTTGTTTCGATTCTGTGGTAATAACGGCATAAAAAGGATCCATACATTATTGACGTTTGCACGTCACTAAACTTAATTATCGTTTATAAATAAACACCATAGTGTTAAAGCGGTTTATTTATAAACCATTATTACAGTAAAGTGACGTTAATACATCAAAAATGTATGGCTAAACAGTCACTAATCCCTAGTTAACTTTAAGCAACTTTTATGAATAAGGCGGTATGTGTCTGCCAAGTTCCATCCAAACCCGTTCAGTAGTTTTGGTGTGAGAGAATAACAAACGTCCATATACAGGTTGTATCTGACATCGTAACGCAAACTTCGCGAAAAGGCTACACCGCATGCCACTAATAAAATTATGATAGTCATTTATATCGTTAATGAGCGGTTACAGAAATCACAGTGTTTAAAAAAATGTGTCGGCTCGGCCTTTGAACGTTGCAAGCGTGCTGCCGTGCGCGTTTATGGGTATGACGTTGACCCGTGATGTGAATTCTATTAAATCAGCTGATAGGATAGTTTTTCGAGTTTTTAAGTTAGCTTTTTGTGCAATTAGCGAATTAATTATTTTTTTCTTTAAAATCTTATCGGGTTATAAAAGTATAACAATTATGAACGGTCTAAAGTGAAAAAACAGCATATTATTTTTTTAAATCGAGAAAAAGCCGACGCAAAATTCCACCACTACGGGGTCAGAATCATGTACTGAAACCCTTTATACATCCACAAAAACTTTATATTAACTTTATATTTGTGCCCCGCGGTTTCACCCGCTAAAATATACATCCCGTGGAGAGTAGTGGTGATGACATAATGTACACAGTAAAGTGCCTCCAACAAGGTGGACCGATGACCTGCAGCCTTATCAGCGAACACATTTTTTTGAAATGATTGCGACTAGTTGGGATCGTTTGGACCGCAGTTGATATAATTTTAGTCTAAAATAATAATAATAATAATAATAATGAATAACTGGCAACACCGCAAACGTCAACACCATATTTTTTTATCAATTTAAGAAATAATATTTTATATCAGTTTTTCATTACGATTCTGTGAAATATTCAACAAAAACCGAAACCCAAACTTAAAGCAGTTTAAAATTTATATAAAAAGTGTTTTTAAACATATCTACAATGATAAAATTACCGAATCATTGGAGGTGACATCTGTCATGTCACCTCGGAAAATATATAATTATGCACAATACAACAACATAAGACAGTAAAATAAGTATGAAATGTTGACAAGATCTGCCGCTCGACGTGCACGCTCACCACCCCCGGATTCGTCGCCCAGCTCCGCCTCGCCGCCGCCGGTCTCCAGCCTCACTGTGAACGCTGTGACGACACCGGCCGCGGCAGTTGCGTCGAGCTCGAGCGACGAGTATTTCTCTCCGCCGACGTCGCCAACACCTGTACGTCGGCAGGGGAGAGGCCGGCCACCGAAGAGCTTGGGACTTAGGGGCCATCCGGCCCCGAGCCGGGTCCCCGCTGCCGGTGGTTGTGTGCAGCGCATGAGATGGACTCAGACAATGAATGAGAACGTCATGCGCGCATATTACGGGGCTACAGAGGGGGGAACTAACCTCACTGCGTACCGTGAAAGGATGCTGTCTTTGTTTCAGGCACTGGAACCAACTGTCAACGTCTCGGCCCAACGACTGTCGGATCAGGTGCGTGTCATCCAACGCAATCACAGGTTGGACGATATCGCGCTTGATAGGCTGCGCTCAGAGGTACTGAGCAACCAAATCGCCCCGACTCTGACCCAGACCGCGGCACAAGCGTCAATTATTGATGCTGTTCCGCCGCGGTCCAACCGTGTCGAAGAAGAGGACGATAGGGTTGAAACAGTAAGTAGCCAGTATAACGATCGACTGAGGAGCGCACTGGAGGATGCGTTCCGCGACTATAGATCCACTCCGACCAACCTTAGACCCCGGTTACCACGGCTACCTATGCACAAAAAAAATAGGGCGCTGGTGTGTGCTTTGGACTCGCAGCTCAAGAATTTTTTCGAGAGCAGCGAGGATCTCATTGATACACACTCGATCCTGTATTGTGCGGCTGTAGCGGCATGTCGATTAGCCAAAGTCAAGTTTCCAAATTATGACGAAGCTACTCGACCAAAACCAGCCGTACCAGCCTGGCAACGCAGAATCGAGCGTCGTATCGATGGGACCAGGGTACTCATCGGCAAACTATACTGCTTCAGGGAGGGCAATACTAGACCACGAGTGATGCGCTTTGTGAGACAGGCATTCTCGGGGACTGGTATCAGCCCTCGAGAATACATACATAATGTCACAGAGCGCATCGACTTCCTGAAGCAGAAAGTTTGTGCATGGGCGAGCCGTGTTCGGCGGTATAAGCGGCGAGTGGATAGATATACGCAGAATCGCATGTTCCAGAGCGATGAGAGGTGGGTATACAGAACTTGGGAGCGACCAGAACAAAACGAGGCTGACGTGTACCGCCCAGATGATGCCACCACAAGTGCATTCTGGCGCGGTATATGGTCGGTATCCGTTTGTCACACTGAGGGTGACTGGATACAGGATATCAAACAAGGGTGTGAAAACTTACCAGAAATGGATAGTATTTTCATAACATCATCAGACGTAGCCACAGCAGTCCGTTCGTTACCGAACTGGAAATCACCGGGACCGGACGGACTGCATAACTTTTGGTTAAAATGGCTAAGTAGTTCACACACTTGTTTGGCATCTCAATTCCAGTCATCCTTAGATTCTGGTTCGCTACCCCTGTTCTTAACAACTGGAATTACCCACCTGCTCCATAAATCAGGTAGCACCGCGGAACCCAAAAATTATAGACCGATCACTTGTTTACCAACGGTCTATAAAGTTCTTACATCCATTTTGAAAGCTAAAATAAACAAACATCTTGACAGCAACACCATCATGTCTGTCTCTCAAAATGGATGTAGGAGCGGGTCCCGTGGTACTAAGGAGCTACTCCTCATAGACATGGCCATCAGCCAACAGGTTCGCCGATCCCGCAAGGATCTCTCAACCTGCTGGATAGATTATAAGAAGGCCTACGATTCGGTGCCACATACATGGCTTTTGAGGGTGCTGGAGTTGTACAAGGTAAATACAACTCTACGCACTTTCCTTAAGTCGTGTATGGGGCAATGGAAGACAGTCCTTCGCTATCCAGGGAGTCGACAGATCCAGGGGAATGATGAACCTGTATGGATTAAGCGGGGAATATTCCAGGGCGACAGTCTGAGTCCACTATGGTTCTGCTTAGCTCTGAACCCTCTAAGCACACTGCTGGAGGATTCAGGTCTGGGTTATCGATTGAGGAGAGGCGGTCAGGTGATATCTCACCTTCTCTACATGGATGATTTGAAACTCTTTGCCCCCAATAAATTGCATCTGATGAAGCTACTGAATGTAACTGAAACTTTTAGTAGTGGCATCAGAATGGAATTTGGTGTGGACAAATGTGCAGTCATGCATGTAAAGGGGGGGGAGATTATGGAATCCGAGGGAATTACACTCCCAGATTCCATACACCTTAGATCCCTCTCCTCATTCGAGAGCTATAAATATTTGGGTATGTCGGAAGCGTTAGGTATCAATGATGCTGACATGAAGCAATCGTTGAAGGAGCGCTTCTTTGGTCGCCTGAAGAAGGTATTAAAAAGTCTTCTTTCGGGCGGAAATAAGGTGCGCGCCTTCAACGGGTGGGTCATGCCGGTTTTGATGTACTCTTTCGGCATACTTAAATGGACTCAGACCGAACTCGACGCCCTGGATAGAAGGGTCCGTACACTGCTGACAGCATACAGGATGCATCATCCACGATCATCGGTGATGAGACTGTATATTCCGCGGAAGTGCGGGGGTCGAGGCTTTTTAAATGCGAAGATCCTCCACAACCGAGAAGTATGCAGTCTCAGAGAACATTTTTTAAAAACCGTAGTGGGTATGCATCATGATGTGGTCACGGTAGACAAGGGGCTTACCCCGCTATCCATGGCGAAAGAGAACTGGCACAAGCCTATAATACTTACTACTGATGACCGCAAGATGATATGGCAAAGCAAGGAACTTCACGGGCGATTTTATCGGGCTCTTCATGAGCCCGATGTAGACTTCTTAGCCTCCGTATCCTGGCTACGATTCAGTGACCTTTTCGGGGAAACTGAAGGTTTCGTCTGTGCAATTATGGACGAAGTTATCTTAACGAATAGAAGAGAATAGACGAAGGACGGGACGATTGACGTGTGTCGGGCATGTCACCATCCGGGTGAGTCCATCAGACATATTATCTCTGGTTGTTCTCGTTTGGCTAATGGCGAGTATTTGCATAGGCATAACCAAGTAGCTAGGATTATCCACCAGCAACTTGCTTTGAAATATAAACTTGTGGATTCTGAGGTACCGTATTATAAGTATGTGCCCGACCCAGTTCTTGAAAATGGCCATGTCACGTTATACTGGGATCGGTCTATCATTACTGACAGGACTATTGTTGCAAATAAGCCTGATATAGTAGTGATAGATCGATTAGCGCGCCTCGCAATGATTGTCGATGTTACCATTCCACATGACGGGAATCTCGTGAAAGCTGAGAAAGAGAAGCAAATTAAATATCTCGACTTGGCGCACGAGGTTGTTGACATGTGGAATGTGAACTCGGCTGTCATTGTACCGATTGTCGTATCGGCCAATGGTTTGATAGCCAAGAGCCTCGACCAACATCTATTGAGGCTCTCGTTAGGCAGTTGGATCAAAGGCCTGATTCAAAAGGCAGTACTCCTCGATACGGCCCGCATCGTGAGGAGGTTCCTCTCTCTGGAGCCCTAACCACCGGTAGCTTGGACCCCGCTCCCGCCATCGGTGGAACACTATTTTTTATATTTTTAAATGTTTTTGTATGTTTTTATATAAATATTTAAAAATGTAGAATAATATGTATGTATAAAGAAATAAAGGGAATAATAATAATAATAATAATAATAATAATAATAATTTATTTATTTTCTCACCACAATACATGTTTACAGCTACCAATTATAAATTTAAGGTATACAATTTTCGTATTGTGGGAGACTGGTGCCTAAGCTAAGCTATATGCTTGTATTTCAGGACACCAGGTCTCCACCCCTAATTACATATAATGAGCCATAGATAGATATTAACAATCAGAAAAGTAATTCAAAATTATTGTGGTATTACAAAAATAAAATGGACAAAAAAGAATAAAATAACAAAAAATAAATGCAATAAAGGTAAGTGAGCAGCACGTAGGTGCATGTGTGAGTGAGTGAGTGGGTGAGTGAGTGAGTGAGTGGGTGAGTGAGTGAGTGTGTGTGTGTTCGCGTGTGTGTGTGCGTGTGTGTGTGCATGTGTGTGTGTGAATGTGATTGGGTAGAAGTGCGTGCGTATTGATATATACGAGTGCGTAAGCTATGTGTCATACTGGGCTGATGAGTAGTTTTTCCGTGTCGTCATAATTAAGGTCTTGTAGCCAGATCAAATAATATCAACTGCGGTCCAAACGATCCTAACTTAAGGTGAAAATCCTCGGGGGAGGCCATTGTCCAGCAGTGAACCTCTATAGGCGGACTAAGAAAGTGTGGTACATACAAAGTTTATAGAGAAAATATTGGCGTTTTTACCTATAATAATTCCCTTGTCGAAGTCAAAGTCACCGACATAGCTCTGCGAGTCGCTAAACTTAAGTGGCAATGGGCAGGGCACATTGCTTGTAGAACCGATGGCCGATGGGGCAGTAAGGTTCTGGAGTGGCGGCCACGTACTGGAAGACGCAGCGTAGGGAGGCCCCCAACAAGTTGGACCGATGACCTAGTGAAGGTCGCGGGAAGCCGATGGATGCGGGCAGCACAAGACTGGTCAGCGTGGAAAGCCTTGGGGGAGGCATTTGTCCAAAAGTGGATATCCATAAGCTGAAGAGAAACCCTTGTTTTAAAAAAGTTTAAATATAGATAATAAGTTAAGTGATAATGTTTAAGAATAGAAGTTTGTTTGCATGAACATGATTCTCGGTGGTAGGCCATAATATCGGCCGCCGGCAGAAGTTCCCACTCACCAGACAAAGTCTTGCCGCCAAACGATTCGTCGTGTTCCGGCATGATGTCTGGTGAAGCCGTACGGAGGACGGGTATGAGCAGTTGTGTTATGTTTGCCGAGTAGGTACGCTCAATCCTTCTCTGTATGAGAGGAGACCTGTGCCCAGCAGTGGGACGATAAAAAGGTTGATGATGATGATGATGATGGTGACATATGACTTTAGAAAAGTTGAATTGGTACTTGCCTGACCTGGAGTCGAACCCGCGCACTCATACTTGAGAGGCTGGTGTTTTAACCGTTAGGCCACCACGACTCGTTTGGTCGAAGTCATCTCATTTATGTCGTTAATGAACGGTTACAGAATTCACAGTGTTTAAAAAAAGTGTCGGCTCGGCCTTTGAACGTTGCAAGCGTGCCGCCGTGCGGGTTTTTAGGTATGACGTTGATCCCTGATGTGAACTCTATTAAATCAGCTGATTAGATAGATATAAGTCGTGGTGGCCTAGTAGTTATAAAAACATCTGCCTCTTAAGTATGAGTGCGCGGGTTCGATTCCAGGTCAGGCAAGTACCAATGTAACTTTTCTAAACTTATATGTACTTTCTAAGTATATCTTAGACACCAATGACTGATTACAAGGTGAAGGAAAACATCTTGAGGAAACCTGTACTTTAAGCCTGAAATCGCCAAGATCCTCATTGAGCAAGCGTGGTGATTACGCTCAATCCTTCTCTGTATGAGAGGAGACCTGTGCCCAGCAGTGGGACGATAAAAAGATTGAGGATGATGATTATAATGACATTTGACTATAGAAAAGTTACATTGGTACTTGCCTGACATGGAATCGAACCCTCACACTCATAATTAAGAGGCTGGTATTTAAACCACTAGGCCACCACGACTTTACTAGGCCAACATTTTCATATTTATATTCTGTAATCTATGTGGTGTACATAATAACTATTATATTTTATTCTACTTTTACATCAACAGCGAAAATCACACAAAAAACAAAAAAAAATTACATACTTTTATTCACTGAACGAAAAAAGGACACAATGAACTACACGGAAACTAAAAAACTCGACGAAGAATCGGCCAAAAAGATGAAAGAAGGAACAGGTCCTGTTGATGAGTGCATCTGTAGCCTTCTGTCACCACCAGATGCAGAGAGAAAAAGCATAGCCTCCTCTATTAAAAAGGCTCTTGCCTCTATCACGACAGGAATTCCGGGAAAAAAGAGAACAGAAAGTAATCGGATGCCGAGCATGGGGAGAGACGAAGGTTTTCCGAGCAAGAAGACAATGCAAAGGGAAGGGTCTGCCAAAAAGAAAAGGATTCTTCTCGGACCAGGAGGGGTCGATATTCCTATATTATATTCGAAAGAAGAACAGGCCAATAGTCCAGGTGAGGTATAATTGAGAAAATCGAAGTCATTTATTCAAATTGGGTTGAGAATCAGCGCCTTTTAAACGTCAATATTACATGAGACAGTCCCCAGAACGCGCTCGCCTTTCGCCACTTCCTAGTGCTTTCGCTGGGACGAAGAAGTGGCGGAGCAAACTCACCAGCAGCACAGCTATCTGTTGTGTTGCGATGTGTGCCGGGTACGATGCGCCCAATGTTATTGTGTTGGGAGTTTGGTCGTGGAGGGTCTTCAGATCAATCTCCCTTTGGCGCAGCATCGTTGGTCGTGTTGTTGGGTTTAACATTGCATCACCTCGCTCAACTGCCGTCTTCCTTCCTATTCGCTCAGTTTTTCTGAGTGAATAGGCTCTTAATAAACTAGTGCGCTTTACCATCAACGACTGCGTCACTGCTTACCATCAGGCGGGATTGCGGTCAAGCGCTAGTTTATAATTTTAATTAAAAAAAAATAGGCTCTTAATAAACTAGCGCGCTTTACAATCAACGATCTCATCACTGCTTACCATCAGGCGGGATTGCGGTCAAGCACTAGTTTATAATCATTAAAATCTAATATATAAAATTCTCGTGTCACGGTGTTCGGCTTTAAACTCCTCCGAAACGACTCGACCGATTTTGATGAAATTTTTTGTGCTTAACCGGTATCTATGAGAATCGGCCAACATCTATTTTTCATTCCCCTAAATGTTAGGGGTAGCCCACCCCTAATTTTTTTTTTATTTTTTAGACAAAATTTTTAATTTCTATTTTTGTATGATACAACATACAAAAATACATACAATCCCCAATTTTCACCCTTCTACGATCAACCCTTATTTTTTAATAGCCATTTTAGTAATTTAATCTATTATTTATATGGCAAAACAACGTTTGCCGGTCAGCTAGTATATATATATATATCTATAGTAATGAACACAAGAAAACAACAACAATGAAATTAAGTATTTACCATTTGCCAGTTAGCCACAATACTATGATGATTATGTAATTTTTCATATTTTATTTGGTCATGTGTTTACCTATCCTTTATTATCCTTATGGGTCGGACAGGGTTTTCTTTACATATTATGTACTTACGTTCAAACTGAAATGGATAAGACAAGCCTGTGGATATCACTTCCTGTAGTAGATTTATCTTACAAAGCGACATGCACTTTACTTGTGTCAACCAAGTGGATACGCGTGAAGACAAATGATAAATGATTTCATTTTATACACACACTTCTAACGGACACAAACACATCAACGATATTATAAAGTGTAGATGAGATCGGTGTTTCTTATCTGTTTGAGAGAAAAGCCGGTCGGTGGCAGGCCTCATCGGCTGCCGGCAGAAGTTACCACGCACCAGACAAAGTCTTGTCGCCAAGTGATTCCTCGTGTTCCGGCATGATGTCTGGTGAAGCCGTACGGAGGACAGTTCGGAGCAGTTGTGTTGCGATGTGTACCGGCTACGTTGCGCCAAATGTTATTGTGTCCGTGGAGGGTCTCCAGATCAATCTCCCTCTGGCGCAGCATCGTTGGTCGAGTTGTTGGGTTTAATATTGCATCACCTCGCTCAACTACTGTATTCCTTCATATTCATTCAGTTTTTTTGAGTGAATAGGCTTATAATATACTAGCGCGCTTTACCATTAACGATTGCATCACTGCTTGCCATCAGGCTGGATTGCGGTCAAGCACTAGTTTTAAATAATTATAAAAAAGACCGAAACAAATTCGGAAGTCACTGTTCCTTTTAAAATCCAAAATAGTAACTTCGTAATATGTTATCAATAGCAATGGGATTTATTTTGACAGTTAAACTACATTCATCTCGTTATTTACGTTGTTGAGTAGACACATTTTGGAACATATGGAGCAATGGAATAGCAATAAGCTTCGAAATGATTCCAATTAATAGTAATAAAGTGTTACGCATTCAGGGTGCTGGTCGATCTATCAGGGGCCCTAGTCTTCTATTACAATAGTGTCAGAATGGTCGTACAATGATCTCATAATTATCGATTATGCCAAGTTTCGTAATCTACTAACAAAACGGCGTCATTATGAGTTTCCAGTGTTCAATCACTCACTGACACTCCACTCCATATTAATAAATGCAGCTGAAGGTAACGGTAACTTTTACATATACGGAGCCTGTATGTACTACAGACGACAGCACATTAAGCTAATCCGTCAGATTTCCTTATTAGAATTTCAACTTTATCTCTAAGGCATTAAGGCCCAAGGTTTTTTGAAATATTTGACAATTCGGGCAATTTGACCTTTTTTTTTGTTATCGCAGGGGAAACCTTCCAAAGGCCCCTGGTCCTTGGGGATAGGAGCAGGGAGTGTGGGATTCTTACCTCACTAAAACCACCCCGGTGTCACCATTTGCACATAGCAGGGGCACCGTTACCTCTCAAAAGACCAATCCGGAGCCCCTGCCGTGCAACGCCTGTTAGGGCACATCTCTGGGGAGGCTGTAAAGGAGTCTCCCCGAACCCAGCTATGTAAGACAACACATGACCACTGTGCGCCGCCTTCCCTGAAGTCGCTCAGTGGGCCGGCTGAGTCCCCGCTCTAATCGCCCGCGACCTCCAGGTCCCGCCTGTCTTAAATGATGCAGTAGGGGTTTCCGCTTGCTAGGCGCCAAGGCGGTTGCGTCCTCCATGCCTTCTTCTCCGAGCGGGTACGGCTCTCTCACGATACCGCTCGACAGCCTCCTTCTGGACCATCACAGTTTCACAGAAGGAGGCGACCGGGTAGTTTGACCTGCTGTCTTCCATATACTTGCTTGGTTACCACAAGAAAAGCGCGCGTCATTTTATAACATAAATGTAATACAAAAATTGACATTAGAGTTTTGAGTTCCTTTCCTTTTTCGACTTTCATTAGTTACAATTGGACTTTTAATCCCTTCCAGGGATATACTCGACTAAAGAGGTGGTGAGACGCAAAGGCTCGTGCGGTAAATGCGGATGTGACAAGGAAAATATCGTTTTGAAGCATTCATTTGCCAACATCCGCATCAGTAGCCCTGACGTATCCAGCATATGCCCGTGTCCTACCAACTGTTTGCCAGGTAACATTACCTCCAAATATTACTTAAATACCCCCTTTTTTGCGGATGGGAAATCATTAAAAGACATCTCCCTCTCTGGATAGAGTGGAAGGGCATATCAGGCTTTTACTGACTAAAACAAATTCAATGCTTTTCCCCCATCAAGCAAAAGTGCTCAACGTTTTCACTTCAATAACTACAAACTTCTGCTAATCTTCAACTAAAGTAGGCATAATCCATACTAATATTATAAATGTGAAAGTGTGTTTGTTTGTTTGTTTGTCCTTCCTTCACGCCGTAGCTAAGCAATCAATCGACCTGATTTTTGGCATACAGTTAGTTGAAAAGAAGGAGAGTAACATGGGCTACTTTTGGTCCTAAAAAACATCAAGTTCCCAAGGGAGATTACTGGAATATTTGTATGTGTACACCAAATATCCTAATATTATAAATCGGAAAGTGAGTTTGTTTGTTTGTTTGTTCCGCTTTCACGCCGTAACTACTAAGCCGATTGTTTTGAAATTTTGCAGACGTAAACTTAGAAGTCCGGATTAAATAATAGGGTACTTTTTTATTCCGGAAAAAAAATATATTCACGAGGGAAATCTAAAAGCGCGATATAACCGATCTCCACGCGAGCGAAGCCGCGGGCGGAAAGCTAGTAATGACATAAATCTACTGCAATCTATTACAGAGAAAGCCAGGCTCGCAATGAACAACATAAAAGTAACCGTAGAACGAGTGACCATAGATCCGGACAGTGAAAACTCGGAGACAAGCCTCCATCACCATAGAGAACCGAAAATATTGAAGGAACCTGTTATGTCTGATAAGAAGTCTGTTAGCAGCCTTATTAATGCCCAATATGAGACAGATGAGGATAAGCTTTATAATTAATAAACCATAGACCTATAGAAATATAGAGTAGAGATAGATCTATAGAAATTATATTAAAGAAACTGATAATCAAGATTGTGAAGTAAATTTGACTCTAACCACGCGCCAGCTATTTTTTATAAATTTGCCACTGCAACACGATTCCATTGGCATTGTGAATATGAAAGTGTGTATGAAAATAAAAAAAAAATAATAATAATTAGTCTGTCGTCTAGATAATAAAAAAAATTAAGACCCGTATTTTTTATTTTGTCGAAGTTACCAAAATCGACTGAGATATAGCGTATTAAAGTTACGGAGTGGCGGCTAATTACGTCACGCCGTGGTATATTTTGTACCACGGCATGACGTCATGCGACATTTCAAATCAGTATATATAATCAGTAATATATCTTCCTAAGTATTTGAATGAAAAATAAAAGATACGTGTTCAATATTTTTTATTAATTTATCTGATGGACATTAAATAATTTTTTAGGATACAACCCATTTATCTTAGTCGTCTCGTATTGGAATGGTGATAGAATGACATTGGCGTATTGGCATTATTATAAGACCCGTTAGTAAAAACGATTTTCTAAAAACTTGACTTTTTTTTACTTTTCTACTCAATTTGAACATTTATTAATATGGAGCAGAATATCAGTGATTAACCACTGGAAAGTTATAATGACGCCATTTTGTTAGTAGATTACGAAACTTGTCAAAATCAATCATTATGAGAGCACTGATTGCCCATTCTGACACTACTGTATTAGCAGAGTAGAGCCCTATGTATTACAGCTTTTTCGCAGTTTAAATCGCAAATAGGGATCCAAGCAGCAATCCAACGTCAACCTTATTGAAACGAAAATAAAGGTAATTTTAACAGTGATCTTCTTAGCGTGTCGATAGCAAGCGTGGCAACGGGTTTATCGCCAATACCAGAGTCCATTAGTTGAAGTTGAGCAAAGAGGCCACAACAACGTAATGAACATTTCTCCAATGAGATAAAAAGAAATTGAACTCGGGCGAATTTTTCGAAATAAGTGCGTTTGCAAGCGACCAACACATTGAAGATATGTGAGGCTGGCGTAATTTGCTATTTAGGTATTTAGTTATATCAATTAATCAATCATTGAGAGTGCATATTTAATTATTGCCCTCCTAAATACTTAATTCCAAAGCCCATTCTTCTGAAATTAGCAATAAAGTACGAAAAATTCAAGATTTCGTATTCGGATAAGATTAATGACACATGATAACCTATTTTTTATAACATTATAATATGAAGAAATGTACTTTCCCATTGATATTTTAGAAAATATAGATCAATGTTAATAACTTTTTCTGCATTTTACTTTTAATAACACGATTTCAAAGCATAGCGTAGTTAGCAACGCCATTTCTCATCATTTCAAATGTTCAAAAACTAATTGCGGTCCCATCCCAGTGACAAACAAATGTCAGAAACTTGTCAAAATTTGGGGAATTTAAAAGCAGTTTTTGATAGATTGAGACTTAAACTGAGCACGGTCACAAACTTCATCATCATGATTTCAGCCGAAAGACGTCCACTGCTGGACATAGGCCTCCCCCAAGGATCTCCACGAAGACCAATCCTGTGCCTACCGCATCCTGTGGTTTCCCGCGACCGGTCGGCGGTCCACCTTGTTGGGGGGCCTACCCACGCTACGTCTTCCAGTGCGTGGTCGCCACTCGAGAACCCGTCGGCCCCATCGGGCATCGGTCCTAAGGGCAATGTGCCCGGCCCACTACCACTTAAGTGTAACAATTCTGCGGGCTATGTATATACTCTCGTTCTTCTGTGGATCTCGTGATGACGCAGTTACCAAGCTTACGAGTATTTTTTTTTATTATTATTAAAAACTAGTGCTTGACTGCAATCCCGCCCGATTGTAAGCAATGATGCAATCATTAATGGTAAGGCGGTGTTTCTGTCAGACTCCAATTTAAGTGTTTTCAAGGCTAGGACGATTGCATCACTGTTTACTATCAGGCGGGATTGCGGTCAAGCGCTAGTTTATAATTACAAAAAAAAAGAGTTCCATTTTGACTGAATAAGCAAAAAAATAAATTCGAAACCAAAGTGACATATGATAAAAGAACAGTCCTCTGGTTCACTCTTCTATTAGTTTCCGGGGTTAATTTAAAAATGCCAAAAAGTGCATTATCAAATCATATCATGAATCATTATCGAGCTTGATTGCTAACCATGAACTTCTGCCCAATCCTTCGTGAAAACAAAACGTGATGTTATGTTAATATTAAAACTCTATATTTTCTTTCACTATCAGCAAAGAAAACTATTAAGCATAGCAAGAAAACAGTGCGGTTACTGCAAGAGACGTTTTTAATCAACTGAATAAGAAAATATGTGATTATAAAAATATTTATTTCGTGTCTTGAAGAATACCTACTACATTACAGTTCAAATATTAAATTGAGGAGGAACACGAAACAAAAAAATAATTAACAATACAACAATTCACCTTGTTGAAAGTTATTTAATATAAGTCAGACATTTAGGTTAAATTCTATTTTGCATTGTGAATAATAATTCAAGCGCAGGCTTGAATGCGGCTAGCAGTGAGCAGCTTGCTGTAAGGACCAGGCCCGGGTCAAAATCAAAATCAAAAGTCATTTATTCAAATTAGGCTGAGAATCAGAACTTTTTGACGCCCGCCTTTCGCCACTTACTAGTGCTTTCGCTGGGAAGAAGAAGTGGCGGAACAAACTTACCAGCAGCACAGCTGTCAGTTCATTTAAAAAAAAAAAAACACATGACTTTATACAATGCTATGTAGGTCCACAAGCAAGGTCAATGGCACGATGTTCCATTTGAAATGAAATGAAATGAAATCATTTATTAAGCAAGTAAGATCACCGATCATTTTTACACGTCATGTTTTTTTTTTTTTTTTTTTTTTTTAACTAGATGAAGCCGGCTGTTCCTAACTGACTACCTCTGAGAAGAAATAACCGAAACAAACTCAGGGATCATCGTCTTTTTTGAAGTCCAGACATTAAAAATGAGAATGTTTACAATAATTTACCTTATAATTACGCATATTGCTTAATAACAGTGCTTAACAGAGCGAGCAGCTTAGTCCCAAGCTTTTTTGTCTTCTAAATAATCTGTGATTTTATAATACCCCTTTTTGCAAAGCTTGGCCTTTATATAGTTTTTAAATCGTTTAATGGGTAAGTTTCGAATGTCCATGAAAAGCTTGTTGTAAAAGTGTATACATTGACCCATTAACGAGAGAGAGGAGCGACTCAAAGAGATGTCAGCACTTCAGTACTGATATCTCTTTGAGCATCACCTGCCAGGGCTGAGGGTTACTCGGAAGAGATGCCGTGATCCCTGGCGCACTTGGCAAGTGAAGAAAACGGGTGGGTTATACTCAGTAAAAGTCTGACACGCCCTTCCGTTTCGCCTAGAGCGGCAGTGGTCATATGATGATTTCCCACCCAAAAAAGGAACTTTTTGATGTGACAACATCCTATAACTCGATGGAGCCGGCTGCACGCGCGAAAAAATCACGACTCATGCGGCGTTACCCTGTTCCATTTAAGGCTTGAAGTGCAAGCGGATTTTTTTTTATTAGTCAGACGGGAAAACCTCAACAGATTTTTTTTAAATTAAAATTATAAACTAGCGCTTAACCGCAATCCCGCCTGATGGTAAAGCGCACTAGTTTATTAAGAGCCTATTCACTCTAGCCTTGAAGACACTCAAATTGTAATCCGACGGAAACACCGCCGCTGGCAAACTGTTCCAGTCCCTCGATGTACGCGGTATAAAAGAGGAGGCGAAACGCTTCGTCCGGATCGTAATGGTGTTAACAACGTAAGGGTAGAAACTAGCCGTACGACGGGTCGTCCGATGGTGGAACGGAGATGGGGGAATTAAATCATGCAATTCCTTCGCACACTCCCTAAAATGCATCCTATAGAAGACCGAAAGGCTGGCTACTCTACGCCTGTGCTCCAGGCTTTGCAGACCGTCTCGAGTTAAGTCTGGTCGGTCGGTGGGATTGCGGTCAAGCGCTGGTTTATAATTTATAAAAAAAAACGCATCAACGATACAGGAGAAATTACTAGTGTGGGGCAACGTTTATTAAAAACTAGCTCGCCGCTGCGGATCTCCTCTGATCAGGGGGGAGGAGGGGGAGTGAGTTATTTAACTCCCCCCGCGCCGTTTAACAGAGGTGTGCGTGGACCAACCTACCTATGCCAACAAGAGAAAAGACGACATACGATGTGGAGGCTACAATAAACAATTAGTCCACTCAATAAAGAAGTTGTACAGTACGTGAGCGGGGTCCTAAGTGATTCATTCTGAAAAACTTGTTCAGCGTGCTTTAGTACTGAACATATTGTCTTACGTAATTGAACCGTGGTCGCTCACCCTGGAGCTCATATGAAGGCTCAAAGCCACACAAAGGGCAATGGAAAGAGCTATGCTCAGAGTTTCTCTGCGCGATCGAATTAGAAATGAGGAGATCCGCAGAAGAACCAAAAGAAGCCAATGGATGCAGGCAGCACAAGATTTTAGATCGGTCATCGTGGAAAGCATTGGGGGAGGCGTTTGTCCAGTAGTGGACCGTGGACCAGTAGTGGAGTGTGTATAAGCTGAAGAAGAAGAAGATATTTACTTACTAAAAGCTCTGACGTCTAGGAGATGAGCTGGAGTGGGGGAATCTAGAACCTGCTTTTTGAAGTTAATAAAATAATATACAATTTTGGTTTTCATTTATTTGTCATGAAAGAGTACGGAGGACGGGTCTGAGCAGTTGTGTTGCGATGTGTGCCGGGTACGATGCGCCTAATGTTATTGTGTTGGGAGTTTGGTCGTGGAGGGTCTTCAGATTAATCTCCCTTTGGCGCAGCATCGTTGGTCGTGTTGTTGGGTTTAACATTGCATCACCTCGCTCAACTGCCGTCTTCCTTCCTATTCGCTCAATCTGAGTGAATAGGTTCTTAATAAACTAGCGCGCTTTACCATCAACGATCGCATCACTGCTTACCATCAGGCGGGATTGTGGTCAAGCACTAGTTTATAATTATTAAAAAAAAAAAAAAAAAAGTAGAAGTGCGCCATTAAAGTTTGCCCAAGGAAATGAAATGAAATGAAATCGTTTATTAAGCAAGTAGGATCACCGATCACTTTTTAGGAAACGCCGCGGACATCAAACCGAATGAAAATAAAAATTCGATCCAGCCTTCCCTTGCTGTTCCAGCGACGCCCTAAGCCGAGGTTCGTACCCCACAGGGGGTGCCCTTAGCGTGTAAGCGCTTAGTTTTTAGTTGCCATGGCTGGAGGCTTTAAATTCATTTAAGGCAGCCACAGGATAGTCCGGTTAAGTAGTCACGACCTCTCAAAGTCAATTACGAGATGCCATATCAAAAAAAAACCGATCACTTTTACACGTCATGTTTTTAGCCGGCATTTCCTAACTGACTACCTCTGAGAAGAAATAGTCGAAACAAACTCGGGGATCATCGTCTTTTTTCAAGTCCAGACATTTAAATTGAAAATGTTTACAATAATTTACGTTATAATTACGCATATTGCTTAATAACAATGATTAACAGAGCGAGCAGCTCAGTCCCAAGCTTTTTTGTCTTCTAAATAATCTGTGATTTTATAATACCCCTTTTTGCAAGATGCTACTGGATGAGGTGTAGTATACTAGGGATTGGCACTATTGACAGCTCTTTTTCTCTAATTATAAGCTACTCCTTAACCGCACTCCCGCCTGATTGTAAGCTGTAATGTAATCGTTTAAAGGTCGCTTGTTTATTAAGAACCAATTCACTATAGCCTTGAAGACACTTTTGGCGTTTTGACAACATTTTGACGTTTGCACGTTACTTAACTTTAATTATCATTTATGAATAAACCCCTTAAACACTATACTCTAGCCTTGAAGACACTTAAATTGTAGTGCGATGAAAATACCGCCGCTGGCAAATTGTTCCAGTCCCTCGATGTATGCGGCATAAAAGAAGAGGCGAAACGCTTCGTTCAGATTGTTTTGGTGTTAACAACGTAAGGGTGGAAACTCGTAATACGATGGGTCCACATGAACTAATTTTGAGTATTACTATCTAAGAATAAATGTGAAAAACAATAAAAGTATTGAGTATTGATGGGAGAATTATATTATGCAATTCCCTCGCACACCTTTGCGTTTATAATCTCGTGATGACGCAGTTACCAAGCTTACGAGTATTTTTTATTATTATTATTAAAAACTAGTGCTTGACTGCAATCCCGCCCGATTGTAAGCAATGATGCAATCACTAATGGTAAGGCGGTGTTTCTGTCAGACTCCAATTTAAGTGTTTTCAAGGCTAGGACGATTGCATCACTGTTTACTATCAGGCGGGATTGCGGTCAAGCGCTAGTTTATAATTACAAAAAAAAAGAGTTCCATTTTGACCGAATAAGCAAAAAAATAAATTCGAAACCAAAGTGACATATGATAAAAGAACAGTCCTCTGGTTCACTCTTCTATTAGTTTCCGGGGTTAATTTAAAAATGCCAAAAAGTGCATTATCAAATCATATCATGAATCATTATCGAGCTTGGTTGCTAACCATGAACTTCTGCCCAATCCTTCACGAAAACAAAACGTGATGTTATGTTAATATTAAAACTCTATATTTTCTTTCACTATCAGCAAAGAAAACTATTAAGAATAGCAAGAAAACAGTGCGGTTACTGCAAGAGACGTTTTTAATCAACTGAATAAGAAAATATGTGATTATAAAAATATTTATTTCGTGTCTTGAAGAATACTAGGTACATTACAGTGCAAATATTAAATTGGGAAGGAACACGAAACAAAACATTAATTAACAATACAACAATTTACCTTGTTGAAAGTTATTTAATATAAGTCAGACATTTAGGTTAAATTCTATTTTGCATTGTGAATAATAATTCAAGCGCAGGCTTGAATGCGGCTAGCAGTGAGCAGCTTGCTGTAAGGACCAGGCCCGGGTCAAAATCAAAATCAAAAGTCATTTATTCAAATTAGGCTGAGAATCAGAACTTTTTGAACATCAATATTACATAAGACAGTCCTCTAAAACGCCCGCCTTTCGCCACTTCCTATTGCTTTCGCTGGGAAGAAGAAATGGCGGAACAAACTTACCAGCAGCACAGCTGTCAGTTCATTTAAAAAAAAAACACATGACTTTATACAATGCTATGTAGGTGTAGTAATGAATACAAGAAAACAATGTCCAAGAAGGAAGGTCAATGGCACGATGTTCCATTTGAAATGAAATGAAATCGTTTATTAAACAAGTAGGATCACTGATCACTTTTACACGTCATGTTTTTTTTTCATTTGTTTTTAACTAGATGAAGCCGGCATTTCCCAACTGACTACCTCTGAGAAGAAATAGCCGAAACAAACTCAGGGGTCATCGTCTTTTTTCAAGTCCAAACATTAAAAATGAGTATGTTTACAATAATTTACCTTATAATTACGCATACTGCTTAATAACAATGCTTAACAGAGCGAGCAGCTCAGTTCCAAGCTTTTTTGTCTTCTAAATAATCTGTGATTTTATAATACCCCTTTTTGCAAAGTTTGGCCATAGTTTTTAAATCGTTTAATGGGTAAGTTTCTAATGTGAAGCTTGTTGTAAAAGTGTATACATTGACCCATGAACGAGTGAGCGGAGCGCCTCAAAGAGATCACAGCACATCAGTACTGATATCTCTTTGAGTATCACCTGCCAGGGCCGAGGGTTGCTCGGAAGAGATGTCGTGATCCCTGGCCCACTGGCAAGTGAAGGAACATGGGTGGGTTTTAGTCAGTAAAAGTCTGACACGCCCTTCCGCTTTGCCAAGAGCGGGAGAGGTCATATAACGTTTTCCCACCCAAAAAAGAAACTTTTTGACGTGACAACATCTTATAACTCGATGGAGGCGACTACACGCAAGAAAAAAACATGACTCATGCGGCGTTACCCCGTTCCATTTAAGGCTTTAAGTGCAAGCAGGTATTTTTTTTTTTTATTAGTCAGACGGGAAAACCTCAACAGATTTTTTTTAAATTAAAATTATAAACTAGCGCTTAACCGCAATCCCGCCTGATGGTAAAGCGCACTAGTTTATTAAGAGCCTATTCACTCTAGCCTTGAAGACACTCAAATTGTAATCCGACGGAAACACCGCCGCTGGCAAACTATTCCAGTCCCTCGATGTACGCGGTATAAAAGAGGAGGCGCATCGCTTCGTCCGGATCGTAATGGTGTTAACAACGTAAGGGTAGAAACTAGCCGTACGACGGGTCGTCCGATGGTGGAACGGAGATGGGGGAATTAAATCATGCAATTCCTTCGCACACTCCCTAAAATGCATCCTATAGAAGACCGAAAGGCTGGCTACTCTACGCCTGTGCTCCAGGCTTTGCAGACCGTCTCGAGTGAAGTCTGGTCGGTCGGTGGGATTGCGGTTAACCCGGCGTCTGTATGGTAGAAAATTGTTACACCGACTGTCAAGTGGGTCAAAATTACCCTGAAATGTAGAAGCCTTTATTTTGTTGAACTTTAAATATATAATAAATATATGAGTATATTTTAGTTAGAACACTAATTTTAAGGTTATGCAGCAGAAATAAAAGGCAATTTAACTAATCGTAGCATCTTTGTTTGAGTTATGAAAAAACATACAAAAATAATCAACAAAAATAGACATCCTCAGTCTCGTTACTATAAAATAACATAAATGTTCACTTATAATCTTACAATTATCGTTTTGGTGTAGTTGAAAACGAGATCTTTCAAACTTAAATCAAAATAAAAATAAAACAGTCCTAAGTTAGTCTCATTCTTGCAACATATCACAGCACTCTTTGCAGTACGGAACAATATGTTCGGGACAAATAAACTTGTGACAGTTTGTGCATGTGTGCGTCGTTTTGCGATCTTTTTTGGCTGGGCAAACTTGACACCTTTTCCGTACACCTTGTACTTTTGCAGGTGGCTCCTCAGATGGTTCTCCATCAAGAAAATCTCTGATTCTCTTTCGCGTTTCTCTCGGCAACTGCACGACGTCTTGGCGAGTATTCAAGTGGTTATTTACGAGAGCAAGGCCTAACTTTTTGAGGAATTGGCGCCGTTTTACAATTTGATTATTATTTTTATTATGTATTATATATGCATTTATTGCAGACATATTCAGCACAGCATAAAATATTGTTTTAGGCCATTTCTTCGTGTTACGGCTAACGTTGTATGTGGAACAAAGTTCGTCAGCAACATCAACCCCGCCTTTAGTCATATTGTAAAAGGTGTTAATTTCAGGTTTACGCTTTTCTGCTGTCGACTCATCAATTGTTGCATCATGGTGAAGACTGGACATAAGTAATACCACTTTTTTTTTTTTTTTTAGGGATATGAGATACAATCGTAACATCATTTTGGAAGCTCGCTTTCTGACGAAATTCCACTTTTCTCTGAATCAGATTGCTCTAAAATTGCTAAAATACGCTGCCGCTCACATTCATCACGATCCATTTTAAATTATAACCTACAAATAACAGAATACGGAAATTATAATCTTTTTACACTAACTACTAAAATGGCGCATAATTGTTACATTGACTGTATAGTTGGGTCATATTTACCTTTTTGACGTTTGCGCACGTGTAACTCCCGGTGCAGTCGCACGACAACTAAACTGTGGCATAAAACAAGAAAGGTGATGTCTTAACTCCAGCTACTGAGAAGTACGGCAACGTCGCGTTAGATTCTTAAAAGATACAAACAATTGAAAATTGCGCGGGTCATATTGACCCAACCATACAGACGCCGGGTTAAGCGCTGGTTTATAATTTATAAAAAAAAACGCACCAACGATACAGGAGAAATTCCTAGTGTGGGGCAACGTTTATTAAAAACTAGCTCGCCGCTGCGGATCTCCTCCGATCAGGGGGGAGGAGAGGGAGTGAGTTGTTTGACTCCCCCCACGCCGTTTAAGAGAGGTGCGCGTGGACCAACCTACCTATGCCAACAAGAGAAAAGACGACATACGATGTGGATGCTACAATAAACAATTAGTCCACTCAATAAAGAAGTTGTACAGTACGTGAGCGGGGTCCTAAGTGATTCATTCTGAAAAACTTGTTCAGCGTGCTTTAGTACTGAACATATTGTCTTACGTAATTGAACCGTGGTCGCTCAACATGGAGCTCATATGAAGGCTCAAAGTCACACAAAGGGCAATGGAAAGAGCTATGTTCAGAGTTTATCTGCGCGATCGAATCAGAAATGAGGAGATTCGCAGAAGAATCAAAAGAAGCCGATGGATGCCGGTAGAACAAGATCTTAGATCGGTCATCGTGGAACGCGTTGGGGGAGGCGTTTGTCCAGTAGTGGACCGTGGACCAGTAGTGGAGTGTGTATAAGCTGAAGAAGAAGAAGATATTTACTTACTAAAAGCTCTGACGTCTAGGAGATGAGCTGGAGTGGGGGAATCTAGAACCTGCTTTTTGAAGTTAATAAAATAATATACAATTTTGGTTTTCATTTATTTGTCATGAAAGAGTACGGAGGACGGGTCTGAGCAGTTGTGTTGCGATGTGTGCCGGGTACGATGCGCCTAATGTTATTGTGTTGGGATTTTGGTCGTGGAGGGTCTTCAGATTAATCTCCCTTTGGCGCAGCATCGTTGGTCGTGTTGTTGGGTTTAACATTGCATCACCTCGCTCAACTGCCGTCTTCCTTCCTATTCGCTCAATCTGAGTGAAAAGGTTCTTAATAAACTAGCGCGCTTTACCATCAACGATCGCATCACTGCTTACCATCAGGCGGGATTGTGGTCAAGCACTAGTTTATAATTATTAAAAAAAAAAAAAAAAAAAAAGTAGAAGTGCGCCATTAAAGTTTGCCCAAGGAAATGAAATGAAATGAAATCGTTTATTAAGCAAGTAGGATCACCGATCACTTTTTAGGAAACGCCGCGGTCATCAAACCGAATTAAAATAAAAATTCCATCCAGCCTTCCCTTGCTGTTCCAGCGACGCCCTAAGCCGAGGTTCGAACCCCACAGGGGGTGCCCTTAGCGTGTAGTCGCTTAGTTTTTAGTTGCCCTGGCTGGAGGCTTTAAATTAATTTAAGGCAGCCACAGGATAGTCCGGTTAAGTTGACTACTTACCTTTCAAGGTCAATTATGAGATGCCATATCAAAAAAAACCGATAACATTTACACGTCATGTTTTTAGCCGGCATTTCCTAACTGACTACCTCTGAGAAGAAATAGCCGAAACAAACTCAGGGATCATCGTCTTTTTTCAAGACCAGACATTAAAAATGAAAATGTTTACAATAATTTACGTTATAATTACGCATATTGTTTAATAACAATGCTTAAGAGAGCGAGCAGCTCAGTCCCAAGCTTTTTTGTCTTCTAAATTATCTGTGATTTTATAATACCCCTTTTTGCAAGATGATACTGGATGGGATGTAGGATACTAGGGATTGGCATTATTGACAGCTCTTTTTCTCTAATTATAAGCTACTGCTTGACCGCACTCCCGCCTGATTCTAAGCTGTAATGCAATCGTTTAAAGGTCGCTTGTTTATTAAGAACTAATTCACTATAGCCTTGAAGACACTTTTGGCGTTTTGACAACATTTTGACGTTTGCACGTCACTTAACTTTAATTATCATTTATGAATTAACCCCTTAAACACTATACTCTAGCCTTGAAGACACTTAAATTGTAGTACAAGGAAAAAAACGCCGCTGGCAAATTGTTCCAGTCCCTCGATGTATGCGGTATAAAAGAAGAGGCGAAACGCTTCGTTCAGATTGTTTTGGTATTAACAACGTAAGGGTGGAAACTCGTAATACGATGGGTCCACATGAACTAATTTTGAGTATTACCATCTAAGAGTACATGTGGAGAAAAATAAAATTATTGAGTATTGAATATTGATGGGGAATTAAATCATGCAATTCCCTCGCACACCTTTGCGTTTATAACCACTACGACCCGGACGAAACGTTTCGCCTCTTTTTTATACCGCGTACTTCGAGGGACTGGAACAATTTGCCAGTGGCGGTGTTTCCGTCGGACTACAATTGTAGTGTTTTCAAGGCTAGAGTAAATAGGCTCTTAATAAACTAGCGCGCTTTACCATCAGCGATTGCGTCACTGCTTACCATCTGACGAGATTGCAGTCAAGCGCTAGTTCATAATTTAAAATAGATAAATAAACGGAATAATAATAAAATTAAAAATAATATTTTTCTTCATTTCTTTTTACAGAAATAAACAAAACGCAATTCTCTACGCAACATAATACGACCTTTCAAAACTTTGAAAGTGTTTGATTCCGTTTGCTTATTATTGTGTTCATGAGGCTTCTTTTCGAGTTCTGACTACCCCTCTTCAGATTACAGGTTGAAGATCAAGTATGGCTTTATTACACCGACAAGATTTTTATAAAGATCTCTTTAAATACTTTTTTTTTTAAATGTAAACTAGTGCTTGTAAGCACAGATGCAGTCGTTGACGGTAACGTGCGCTAGTTTATTAAGCCCATTCGGACTAAGGCGGCAGGTGAGCGAGGTGATGCATCGTGAACCCAACAACACGACCAACGATACTGCGCCAGAGGCAGATTGATCTGAAGACCCTCCACGACCAAACTCCCGACACAACAACATTAGGCACACGTCGCAACACAACTGCTCAGACCCATCCTCAGTACGGCTACACCAGACATCATGCCTGAACGCAGCAAATCGCTTGTCGGCAAGACTTTGTCTGGTGGGTAGTAACTTGTGCCGGCAGCCGATGTTATGGCTTACCACCGTGATTATACAAAAATTATTGTTTTTTACATTCCTTGAGGTGAAACCACCAACTTCCGCACCGGGTGCCACCCAAGGTAGCTAGCAGGTAGCCCACGGCATGATGTGGATACTTCGCAGGGGCCACCTGATGTTTGAAAAATGTGTTTGCTCAAGAACGTAAAAACGTAATGAATGATGTTCAACTGTCAAAATTAAACTCATAGCTACCGATAGCGTGTTACGTTACGAAACTTGGCGTTATCGCAAAGATCCGGCGGTACTTCACAGCTGGGCAGCTTCTAATGTTGTACAAAGCACATAGCAGAAGTACATAGATTTAATTGAAAGGGTTCAGCGTAAGTTCCTACGAGCCATGCACTATAGGTGCCATAAAACGTATTTGTCGTACCCACAATTACTGCATAAATATGGACAGATTAGCCTAGAATCTATGCGAATATATCTTGAAGCCTCTATATTGCATGGTATTGTTCGTGGAGATTTTGATTGTATCGATCTCACAAGCAAATTATATTATGTAGTCCCACGCACTGTTAACATTCGTAGTACCCGAGTAGATGCCTTATTTGCTGTCAAAGGCTATCGAAGTAATTCTGGGTTGCGCTGCCCCATCCGTCGTATGGTTGAATCTTTTAATTGTAATCTTGTAACAATTGATATCTTTGTATGCTCAAAATCTAAATTTAAATGTAATGTTATGAAGATTATTACTGATAATTATCATAAGAATGTTATTAGGAATGTAAACTAGGCTAGACTTTACTTATAATTTTATTTGTTATTAATGTTTAATATTATTTTTATTATTTTCTAATTGCCAAGTAATCGAGTTGGATTTTCTATTTTGCATGATATTGCTAATATTTTTGATTATTTATTTATTTAATGATTGTTATTTGTTTTTTTCTATATATATATTTTTAATCATTAATGTGATATAATTATTAAGATACTTATTACCTAACTAGTGGCACTCATTATCATATTTTTTTGTTAATATGTGGATAATGTAGTGGGCTACAATATTGCTAATATTTTTAATTATCCTTTCTGTGTGTGTATTTATATTGTTGCTGTTTATTGTCCCTAATAAAATAAAATAAAATAAAAAATAAAAGCACAGGTCCGTTCGTGTGTGGAGTACTGCAGCCACATTTGGGCTGGTGCTGTTAAGTGTCACCTGGCCACTTTGGATTCGGTGGAGAGGCGGGCGAAGAGGCTGATTGGTGACCCTGACTTAACACGAGACGGTCTCGTCTATAGGATGCATTTTGGGGAGTGTGCGAAGGAATTGCATGATTTAATTCCCCCATCTCCGTTCCACCATCGGACGACCCATCGTACGGCAAGTTTTCACCCTTACGTTGTTAACACCATTACGATCCGGACGAAGCGTTTCGCCTCCTCCTTTATACCGGCTACATCGAGGGACTGGAACAGTTTGCTAGCGGCGGTGTTTCCGTCGGACTACAATTTGAGTGTCTTCAATGCTAGAGTGAATAGGCTCTTAATAAACTAGTGCGCTTTACCATCAACGACTGCGTCACTGCTTACCATCAGGCGGGATTGCGGTCAAGCGTTAGTTTATAATTTAATAAAAAAAAAACGTAATGCCACAGCAGATTCTGAGACTACCAACAAATAACAATTCAGCGGTCAGCTGATTCTGAAGATTTTCTACCACAATGTTTGTTAAATTAAGTAGAACTTTTGTACAAACAAAACTATTAAAACTAGTGAGTAACATCGATAGCAGTTTAAAACGTGAACTAACGAACAAACGATTTGATTTTCTTGAGTTTGTTTGTACTTAGACTTAGTTATCTCATTGTGAACCTATCCAAGAAAAAAACCGGCCAATACCGTGTCAGTCTACGCTCAGTGTAGGGTTCCGTAGTTTCAAACACACATAGGGTCCAGAGGACCTTGATCCTGGCGCTTATTCTTAATACCAGTTGCTGCATGATGTCTGGTGAAGCCGTACATACGACCCGTAGGACGGGTCTGAGCAGTTGTGTTGCGATGTGTGCCGGGTACGATGCGCCTAATGTTGTTGTGTCGGGAGTTTGGTCGTGGAGGGTCTTCAGATCAATCTCCCTTTGGCGCAGCATCGTTGGTCGTGTTGTTGGGTTTAACATTGCATCACCTCGCTCAACTGCCGTCTTCCTTCCTATTCGCTCAGTTTTTCTGAGTGATTAGGCTCTTAATAAACTAGCGCGCTTTACCATCAACGATCGCATCACTGCTTACCATCAGGCGGGATTGCGGTCAAGCGCTAGTTTATAATTATTAAAAAAAAAAAAATGTTGAAGCATATTGTTAATCCATTGCTCCATATGTCCGAAATGTGTCTGATCAACAACTAAAATAACGCAATGAACGCTGTTGAACTATCAAAATGATACCCATTATTACTAATAGTGTATTAGAGTTTTTGGCGGGAATGCTAACATGAGTGTCACGCTCATTTTTCATTGGACTTTTAAATTATTTATTGTGTCGCGTAATAAAAGCGCGTGATTTATTTAGTAAAAAGTGCATTCAGTAAAAATTCATAAAGAACATTGAAATATCGCAGAATATATTTATAATAAAATACATTAAGCAATATATATTTATAATAATATTTTTATAATTTATAAAAAAAAAAAAAAAATAGTGGCTTAATCATGACTTTGCCTCAAACCTCCCTCTTAGACGGTTCACGCGGCCATCTTTTTCGACTGTCATTGGCGATATCCGCCATTCACCACCACCAGCAACCTTTTTATCGTCCCACTGCTGGGCACAGGTCTCCTCTCATACAGAGAAGGATTGAGCGTAATCACCACGCTTGCTCAATGCGGGTTGGCGATTTCGGACTTAAAGTCCAGGTTCCTCAAGATGTTTTCCTTCACCTTCAGTCATTGGTGTCCAAGATATACTTAGAAAGTACATATAACTTTAGAAAAGTTACATTGGTACTTGCCTGACCTGGAATCGAACCCGCGCACTCATACTTGAGAGGCTGGTGTTTTAACCACTAGGCCACCCCGACTTACTCCGCCATTATTATGAAATAAAATTTTCAAAGAGTTTCTATAATTTGGTATACGTGTTATTGGCAAAATTGTGATATTCCATAGAGGCCATTGATCAAAAGTTGAAGTTGAAAAGTGTATATTACGCAATTACCCTACAGCTTTGCAGATTGCGATTCCGTCTGATGGTAAGCAATGAAGCAAACCTTGATGGTAAAGGACACTAGTTTATTAAGAACTTATTCACTCTAGCCTTGAGTACACTTAAATTGTAGTCATACGGAAACACCGCTGCTGGCAAATGTTCCAGTCCCGCGATGTACGCGGTATAAAAGACGAGGCGAAATGCTTCGTCCGGATCGTATTATCTCATTGTGAACCTATTACAAAAAAAAAACCGGCCAAGAACGTGTCTGGCCACGCTCAGTCTGGGGTTCCGTAGTTTTCCATCCGTCACAATAAATGTCGACACATACAACCGACTTCCAAAAAAGCAAACACAAAGTGAAAAATAACTAATTTCGGATGTCGGTGTCTTTGGTTTTTGTATATCTTAGTTTATTATATTATATTAGTATCTTAGTTTTTTGTCAAGTCGGTGTCAAAAACGAATATTTTTGTTTTGGATAATAATATAATGACTTGAAAAAATTTAGAAAGGCATTAGTCGCCCCTACGATTTTTGAAAGTTTCCTTTGATTTCCTGGTCTTCCATCAGACCCTGATTTCCTAATCGTGGGACCACCATGAAGATATTACCTTAGTAACAAAAAAAAAAAAATCATCAAAATCGGTTCGTAAACGACGAAGTTATCCGCGACCAACATAAAAAACCGGCCAAGTGCGAGTCGGACGCTCCCACGAACCCCCGTACCATTATCTTAGAAAACGTCTGTTTATAGGAGTCCCCCTTAATTTTTTTTTTCTTAGTATTTATTGTTTTAGCGGCAAAAGAAATACATAATCTCTGAAAATTTCTACTGTCTAGCTTAATAGCTTAACCGATTACGGTTCATGAGATACAGCCTGGTGACAGCTGGACAACGAAGTCTCATGAATAGGGTTCCGTTTTACCTTTTAGGTACGGAACCCAAAAAAAGGATATATACGGTCGAATTGAGTAACCTCCTCAATTTTAAAGTAGGTTAAAAATGGGCTATTAACTCTGTCTGATTGTCTGTTATGCTTTCCCGCTTAAACCTCTCGACCGATTTTGATGAAATTTGGCACAGACAATCATTAGACCAAGAGAATTCCTTTTTTTTTTTTGATATGGCATCTCGTAGTTGACCATTAGAGACCGTGACTATTTAACCGGACTTTCCTGTGGATGCCTTAAAAATTAAAGCCTCCAGCCAGGGCAACCTTGAGAAAGAACATAGCTACCTTTTATTGAAAAACAAAAAAATGTTCCCGAGAGAAATCTAAAAAGCTAGTACTACATAAGAACAGAATCCTTAAAACGGGCCCACAAAGGACGGTGACAACAGTGCTAACTTCTTTATATTATCGTCTACAGTAGCGCATTAAAATAATACGAGTATTCTGTTTCGAATTCTCTTCTGTGTTCTAAATGAGGGAAGGGGAAAAGTCGTCATCATCATCATTTCAGCGTTAATCCCAGCCGCATCCGAAGCTTTTTCAGCTTTGGAGGCTAGGGTCCGCTTTTACCAATGTAACTGGTGATTTTGGCTAAACTTCGATATTTTTCGTGAAGCGACTGCTGTCTGACCTCCACAACCCGTAGGCGATATTGAAGCATTGCAGTTAGACCAATTGTTAGACTTTTGAGGGCTCCAACAACCCGTAACGACTGCCATTAGATGTTCGTATGGCAACCGGGACCAACGGCTTAACGTGCTTTCCGAGGCACGACCAGACCAGTGCAAATATTCATATTCATGCATACAAATATTTGCACTGCTGTCTGTTTCGAATTGTCTGTGTGTTCTAAATCAGGAAAGAGGAACCGTTTTATCCCGAATATAACGCAGACGTAGGCAAAAGCTAGTTATTCTATTATTTATCCTCGTGCCTTTTTATGAACATGACAAATTTACTATTTATTGTGTTATGGACATGATAACGTAAAAAATAGCCAAAACATGTCATCATAAGTCAAAATGCCAATTCATTTTACGTTTCATTTCTCCGATCTTGCGTTTTATCGATATTTTTTGACGAGGATTAAATGAATCTGATTTATCACACTGTCTAGTGGGGTTTCTTTGTGACCTTCATGACTATGATTACCACGGTTAAGTAACTATACTGATGGAATACAGTTTTGAACCATTTAATATTCTATACCAGTTATACCCAATTGCCCAATTTCTCACAGGTCATGGCAACTTTAAAAGTAAACTGTATTCTTTTAAACTTCTACATCGAACTGTGAATTTGAACAGTCCGCACATCACATCTTGTGGGAGTGTGTTCTTTGGCAGAATGAACGCAATATTATGTTGGATAGTGTACAAGTTACATCCGGAGTCGTTTATTATACGGACCTTGTAGAAACTAGAACCAATTTCCGTGCCTTCAGGCGCTTTTGCCATACCTGTTATTGGAATCAATTGTAACAGCAAATTAACTTAATCAACTTAATCAAATTTTATTTCGTGGTGCTTGGCAATCTGGGCTTCTCCCAGTTGCAATAATGTCCCTTTGTGCCGATTGGCCAAGTTCTGTTCTGTCTCCTGCTTGTTATGGAGGGAAGTGGAAAAAATATCTTTTTTCTTACTCCTCCGCTATTCTTTTCTGATTAATTTCGTTGCGGGACCCAAGACAGTTGAATCGTTTCTCCGGGATTCGTCGAGCTTCATTGCTCGGCGTTTTTCTGGCGGTCTCCACTGTTGATTCTGGCTTTCAGGAGTTGCAGTGGGTGGGAAAAGTGTGGCGGGTTTTGTCCCAAAACAAAAAAAAAAAAAAAACTGGTTATATAAGCGATTTTGTTAGAATAAAATGAGGCCAATTCTGTTGTTCATAATCTAAACTAATTTAAGTTATGTGCATATTTTTCTTTCCATTTCGTTAAGAACAGGACAGAAGATAAAATGTCAGTTTAGACCTGTCAAATTAGTGCGCTCCTGACGTAAACTGCCGTATTTTTAGTCGCCATGTTTATAATCGCGTCTAAACTGTCTATCGTCGCCGTAGAGTCAAAAACCTCGTAAGTGCAAAAATAGTAACTTTTCAGGAGGAAGAAAAAACTGCGTTCTGTAAAATTTTTGTACGTTCACTTTTATATTTTTTTATTAATTAATATGGAGATTTAACCCGCTTTTATACCCAAATCGGTTCAGTACTATAAGATTGCCCAAATGAAAACGAAAATAAAATGAAACTACACGTTCGTTGCTAGGTATTCACACGAAACTGACAGCTGCGCGTGTTTACGAGGTTCTCATTTAATGTCATAGTTGTCGCTACAAGTATCGAATGAACAAATGAGTCAGATCAGGATGTGCGTAGTGAAGTTTTCTTCCCAGAAACGCAATAAAATAAATTTGAGCAAAAATTAATTCCCGAGGTTTTCACTCTACGGTGACCCTATGGAGTATCTTAATTTGACAGGATTTAATTAAAATGTTACCTTCTATCCTTTTCTTAACGGAATGGAAAGAAAAATATGCACTTAACTTAAAATTAGTTTAATTTGTGAATAACAAAATTGGCGCCATTTTCAGCCTATAATGTTTGACGGGGTCTACGAAGACCGATGCCTCTTGAGTCAGTGTTGCGGGTTGGTTAAAAAAGAAACTGTAGCCCTGGCGCATAGGCAAGTGTAGAAACACGGGTGTGTTTTAGTCAGTAAAAGTCTGACACGCCCTTCCGCTCCACACAGAGCAGGAGAAGTATTTTTTTTTTTTATTAATTATAAACTAGCGCTTGACCGCAATCCCGCCTGATGGTAAGCAGTGATGCGATCGTTGATGATATAGCGCGCTAGTTTATTACGAGCCTATTTACTCAGAAAAACTGAGCGAATACGAAGGAAGACGGCAGTTGAGCGAGGTGATGCAATGTTAAACCCAACAACACGACCAACGATGCTGCGCCAAAGGGAGATTGATCTGAAGACCCTCCACGACCAAACTCCCAACACAACAACATTAGGCGCATCGTACCCGGCACACATCGCAACATAACTGCTCAGACCTGTCCTCCGTACGGCTTCACTAGATATCATGCCGGAACACGACAAATCGCTTGGCGGCAAGGCTTTGTCTGGTGAAAAATGGTGTCAAATAAAAGAAAAAGCCTATAATGTTCCTGTCTCCTGGGACGTCGCGGGCCCAGTGCAGTTTGGTAGATGTCATAAGTCTTCTAGGTTTGGCCTCTAAGACATGCTGGTTTCCACACGACGTTTTCCTTCACCATTGCCCCTAACTAGGAATTACTCTGGTATCGTGGGAGTGGTGCGAGATCCGGGACAACTACCTGTAGGCAATACAGCGACGCCGTAGTCGGTCGCCGATCGACTACGGCGTCGCGTGTCGATAAATGCGTCGCGTCGCGTCGTAGGCGTCGCTGCACCAAATCATGTCGTTAAATGATTTACTATGGGGTGACTGAAACATAGCAAACGGGTAATTCTAGTATTTTAAAGAACGTTCACAGTCAGCACCCATCTTTTCCGGACTGACCTGGGTCTTGGATGTTTATCTATACATGTATCTATTATGTACGGTGCAACCGCACATCAGCATAGCATCGTCAGCATTTACGCCTCGCATTCATTTTACTTTATAATAATCATCAGTTCATCTTCTCGTCGTCCAAGATACCACAGTGTCTCAAGACTAAAGTCTTTGACCAGTGTGTGTTGCCAGTGATCACATACGGAACTGAAACGTGGTCGCTCACAATGGGATTCTTACGAACGCTCAAAGTCACACAAAGGGCAATGGAAAGAGCTATGCTCGGAGTTGGGGAACTAAATCATGCAATTCCTTCGCACACTCACCAAAATGTATCCTATAGAACACCGAAAGGCTGGCTACTCTAGGTCTGTGCTCTAGGTTTTGGAGACCGTTTTGAGTTAATTCTAGGTCACCAATCAGCCTCTTCGCACGCCTCTCCACCGAATCCAAAGTGGCCAGGTGACATTTTGCAGCACCAGTCCACACACGAACGGACCTGTGTTTTGTACAGCATTATAAGCTGCCCTGGTGAGAAGTACCGCCGGACCTTTGCGATAAAGCCAAGCTTCCTGGCAGCCACCTTGGCCTTGGACAACGTTAAGGTTCGAGGAAATCTCGTATAGGAATCAACTGCCGTCGTGCTTCTTATTCAATAAGTTTTTTAAGTGAATAGGCTATTACGTCTATTCACTTAAAAAACTAACTAGCCTGCTTTACCATCAACGATTGCATCTCTGCTTACCATCGGGTGGGATTGCAGTCAAGCACTAATTTATAATTAATTAAAAAAAAAAATACGATACCCCATACTGGTGCCGGTGGTCAGATTTTCGAACTTCTGGCGACCCGCAACGACTGCTAAAGATCTACAAATGACAGAGATGGTCTCGGGATGTGAAAATGGTCACCCATCCAAAGAGCAACCGCGGCTAGCGTAGCTTAGGCTAAGAAGTCACGGAGCGGTTGTCACCCGCATCTGCTGCGGTTGCGGGCCCGCAGCTTCTGTGGAATGCAGGTATAAAATATGTAAAGAAAATCCTGTCCGATCCGTGAAGGTATTGTTAGGTATCAATAACTGATTCTATTAATGGATACAAAGACGGGGTAAACTTAAAAAAAAAATCCCCTAAAAAAATAAATATTATTTCGCAAAAAGAGGTAACTTAATACATGTGCGGTAGGCAAACCTTCCGTGGGCGACGGGGGGCAAGGCACGCGGCACGTGGTCGCATCGCTTATAATAATACCGTCAAAATGGTGTTGTCACTTTTTAAAATTTACCAAATTTCTTGGAAGTTGGAATTAATTCGCGAGAAAAAAAGTTTATTTCAAAATTCGTTACTATTGTTACTATGATGATTACGTAAATTTTATATTTTATTTGGTCATGTGTTTACCTCACCTTTATTATCCTTATGGGTCGGACAGAGTTTTCTTTACATATTGTATAGTTAAAAAATTAAAGCACATTTCACGACTCGTTTTGCGTCCGCGGTGTACGCGGTTGTTTGCCGCTGCACCGGCGGTCATTTTGTACCGGCGGGCGCGGGTGGCGGTCCCGCAGCCGCGCGTTCTGCGATCGGTTGGCAGGTGACGGGGTCGGCAATGGGGGACGAGGGGTTAACAGAAATCCGACGCCATTCAGTCGGTTACTTGTGATACTCGTAGCGTAGTGACTGGTAGTGACGCGTGTGTGTACGTTTGTCAACAAAATGTACTTTGGTACAAGAAACTGGTCGTAGTCTGGAACTCAAGTGATCGTTTAACCGCCCATCTTGCAACTGCCAAGTTTGCGGGCGATAATCGCTGCTACCGCGACGGCTGCGTAACCGCACAAAAAACCGGTTTCGTGTCAAAACTGACAATAAAACTCCATTCCGCCACCGCAGCGGGCGCGGGTGAAAACCGCTTCGTGAGTCCTTAGCCTTAAGCTTGTTGATCACTGCTACATCACCTAACTACTCTCACTATGGGCCTCATAAGAAAGCTCAAAGTCTAGTGTGTTTCTCTACGTGATCGAATCAGGAATGAGGAGATTCTTAGAAGAACTAAAGTCGCCGACATAGCCCAGCGGATTAGCTCTTTGCAGTGGAGTGGGGCATATACCTCGTAGAGCCGATGGCCGATGGGTCAGAAAGGCTCTTAAATGGCGACCACGTACCGGCAAGCGCAGCGTCAGACACCCATCGACTAGGTGGTCGGATGACATGACCAAAATCCCAGGGAAGCGCTGGATGCTGGCCGCGTCTAACCGTTCTTTTTGGAAATCCTCGGGGGAGGCCTATGTCCAGCAGTGGACTTCATGTGCCTGAGATAATGATTTAGAGAAATGAACGTTGTTTGTTTCGCCCACGTCATGTTACTTCGCCTGTTTTACGATCTTTTATGATAAGTAATCTCACTGCATTTGATTATTATCATTTATTCTATTGATATTACTGGCGTATGTACAAAAACAGTAGTTTGGTGGAAGCGGGAAATGCTTCGTTATAACAATGGGAGGTCCGGAGTAGGACGAAAAAGTTATAGAGACGACTAAGCTTAAAAATATTTTGGTATTAAAAAAAAAATGTTCCTGAAAAAATAAAGGATTCTGATTCATTCTAATATTCTACTTGCTAATTTATAAATAAGGATATTTTTTTAAACAAATTTTTAGTACTTTTTTTTTTTGGTATGGCATCTTGTAGTTGACCTTGAGAGGTCGTGACTACTTAACCGGATTTTCCTGTGGATGCCTTAAATGAATTTAAAGCCTCCAGCCAGGTCGACTAAAAACTAAGCGACTACACGCTAAGGGCAGCCCCTGTGGGGTACGAACCTAGGTTTAGGGCGTCGCTGGAGAGAACAGCAAGGGACGGCTGGATCGAATTTTTGTTTTAATTCGGTTTGATGACCGCGGCGTTTCCTAGTACTAGCTCAGAGAAGAAACGTCCGAAACAAACTCAGAGGTCATAGTTGGGAAATTATATTTAATGGCTCAGCTGCGGCGCGGGCTGGCCTACATCAGACAAGATTTTTTAGCATTGTTTTTATTCTTATTTTTTAACGTTGCCTCTCACTAGGAATTACTCCTGTATCGTAGGCGCGCTTGCAAACATTTGAACTCATATAATACAAACAGGCAGACCCGGAGAACTACCTGTAGGCCGTATAAATATTTGTTCAGTAAGGGAATCCGCGATACGTAGCGCAGCAGTCAATAGCACAGCCACTGCGCCAACCGTTTCTTAAATTTTTATATTTGGTAGCACTACAAAATATACATCACACATATACAGGGTGTACCTGAGATCGTAACGCAAACTTTGCGAAAAGTTTGCGTTACGCACTAATAAAATTATTGTAGTCATTTATGTTTTTATTTATTAACGATGAACGGGTACAGAATTCACAGTGTTTAAAAAAAAAAAAAGTGTCAGCTCGGCCTTTGAACGTTGCAAGCGTGCCGCCGTGCGGGTTTGTAGGTATGACGTTGATCCCTGATGTGAACTTTATAAATCAGCTGATAAGATAGCTTTTCGAGTTTTGTTTTCATTGCGCGTTTATGTGTAATTAGCGAATTAATTAATTTTTACTTTAAAATCTTATTGAGTTATAAAAGTGCAGCAATTATGAACGTTCTAAAGTGAAAAAAAACTACATACATATTTTAAAAAAACAATAAAAAAGCCGACGATAAATTTTACCATTAGGGGGTTCAGAATCATGTACTGGATGCATGGTAGGTACTCGTTTGTGCATCGATGTCAGATACACCCTTTATGTATATATGATAAAAATGAAATTTATTAAAAAGCACAGAATAACATTGAATGTAAAAAAAGACTGTTTGAATTTGAAAATTTTAATAATAACAATCGTAAAAGCTAACTTACTGTAGTCTAATACATAATACAAATCGTATAAAGTTACGATCTAAAACTAATGTTGGGACCACCCGAACTAGGTTTATTTAAACTTGTGTTCGGCCTAGTGGTTATAACACCAGCCTCTCAAGTGTTAGTGTGCGGTTCGATTCCAGGTCAGGCAAGTGCCAATGTAACTTTTCTAAGTACATCTTGGACACCAATGACTGATTAAAAAGGCGAAGGAAAACACTTGAGGAAACCTGGACTTGTAAGTCCGAAATCGCCAACCTTTATTGAGCAAGCGTGGTGATTACGCTCAATCCTTCTCTGCATGAGAGGAGACCTGTGCCCAGCAGTGGGACTATAAAATGTTTGATGATAAAATAATACAATTAGCGGCCAATATATTAATAATAATCTATGGTAAACAAAACATTCTTCATACACAACAACAATCATTCAATTCTTGTCTTTTGTTAAGTTAAATATAATATAAAACATTATTGTTTTCATACTTTTCTAGGTAATCATGTGAAATAAAAACAGGCCATTGTTTTGTGAATAAAAGTTTATTTGATTTGCAATCTCCTGGCGTGGTGTAATCAAGACTCTTCATCTTCATACAAGACTGGAGTTTTCGAAGTTAGTATAAAAATTAAAAATACCGGAGAAACACGTTCTCAGTGTGATAATCACAATTCAGATTACTAAGCGGCAAACACGTTGATAAATTATCGGCTGACTAAATTGAAATTGATTAAAAATAGGTATATATCTTAGCAACTAACAAAGTAATAACTAATTACTTTCCATATGTACATCTATCAAGACTTAGTAAAAGAAAAAAAAAAGAGGGTTGAAAAAAGGCAACCGATTGACAGACAGAAGTGAAAACTGAAATCACAATAATACATATTAATAATAATAAAAACTTTATTGTTCAGAAAAAAAATTACAATATTTGAATAGCAGACTCCACACTAGGATCCGGACGAAGCGTTTCGCCTCCTCCTTTATACCGCGTACATCGAGGGACTGGAACAATTTGCCAGCGGCGGTGTTTCAGTCGGACTACAATTTAAGTATCTTCAAGGCTAGAGAGAATAAGCTCTTAAAAAACTAGTGCGCTTTACCATCAACGATTGCGTCACTGCTTCTCATCAGGCGGGATTGCGGTCAAGCTCTAGTTTCTAATTTATATAAAAAAGGATTTCCTGTGACGTGGATACTAGGTAGTCTCCTTCGTCTAACAAAATTATTAGGTAGGTACGGTAGGTAGATTCATACATAGCATCGGTCGGTGTGATTTTTAAGGTGACAATAATCGGTTGTTTTTCAAAACATGCCTGCCTGCGACGTGGAGACCCCGGGTTCGATCCTCGGCCAGGTCTTGATGGAAAGCGATCTTTTCCTGATTGGTCTGAGTCTTGGATGTTTATCTATATATGTATCTATTATAAATATAGTAGGTATCGTTGAGTTAGTATCCCATAACACAAGTCTCGAACTTACTTTGGGGCTAGCTCAATCTGTGTGATTTGTTCGTATATATTTATTATTATTATATTAACTTATTTAGATATGTATTAATTACTTTTTATTTTAAAATTGTGTGGTGTACCGTGTATTGTGTTAACAAAAAACACACACAAAAAGCAAAAAACAAAAAACATTCAAATAAATGCTTTTTCTCCATCCAACCAAAGATTTCAAAATCGCTAAAGAATTTTCTCTTCAAAAAAAGTACTATAAACATTTATTATGGATAGCGACTCCGTCCGTCGCCCTGTTCCCGCCCGCCCCTACAGTCGAGCTCTATATAAGCCTGGGATCTCGCCCTACGCTGCACTTAGTTGCTACTCGTCCTCAGGTGAGTCCAGAATCCATTACTATCTAAACACCCATAGCCTTAAAGACGATATTTAATTGATTTTTTTCTTAGGAGAGTTCATATTTATTCTTAAGATGAGGAGATAGATGGAAGAGTGGCCTTGAACTATTTTTTTATTATATTTGAAAATAAGAGCTATATTTTGTTAAATTAAAAATTGTATTTTTATAAGGAGAAACTAGTTATTCTATTCTTTATTCTCGAATTCTCGAGACTAATTTCTTGAGACTTCTCGGGTTGTCGGAAAATTTACATTCACGTACATTTTCTCATATAATAACGTCAAGAAATTCAGTGAAATGAAATCGTTTATTAAGCAAGTAGGATCACTGATCACTTTTACACGTCATATGTTTTTTTTTTAACTAGATGAAGCATTGGCATTTCCTAACTGACTACCTCTGAGAAGAAATAGCCGAAACAAACTCAGGGATGATCGTCTTTTTTCAAGTCCAGATATAGGGTTTCCTCTCAAATTAATTAATTATAAAACTTTTATTGATTATATTTAAAACATTAATCTTATGGATAAGCTTTTTATAAAAAATATAGAAGTAATATTATTCAGACTCATAATTATAATGACAGCACAATTTTTGGCTGGTTATGTAGAACTTATAAACAAAAGTAGCTCCTATTAAACTAAACAAAAAATCAACATGAACGTAAACTTTAATATCCTAAGTTATAATTAAATTACAATAACAGCACCACATTTGGCTGAATATTTAGAAAAAAAAAAACAACTCAAAACTTGTAAACAAAAATAGCTTCTACAAAACAAAAACAAAAAAATACCTAAACGGAAACATTAACGTCTTAAATTTAGATAGAAAATAAATGTATTTAAATTTTAATTAAATTACCATCACAGCACCATTTATGGCATGTTAATTACAATAAAAACAAATGAAACCTTTGCAAGATCAATGGAACATCTCAGGAGCTGAATATACAGACAGACAGATACATAACAATATTAGATCAGTTTACTGTGTCTGATGCCTTTAGAAAAACTAATGCATTTATAGCTTTATCAGACTGCCGGTTTCTTATTTTACTTATTAACTAAATTTCCTGAAATTGAAAACACTCATTTTCAGTTGATGTAGACTTCACTGAAAGTAATGCTTTGTACATTCATGTGGTAGGTGGTAGGCCATAACATCGGCTGCCGGCAGAAGTTACCACCCAGCAGACAAAGTGCTGCCGCCAAGCGATTCGTCGTGTTCCGTCATGATGTCTAGTGAAGCCGTACGGAGGACGCGTTTAAGCAGTTGTAATGTGATGCGTACCGGGTGCGATGCGCCAAATGTTGTTTTCAAGAGACCCTCCACAAACAAACTCCCGACAGTTTGTTCGTGGAGGGTCTCAAGATCAATCTCCCTTTGGCGCAGCATCTTTGGTCGTGTTGTTGGGTTTAACATTGTATCACCTCGCTCAACTGCCGTCTTCCTTCCTATTCACTAAGTTCCTTAAACTAGCGCGCGTTACCATCAACGATTACATCACTGCTTACCATCAGGCGGGATTGCAGTCAAGTACTAGTTTATTTGAAACATGATTTATCGAGTTCTCGACTTTTCTCGAGCTTGATTTTCCGTGAAATGAATCCTAGAGCTTAGTTGCCGACCCCACGGATTGACCTGGCGAAAAGTGAATTCTCCTATGCCGGAAATTTAAACAATTGAGGTATGTTTTAGGAAGTAGTGTCAAAATATTGTTCAACGTAACTTGAAACGACGTAAATCGAAACGACTTAAGTTGAGGACTGCCTGTATTGAGCATAGCGTAGATTAAAACTAGTGTTGCAAAAAAAAAACACTTTTTTTCTAATATGAAAAAAAAACCTTGAAATAAAACCTGAAAAATAAAAGCTGTTTTTTTTCTGGACCATGTTTTTTTTCAAGAGCATGAAATCTAAAACCGTTATGGCATTTACCTTTAAATAATTTAATTAATACTTAAGAGTACCTACGTAATAGAGTCTTAGGTTTATTATAATAGTACCAAAATTTCATAAAAATATATACTAAATACACTACAGAAAAACTTTGAACGTCGTTGTTTAAAAAACACAGCCCGCTCAGGTCACGAAACGTCGCTTAACGCGACGCTCCGCAATTTTTAAATCAGTAACACCTTCGAAAATATTCATTTAAATCTTATGCTGTAAAGGGCGATATAGATCTATATTCAATCAACAATGTATTTAAGGTATTAAATTGGATAAGGATGAAAGCTATGTTGGTTATAATCGCTTCGAAAATTAGCCGGTATTTGTCGTAAAATGTAAATGACAAAAATATGAAATTGTATGATATCCATAAGAGATAGACATATACCATGGCAGACGTTTTTATAGATCTTCTCATTGTGTATAATATTTAGCACATTGTTTTGATAAATCTCATAGGGTTCAGCCAGTGTTTCACTGCAAACGCGGAAAAAAATGACGTAATTATTTATTTTATTTTATTTTTACATTTTAAGGAAACTTACAGCTAGCATATATACAGATAGAATATAATTAGTGAAAGAAGGCCAATTAAAAGTTTCCACAGATAACATCAGGTTAGCACAAGAGACAGTAACAGGTACAGCACAGGACATGAAAGTGAAATTAAGAACAACTAAGCACTCTGAGAGTATTTAGTAAAACTGTTTTTTTTTTAGTAATTAACAAAGAAGCTATCACAATAGTAGTTTATGAAACTGTTACATAATGAGAGATATTATGCACGAGTGTGTAATACCTAATTATGTACAGTTTCATATATTACTTTATCTAATCTCATATATTGTATTGAATATATGAAGTAGCATTTTTATTAATTTTTTCTATGTTAAAAAATCTTGATAACATTTATCGTATAGGTAATTTTCTTGACTTAATTGGTAGTAAATTAAGACTGACTGCTGTCGCAGCTTCTAAAATATCGGGCGGCGTCAAATTTTCTTCATTGTCACTTAACATTTTAAGAAATAATAATAATCAATTATGTGTCCAGCGAAACACAATAACGACTTGCAATGCAAAGAAACGTATTTGGCGCCAAAATTCTGTACCCTGCATCACCGCGCACGCGCCAAAGCGCGCGCAGCCATATATAAAAAATGAAATATTGCTGTCTATGGTTTGTAATCTGTACGATAATGAAAAAAAAAAAATTATTATAACATTATTTTGTTAGAGAAATAATGTTATAATTTAATTTTTTAATTTTCTTTCGATATACTATGGGTAAAGTACGTCAATATAAACTCCTTTATAGTTTTATATTTTTAATTTTTTGATATAAGAGAAGATAAAGTATTTTTTTTAGTTTAGGAACACTTATTTACGACATCACATTAGAAACCTCAAAAATAATGGTATTTCTCCACAATCTATTGCATATTATTATACAAACCTTCCTCTTTAATTACTCTCACCATCATCATCATCTCAGCGTTAATCCCCGTCGCATCCGTAGATTTTCAGCTTTGGAGTCTGGGGTCCGCTTTACCACTAACTGCTGATTTTGGCTAAACTTCGATATTTTCCGTGAAACAACTGCCGCCTGACCTCCACAACCCGAAGGCGATATTTAAGCATTGTGCTTAGACCAATTGTTTGGACTTTTGAGGGCTCCAACAACCCGTAACGACTACCACTAGATGTTCGTATGGTAACCGGGACTAACGGCTTAACATGCTTTCCGAGGCACGACCAGACCAGTGCAAATATTCATGTCACCTCCTTGCGCAACGGCCGCGTTCGCTAACGCTACGCAAAGGAGGCTGTCAAACTTTCTTTAATCACTCTATCTAATAAAGAAAACTATATTAAAATCCGTTACGTAGTTCTAAAGATTTTATTATTTAAAGGGACATAGGGAAAGAGAAAGTGACTTTGTTTTATAGTATGGAGTGACAAACTACTGCCTTATCTCGATTATATTTCTAACTAGCGGCCGCCAGCGACTTCGTTCGCGTGGAGTTAGCTATGCTCCGCTCCTATTGGTCGCACCGTGATGTTATATAACCTAAAACCTTCCTGGATTAATGGGCTATCCAACGCAAAAAGAATTTTTCAAATCGGTCCAGGAGTTCCTGAGATTAGTGCGTTCAAACAAAGTCTTCAGCTTATATAGGATGTATCTGACATCGAAGCACAAACGAGTACCATAGATCCAGTACATGATTCTGAACCCCCCAGTGGTGGAATTTTTCGTCGGCTTTTTCATGATTAAAAAAAAATAATATGCATTTTTTCCCCTTTAAACCTAATAATTGCTATACTTTTATAACCCAATAAGATTTTTAAGTAAAAAATAATTAATTCGCTAATTGCACAAAAAAGCGCAATGTGAACAAAACTCGAAAAACTACCCTATCAGCTGATTTAATAGGGTTTACATCAGGGGTCAACGTCATACCCACAAACACGCGCGGCTACACGCTTGCAACGTTCAAAAGCCGAGCCGACACATTTTTTTAAACACTGTTATTTCTGTAACCGCTCATTAACGATATAAATGACTATCATAATTTTATAAGTGGCATGCGGTGTAGCCTTCTTGCGAAGTTTGCGTTACGATGTCAGATACAACCTATATATTAATCAGTTTAAAGTTCCCACTCCTGGTACACGGGCCTCCTATCAGTGACAAGGAATAGGCCGTAATTGGCTTGTATCCTAAAAAATAATTTAATGTCCGTCAGATAGATTTATAAAAAATATTGAACACGTATTTTTTTTTCTTTCATTCAAATACTTAGGAAGGTATATTCGACTTTTGTTTTCATTGCGCTTTTTTGTGTAATTAGCGAATTAATTAGTTTTTACTTTAAAATCTTATTGGGTTATAAAAGTATAGCAATTATGAACGGTCTAAAGTGAAAAAAAAACTACATAATTTTTTTTTTTAATCATGAAAAAGCAAAAAATACAAAAAATAATGTTATATAAAATTCTCCTGTCATAGTATTCTTCCTCGAACTTCACCAAAACGGCTGAACCGATTTTAATGAAATTTCGTATAAATATTCTTTCGGCCTGAGAATAGGTTTTTATATATTTTTTATATTACTACTACTTTTTCTTTAGCCTGTAGATGTCCACTGCTGGACAAAGGCCTTCCCCAAGTCTTTCCACGATGACCGATCTTGTGTTGCCCGCATCCATCGGTTTCCCGCGACCTTCACCAGATCATCGGTCCACCTTGTTGGGGGCCTCCCTACGATGCGCAGGTACTACTACTTACGCGGGTGAAACTGCGAGGCGCACCTAGTAAGAATATAATATGGAGTCTCATGTCTACAAATCTTTCGGTCAATAATCATTTAATATGGCACTTTCATTCAATAAACTTCATTCAGTTTTGACAAAACTTTAAAAAAACAAGTCGTTACGTGTCAAAAGGTTTTCTTTTTTTTTATGGCTTCGCACGATTTGTGCATTACCATGCAGACCGCCGCGTGACCCGTCTTACGATGGAGGTTTGAGACAAAGTCATGATGTGGCCACTATGCTGCGATATTTCACTGTTCTTTACGAATTATTTACTGAATGCACTTTTTACTTCATAAATCACGCACTTTATTTAATAAACAACACTATAAATAATTTTAAAAGTCCAATGAAAAATGAGCGTGGCACTCAGCTTGACTTTCCCGCCAAAACTCTGTCAAAAGGTTATCCATTCCATTGGTAAATGTAATTGTTCCTAAAGAAATCTTTATTTAATCTATTCTAATATACAGTATGTTAAGAAAACCCTGTCCGACCCATAAGGATAATATAGGTTAGGTAAACACATGGCCAAATATAATATAAAATTTTACGTAATCATCATAGTATCAATACAAATGAATTTTGAAATAATCTTTTTTTCCCGCGAATTAATTCCAACCTCCCCGAAATTTGGTAATTTTTAAAAAGTGACAACACCGGTATTATTATGAGCGAATAGCGATGCGACCACGTGCCGCGTGCCCTGCCGCCCGCCGCCTCCGCCGCCTCCGCCGCCTCCGCCGCCGCGCGCGGAAGGGTGGATAACGCAGATTTATTAAGTTACCTCTTTTTGCGAAATAATATTTATTTTTTAGGTGGATTTTTTTTTTTTTATTTAGCCCGGTTTTGTATGCATTAGTAGAATCAGTTATCGATACCTAACAACACCTTCACGGGTCGGACAGGGTTTTCTTAACATACTGTATAAAGCTGAAGAGTTTGTTTGTTTGTTATGTTTGTTTGAACGCGCTAATTTCACGAACTACTGGTCCGATTTGAAAAATTATTTTTGCCTTGGATAGCCCATCAATCCAGGAAGGCTTTAGGCTACATAACACCTCGCTGCTACCAATAAGTGCGGTGCATATAAAAAACAAAACAAATATTAATCTAAATAAATTAATAGTACATAATTTTGAACAAAATTGTCCTTGACACCACTTAATTTCGATTAACATCTTAGAAGATACTACAATTTCAAAATAACTCTTTTGGGGTTAAAAAAAAAGTTAAACTAAGTAACTCGTCGCGAACGAAGTTTCATTGACTAAACTCCATTCGGTTTGAGTTACGTTACGTGTCAAAAGGTTATTAAATGGTAAATGTAATTGTTAATATTTTAAAAATTACACTAATATTATAAAAAGCATGAGTTCAATGACCTCTCCACCATGTTGCAGTAAGTTAAAAACCCACTAATTAGTGGCCGACAATTCTTGTCTTCAAGATTAAGTGTTTCGAAAAGTATTGCGTGCTAATTCTCTTTTCCTTTTACAGAATTGACAATAGCGAGAAATTAATACGTAATACTGTTGTTTTGCTTATTTTAGCATCAATATCTGTTGCGAAGGGCGAAGGCCTAGGACTTAGGAAGGAGAAATTAATTTGACATAGCTAAGGATGTGTGTGGGCTGTTTTTGTCGGTACGTTATAACTTTCTCCATACCTACTTTATCAATCAGGCAGACAGGGATTATTTAAAAGCTTTTCTGGGCAGCTACACCGGAAAATATACAAATTGCTCACATTTCAGTGGCTTGTCGAAAATTTACATGTCGTAAAGGTACATGATCTTAACAGCAAATACAGTCCTACCAACTTATCTGTGAACTGAGTGGTAGCGACACCGTCGCCTTAGTGTTGCAAATTAATAAAATTTACCCATGATTGGGTATGTCAGATAAGAAACTAGGTAAACATATAAACATAATTTTATTATTTTAAACAATACCTAACATTGTTTTATAATAATAAAATACTAATATAAGTACTAAATAGTCTTCAAAAATAAGAAAATTAATGTAGGTAGATACATACATTAGCTTTTTCTCTGGCATTCAATTGATATAATGTAGGTACCCCACTTACAAACTTTTGCATAAGTACCTACTTAGATGGATTCAGCAGTTACAAGCTTGATAAGTTGATACAAAAAACTCATAGTTTAGTAATAGCTACTAGTATCTCTATTTAAACAAAACTCAAATATCTAGACACTCAAGATGTGTCCTGTATTACATGACCTAGTTAATAGATAGAATGAAACAAAAGTTTCATCATCATCATTAACCCATATACCTACGTCCCTACTGCTGGGGCAGTAACCCCTTAACGATGTGAGGGGTTAAAAAAAACAAAAGTTTGCTTAACAATAATTTATTAGAATCCCATCCAATTCATGTACTTTCCTCCGGATAACTCCCATGTCAAAATCAACATGAATAAACCCACTTTGACGATTCCTCTCCTTGCCTGGGGTCCGAATTTTTGTACCAGCTTCTTCTGCAGCATGCCCTTCTTTAACTATTTTTGAAATTAGCCCTTGACTCACACCTGAAATATAGACAAAATTAATTAAGTATTTACATACTGTAGTTAAAATATTAAATGTAAGTATGAGTAATTATTTTTTTTGTGGCTTGCGTACAAATCGCGTCACGTAAGAAGAACGCTGGAAGGCGTGGAGTGGAGAGAATTTAGGCTAAGCCAAACGTAGGTACCTATGCGGGAGAGCCCCTCAGATTATTCCAGCGTTCTTGTTACGTGACGAGAACTATAGGTAGTTGAATCACTAAGCTTTTATATTTTTTAAGTTTCAGTTACGTTAAAAAGTAATCAATGAAAAAAAATATCGGGTAATTTACAAAAAGAAAGTAGTCAACACTAACCTGTAGCTGCCGTAATTCGTTTGTATACTTGATTAAATGGAATAATCGGAGCCTCCGCCCGAGCTTCTTCTTCCAAAAAGGCTTAACGTGCTTTCCGAAGCACGACCAGACCAGTGCAAATATTCATATTCATGCATACAAATATTTGCACTGAGCGAAGATCGAACCCGCGCCTCCTTGCGCCACGGAGGCTGTCTTAAAAAACAGATATTTGATACATATATTAATCGCTCATACCGTATTCCCAAAAGAATTCGTGCAGAGGCCGCAGAGGTGTAAATGATAAATGATTTTATTTCTGTAAGCAAATTTGTACCAACAAACACTCGTCAATCATTTTTTTTTTAAACTATATTCAACCAGATTTTGCCACAGGCTTTGCTTGCATTTATTCGGAGTAACATAGTTCTCTATTTATGATTTAGAACACAGAAGAGCACTCGGAACAGAATATTAATTTAACACCCTACTTTAGACGTTAGTATGATAGAGATGGGGCAGATTTCTGAAAAAAATATGCACTATAGCGATTTGTCGTGTTCCGGCATGATGTCTGGTGAAGCCGTACGGAGGACGGGTCTGAGGGCAGTGTGTTGCGATGTGTGCCGGGTACGATGCGCCTAATGTTGTTGTGTTGGGATTTTGGTCGTGGAGGGTCTTCAGATCAATCTCCCTTTGGCGCAGCATCGTTGGTCGTGTTGTTGGGTTTAACATTGCATCACCTCGCATAACTGCCGCCTTCCGCCCTATTCACTCAGTTTTTTTTGAGTGAATAGGCTCTTAACATGTTCACTGCCGACGAACAAAACTATGTCCCTCTCGCTGGTGCGGAACTATTATCTTAGGTGTTTGTTAAGGTACGACAATGATAGATATATATTTGAGATCGTGGTCAAAATTATAGGTGTTACCTATAAAAACGTCATGGCAGGCCTTATCGGCCTATCAACTCGGTGCGGGAGAGGGCCTATTGTGGCCCGCCATTCCAACAGGCAGTTAGCGGCCCGATACCGCACAGAGCGCCTGCCTCGCCATTTAGTGTTGGGCAAGCTATCGTAACTGTCGTACGTCGCGTTTTATTATTCCGTAAAATGAAAGACGCACAATGTCAGGCTACAAAAGGCCCATTCTCTCTATGGTGTTTACGGTGAATAGGTTCTTAATAAACTATCGCGATTTACCATTAACGATTGCAGCACTGATTGCCATTAGGCGGCATTGCGGTCAAGCTGGGGCGCTTGCCCCACCATGACTCTGATCTATAAGGTGCCTAATTAAAAAAAAAAAACTGGTAGAAGGGGGGGGGGGGGATAGATAGACTACTGCCCCACCTTGAGCCCAAGGCTGGCTTCACCCCTGCTAGTTTATAACTATTAAAAAAAGACAGAATACTATTAACAGTACGGGTTTTGCGAAGTTGTACTAGCCCACTAAGTTCTTATAACCTGTACTTGAATGAATGGGTTAGTTAAAGTATTGCTATGTTATAACTTGATGACAAAGTTTCTTATTGTTCTTTAGGAAAGGTGTTAACTATAAATGCGGTATTCATACCTCCCTCTCTGTGCGCGCAGTTTAATTGCGAAATACATTTTCAAGTAAGTAGCAATGAGTTTCGTTTTGACATTTCAACAGCTTTCATTGCTTTTTTTCCGTTGTTGAGCCGACAAATTTCTCGGATATATGGAGCGATGGATTAGCTATATGCTTCAAAATGATTCAAGTACTGCGGTTAGGGTGCAGATTGATGACAGAAGACTCGCATCCAATTATATGGCACTTATGTAAAATTAGCTGTTGAAATGTATTTTTATTTATGTATACTTTTTTTATCACTTCATATTATAAAACAAAGTCACTTTTACTTTCCCTATGTCGCTTTGTATGATTCAATCATTAAAACTACGCAACGGATTTTGATAGTTTTTTTTTAATAGATAGAGTGATTCATCAGGAAGGTTATAACATGCATAATGCTCGTATATAATAGGAACACTGATGATTTTTGAGATTTCTAACACATGTCGCAAAATAAACCCATTTTTTTGAGGTTACATTGCAAACGCTAGCTGAACCCTATGAGATAGATCAAAATAATGTACTACAGTATTGTAGATCTTAAAAATGCCTACAAAAAAGTCTGTGACACCATATATCTACCTACTATAGTTTCTTCATTATGACTACTTTTTTATGTTTGAAAAGTTAATTAAAATGCCAGTCGAAATCAGAGCCCACTATTTGTTCCTTATTATTAATTCTTATCTAAATAAATTACGTAATATCAAAGGTAATTTCAGTAGCTGCAGATCTCTTTTTGAATTATTGGAATCGGTTGTTTCATTCTGGAGATATCACGATTTATTCAAAACTAAACACCAGAAAAAAACCGCGTGCCGCTCGCGCCCCTGCCGGCCGCCTGCTACTTGAGTGTTTCTCTGCCTAAACCGCGGAGTGAGTGGGCCGGAGCGGGGGACCATTATATGGTCGCAGCGTGATGTTATATAACTTAAAGCCTTCCTGGTGTAATGGGCTATCAAAAGCAAAAAGAATTTTTCAAATCGGACCAGTAGTTCCCGAGATTAGCGCGTTCAAACAAAGAAACTCTTCAGCTTTATATATTAGTATAGATTTAAGTGTCTTCAAGATACCGTGGCCCTGGCGCACAGGCAAGTAAAGGAACACGGGTGGGTTTTAGTCAGTAAAAGTCTGACACATCCGCTCCACACAGAGCAGGAGAGGTCATTTAATGATTTCCCATCTGCAAAAAAAAAAAAAAATTAGAGTGAATAAGCTCTTCATAAACTAGTGCGCTTTATCAATGAGTAGCGGCCGGCCGCGACTTTCTCCGCGTTTTTGTTATATGCTCCGCTCCCATTGGTCGCAACGTGATGTTACGTAGCCTAAAGCCTTCCTGGATTGATAGGCTATCCAACGCAAAAAGATTTTTTCAAATCGGACCAGTAGTTCCTGAGATTAGCGCGTTCAAACGAACAAATTCTTCAGCTTTATATATTAGTATAGATTGCATCACTGATCACCATCAGACGGGAACACGGTCTTGCGCCACCATATAATATATATATATACATATATATTTTTTTTAATAATTATAAATTAGCGCTTGACCGCAATCCCGCCTGATGGTAAGCAGTGATGCGATCGTTGATGGTAAAGCGCGCTAGTTTATTAAGAGCCTATTCACTAAGAAAAAACTGAGCGAATAGGAAGGAAGACTGCAGTTGAGCGAAGTGATGCAATGTTAAACTCAACAACACGACCAACGATGCTGCGCCAAAGGGAGATGGATCTGAAGACCCTCCACGACCAAACTCCCAACAAAACAACATTTGGCGCATCGTACCCGGCACACATCGCAACACAACTGCGCAGACCCGTCCTCCATACGGCATGAAAAATGAAAGTTTGTTAGAAATTTTGTCTTGTTGATAACTACGTATTCTATAAAGTACCAGTTAATCTAAGACGTAAGGCAAACCGCGGATGAATCTGGACTCCCGCGGCCCCGCGCGCATGTGAGAGGGGAGACTGGGGGTTTTTAGTCAGGAAGAGTCTGCCAGACCCCGTCGCCCGCCCCAGGGCGGCGGATATCCACGAAGATTTTCTACCTCGAAAAAAAATTAAATAAAAATGGCGTAAGTCAACCCACGTCCCTCATCTAGCGAACGACAGTCTTCATTATAAATTGTCAACAGCATTGCGGTTCGTAAATTAAAAGTACACCAACCCTTGATTGAACAATAATAGTTGGACGCACTAAGGTTACATTAGCCATCGAGAATTTTTATATTGTTAGGTTTCAATGAACACAAATTGAAAAATGATTGGTTTGCAAAGTTTTTACCTGTTATTTTTATATTGTCGTTAGGTTGGTACAAGGAGAAATTTTCTCGTAACGGGGATATCATATTTTTCGGATATACCTGCAAGGTAATTGCGTATCCCACTATCAATACCAATGGATTTCATTTTGACAGTTCAATAACTTTCATTGCGGTATTTACGTTGTGGAGTAGACACATTTTTAGAACGTATTTCATTTTGGATTTAACCATTTGGATTTCAACTATCAACATTAGTTCTATTTTTTTAGTCTCAAGATATCGTTGCAAGTATTATACTAAATTGCGTTTTGTAATATTTTACTTCTTGAACTCACTAAATTAATCATATCTTTTGATAGAGTGAACCGATTTCTTTGAAATAAAAATTAAGTTATACCTCAAGTTGCGTAAAACTTTTGTATATAAACATTCCGCCTTATTCATAAACGCTGCTTAAAGTTAACTAGTGATTAGCAATTCTTTCACCATACATTTTTGACCTGTTAACGTCACTTAACTTAAATCATACTTTGAGAATAAACACCATAGTGTTTAAGGGGTTTATCCATAAGCGATGATTAAAGTTAAATAACGTTAAAAGGTCAAAAAAATATGTTTAAAGAATCGCTAATCACTAGTTACCTTTAAGCAGCTTTTATGAATAAGGGGGATTGTCTGCATTGAAGTCGTACATTCTACGTGATGCGCGCACAAACAAACATATAAACAGACAAAAATTGCAAAAATGATGGAAATGGGTCCTGTTAGTTATTCTTAAACATGCTGCCTATTTTTTTCTATTTCTTTAATGTACAAAAACGACTTTTCCACAGATTTATTATAAGTATAGATAGATAATATAAATATTAACGATGAAATGCACATATGACATAGTATGTCTTTTGTACTGCGTACATCAAAATACTGAAAACTTTGCCAGCGGCGGTGACTTCTGCCTTCTAACTAGTCCTTGATCGCAATCCCGCCTGATGGTAAGCAGTGATGCAACAATGTAAAATGTAAGTGGAAACTCGCCGTACGACGGGTCCTCCTTTTTTTTTTTGATATGGTATCTCGTAGTTGACCTTGAGAGGTCGTGACTACTTAACCGGACTATCCTGTGGCTGCCATAAATGAATTTAAAGCTTCCAGCCAGGGCGACTAAAAACTAAGCGACTACACGCTAAGGGCACCCCCTGGGGGTACGAACCTCGGCTTAGGGCGTCGCTGGAGAGAAGAGCAAGGGACGGCTGGATCAAATTTGTTTTTAATTCGGTTTGATGACCGCAGCGTCTCCTAGTACTAGCTCTGAGAAGAAACGTCCGAAACAAACTCAGAGGTCATAGTTGGGAAATTATATTTACTGGCTCAGCTGCGGCCCGGGCTGGCCTTCATCGGACAAGGGGTCGTCCGATGATGGACCAAACACGAAAAATATACCCATGACACTAAACTAATTTCATTATTTTTTATTGCGTTAATAATACACTCACGATTATCGTCACGCCCTCTAATAATTCGTGGCAAAATGTAATAAGTGGGAATTGTTTCCTTGTTGTTATTATCTTGTAATAAAATGAAATGAATCACTGATCACTTTTACACGTCATAAGTTTTTTTTTTTATAAACTAGATGACGCCGGCATTTCGTAACTGACTACCTCTGAGAAGAAATAGCCGAAACAAACTCAAGGATCATCGTCTTTTTTCAAGTCCAGACATTAAAAATTAAAATGTTTACAATAATTAAGCATATTGCTTAATAACAATGCTTAACAGAGCGAGCAGCTCAGTCCCAAGCTTTTTTGTCTTCTTAATAATCTAAGATTTTATAATACCCCTTTTTGCAAAGTTTGGCCTTTATATAGTTTTTATATCGTATAATGGGTATGTTTCGAATATCCAGAGTCCGCCCATAAGAAAAAAAAAACTGTGTAGGGATCCATAGTTTCCCATACTTCACAATAAGTGTCCCCACCTCATCATCATCAACCTTTTTATCGTCCCGCTGCTGAACACAGGTCTCCTCTCATACAGAGAAGTATTGAGCGTAATCACCACGCTTGCTCAATGCGGGTTTTCGATTTCAGACTTAAAGTTCAAATTTCCTCAGGATGTTTTCCTTTATCTTGTAATCAGTCATTGGTGTCCAAGATATACATACTTAGAAAGTACATATAACTTTACATTGCATAAAGTTACATTGATACTTGCCTGGCCTGGATTTGAATTCGTACACTCATATACGAGAGGCTGGTGTTTTAACCACTAGGCCACCACGACTTGTGTCCCATTTAAAGAGTAAAAAAATGGGCTTTTTATTACGTTGAGTTGACATAGTATGTAGGGATGTTTCCTGGATAAAAGAAAATTGATTCTATTTAGTCCGTCATTCAGATTATAGAACAATATTGGTTACGTATATTTTGTTTTCATCATCATCATCATTTCAGCCGAAAGACGTCCACTGCTGGACATAGGCCTCCCCCAAGGTTCTCCACGACGACCGGTCCTGCGCCTCCCGCATCCAGCGGTTTCCCGCGACCTTCCTTCACCAGGTCGTCGGTCCACCTTGTCGGGGGCCTACCCACGCTACGTCTTCCGGTGCGTGGTCGCCACTCGAGAACCCGTCGGCCCCATCGGGCATCGGTCCTACGGGCAATTTGTCCAGCCCATTGCCACTTCAGTGTTGCAATTCTTCGGGCTATGTCGGTTACTCTCGTTCTTCTGCGGATCTCCTCATTCCTGATTCGATCGAGCAGTGAAACCCCAAGCATAGCCCTCTCCATTACCCTTTGAACGACTTCGAGCCTTCTTATAAGGCCCATTGTTAGCGACCACGTCTCAATTCCATAAGTCATCACTGGCAACACACACTGGTCGAAGACTTGTCTTGAGACACTGCGGTATTTCAGACGAGAAGATTCTACGTAGCTTCCCGAAATAATAATTAATAATTTTGTTTTATCAAATCAATAAAAAATTACAAATATAAAAGGCATCAAAGATCAGGAGGTGACTGGTACGTCACTGCTCGCTAAAAAGTGTAGCGTGCAGTGACGTCACACGAGTTTTCAATGCACTGTGTCATCTTCATTTTTTGTTTATATTAAAAAAAACAAAAATACATGTCCAGTATTTTTTTGGAAATCGGACTAACGGACTCATTAGTTTTTTTTTTGTCAACTACCTTATTCTAGAAACGGGCCCACATAGGACGGTGATAACTAACAAGACCCGTTTCCGACCCTATCAAGTCAGTAAAAATCTCAAAAGAGTGAAGTAGCTCGAACTAAAGCGCCATCTGTCGGGAATTTGGATTACTAATTTATACAAATACGCATTATATATAATTTATATATTATTATTCGGTGGTAGGCCATAACATCGGCCGCCGGCAGAAGTTACCACCCACCAGACAAAGCCTTGCCGCCAAGCGATTTGTCGTGTTCCGGCATGATGTCTGGTGAAGCCGTACGGAGGACGGGTCTGAGCAGTTGTGTTGCGATGTGTGCCGGGTACGATGCGCCAAATGTTGTTGTGTTGGGAGTTTGGTCGTGGAGGGTCTTCAGATCAATCTCCCTTTGGCGCAGCATCGTTGGTCGTGTTGTTGGGTTTAACATTGCATCACCTCGTTCAACTGCCGTCTTCCTTCCTAACCGCTCAGTTTTTCTGAGTGAATAGGCTCTTAATAAACTAGCGCGCTTTACCATCAACGATCGCATCACTGCTTACCATCAGGCGGGATTGCGGTCAAGCGTTAGTTTATAATTATTAAAATATATATATATATATATATTTATGTTGGATTTTCAGTGGTAATTTTGGAGTGCGTGAATCGATTTAAATTATTTTTATTTTTAGGAATTTAAGATAATAAGAGAGCCTCCGTGCTGTAGCGGTAGAGAAAGCGGGCACTGTAATGATTTGTACGTGGATTTTTGCTTGAGAGGGGAACAAACTAATTCACTTTTACATTTCTAATTATTATTATTATTATACTAGACCCGGGCGAAGTATACATTGATTTTCACTCGTAAATTTTCGAAAAATCTTTGAAATGTGAGTATTTTAATATATTGATGCCTCATTTATGTAAGTATATTGATAAAGTATGAAGGAAGTAATGACGTATCGACAAAAATCCCTTCAGAAATAATATAAATGGTGTATCTGACATCGACGCACAAACGAGTACCATGGATCTAGTATATGATTCTGAACTCCCTGGTGGTGGAATTTTTCGTCGGCTTTTTCATGATTGTAAAAAAAAAATATATGTAGTTTTTTCACTTTAAACCGTTCATAATTGCTATACTTTTATAACCCAATAAGATTTTAAAGTAAAAATTAATTAATTCGCTACGTACCCAAAAAAGCGCAATGAAAACAAAACTCGAAAGACTATAGGTCTCCTCTCATACAGAGAGGGATTGAGCGTAATCACCACGCTTGCTCAATGCGGGTTGGCGATTTCAGACTTTAAGTCCAGGTTTCCTCTTTCTCGTTCTCCTTCACCTTCAGTCATTGGTGTCCAAGATATATTTAGAAAGTACATATAACTTTAGAAAAGTTACATTGGTACTTGCCTGACCTGGAATCGAACCCGCGCACTCATATTTGAGAGGCTGATGTTTTTATAACTACTAGGCCACCACGACTTATATTTATCTTATCAGCTGATTTAATAGAGTTCACATCAGGGATCAACGTCATACCTACAAAACCGCGCGGCGGCACGCTTGCAACGTTCAAAGGCCGAGCCAACACTTTTTTAAACACAGAATTCTGTAACCGTTCATTAACGACATAAATGACTATCATAATTTTATTAGTGGCATTCGGTCTACCCTTTTGGCGAAGTTAGCGTTACGATGTCAGATACAACCTGTATACATATTAAATTAAAAATTCAGTGTACCTATGTATTATGATTATGTCATAAAAATCTAATTGGGTGTTATATCATATTATTTGAAACAATACTCAATGTCATACAAATTCAAATTCCAATGCAAACAAAATGTGTCGGTGGTAGGACATAACATCGGCCGCCGGCAGAAGTTACCACCCACCAGACAAAGTCTTGCCGCCAAGCGATTTGTCGTGTTCCGGCATGATGTCTGTTGTGTTGCGATGTGTGCCGGGTACGATGCGCCAAATGTTGTAGTGTTGGGAGTTTGGTCGTGGAGGGTCTTCAGATCAATCATCTCCCTTTGGCGCAGCATCGTTGGTCGTGTTGTTGGGTTTAACATTGCTTCACCTCGCTCAACTGCCGTCTTCCTTCCTATTCGCTCAGTTTTTCTGTGTGACTACGTCACTGCATACCATCAGGCGGGATTGCGGCCAAGCGCTTGTTTATTATTATTAAAAAAAAAATGTATTAAGTATTTATTTCTGTAAAGTAATTTGTAATCTTTAGAAATAAATGAATTCAAACCGTATATTAAGCTTTACAAGGTACATCCTTGTTTGAATATTATAAAGCACAGTCCTAGATATCAATCGGTTATATTGACGCCAATTTTGTTGTTCACAATTTAAACTAATTTTAAGTTAAGAAAAGGATAAAAGATAACATTTTAGTTTAATCCTGTCAAATTAAAATACTCCATAGACAGTGTAGACGCGATTATAAACATGGCGACTAAAAATACGTCAGTTTACGTCAGGAGCGTACTAATTTGACAGGTCTAAACTGACATTTTATCTTCTGTCCTTTTCTTAATGAAATAGTTAGATAAAGATGCACTGGGAATCGGGGCCACTGTTTAATAAGTTGCCTCTAGACTCAAAAAGCGCTATCTACTCAAGTTCATTCAAGAGTCAACTCAAACGTTTGCTGTTGAATAAGTGTCTTCATGCTGTTGACGATCTATAACAGGATTCTTATGTATGTGTAGATATGCAATTGTAATATTTGACATTTTTAATGTAATGTAAAGTCTTAATTTTCTCTTTTATTACTATGTAATTTGGAAGTCGTGGTGGCCTAGTGGTTTAAACACCAGCCTCTAGTATGAGTGCGCGGGTTCGATTCCAGGTCAGGCAAGTACCAATGTAACTTTTCTAAAGTTATATGTACTTTCTAAGTATATCTTGGACACCAATGACTGAAGGTGAAGGAAAACATCTTGATTAAACCTGGACTTAAAGTCTGAAAAGCCAACCCGCATTGAGCAAGCGTGGTGATTACGCTCAATCCTTCTCTGTATGAGAGGAGACTTCTGCCCAGCAGTGGGACGATAAAAGGTTGATAATGCTGATGACTATTTTTCTCTTTTATTACTATGTAATTTCAGATATTTTTTTTTTTTGTTAATGAATAAATGACTAAATAATGATACAAACAGCCAGACCCGGAACATACAAGTATTTGTTCTGTGCGAGGATTGAACCACCGACACGCAGAGCAGCGGTCAATCGATCTTTGATAACATATTTCAAATGGCCCTGTTAATGTTTTTTAATTTAAAATGGAAATCACATTTTCCACTTTCAGCGCCCCGCGGCGGCATCTACGTCCCCGCTGTGCTTATAGACTATTTCAGTTTACAGAGACTGAAGTATTTATAAATGTGAGGTTAATATTTTTTATACATTTTATAATCTAGCGCTTGACCGCAATCCCGCCTGATGGTAAGCAGTGATGCAATTGTTGATAGTAAAGCGCGCTAGTTTATTAAGAGCCTATTCACTCAAGAAATAAACTGAGTGAATAGGAAGGAAGACGGCAGTTGAGCGAGGTGATGCAATGTTAAACCCAACAACACGACCAACGATGCCGCGCCAAAAGGAGATCTGAAGACCCTCCACGACCAAACTCCCAACACAACAACATTAGGCGCATCGTACCCGGCACACATCGCAACACAACTGCTCAGACCCGTCCTCCGTACGGCTTCACCAGACATCATGCCGGAACACGACAAATCGCTTGGCGGCAAGGCTTTGTCTGGTGGGTGAACTATCAAAATGAAACTTATTGCTACTGATAGTATGTTTAGCAATTACCGTGCTGGTTGGAAAATAATCCTTATGGATTCCTCCACACGGAGGGGTCTGTCAGAATTTTACTTAGTAAAAAACTTATAAAAGGTCCGCCAGTACTTCACACCGGGGCAGCTTCTAATGTTGTACAAAGCACAGGTCCGTTCGTGTGTGGAGTACTGCAGCCACATTTGGGCTGGTGCTGCAAAGTGTCACCTGGCCTCTTTGGATTCAGTGGAGAGGCGTGCGAAGAGGCTGATTGGTGACTCTGATTTAACTCGAGTTGGTCTCCAAAGCCTAGAGCACAGACGTAGAGTAGCCAGCCTTTCGGTCTTCTATAGGATACATTTTGGGGAGTGTGCGAGGGAATTGCACGATTTAATCCCCCCCATCTCCGTTCCACCATCGGACGACCCGTCGTACGGCGAGTCTCCACCCTTATGTTGTTAACACCTCTACGATCCGGACGAGGCGTTTCGCCTCCTCCTTTATACCGCGTACATCGAGGGACTGGAACAATCTGCCGGCGGCGGTGTTTCCGACGGACTACAATTTGAGTGTCTTCAAGGCTAGAGTGAATAGGCTCTTAATAAACTAGTGCGCTTTACCATCAACGATTGCGTCACTGCTTACCATCAGGCGGGATTGCGGTCAAGCGCTGGTTTATAAATTAATAAAAAAAAAAAAATTACAAAAAATAGAAACCAATAGAAACCGTGTGTCTCGATGTTTCTGTTGTTTAGCTCGCCACCGACTTCTAGAGCCATGACAAAAGTAAAATTATTTTTTCCTTTTAAGTGTTTTTTTGAAGTCGGTTTCTATTATTTATTTATTTTTTGTAAAAAGTATTTATTTCATGCTTTTCAGTGTCTTAGTCGAAATTCGAAAATTACGTTTTTTCAATACATTAAGTTTTACAATAGTGGCAGCCATAAGCATAACCCATGTTAGAATAAGTTCTTATCAAAACGAAAAAATCCCTATTTCAAAAACTACTAAACCGATTTTACTGAAACTTATAGTATTCCCTAAGTACAAAACCGGCCAAGTGCGAGTCGGGCTCGCGCACAAAGGGTTCCGTAGCAGCAAATATAATAAACTTATTATGTCAATTTATACACCTGGTGAATGGAGCCTAAACTCTCCCGATATTTTGCCTTGTACTTTTATGTATGAATATTAATTTTATATATGTATTTATAAATATTCCGTGCTATAGGCGTGCCCAAATCGGCTCTATCTTATAAGGTTCAGCCATCGTTTTCAGTGTAAGCACAATAACTTAACCAAAATTACAGTTAAATCAACCTATCTCAAAAACTATAAGAGATACTTTGATCAAACCAAAAATCGTTGAAAGAGTTAATTAGCATGCATCACCTCTATTTTTTTTAGAATTTTATACCCCGTAGTTATAAAAATAGAGGGGGGGGGACATACTTTTTACGACTTTGAGAGCTGATATCTCAAAAACCGTTCACTTTAAGAAAAATGTTTTTTAGAAAACTTTATATCATTTTAAAAGACCTTTCCATTGATACCCCACACGGGTATGTACATCGAAAAAAAAATTTTCATCCCTCAGTTACATGTATGGGGGGCCCCACCCCCAATTCTTTTTTTTACTATTTAGTGTCATAATTTTGTAGCGGTTCATACAACACATATTCCCATCAAATTTCATCACTGTAGTACTTATAGTTTCCGAGTAAATCGGCTGTGACAGACGGACAGACGGACAGACGGACAGACGGACAGACGGACAGACGGACATGACGAAACTATAAGGGTTCCGTTTTTGCCATTTTGGCTACGGAACCCTAACAAAAAAGAATTACTTAAATCGGACTTGTAGTTCCGGAAGTATGCGCGCACAAACATAAAAACATACATACATACACATACTTGAAATCTGGCAATAACTCTGTTTCCCTAGTTGCTTAGTATTTACATATTTGTGATTTCTTTTTATATAATTTGTTGTGGCAATGGGCTGGACATATTGCCCGTAGGACCGATGCCCGATGGGGCCGACGGGTTCTCGAGTGGCGACCACGCACCAGAAGACGTAGCGTGGGTAGGCCCCCGACAACGTGGACCGACGACCTGGTGAAGGTCGCGGGAAACCGCTGGATGCGGGAGGCGCAAGACCGGTCGTCGTGGAGAACCTTGGAGGAGGCCTATGTCCAGCAGTGGACGTCTTTCGGCTGAAATGATGATGAAGATGATTGTGGCAATATTTTTTTTTTTTTTTACATGCGGCTCCAATTTATAACCGGTCTCCGTGGCGCAGCGGTCAACACGCCTGCCTGCGACGTGGAGGCCCCGGGTTCGATCCCCGGCCAGGTCATGATGGAAAACGATCTTTTCCTGATTGGCCTGGGTCTTGGATGTTTACTTATATATGTATCTATTATAAAATATAGTATCGCTGAGTTAGTATCCCATAACACAAGTCTCGAACTTACTTTGGGGCTAGCTCAATCTGTGTGATTTGTCCGTATTTAAAAAAAAAAAAAAAAATAACCTCCTTTTTTTGAAGTGTTTACTATCCCGATGTTCTTTTTTTTAACGTTATACACTTGACCAAGTTCCCGCTTGATGCTCTGCAGTGATGCAATCGTTGATGGAATGGCGCGCTAGTTTATTAAGAGCTTATTCACTCTAGTCTTGAAGACACTTAAATTGTGATCAAACGGGAAGATCGCTGTAGGAAAATTATTCTAGTACGCGGTATAATAATAATAATTATTTATATAGTATTTTTTTTTTTTTCACAAGTCACACAGATTGAGCTAGCCCCAAAGTAAGTTCGAGACTTGTGTTATGGGATACTAACTCAACGATACTATATTTTATAATAGATACATATATAGATAAACACCCAAGACCCAGGCCAATCAGGAAAAGATCGTTTTCTATCATGACCTGGCCGGGGATCCAGACCTCCACGTCGCAGGCAGGCGTGTTGACCGCTGCGCCACGGAGACCGACCGGCATAAAAGACGGGGTGAAATATTGTTCTGTTATTGGTGCCGTGGGGTACCGGGCATAGAATAGCACCAACCCATATCCTCCAGTGAGTGTCGTAAGAGGCGAATAAGGGAACTCTCACCAAGGAAGCAAGCAGCAGCGCTCCTCCTGTGGAATAACAAATTACTGCGATCCCCAACCCGCTTGCCAAGCATGGGGATTATGGCAATGCCCCACAATGGAATGAAAGCCTTTGGGGGAAGCCTCTGTCCAGCAGTGGACCTATATAGACTGAGAAAAAGAAGAAAGAATGGTCCATTCGCCGACGATCGCTGGAACGTACAATTCCTTCGCAAAACCATGGGCTTACTACCAGCTTCCCATGGACATTCGAAACTTACCCATTAAACGATATAAAACCTATATAAAGGCCAAACTTTGCAAAAAGGGGTATTATAAAATCTCAGATTATTTAGAGGATAGAGAGGCTTGGGACTGAGCTGCTCGCTCTGTTAAGCATTGTTATTAAGCAATATGCGTAATTTTAACGTAAATTATTGTAAACATTTTCATTTTTAATGTCTGGACTTTAAAAAAGACGATGATCCCTGAGTTTGTTTCGGCTATTTCTTCTCAGAGGTAGTCAGTTAGGAAATGCCGGCTTCATCTAGTTTAAAAAAAAAAAGACATATGACGTGTAAAAGTGATCGGTGATCTACTTGCTTAATAAACGATTTCATTTCATTTCATTTCACCAAACGAACCTAATCCCTAGAATCATCATCATCATCTCAGCATTAATTCCAGCTTTTTCAGCTCTGGAGTCTGGGGTCCGCTTTACCAGTCTAACTGCTGATTTTGGCTAAACTTCGATATTTTCCGTGAAGCGACTGCCGTCTGATCTTCACAACCCGAAGGCGATATCGTAGCATTGCAGTTTGACAAATTGTTGGACTTTTGAGGGCTCCACAAATCCGTGTCTACAGCCATTAGATGTTCGTATGGCAACCGGGACCAACGGCTTAACGTGCTTTCCGATGCACGACCAGATCAGTGCAAATATTCATATTCATGCATACAAATATTCTGCCTTCCCTACCGCTACGCCACGGATGCTAACCTAACCCCTAGAATATAGTCAACAAAACAAAAACTTAAGTTTAACTATCGTTCGCAAACTCAATTACTTACTTCCAAACTCAGTAAATACACTTACTAAATTACTGACTCCAAATTAACGTGGACCAATTATATATTTACAAGTTGTGACTAAAGTTTTTACTTCATTTGTCCGCAAGCTATGAGGAAAATTGGGGACAAGTTGACTTTTGTCTTAACTTTATCTTAACTAATGACAAGTGGGTGTAACGAAACGTACTTTGAGCCTTTTTTATTGTTGTGTGGCAAACAAGCGACCGATGCTGTCAATTGAAATCAACTTAGTCTACCGCAGTACACAAATTGGTGCTGACAGTACGACAATAAATTAAACAATTAACAATAATTAAAGGCGTGCTCAAACTCTGTCCACTCTTAAAACCATGGTTTAAAAAGCATTTCCTCTCTCTTTAAACATGTCATTATTTTTTATTTGCTCTTGTATGATGTTTATTAATTAGATGTATATATTTATTAGACTGGTATGATACACTCAACGTGCATATTTATTATACAATAAACTATGTAAATAGTACACTGTAGACTACCTACATTATTTCTCTCTCCTTCCCCTTATTATTCCATCCAAAGGTTGTCTGTAAAAGATCGCTCTTAGCGATAAGACCGCCCATTGTGTCACCCTTTGTAAAATATTTTTATTTATGTTCTGTAATCTATATGGTGTACATAATGAAGAGTATTCTATTCTAAAGTGTATCATTCTAGTTTAAATAAATATAAAATCATCATCATCATTAACCTTTTTATCGTCCCCCTGCTGGGCATAGGTCTCCTCTCATACAGAGAAGGATTGAGCGTAATCACCACGCTTGCTCAATGCGGGTTGGCGATTTCAGACTTACAAGTCCAGGTTTCCTCAAGATGTTTTCCTTCACCTTGTAATCAGTCATTGGTATCCAAGATATACTTAGAAAGTTACATATAACTTTAGAAAAGTTACATTGGTACTTGCCTGACCTGGAATCGAACCCGCACACTCATACTTGAGAGGCTGGTGTTTTAACCACTAGGCCACCATGAATATAAAATATGTAAAGAAAACCCCGTCCGACCCAAAAGGATAATAAAGGTTAGGTAAACACATGAGCAAATAAAATATGAAATTTTACATAATCATCATAGTAAGAATATTAATGAATTTTGAATTTCTTTTTTTTCCGTGAATTTATTCCAACTTGCCCAAAATTTGGTATTTTTTTATAAAGTGACGACACCAATTTTGAAGGTATTATAATGAGTGAATAACGTAACGACCGCGTGCCGCGTGCCCTGCCCCCTTTCGCCCGCGCATGTATTACCTGCCGCACATGTATAAATTTACCTCCTTCTGCGAAGTAATAGTTATTTTTTTAGAGGAATTATTTTTTAAGTTTAGTACGGCCTATTAGTAGGATCAGTTACCTTCACGGATCGGACAGTGTTTTCTTTATATATTGTATACATCTAATTAATAAACATCATACAAAAGCAAATAAAATATAACTAATGACCAAAATATTTAATAACACATAATAATATAAGGGGTGTGTCTGACATCGACGCACAAACGAGTACCATGGATCCAGTGATGAATCTGAACCCCCTACAGGTGGAATTTTTCGTCGGTTTTTACCTGTTTTTTTTTAAAAAAAAAAGCAGTTTTTTTCACTTTAAACCGTTCATAATTGCTACACTTTTATAACCCAATAACATTTTAAAGTAAAAAATAATTAATACGCTAATTACACAAAAAAGCGCAATGTGAACAAAACTCGAAAAACTCTCCTATCAGCTGGTTTAATAGAGTTCACATCAGGGGTCAACGTCATACCCACAAACACGCGCGGCGGCACGCTTGCAACTTTCAAAGGCCGAGCCGACACATTTTTTTAAACACTGTTATTTCTGTAACCACTCATTAACGACATAAATGACTATCATAATTTTATTAGTGGTATGCGGCGTAGCCTTCTCGCGAAGTTTCCGTTACGATGTTAGATACACCCTGTATTCCTGCAGAAGAGTAGGTAATAATTATAGGTACATTATTTATTTTTAACGACACTGCCATAAATGTCCCGGTCCGCTAATTAACTCGAGTAGAGGAAGAATAATGTAATAAAAACTGTGAACTTACATTTATATTTTTCCTAGCGACCCGCCTCAGTCTCGCACGGGTGTAATGCTGATAATAAATACACTACGGAAAAACTGTGAACCTATAAAAACCGTCGCGAATGCCGCGCCGTATACCGCCGCCAACGCGACAACCCGCAATTTTTAAATCTATACTCTATCTATACTAATATATAAAGCTGATGAGTTTGTTTGTTTGTTTGAACGTGCTAATCTCAGGAACTACGAGTCCGAATTGAAAAATTCTTTTTGTGTTGGATAGCCCACTAATCTAGGAAGGCTTTCGGCTATATAACATCACGCTGCGACCAATAGGAGCGGAGCAAACTAACTCCACGCGAACGAAGTTGCTGGCGGCCGCTAGTACTAATATATAAAGCTGAAGAGTTTGTTTGTTTGAACGCGCTAATCTCAGAAACTGCTGGTGCGACTTGAAAAATTCTTTTTGCGTTGGATAGCCCATTAATCCAGGAAGGCTTTAGGCTATATAACATCACGCTGCGACCAATAGGAGCGGCGATAACTAACTCCACGCGAACGAACTCGCTGGCGGCCGCTAGTCGGTAATAACTTGGAAATTAATATATATTTTTTTTTTAATGATTATAAACTAGCGCTTGACCGCAATCCCGCCTGATGGTAAGCAGTGATGCGATCGTTGATGGTAAAGCGCGCTAGTTTATTAAGAGCCTATTCACTCCGAAAAACTTAGCGAATAGGAAGGAAGACGGCAGTTAAGCGAGGTGATGCAATGTTAAACCCAACAACACGACCAACGATGCTGCGCTAAAGGGAGATTGATCTGAAGACCCTCCACGACCAAACCCCCAACACAACAACATTAGGCGCATCGCACCCGGCACACATCGCAACACAACTGCTCAGACCCGTCCTCCGTACGGCTTCACCAAACAACATGCCGGAACACGACAAATCGCTTGGCGGCAAGGCTTGTCTGGTGGGTGGTAACTACTGCCGACGGCCGATGTTATGGCCTACCATTTAAATCATATGCTATAAGGGCGATATAGATCTATATTAAATCAACAATATATTTAAGTTATTAAATTGGAAAAGGATTAATGCTGTATTGGTTAAAATCGCTTCGAAAATTAGTCGGTATTTGTCGTAAAAAGTAAAAGACACAAAAAATGTTATTGTGGGATATTCATAAGCGATAGACATCCATTATGGACTTTTTTGTAGACCTTTTAAACGTGTACAATAATTATTTAGTACATTATTTTATAAATCTCGTAGGGTTCAACCTCCATTTCACTGCAAACGCGGAAAATATGAAATTATTTACGACATCACATTAGAAACCTCAAAAATAATAGTATTTGTCCACAATTTAATGAATGTTATTATACATATAAACCTTCCTCTTTAATCACTTTATCTATTAAAAAAAACCCGCATCAAAATCTGTTGCATAGTTTTAAAGATTTAATCATATAAAGGGACATAGAGAAAGAGACAGTGACTGTGTTTTATAACATGTAGTGATTAGCGACTCACACCTGTTTCGCGCCTCTGTTCGCTACCGCTACGCCATGGAAGCTGTCGCCCATCGCACAGCAAGTAACCATCCTATTTTTTTTGTTGGGATGGGAAATTATCAAATGACTTCTCCCGCTCTGGGCGGAGGGGAAGGGTGTGTCAGACTTTTAATGACTAAAACCCCCCTGTGTTTCTTCACTTGCCTGTGCGACGGCCAGGGCCGCGGTTTCTTGTTTAACCAACCCGCAACCCTGACCCAGGAGGCATCGGTCTTCGTGGACCCCGTCACGATGTGCTGACATCTCTACGAGGCGCGCATGAAACACGACGCGCCGTCGACTTGGGCCTGGTCCTTATCGGGCGGCGAGCTGCCCACTGCTCACCGCCCGCAGGCCCGCGCCTACAGTGGCTAGGAGTTAGGTGTCATCTCCACCACCAGGGCGTCTACTGTGGCGGCTAGTGGCGTGAAGGCGCTGGGATTCCCGTTGCCTCATGCGCTCCGCCTCCTCCTTTGCCAGCATCACTGCTTCGCAGAAGGAGGTGACGGCCTGCCATGCACTCTCGCTCCGGACCATGGCCTGGACCAGGGTCGGACGCGAGAGATTGCCGCCGATCGCCGCTACGAGGACACGGCGGTGCTCTACCAAGCCGGGCAGACCTCCACCGTATCCTCAGGGCGATCCACACAATGGTGATACCCTGGGGTTTCCTCCCGCCTAATACGGAACAGAAACCTCCCGAAACAACCGTGTCCGGCGAGGACCTGCGTCAGGAGGAAGGTGAGGGCGCCGTGGCGCCTCTCTAGCCACTCCTCAAAGAGGGGACTTACCGCCGCTATTGTAACCATCCTTAGTAACCATCCTTAAGTTGTTTTTTTGTTGTTCGATCCGGACGAAGCGTTTCGCGTCCTCTTTTAATAACAATAATAATATGGAGATTCATTGTGAAAGACGGCACAGTTGACATCTGTCGGGCATGTCACCCTCCGGGGGAATCAATTAGACACATTATTTCCGGGTGTTCTCGTTTAGCTAATGGAGAGTACTTGCATAGACACAACCTTGTAGCCAGGATAATTCACTAGCAACTTGCTCTTAAATATAACCTTGTGGAATCGGAGGTGCCATACTATAGGTATATGCCCGACCCAGTTCTCGAAAATGGCCGTATCACATTGTACTGGGATCGATCCATCATCACTGACAGGACTATTGTTGCCAATAAGCCTGATATAGTGCTGGTGGATCGATCAGAGCGGCGTGCAATGATTGTTGATATAACCATCCCGCATGATGAGAACCTCGTGAAAGCTGAGAAAGATAAACAAATGAAGTATCTTGACTTGGCTCACGAGGTTGTCGACATGTGGGAGGTGGATTCAGCAATCATTGTACCGATAGTCGTGACAGCCAATGGCTTAATAGCCAAGAGCCTCGACCAACACCTCAGGAGGCTCTCGTTAGGCAGCTGGATCAAGGGCTTGATTCAGAAAGCGGTACTGCTGGACACGGCTCGCATCGTCAGGAAGTTCCTCTCTCTGGAGTCCTGACCACCGGTAGCTTGGACCGTGTTCCCGATACCGGTGGGCTATTATTTTTTTTATATTTTTAAATGTTTTTATATATATTTTTATGTAGAAATATTTAAAAATGTAATTTATATGTATATAAAATAAAATAAAGGAATAATAATATAATATTTATACCGCGTATAAAAATGTGCATATTGTAATAATATATTTTAGTAGTTTTTTAACGTCTTTTCAGTACCTTTGCCGTAATTATAAACATTGGCGCCGATTTTTTTTTTAACTAAACGATTTATGAACTAAATTAATTAATAGTTTAGTCCTGTTAAATTAAGGTACTCCATAGACAGTTTAGACGCGATTTAAATCATGTCGACTAAAAATACGTCGATTTACTCCAGGCGCGATATAATTTCATAGCATTAAAATAATGTTCATCTTCTGTCCTTTTCTTAATGAAATAGAGAGAAAAAGATGCACTGAACTTTGGTTTGTGAGAGAATCGTTGCCGACTAATATCTCTGATAGCGGCTACGAAAAGCGTAGCTAATGCTACGCAGATGCTACGGCGTAGCCAGTTGAAGACGTGGCGTGTTTTTATTCTTACTATTTGTACTATTAATGCCAGTCACACTAGCAAATGGAGTCCACGCCCTGGTTTTGAATTTGAAGTGATAATTTATTTAGCGTTCTTTGTTATTGGACAGTCAATGAAAGGACACACCGACAGTAAAAAGAGGCAAACAGAATTACTAGGGCTTATCGTCATAACAAAAACGAAAGCACCACGCACCACTACTATCCGGACGAAGCGTTTCGCCTCCGCGTACATCGAAGGACTGGAACAATTTGCCAACTGCGATTTATTTATTTTATTTATTTATACTCTCGTTCTTCTGCGGATCTCCTCATTCCTGATTCTATCGCGCAGTGAAACCCCAAGCATAGCCCTCTCCATTGCCCTTTGAGTGACTTTGAGCGTTCTTATAAGGCCCATTGTTAGCGACCACGTCTCAATACGAACGAAGCCCGAAGAATTGCAACACTGAAGTGGCAGTGGGCTGGACACATTGCCCGTAGGACCGATGCCCGATGGGGCCGACGGGTTCTCGAGTGGCGACCACGCACTGGAAGACGTAGCGTGGGTAGGCCCCCGACAAGGTGGATCGACGACCTGGTGAAGGTCGCGGGAAACCGCTGAATGCGGGAGGCGCAGGACCGGTCGTCGTGGAGAACCTTGGGGGAGGCCTATGTCCACCAGTGGACATCTTTCAGCTGAAATGATGATGATGATGATTTATTTATAGTTAGTCTTCAAGGCTAGAGTGTTTAGGCTCTTAATAAACTAGTGCGCTTTACCATAGACGACCGCTTCACTGCTTACCATCAGGGGGGATTGCGGTCAAGCAAATAATAATTATTTATTATTATTATTTATTTCTTTTATTATTTATGTACACACAATAAAATACATAAAGATACGACAAAATTAAGATCTGAATACAAAGGTGCTGCTTATTTCTTCTAGCAGACCTGCGAAAGGAGAATTAAAACAGAAATGTAGACAATAGTGTGTAAGAACAAGGAGGAAATAAAATATGAATATGATAACTATTAAAGTAATAATATTAAATATACCTAAACATATAAACCTAAAATAATTATATAAGCCAAACCAATAAAACCAAAAATAAGTATACTACTTAAATAAATACATAATACTAAAATATAAACGAATTCTCACAATATAGAGGAAAGGTAATGCTCTTTTAATCGGCTTTTAAATTTAGAAATAGTGTTTAAATCACGAATGTTAGGCGAGCGGCATTATTATTATTAATAAATAATAACTATTATTGTCAAATAATTCAAAATAATGAATACAGGGAGCACTTATTTCAAATCTCTATTTCGACACTGGAAGTTTTGACATTTTGACTTATTTGTTATTTCGATTATCTAAAGTATTGGGCATTGCTTCCAGAATTCACCAGTATTAAAGGGTAGAATGTACGTTGAATAGCAAAGAAAATGATAATAATATAATCCTGCATACAATAAGCCTTTAGTATCCTATCGAAAATACAGGGTGTATCTGACATCGTAACGCAAACTTCGCGAAAAGGCTAGACCGCATGTCATTAATAAAATTATGGTAGTCATTTATGTCGTTAATGAACGGTTATAGAAATAACAATGTTTTAAAAAGGGTCTGCTCGGCCTTTGAACGTTGCAAGCGTGCCGCCGTGCTGGTTTGTAGGTATGACGTTGATCCCTGATGTGAACTCTATTAAATCAGCTGTCGCTTTTTTGTGTAATTAACGAATTAATTAATTTTTTCTTTAAAATCTTATTGGGTTATAAAAATATAGCAATTATGAACGGTCTAAAGTGAAAAAAACTACATTTATATTTTTTTAAATCATGAAAATGCCGACGAAAAATTCCAATACTGGGGGGTCCAAAATCATGTACTGGATCCATGGTACTCGTTTGTGCGTCGATGTCAGATACAGCCTTTATAAGCTCTGAATTTGAATAAATCAATGTAGGTAGTATATAAGAATAAAATTTAATGTAAAATAATTATCTAATTATGTACCAATATGATCATTACTAAGACCTACAATTATCCTCTTCCCAAAATTTTACATTCGCCTTGAAAGGAAACAACATGTTTAAAGGTTTTACTTGTTTCCACAGAGTAGGCAACCCGTTCATGGGTCAATGTATATGTTGCAGTCAAAACTCTTAACCAGTCAAAAGTACTGTTGACTAACAAAATTAGTCAAAAGTACTTTTGACTGAACAGGTTGGTCAAAAGTTGTTTTGACTGAAAATTATTGGTTATTAGTAATTATGACTGCAAATTTGCAGTTAAAAGTACTTTTGACTGACGCTCTTCTACTACTCTCGCTCTTCGACTACTTTATTTCAATGATGTTAAAGCGTTCTAATCTTCTGTACTGTAATTAGGTTAGGTTAGGTTATGTTTGTTTTGTTATAATCCCCGCATACTAATGGACATCTTTAAAGTAATACATTTCCGTTAGCTATTTAGGGAATGTATATGTTGCAGTCAAAACTCTTAACCAGTCAAAAGTACTGTTGACTAACAAAATGAGTCAAAAGTACTTTTGACTGAACAGGTTGGTCAATAATACTTTTGACTAAAATAACAGTTAAAAGTCCTTTTGCCCAATACAGCTGGTCAAAAGTACTTTTGACTGGTTAAGAGTTTTGACTGCAACATGAACACTTTTACAACAAGCTTCCCATGGACATTCGAAACTTACCCATTAAACGATATAAAAACTATATATAAAGGCCAAACTTTGCAAAAAAGGGGTATTATAAAATCTCAGATTATTTATAAGACAAAACAGCTTGGGACTGAGCTGCTCGCTCTGTTAAGCATTGTTATTAAGCAATATGCGTAATTATAACGTAAATTATTAAAAACATTTTCATTTTTAAATGTTTGGACTTGAAAAAAGACCATGATCTCTGAGTTTGTTTTGGTTATTTCTTCTCAGAGGTAGTCAGTTAGGAAATACCGCTTAATAAACGATTTCATTTCATTGTACCACTTGTAAAATATTTATTCTGTGAATATTTCAGCTCCCTGCATATTAAGGTTTATGATATCAGCCCGCTGATATCATAAACCTTCACCGAAGCTTCACCGTCCGTTTATGCGTCCGTCTGACGTCATCAGACGGACGCATAAACGGACGGTGAAGACTTGAGGGCCCCTACGGAACCCTAAAAAAGATTTTAAAACCGACTTTACTTAGCTACTATAATAATAGTATACCTAGATTCATAAACATTGCTTAAAGTTAACTAGTTATAAGCGATTGTTTAACCATACATTTTAGACGTTTGGACGTCACCTAACATTTTTTTCTTTCTTTTATGGCTTCGCACGATTTGTGCATTTAGCCAATGTCACGTAATGAATTGTTCATGTCGAAAAAGACGGCCGCGTGACCCGTCTTACGATGGAGGTTTGAGACAAAGTCATGATGTGACTGTGCTGCGATATTTCACTGTTCTTTATGAATTATTTACTGAATGCACTTATTACTACATAAATCACGCACTTTTATTTAGTAAACAACACTATAAATAATTTTAAAAGTCCAATGAAAAATGAGCGTGACACTCAGCTTGACTTTCCCGCCAAAACTCCGTCGCCTAACTTTAATCATCGTTTATGAACAAACACCATAGTGTTTAAGGGGTATATGTGTTCGTGGGTGTGTGTGTTTGTGTGTATGGGTGTGTGTGTGTTTGTGTGTATGCATGTGTGAGAGCGCGCGCGCGTGTGAGTACTTCGTGGACTGTGCATTATTCATATTCCTAACTTTACTATTTCTTTTGTCAACAGGTCGGCCATTTTGGGCAGCTGTCAAACTTCGAAGCCATGTCTGTTTCCCGCGTATCCTTGCTTGTGGTGATTGCACTGTTGTACTTGGAATGCTGCTATACAGCCACGGTGAGAACAATAAATAAATATATACGGACAAATCACACAGATTGAGCTAGCCCCAAAGTAAGTTATGGGATACTAACTCAACGATACTATATTTATAATAAATACATATATAGATAAACATCCAAGACCCAGGCCAATCAGGAAAATAACGTTTTTCCATCATGACCTGGCCGGGGATCGAACCCGGGGCCTCCACGTCGCAGGCAGGCGTGTTGACCGCTGCGCCACGCAGGCCGACAATCTTCATTGAAAATTACGTACGTTTATTTACAATGTAGATAGGAGTGGAGATGGCGTGAGGGGACGCTCTAGTTTGCGTGACCAGGCCTGGGTCGACGGTGTTATGACTTATGATCCACGCGCGCATCAAAAAGATGTCGGCACATCGTGACAGTTAGCTGTTGTCAAATTGTACGACACTCACACTCCCATTAGGAAAGTGAAGCTGAAGCGGCCACCTGCTCCATGAATACATCGGTATGTTCGGATGGCTATGCGGCGTAGGGCCCGCGCGTTCCGGAGATTTAAAAAGGATAGGTCGGAAGATAACTGGACTCTCTTCAAAACTGCTCGCAACCGTTGTAACGCCAAACGATGTAAACGCCGCCACATTCTTGATAATATCACTTTCTCTTCTCCAGCCGATATTTGGAAGTTCCTTAGAACTCTAGGTATTGGCAGAACGTGGCATTCAGACTTTCCTAATACATTTGGTTTGGACGATCTAATTACTTTTGATAGCCATACTATATGTCAAACTATTCACTACCTTACTGTTCTGACGCGCCCCAATTATATCCCTTTTGTCTTCATCCCAGTTAATCCAAAGGAGATTAAGAAGATTATCCTATCCGTTCGTGTATTATTGTTTTGTAATATTAGGTCCTTACATATGAAATTGGCGTTTTGTCGTACTGGCCACTTCGATCTCAAATATCTCCTCTTTGGTTTAGAATTCCAAATTCAAATTTATACAGGTATTTACTGATCAATTTGTGTCTCGAGAACCGTATTTCTTTTGTTTTTTTCTTTGCGTAATGAGTTTACAAAATGGAAAATTTAAAATTTTACGTTATTTACGAATATGAGTGATGTGTATGGTAGTGGTGTCGCTAGAGAAAGCATGGTGTGTTTTTGGTTCCAAAGTTTTCGTTGTGGAAATTTCAACCTACAGAACAATCCCCGTGGACGGCCGGAGACCAATATCGACAATGAAGAATTGAAGGCTATTGTGGATGCGGATACATCGCAAACTACGTCCGAGTTAGCTGTAGGCTGCGGTGTTAGTGATAACACTGTTTTAATCCACTTGAAATAAATTGGGAAGATAAGAAAGCTCGAAAAGTGTGTTCCTCGTGAATTGAGTGAACCGACAAACGCGCGTTGACTGCTGCGTTACATTACTGAATCGGCACAATAATGAAGGGATTTTAAATCGAATCATTACCTGTGATGAAAAGTGGATACTACGAGTATACAACAACAGGAAGCGCACATCGCCCCGGTGAACCATCCAAATTCTGCCCCAAGAGAAAATTGACTAGAAAAAAGTTATTGGTCAGCGTTTGCTGGACTAGTGCCCTACAGGTTCCTTAAATCTGGCCAGACGATTACTGTAGATCTCTACTGTGAGCAGCTCCACATAATGATGGATAAACTAGCCGCTAAACAACCGAGACTGGTCAAACGCACAAGGCCACTGCTGCTTCAGGACAACGCGAGACCACACACTGCACAAAAGACTGCTACCAAATTAGTGGAGCTTCAACTGGAATGTTTAAGACATCCACAGTACTCCCCGGACCTTGCTCCAACAGACTACCTTTTTATTTAGAAATTTGGATAATATTTTGCAGGGGAAAAAATTCAACACCGATGAGGCAGTCCAAACCGCCTTCAAAGATTTTATTGATTCCCGTCCTAATGTCTTTTTTAGAAAAGGCATAAACGAACTACCTATGAGATGACAGAAGTGCATAAATAGGAATGGATCATACTTTGATTAAATAAATATATTATATTTAAAAAACTAAACGACTTTTATTCCTCCCATACAAAACGCCAATTTCATATGTAAGGGCCTAATACTTACATATTAGTAATGTTTGTGTTTTTTTATACCTAATATCGATTACGATACACGAAGGAGGAGTACCTATGAAATTTACCGGGTCACGATAGAACAAAGTTTGAGAAAAGCTGAAGTTAACTATCGATACTTACACTGTGATTCTAATGCTGTATTTTATGTTATTTCCAGATTCCACGGGCCTTCGACAGTCGGCTTTCAGACGAAATTATTATGACTCCTAAGAAGCGGCCATTCTGCAACGCTTTCACGGGTACGTTTCAATTTGTATATCCCGGTGGTAGGCCACATCAGCTGCCGGCAGAAGTTACCACCCACCAGACAAAGTCTTGCCGCCAAGCGATTCGTCGTGTTCCGGCATGATGTCAGTAGGCCTAGTATGAGTTTTCAATACGAAACTCGTTCGATCGTATCGAGCGTGTTTGACTCAGCGATTGGCCCGCTTCAAGGTCGTGCGCCAAACACGCTCGATACGATCGAACGAGTTTCGTAATGAAAACGCATACTAGGCCTACTGGTGAAGCTGTACGGAGGACGGGTCTGAACAGTTGTGTTGCGATGTGTGCCGGGTACAATGCGCCAAGTGTTGTTGTGGCGGGAGTTTGGTCGTGGAGGGTCTCCACATCAATCTCCCTCTGGCGCAGCATCGTTGGTCGTGTTGTTGGGTTTAACATTGCATCACCTCGCTCAACTGCCGTCTTCCTTCCTATTCACTCAGTTTTTCTGAGTGAATAGGCTCTTAATAAACTAGCGCGCTTTACCATCAGCGGTCCCATCACTGCTTACCATCAGGCGGGATTGCGGTCAAGCGCTAGTTTATAATTATTAAAAAAAAAATCTTGCACATTTTGACAAGTAAAGTAAACCAGTCTCAGTAATAATTTTCTAAAAATTACTGGCTTAAAAAGAAGACATACATATCTATAACATCAACAAAACAAAATAATATCTTCTTAACTTAAATAAACATTTCTTAATTGTTAATCAAATAAAAAGTGGGTATTTTTTATTTACCAGCACATTAAAAAATAAACATTCAATATTTTAAACATGAACGATTTCAAGAAAAGAAAAAGAAACATAGGAACTTATATGGTTAACCGGACACAACCCAAATGAAAATGTCATATTTTTATAATGAAAAATAGCAAAATCTCTTTACAGCCGATTTTAATTAGAGTTGTTCAAAACGGTTATAAAACAATAGCACGCTACAGACTATATACTATTAATTTCTAGCGCGCTATTAAATGCGCCATGTTATAGCGCGCTATAGATAAGAAAGCACTTGGGTGTCCAGCAGGCGCGATAATTCTTGCAACACCCTAAATTTCATAGCGCGTTACATTACATGTCGTTCTTCGTTACACAGAGCGCATGCTATAACGGAATGTAAAAAAGCAATTTAAAAGATATCAATGAACACTCCTTCATACTTTTCAGGCTTAGGACTGTCTATAATTGGTAAAGGTTAGTCTAACATTAATTTTAATAAATCATAGGCGTATTTAAAAGTTCATTGATTGTATATACAAAAATCAAATATTTACACTATACACAGGTATATACAGTAGTTCTTCTTTAATTTATATTTTATTTACATTTAAAAACATTAGTTGAGCTACTTTTGTAGTAGACAGCCGTGTTCTTCGATCACTGATAGTGTATCCTGATTTCGTCTGTGGACTTTTTAAAAAAGTTCCAGATTGGCAAACCACCACCTTTGCGATTAGACATTTTTACAGAGTTACCTTTGCACACACTAAATAATGATCACTAGTTCGTTTTGCAACAGAATTTTATACTAATATCTACACACTAACAATACCTTTGCACACACTAAATAATCGTCACTAGTTCATTTTGCAGTGCAACAGAATTTTATAATAATATTTACACAATAACAAGAAAGATCGCGCGCGACGAAAATAGCGTGCTGCAACAACAAGCATACATATTGGCGAAGCAAAGATTATCCGCACGCCTCTGGCGGCGAAATTTAGAAACTGTCTAAGAACGACACTTTGTTTGTTTATTTGTTGAGGTTATGTTAGATTATTCAGATGGATCACGATTATTTAAAGAAACCTGTTGCTAATAAAAGCAGAAATACGAAATATTGTTGCGTTCCTCAATGTAGTACTTACAGAGATACGGGAATAAGTTTTCATTTATTCCCAAAAGACAAAATAATGAAGAAAAAATGGAAGACTGCTTTAAGAATAGGCAAGCCAATTTCACCATCAATGAGAGTTTGTTCTCATCATTTTCAAACTTCAAACTTTTTTCCGGGCAGTAAGTATATTTATGTTTTCTTTATTTCATTTTACATAAATTATATTTATAAGTATTTCATAAGTTATTCATTTGGTTTACGCCAAGGCGAGTTTCTCGTCAGATAACGAGATTATGTTTATTGTTCCAGATTCTAAAAGGCAGAAATTGTTTCCTTATGCCGTACCGTCTCAGAATATTCCTAAAATAAGCTCTGATAAAGAAGTACCACTAGTGCAAATAAAAAATACAATTGCTCGAGAAAATAGGGCTGTTATTAGACACAGGAAAATAGTGGAATCAAATAAAGAGCTTGGACTTGCTATTGAGAATGAAAAAACTAAATTTGAGGACAATAATATAACTGATAACAACAGTCATCATGTCAAGACTTCATCGACACAAGTCAATTTAGTGGATTACAGAAATTATCGTCCCCGAGAAGATTGGAGTTTAGCTGACATTCTTTGTGACAAAGAACCTTTGGAAAAGTGCACTCAAATAAATTTTCTTCCTATGTGGGAAGAGGATAGATCAGCTTTAAAGCAATTAACCCTCTCAGATTTACTTAGTAGTGATATGTATTTATTTACTTTTACGGGTATTCATTCAATAGAACTTTTAGAAACATTGGTGACTTGTGTTAGTGAATTGGCCTTAGATGCTCCAACAAATAAGAAAATGTTATCTGTAAGAGACAGAGTTATTTTGACAATGGTAAAAATTAAACAAAATATGTCATTTAGAGCCATTGGTGTTTTGTTTGGTATAAACAGGCAGACATGTTCTAATTATTATAATAATATGTGCCCCATGCTGAGTAGAGTACTCAAAGTTATTATTCCTTGGCCTGATATCGAAATGATCCGTAGCAACCTACCTAAATCATTCCAAAAATATAAAAATACAAGATTAATATTCGACTGTGCTGAAACTGTGATTGAAAAATGTAAATGTTTAAAATGTAGAATATTGACATACTCTCAATATAAAAAAACAATACAGCCAAGTTTAATATTGGAATAACTCCTTTTGGACTTATAACTGAAATAAGTGCATCTTATGGTGGTCGAGCATCAGATAAACATATTGTAAATAAATCAGGAATCTTAAATAAATGCGAGTTTAATGAAGGGGTGATGGTGGATAAAGGATACAGGATTGAATCCGAGTGTAATGAAGTTAGTTAAAGATATTAATTGAATAGTTAGTACAAATGACATTTGATTAATTATGCAATGTATTTACATATTAATGTTCTTGTTACAGCGTCTGCTTCAGCTTGTCAGGCCTCCTTTCTTGAGTCAGAAAAAGCAGATGACCAAAGAAGATGCAATCCGCACTGCAGAGATTGCACGGGCAAGAGTGCATGTTGAGAGAGTGATACAGAGATTACGACAATATAAACTTCTATGTGGACCATTACCATGGTCACTGGCGTCTTATTTTGATGATATATTAATTATTGTTGGTGGTCTTACAAATTTGGGTCCACCAATTATTCACATTGATAAATTTATGTAGTTATTATATAATCGGAAGGGAATTTTGTAAGAGTGGCAATAAATTTTTACAGTGAATAAATAATTTAGTACACAGAGTTGTATTTATTTTTATTCAAATTCAGTCATAATTTGATCCATAGTCGTTAACTATTCTAGGAAGAAATTTCTCAAAATAAACATTAACAAGACATACACAAATTTCCAAAATATGATTTTCATGAAATGAAACTCTTCTTACAGCTAAATCTTTTCCTATTTCAGAGTAAATTAAATAATCACAATTTGTAATACCTGACAATAACATGCCTACTTGCATTTGAGTATAATGCTGAGTATTTTTTTTCAAATTTTGATTTTTATCTAATATAGGAATTGCATTCATTTCTATCAGTTCATCTGCAGTTAAACGAGTTCCTTCCTTTAATGTCTTAATCTCAATATTTGTAAGAAAATTTCCATCTTTATCCATGGCAGTACCGTCTAGACTTGCAGAAAGCCATGGTAATTCTGGTCGAACCAGCAATCCAGACTCTAAAATCATGCAGCTATAACGCTCTGCATATAAATCTCTTGCGACTGCTTCACAGCAAAGGCCTCTGATAGTATCTTCATTCCCAAGAAAATTACTGTGAAAAACCTCTTGATATCTTTTATCCCAATCAGCATTTTTATTAGAATAATAAGTAAACTGGGCTCTCGCTTTGGAGGCTGTTAGTCTTACTTTTCTAGCTTTATGCCAAAAAGGAGTACCCTGCTCAGCATTGATTATTTCTGTACTTTGGTCTAATGATACAGCTACATATCTGTTGTAAAATTCAAATTATTTACTTTACATGTCTTCAACTTTTCTTCAGTCAGTTTTCTTAATATATTTATTACCCGCCACAAATTAAAAGTCAATAGTTTTTCAGGTAATTTTGTCTTGTCTACACTTCTACTAATTACCCTTTCACCATTATCAACAACTCCATCACCTCTTCGCATTAGACTTGTAAATAAAGAATATTCACTGTTTGGTGCGCCTGAAATAAACAACATAATTTTAGAAACTTCATTTTCGTTTGTAACTGTCCATTCAATCTGAAAATATAATTTTATGAAATTGATGTTTTCCAGGTAGGTGCCATATTATGCTTTACAAGTATTTACTCTGCATTAACTTCATTCTCCAACGACTTTCCATCTCTTCAGTGACTTCTGGCATTGTTTTCACATAGATGTCCCTCTGTCCTTTCACATGGCACATTTCAGACAAAGATTTTGCTTCATATTCCTTCAATGCTGTAGTTTTAAGTGTACCCCATTGTTTCTCAATGTCCGTACAACTCAGGTCCTCCAGATCTGCCTCCTCAGTTCTGAAAAAGAGAAAAATAGCTAATCATTTACAATTATGGTCTAGTACTTATATAGGTAAGTACTTTACATTATCTATTACCTGACTGTAAAATTGTTACAGACAGACAGTCAGAGTAAATTAGGTACCTACTTTAACATTATTTTATAGAATTCATAGTGCATATGGATGAGGTAGGACAAATGGATATAAAAGTAATTGACCAATTTACAAACCTTGAGAGATAAAGCATAACAGCTAATATGTGTTTACATTTCTCTGAAGCTCCAGCAGGACAATCGCAGACCTTTGTGACTTCTTGTTCATTATCACCAACTAATCTATTACCATATTCTTGAGATACATCTATCCACAGTTTTATAATGGCTGGATGTTTGGAATTTAATCCCGACGTTCGTAGTACCAGTGCTTGTACATGAATTACGTTATTATTTTTCTCTTTTTTTCCAACCGAAATCACCATTCCACTCCGTAATAATTCTTCACCAGAACGCATTGGTTTTGTGTATCCTGCAGACGCATTAATTACATCGACTATTGACAACATAATTATTGTCTTAAACTGCAAAATGCCACGTAAATCTTATTTGTATTTATTATTTATGTTTTTCCCTGACGTTAATTGTAACGAAAACTGTCAAAGTGTCGTTCTTAGACAGCTTCACAATTTTGACACTAGAGGCGCTAGTTAGAATCTTTGCATCGCCAATAGTCCACAGCGCTCACACGATGACTGACTGCCCGCAAAGTGCCGACGCGCGTTGTGCGAGTTATTTGATCAATTTCATTCATAGCGATAATAGCGTCATAGCATCGTAACGTCCCCCTACATAGCGTACGCTATGCGCTACAAGGAAATAGCGTGCTATTGAATGGCGCTATGCGCTATATTAACCATGTCTAATTTTAATTTTCTTAATTACAGGTTGTGGTCGCAAGAGGTCGCAGCAAGCGCCCGGGATGCCCGCCCAAGAGCTGATGAGGCAGAAGCAGGTATGTAATTTTGTTTACACACCTACATATATGTATATCTAAGTGTTGTCCACGACTTCTTTCTTCTGCTTCAGCTATTTAGGTCCAGATCTGGACAAAGGACTCCCTCAAGGTTTTTTTGCATTGGGAGTATTTGCCGTAATCCCCACGTTTGGCAAGTGGATTGGGAATTGCAGTAGTTTGATTTTCCACAGGAGAAGCGCTGCTACCCGCTTCCCTAGTGAGAGTCTTCTTAGTCCCCTCAATACGATTCTCACGGAAGGATATGGGTTAGAAGGTACTATTCTAAGCCCGGTACCACACGAACCACGGCTTCGTCCGTGTCAAATTCTGTTTTTTTTGTTTTTAAATAATTATAAACTAGCGCTTGACCGCAATCCCGCCTGATGGTAAGCAGTGATGCGATCGTTGATGGTAAAGCGCGCTAGTTTATTAAGAGCTTATTCACTCAGAAAAACTGAGCGAATAGGAAGGAAGACGACAGTTGAGCGAGGTGATGCAATGTTAAACCCAACAACACGACCAACGATGCTGCGCCATAGGGAGATTGATCTGAAGACCCTCCATGACCAAACTCCCAACACAACAACATTAGGCGCGTCGTACCCGGCACACATCGCAACATAACTGCTCAGACCAGTCCTCCGTACGGCTTCACCAGACATCATGCCGGAACACGACAAATCGCTTGGCGGCAAGGTCATCTGGTGGGTGGTAACTTCTGCCAGCGGCCGATGTTATGGCCTACCACTTGTCCAACGGTTAATTTTGGGAAGTTGTACACGTATGTATGCTAGTTGCACGGTGAACTCAGCTTGCGACATGTAGAATTCGACGTCGTGACATCGAGTACCGGCTCGGTACCGCTACCGAGTGCTATTTTAGTACATTGCCACTTAATTTTAGCTTAAGCACTTTATTTTAGTTCCTGAAATTAGCTTTATAATACCTAGGACCTTTTCTCAAACAAAGAAGGCACATGCAAGACGTGTTTGTAATTTAAGACTTAGGTCATAAGTAATGCAAGCTATTTGGCCCCGAATCTCGAATATAAATATTACTAAAATAGCACTCGGTAGCGGTACCGAGCCGGTACTCGATGTCACGACGTCGAATTCTACATGTCGCAAGCTGAGTTCACCGTGCAACTAGCATACATACGTGTACAACTTCCCAAAATTAACCGTTGGACAAGTGGTAGGCCATAACATCGGCCGCTGGCAGAAGTTACCACCCACCAGATGACCTTGCCGCCAAGCGATTTGTCGTGTTCCGGCATGATGTCTGGTGAAGCCGTACGGAGGACTGGTCTGAGCAGTTATGTTGCGATGTGTGCCGGGTACGACGCGCCTAATGTTGTTGTGTTGGGAGTTTGGTCATGGAGGGTCTTCAGATCAATCTCCCTATGGCGCAGCATCGTTGGTCGTGTTGTTGGGTTTAACATTGCATCACCTCGCTCAACTGTCGTCTTCCTTCCTATTCGCTCAGTTTTTCTGAGTGAATAAGCTCTTAATAAACTAGCGCGCTTTATCATCATCGATCGCATCACTGCTTACCATCAGGCGGGATTGCGGTCAAGCGCTAGTTTATAATTACTAAAAAAAAAAAGTGTCCGCCAGACATAACACCCGTCTGGTCGGAGGAACTCCCCTTTTCCATGGGGTGAACTTCACACCCTATTCCTCGTGCCTCCACTAAGTCCTCATTTTAGTGGTCACCCTAAAACCTATTCTCATGCCTTACGAATGTATAATCGAGATTTCATTAGAATCGGTTCAACCGTTTTGGAGGAAAGGCAAGAGACAGCAGAATTTTATATAATAGACTAGCAGTGCACCGCGTTTTCACCCGAGTAGGTTTCGATATGTTTTTTTATATACTTCGCTACTATAGGTCGCAGCTTGATGTTATATAGCCTAAGCCTTCCTGGATTAATGGGCTATCCAACGCAAAAAGAATTTTTCAAATCGGTCTAGCAGTTCCTGAGATTTGAGCGTTCAAACAAACAGATAAACTCTTCAGCTTTATATTTTAGTATAGATTTGACAGCACGGTTAGCGTAGTGGTTAATCTATTGACTGCTGCTCTGCTTGTCGCGGGTTCGATCCCTGCACGGAACATATATTTGTATGACCTATAAGTAATTGTTCCGAGTCTGGCTGTTTTTGTATGTGCGTTTTATATTTTTGTAAGCGCGCCCACAATACTGGAGAAATTCCTAGGCCTCCAGTCTAGATCGTTTTTTTTTTAAATAAAGTTTTCGGAATTAAAATTTGCTTTTCACAATTTCAGTACGTCGACGATGAGACATTCGGTTCTATCTTGGACTCAGAAGCTGCAATTGAAGAACTGTCGCGACAGATCTTATCCGAAGCCAAGCTCTGGGAGGCCATTCAAGAGGCGAGCGCCGAAATAGCCAGACGAAAACAGAAGGAATCATATTGAATTGAATACAACGAGATATCGATACCGTAGCGTTTCAAATCGATTAAATTAGAGTTTAAAATGTAACCGCCATAAACGAAATTGACTGCGGATGAAATAGTGTTGCAAGATATAAGAAACATTATTTTCTTGGTTTTTCCGACTTGATTGAAATGGAGTTTATTTTTATTATATATGGTATTTAATATTAATTAACAAGAGGAGGGCTACTAGAAAAGTTGGAAAGAAAAATATATATTGACCGCAAAGAAATTGGGATATAGTAAAGGACGATACAGACGCAGTCACATCTTTCAAAATATAAATAAATTCACTAAGTGATTGTAATAACAGTGTCAAAAAATCTTTAGTAAAGCGAATATAGCATATTTTTTGTATTGCTATTATTGTTTTCCATGGCGCTTGGACCTAAGATCTTGTTGGCTCAAAATTTGCAGTCAAAATAACTTATGCGCTGCCAATGACGCCGTGTATTGTTAATGTAATTTCTTTTAAAGAAATAATATCGGTATCGTGACCTTGTTAATTAAAAAATGGAATAAACAGAGTAAGTCTGTGATTTCATCCGTAGTCAAAATAATAATTTTTTTTTTTTACATCAAAATAATATCTATGGTGAATAAATTATCTCAGAGAATATTCAAGACTTAATAAATGTGAAGTATAGTAGAGAATGTAACAATAAAACCATGCGTGACGACTAAGGGCATGTGTGCAAAGGTGTGCAAGCGTTTCGAACGAATGTCGACATTAATCATATCACGATAAAGTCTACATTCGTATGTGACACTTAGGTAAATGCCAAAGAATCAAATGTCGATCTGTGAATCTTGACTTAAGCACTACTTGGCTGTCAAAAAATCAAAATCAAAAGCCATTTGTTGATGTAATGAAATAGAAAGAAAAGATACACTGTTTTTTGGCGGGAAAGTCAAGCTGAGTGTCACGCTCGTTTTTCATTGGACTTTTAAAATTATTTATAGTGTTGTTTACTAAATAAAAGTGCGTGATTTATGTAGTAAAAAGTGCATTTAGTAAATAGTTCATAAAGAACAGTGAAATATCGCAGCATAGTGGCCACATCATGACTTTGCCCCAAACCTCACTCGTAAGACGGGTCACGCGGCCGTCTTTTTCGACATGAATAATTCATAATTACGTGACATTGGCTAAAAGCACAAACCGTGCGAAGCCAAAAAATAAAGAAATAAATAAATACTACCAACACCCTTCTGTCAATGTCATTTAAGAGCCAAAAGAACCAAAGACAAAAGTCAGTTCACAGTCGGACAGCAGCAAACCAATACTAACCTTATAAGAATGGATATAAAGATCACTATGATTTGGATAGTGCTGTTTAATCAGAGGCAAAGGAACTATAAGGAACGGGTTGAACTACATTTATAAAACAAACGGAGAACAGCAACGTTTAGGAGTAGAAATAGGTACCTATGGTGATAATATTTCCCAGACTAACTTATTCACAAGGAGTTAATTTTCATATTTTCAGGTCTTAAATATTCTCAAAAGAGTTTAGAAAGGAATAAATATAATTGCTACAAAATGTATCATATTTAATTATTATTTAAATTATAAGTTCCTGTTTTAATTTTTAATCGTCTAGGAGGTGACTTAGTAATAATAACTATAATTAGTAATTGTTAGTTTGATGCTAATAAATTAGTTGAGGATATTAAAATATCCGATTCGGAAAATAAGTTGTGTGTTTCATTTTTTTAATACCTATTATAATCAGCATCATCATGTCAGTCACAGGAAGTCCGCTGCGGGACCTAGGCCTCCCCTCAGAAGCGTAGCGTGCCTTAGCGGGGCCCCGTATAAAATTTTGTTTGGGGGCCCTTAGGAAGGGTAAAGAATTCTCACAAAAGAAAAAAAAATGCATAAGATTAATAGAAATATTTATTCATCATAATTATCTGTCTGTCACTTTTTCCTAAATTTGAGAACTTCGCTTCCCCCGGAGCCGTTCGGAAAATCGGAACTCTCATTCGATATCTCTCGTCGCCCGTCGCCCGTCGCGCGTAGTGTGCAGAGGCCATTACGCGGGAAAAAGAGAAATTGCTTTTTTGACTTTTGTCATTTGTGAAATAAAAACAAGTTGGGAAGTTTTTATTAATTTTTGTATACGCGAGTTTGGGGTCCCCGTGGCCCGGGAGCCCCGTGTAATTGATACTGCCTCCCCTAAGGATTTCCAAAAAGATCATTTGGACGCGGCCTGCATCCAGCGCTTCCCTGCGATTTTGGTCAGATCATCCGGCCACCTGATCGGTGGGTGTCTGACGGTGCCCTTGCCGGTACGTGGTCGTTATTTAAGAGCTTTTCTGCCCCATCAGCCATCGGCTCTACGTGCTATGTGCCCCACCCACTGCCACTTTGAAGAGTGATATATATTTAAAGTGTTGTAGGTATGTGGGTGTTGTGTCGTGTGCAAGAGTTGTGTATATGTGTTTGTATATGCGCGTTTGTATATGGGTGTGTGAGGGTGTGTTTGTGTGGGTGTGAATACATCTATGTGAAAGTGTTTAGAAAGCCTGTGTGGTGAAGTTTGGGATGGTGTGGAGGGGTGTGGTGTGATTTGATGTGCGTATGAGCATAGAATTGATCTGGTGTTACTTTTGTCGCGATGTGATCTGTAGGTATAAGTGATTTGGCAAACCAGTATGGAGTGCCATGTCACGGTATTCTGACTGACAGAATTTTTGAGGTCTGCGGTGGCCTAGTGGTATCAGCCACGACTTACATGTTGAATTTCGAAGGTTGAACCCCATCAGGCGCTTTATTTTCTGTAAATTATTTCATCATCACTGCTCTCAAAACGGTAAAGTAAAAAATCGTGAGGAAACCAGCATATCATAGAGCCAAAAGCTAAGACATGTGACATCTACCAAGCCGCACTGGGCCCGCGTGGTAGATTTTTTTTTTCTTTTATAATGAGCCGTCTTTCGCTTCTTGCATGGCAAGAATTCTTTTTGCCATTTATTAGTTGTCATTTCTTTTTTTTTTTACTATATTACTTTTGTCTATGGTGCCTTTCCATCGATGTGGAAAGATGCCAAAGTCATTCCGTTACCCAAAAAATCCGATCCAACTTCATTTTCTGAATACCGTCCCATATCCATCTTGCCTTTCCTCTCCAAGGTCCTAGAACGCCTTGTCTATCATCAGCTTAGTACTTTTCTTTGTAAGAATAGTGTACTGAATCCTTTCCAATCTGGTTTTCGTCCTGGTCACAGTACCACTACACTCTACAGCCTTAGTTAATGTCACTGATGACATACGTTTGGGTATGGAGCAGGGAAATCTGACGGTTCTTTGCTTACTGGATTTTAGTAATGCATTCAACAATGTCGATTTCGATATCCTACTTGGCAGGCTTCGCTCGCTTAACATATCTCCAACGGCGATTGACTGGTTTCGTAGTTACCTGTATGGCCGTCGGCAACGTATATGCATAGAAGAGTCTTGCTCTTCGTGGTGCTATACTTCTTCCGGTGTACCTCAGGGCGACGTTTTATCTCCTTTACTTTTCGCAATATTTATCAACTCCATCACCAAAAACCTTCTCTCCTCCTACCACCTTTATGCAGATGATTTGCAGATTTATAAACAAGCTGGCTACTCAGATCTAGCTGATGCCATTCAAATTATCAACAAGGATTTGTTCTCAATCTGTGAGTGGAGTGAGGCGCATGGGTTGCATGTTAACCCATCGAAGACTCAGGTCATTGTTATTGGCAGTTCCAGGATGTTCCCCAGGATAGACTGGTCGCAACTTCCCCAAGTTCAATTTAATGGTACAGCTATTCCGTTCAGTGATAAGGTTAAGAACCTTGGGGTTTGGATCGACAAGCATCTTTCATGGGATCCACAGCTACAGGATGTCAGTCGCAAAATTTTTGCATCTGGCAAGTCTCTGAGACAGTTCGGAACTTTCTTCCTACTGCCACCAAAACTGCGCTTGCACAATCACTTCTACTTCCCATCCTTGACTACGCAGATGTCAGTTATCCAGATCTTACTGAGGCACAACTAGATAAACTTGAGCGACTTCAAAACTTTTGCATAAGATTTATATTTGGCCTGCGCAAATATGATCACATATCTGAATTTCGTACAAAGTTTAAGTGGCTTCCCATACGTCTTCGCCGGAATTCTCATATACTATTTCAGCTCTACAACAATTTGTTTAATCCTAAAACTCCCTCTTATCTTAAAGAACGTTTCAAGTTCCTTCATGACACACATAATAGATATCTGAGGTCATCGGAAAACCTGATATTAGACATGCCAATGCATTCCACTAGTTTCTATGATAAATCCTTTACTGTACAAGCAGTTCGGCTATGGAATGACTTGCCCGTGTCCGTAAGGCGTGCTCAAACACTGTTTACTTTTAAAACTATGATAAAAAAGCACTTCCTCTCTCTTTAAACATATTATTATATTTTATGTGCATTGTATGATATTTATTAATTAGATGTATAAATTTATTTAAACTAGTAAGATACACTTAACGTATATATTTATTGTATAATCTATGTAAATAGTACACTGTAGAAGTGTAGACTACCTACACTATTTCTTTATCCTACCCCTTAGAATTCCACGCAAAGGTTGTCTGTAAAAGATCGCTCTTAGCGATAAGACCGCCCATTGTGTCACCCTTTGTAAAATGTTTTTATTTATGTTCTGTAATCTATATGGTGTACATAATAAAGAGTATTCTATTCTATTCTTTCTTTTCTTTTGTCATATTTTACATTTTTTTTAAAATAATTACAAACTAGCGCTTGACCGCAATCCCGCCTGGTAAGCAGTGATTCTATCGTTGATGGTAAAGCACGCTAGTTTATTAAGCCTATTCACTTAAAAAACTTATTGAATAGGAAGGAAGACGGCAGTTGAGCGAGGTGATGCAATGTTAAACCCAACAATACGACCAACGATGCTGCGCCAAAGGGAGATTGATCTGAAGGCCCTCCACGACCAAACTACCAACAAAACAACATTAGGCGCATCGTACCCGGCACACATCGCAACACAACAGACATCATGCCGAAACACGACAAATCGCTTGGGGCAAGACTTTGTCTGGTGGGTGGTAACTTCTGCTGGCGGCTGATGTTATGGCCTACCACCGAGAAAACCCATCATTATTCTTACATTTCTTATATCTAATCTTCTAAATTCTACTGTTACACAATTACACATTTCTTATCGTTTACATTATTATTTCTAAAACAATTCTTGTAGACGGCCTTGCTGGCTTTGCCGCTACCTTGTTTTATTTCTTTCGATGCTGATTTTTGCAACTTTGAGGTAAAACCGCTCCAGACACGGCCTGGAGTGCTTGTCAGCCATAAGGTCTGCGATGGTTGTTTCGGTCACCGCGTGGGGGCCGCCAAAACACAGGCGTGTCTTTTCACCGCCAAAAGGAGCCCGTTCGCCTTGGCTCCTACTTTTCGAAAGGTATCCTAGGAGTGTACCGACCGCCTTCAGCTTTTGGAAGTTGAGATTTCCTCGAACCTAAACTTTGGGCGGTTCATTGAGTCCAAGGCCAAGGTGGCTGCCAGGAAACTTGGCGTTATCGCAAAGGTCCGGCAGTACTTCACACCAGGGCAGCTTCTAATGTTGTACAAAGCACAGGTCTGTTCGTGTGTGGAGTACTGCAGCCACATTTATGCTGGTGCTGCTAAGTGTCACCTGGCCACTTTGGATTCAGTGGAGAGGCGTGCGAAGAGGCTGATTGGTGACCCTGATTTAACTTGAGTTGGTCTCCAAAGCCTAGAGCACAGGCGTAGAGAAGCCAGCCTTTCGGTGTTCTATAGGATGCATTTTGGACTCGCACACTCCGCGAGGGAATTGCATGATTTAATTCCCCCATCGGACGACCCGTCGTACGGCAAGTTTCCACCCTTAAGTTGTTAACACCACTACAATCCAGACGAAGCATTTCGCCTCCTCCTTTATACCGCGAACATCGAGGGACTGGAACAATTTGCCGGCGGCGGTGTTTCCGTCACACTACAATTTGAGTGTCTTCAAGGCTAGAGTGAATAGGCTCTTAATAAACTAGTGCGCTTTACCATCCACGATTACGTCACTGCTTACCATCAGGCGCCATTGCGGTCAAGCGCTAGTTTATAATTTATAAAAAAAAATTATGACTTTTTGACAATTCCAAAATGCCTGTAGGCTTCAGGAAAATCTAAACAGTATCCCGTACCCTAATAGAGATGTATCCAAGGTATGAAAATCAAAAAAATAATTAGTCCGTCTTATAGATAATAAAAAAAATTAAGACCCGTATTTTTTTATTTTGTCGAAATTACCAAAAATTACTGAGATATAGCGTATTAAAGTTACGGAGTGGGGGCTAATTACGTCACGCCATGGTATATTTTGTACGACGGTGTGACGTCATGCGATATTTCGAATCAATATATCTTCCTAAGTATTTGAATAAAAGAAAAAATAAAAAATACGTGTTCAATATGTTTTAGAAATCTATCTGATGGACATTAAATTATTTTTTAGGATACAAGCCAATTGCGTTACACTATTACCACAGTATAAAAATCTTATTTTTGATTTTTAGACTGTGCTATTACCATCAGTTGGAATCATTTCGAAGTATATTGCTCCATAAGTTCGAAAAATTTGCTCGCTCAACAACGTAGATAACGCAATGAATATCCTTGAACTGTAATATTCGATCCAGCCGTCCCTTGCTGCTCTCTCCAGCGACGCCCTAAGCCGAGGTTCGTACCCCACAGGGGGTGCCCTTAGCATGTAGGTAGTCGCTTAGTTTTTTAGTCGCCCTGGCTGGAGGCTTTAAATTCCTTTAAAGCATCCACAGGAAATTCCGGTTAAGTAGTCACGGCCTCTCAAGGTCAACTATGAGATGCCATATAAAAAAAAAATACGAGTGTGCTTATGACCACACGACTGAAGTGAAACTTCTTTCGCTCCATCTGTATGTATATATATATATGTGTGTACAATATATACATGTATACACATATACATATATTAATTTTCTATAAATATTTAAATTTGTTTCATGGTTTCATTGGTAAATTAATATTTTTGCATAGATCTTCTATTTTTATAGAGAAAAAAAAAAACTCGTTGTAGACCTTGTAGTACCAAGCTCGCGCCACGGGCGCCTCTGTGCTTATATCCCCCACTTAACTTCCGTTTGCCTTGCCCGATCACTTTTCGTAACGCTTACGTCACGCGTTCGCCAGCTTACTCCCCAAGTCAAGCGTGCGTAAAGAAGTTTCACGTCAAAAAAAAAAAAACTTGAACTATCACAATGTAAGCCATTGCGTTGCCTCTAAAACTTTGATACACAATTACCCTGCAGGATACTGTGAAGCAAAAACCATAAAACTAGGACGTTTGAAGTTTACGAAATAAATACATGACAAATGTTTTTTTTTACAAATATATATTTTGAGGGAAATAATAAAATATTTATTGAAACAATAGTTTGTTTACAAAAAATATTGTAAATACATACTGACAACGAACGCGATGGAACAATAAAAGTTGGTCCTAAATATGTATACTTAATACATATTTAGGACACAGCTGAGCAATCCAAGTGACTTTTTTATGGGCCATAGTAGATAATGTATTCTTCTTCATCTTTTCTCAAGGTGAGATTCAACTCTTGAACTGATATTGATTGATATTAATGGCCTCTGTGGAAAGGATACCACAATTTTGCCAATAACACGTGTAACAAATTATAGAAATTGTTTGAAAATGTTATTTCACAATAATGGCGCATAACGCCAATGACAGTTGAAATAGACGGAAGCATGAACCGTGTATGAGGGAGATTTGAGACAAAGTCATGATGTGGCCACTATGCTGCGATATTTCAATGTTCTTTATGAGTTATTTAGTAAACAACATTATAAATAATTTTAAAAGTTCAATGGAAAATGCGCGTGACACTCATCTTAGCTTTCCCGTGAAAAAACTCAACTAAAGCTGCATATATCAACGAAAGAATCTTTCAAAATATGAATTACGACAAAAGTCATCGTCGCGTTACAGATAAAAAATAAAATAAAGCCTAAAAATAACAGAAAATTATTTAGGGGAAATCTCTAAGAAATTATTTAGTATTTACTTTTTTAAGAAATTATTCTACGTGAACCAATATCTTATATTATGAAATTTATAATTAAGACGGTAAACATGTTTTACTTGCAAATCTTGCCGAACCCCTTAAAAAAATTACACTATTATTTCTAGACCACAGACAGAGGTAACTATAGAGAAGAGCTGGTCGACATGTACTAATGGACATTCCTTAGAGATGAGAATTGTGGCACTTCGAAAGAAAGAGATGAAACGAAGTTTCGTCTATCTTTATCTCTCTCAAAAAAAAAGAAGAAAGAGATAGTGCTAGACCGAAAGCATAGGCCATCTCTCTCACTCTTTTCAAACCAAAAAAATTACTGCAGATTATACGTGTACGGCATATCCATTAGTATATGTCTATGGTACAGACTTTGGACTTAAACCCTGCAGTAGACTGTGACGGTCACGGTACCGACACCGTGAAGGTTTCCGTTGCGATGCACCAGAAGGGTATTAAAATCGGTGAAATATCCTGTGATTGAATTACCAATGTCGCACATATATGCATGCACTCCGGCCACACCGAACACGCATTCAGGAACGGGCTACAACAAAATTACATAATTATAAAGGTTTATTAATAAAAGATCAAGGTGACATTCAAACGTCAAAACTGTAGGGCAGAGACAATTATACTTGAGACAAATTCGATAAAGAATAGAGATAAACAAACCGTTGCTACGCAACAACTTGTATAGACCTAAAATACAGATATGAACTACCTTTTCTAGAGAGATGATTTTCATATATGTCATAATCATACGGCCTACTAATGTAAACAGTTTATTAATATTTAGATGTTTATGATTTGTAAACGCTAAAAGAAATATAAGACACATGTAAGCTTATTTCCTAATATGTTAAATGTTTGATACATACAATGTTATTTTGTCTTTATTCGAAACCTGAATTGATCAGAATAAGCAACTGAATCGATTCCAATAATTTTTACACCATGTTATAATATTTTTTCCCAAATACATTTAGAAATTGTTGCTTAAACTACCTATATTCAGGTTTCCCATAAACAAAAAAGAAAGTTGTATGATAAAGCGAGAGAAAGTGTGAATTTAATTCTCATTTTTAAAACAGAGCCATCTAGTATAAGCGTTAAGAAGCGAACGAAGCGGTCGTTAGGTTACTAGATTCCTGTGTTCATAACTTTACAAACTACATTTATTTCTTTCTATTTCATTAGGAAAAGAACAAAGATAAATATTAGTTTAATTTAGTCCTGTCAAATTAGTCACCTCCTGACGTAATTTGAATAAGCATATTTTTAATATTTAAAGCTAAACAATATAATCAGTCTCGCCTCTCGTAACTTTATTAAAACTGATACTAGATGGCTCTGTGTTAAAACGCGTCTTTGGACGAAGAAAACCAGTTTTGAATCTGTCTAGGGCCTAGACAGATTCAAAACTGGTTTTCTTCGTCCAAAGGCCTAGGCCCTAGGCTGTCCCAAGTGTTCAAATCAAATCAAAAGTCATTTATTGTAATTAGGCTGAGAGTCAGCACTTTTTGAACGTCAATATTACATAACACATTCCTCATAAACGCCCACCCATCGACATTTCCCAGTGCTTTCGCTGGGAAGAAGAAGTGGCGGAAGAAACTCACCAGCAGCACAGCTGTCTATTCATTTAAAAAAACACATGACTTTATACAATACTACGTATAGTGATGAACACGATAAAATACAACAACAATGAAATTATTTATCATATGCCAGCTACCACGCCAAAATACCAGCAAAGCAATATATATATATATTGCTTTGCTCTTACTAAACTAGTGCGCTTTACTATCAACTATCACTGCTTACCATCAGGCGGGATTGCTTTCTATCACTAGTTTACAATTATACAGATTAGTACTGATAATACGACAATAAATGAAAACACAGACTATGTTGGTTCATAGGAAAAATCCTAAACCATAGAAAAACACCTAACATCAAAAATAAAAAAACGGGCAAGTGCGTGTCATGTCGGACTCAAGCACAAAGGGTTCCGTACCATTGATTTATGAAAATAAAGGATTTAAGTTATTTGTATGAAATACAACGCGTATTAAAAAAACTACTTACTTATTAGATCTCGTTCAAAACAATTTTCGTTGGTAGATTTTATAGTTATGTACATCATATGTTTTTTTTTTTAGATTTTTCTCGAATAACTAATTTGATATACAGTATGTTAAGAAAACCCTGTCCGACCCGTGAAGGTGTTGTTAGGTATCGATAACTGATTCTACTAATGCATACAAAACCGGGCTAAACTTAAAAAAAAAAATCCCCCTAAAAAAAATAAATATTGTTTCGCAAAAGGAGGTAACTTAATAAATGTGCGTTGACCACCCTTCGCCTGCCGCCCGCGGGGGGCGGGCGGCAGGACACGCGGCACGTGGTCGCATCGCTATTCGCTCATAATAATACCGGTGTTGTCACTTTTTAAAAATTACCAAATTTCGGTTAAATTGGAATTAATTCGCGGGAAAAAACGATTATTTCAAAATTCATTTGTATTGGTACTATGATGAATACGTAAAATTTTATATTATATTTGGTCATGTGTTTACCTAACCTTTATTATCCTTATGGGTCGGACAGGGTTTTCTTAACATACTGTATACAAACTTATAAAACTAAATAAATACAAATTTAGATTTTTCATTTTTTTATTTTAGAAGTTAGAGGGGGGACCAACTTTTTTCGCTTTGGAAGCGCCTGTCACGCAAACTATTCGGTTTAGAAAAACAATATTTTAGAAACCTCGATATCATTTTTGAAGACCTATCCATAGATACCCCACACGTATGTGTTTGATGAAAAAACTTGAGTTTCAGTTTTAAGTATGGGGGTCCCCAATATTTATTATTATTTTTTATTTTTGCATCAAAATATTAATGCGGTTCACAGAATACATCTACCTACCAAGTTTCAACAGTATAGTTCTTATATTTTCGGAAAAAAATGGCTGTGACATGGACGGACAGACGGACAGACGAACAGACAGACATGACGAACCTATAAGGTTTCCGTTTTTTGCCATTTGGGTACGGAACCCCAAAAATGGAAATTTCAAACAAACTAAATCGGATAAAATTGCAAACGGAATCCTTTAAAATATTGGTTCAATGACCTTGGATTAGCGGGCGACAGCGCGGTCCTGTATCAACTTGCTTTTTGGCGCCATTATTTAATACCGCTGGATGCGGCAGTCATTAACCTGTAAGCGCTTCCTTATCAAGATGTACCATCATGTAGAAAATGTGAAAAATGAAAAATGATTTCCTGTGACTAAACTAATGGATATATTAATATGATTTTTTATGGGTAGACTGAGAATGTATTGAGGTACACGATGTTTAATTTATTGTCGTATTGTCAGCACCACTCTGTATAAAAAAGTTTTTACAGCATAAAATGCATTAAATTTTGATAAAAAAATTTTAATAGTAGTATCAAATAAGACAATAAAATGGAATGTTATTTGGACATACTTACGGGAATAGTAATTCGCCAATCCTGGACATAAGGATCTAGGGTAACAGGTGGAAGTTTCACTGGATGAGCAGTCGGCACCGCTCCTGTGATATGAAATGAAATCGTTTATTAAGCAAGTAGGATCACTGATCACTTTTACACGTCATGCGTTTTTTTTTAAACTACATGAAGCCGGGATAGATTAAAACATACAGATCAAATATATTGTATCTATTACGCTGTTTTGTTTTTGACAATCACGCGAACGAAGTTGCGGGCACAGTTAGTTTTTAAATAAAGAATCTATAAACAAAATTTCAAAAAGATATAATGTAAAACCACAAAGTTATGAGTTTGCTATTCTACTTGGTTATCCCAATAAAAATATGGCGTCAGCTGTAGCCATAAACACTCGTTTAACTCGCGTCGGACGTCGGACTACATTTTAAAGGCTTGAGTGTATTCGTCATCAACCTTTTTATCGTCCCACTGCTGGGCACAGGTCTCCTCTCATACAGAGAAGGATTGAGCGTAATCACGCTTGCCCAATGCGAGTTGGCGATTTCAGACTTATAAAGTCCAGGTTTCCACAAGATGTTTTCCTTCACCTTCAGTCAATGGTGTCCAAGATATACTTAGAAAGTACATATGGAAGTCGTGGTGGCCTAGTGGTTAAAACACCAGCCTCTCAAGTATGAGTGCGCAGGCAAGTACCAATGTAACTTGAGTGTATAGGCTCCTAATAAACTAACTCGTTTTACCATCAACGATTGCATCACTACTTACCATCAGAGGGGATTACAGTCAAGCACTAGTCTATAATTATTTAAAAAGAAATGAGAACTCACCGAACTGGGCTTCGCCGCATTGCGGTGATTGAGCATTGATGGCAACTGCGCAGGCAACGACCAATATACTTACTACAGAGAACATCTTGACAACTGTTGACCAACTAAAAGTACTCAGTTATAGAAAGATCGATGTTTTATATATGCCTCAAGACTTTTTTAATTGCATCTAAAATCTGGTAATTAAATTACACGGGACCTAATTAGTGCACAAAACTAATAGATTAGTAAAACCGCTAATTTGTAGCGTGACCTATTTATGTAGTTTTTTTTTTTAATAATGATAAACTAGCGCTTGACCGCAATCCCGCCTGATGGTAAGCAGTGATGCGATCGTTGATGGTAAAGCGCGCTAGTTTATTAAGAGCCTATTCACTCAAAACTGAGCGAATAGAAAGGAAGACGGCAGTTGAGCGAGGTGATGCAATGTTAAACCCAACAACACGACCAACGATGCTGCGCCAAAGGGAGATTGATCTGAACTCCCAACACAACAACATTAGGCGCATCGTACCCGGCACAAATCGCAACACAACTGCTCAGACCCGTCCTCCGTACGGCTTCACCAGACATCATGCCGGAACACGACAAATCGCTTGGCGGCAAGACTTTGTCTGGTGGGTGGTAACTTCTGCCGGCGACCGATGTTATGGCCTACCACCGAGAAAAGTAATTAATATTAGAGACTCAATTATTCTTTAAATGAAATTTCTTTACCGACGTAGAGCATTTTTGTTGGATGAGGACAAAGCAAGCCTTTTTCACCGACGACTATACATAATTATTTACATAGTGTTACGGGCTAGGGGTACTAAAATACCGGTTAAGGGTTACGAAATTTATTGGCAACGAAGGTACAGTCGATTGTAGGCAAGGACAAGTAGAATGTTGCTAACGTTGCACCGAAGTCTTCACTTACGTCCACGAAGTCCGTGTTGTAAACACACAACAACACTACAGATGTTTCTTCACGTAGTACTCAATGTTCTCGTTACAGTTGTCGCAGTAGGTATTCTCAAAGATCGCTTCTTAAATGTCGCTGTTTCGTCTCGGTAGTCAAATGCAGACTGACTGGGCGTCGGCGTCACGGCGCTATATATAGGCCAGCTGATCGAACATTCCAGAATCGTCTAGACGTAATAATAATAGCGCATAACTTCGAGTACATTCAGTAGGTACCTACGGTAATTCCCGGAAACGGGTTTCTAGAAATTTCGATGTCGTCACTTTGTTGACAAAATTGATAAAACCTGTACCATTCAATAGGCCACCTTAAGTCTAGGAATGCGTTTTTATATTACACCTAGACAATGTCTAGATCTCGAGTAATAATGCTTAAAAGTCACGCACTGCATGTCACGCGATATTGAACCTTATGCCCTCGACATAAGGTGCATTCGTAACATTGCCCCCTTCTTAGTCATGCTCGTCCCGAGCATGATTTGATCCATAATAGCGAGCTAGGCGGTCTACGTGTACGATCTTCAGCTTCCCTCTAGGTCCTTTCTTTATCCGGTAGGTGACATCGTTTATCCTCGTTACTATCGTGTACGGACCCTCCCATTTGGCTTGAAATTTCGGACTCTTTCCTTTTCTCCTAATGGGATTATGTAACCATACCAAAGTCCCCTCTTCAAATCCAGGCACGTTAGCTTTGCGGTCGTATCGGATCTTCATTTTCTCGCTGGTTTTCAGACCGCTCTCTCTCACTAGCTCATGTATTCTATCGAGTTTACGCCGCAGGTCGGCCACATAGTCGACGGCTAGGATAGGGGTATCGGGGGGTGTTCCGGTTAGTGCATCTATGGGTAATCTAATTTCTCGGCCGAAGTTTACTTTCGCCGGTGTACAATTTGTACTATCATGTGTTGCAGAGCGGTATGACATTAAGAAGAGTGGAATGTATTGGTCCCAGTCCCTCTGGTGTTCTTCCACTACTTTGGCCAAATGATTCTCTAGCGTCTGGTTGAATCTTTCGACCATTCCATCTGACTGAGGGTGATATGGTGTTGTACGAGTCTTATGTATCCCGAGTAGTTGGCAAACCTCTTGAAATAGCGAAGACTCGAAGTTTCTACCCTGGTCAGAGTGTAACTCCAAGGGAACGCCAAATCGACAGAACACCTCGTGAACTAGCTTTTTGGCGACGGTATGAGCTTCTTGGTTGGGTACTGCAAAAGCTTCTGGCCATTTGCTAAAATAGTCTTGCATGACGATGATATACCTATTCCCTTCTTCAGTGATAGGGAATGGCCCAGCTATATCGACAGCAACTCTTTCCCATGGTGCCCCAACATTGTACACCTTCAGCCGACCTCTGGCCCTCGTTTGCGGTCCCTTTACTGAGGAGCAGGCTACACATTTTCTACACCAGTCCTCTACGTCTTCGCGGCAATGCACCCAATAGAATCTTTTTCTCACCTTCTCCAGAGTTTTCTTTACTCCTAGATGTCCTCCGGATACTCCGTCGTGCACCTGTCTTAGCACCGACGCGACCTTATCACAGGGGACAACTATCTGTAAGGCGACCTCTTGTCCACTAGGTGATTCCCATTTCCTCTTCATAACTCCATTATCAATTATCAGGCTGTCCCATTGAGCCCAGTAACTTTTTGCTGTCGGACTAAGCGCTGATATTTCACTCCAAGCGGGCCTCTGGCCACGTTGCTTCCATTCGATTACTGCCCTCAGGTCACTGTCTTCCTTTTGTGCGTCTTCCAATGCTTGATCACTCCAGTCCTCGTCCAAAGCATTCACCTGCATGATCCGCACGTTCTCTTTCTTTTCCTGTTTGCGTTCTCCACCTCGGTCCTTACTACCTGAAGTAATCCGGCGGCGGCGGACCTTTTGTTTTGCCTTTTTCTCGAGGCGCTTCTTCTTACGCGCCTCGTCCTCGACTTCCTTGCCCCGCCTTGCTTCCGCCGCACTCCACGACTTTCCGCGCGACCGCTCGCGCTCTTGTTCTCGCTTGCCGGAACGTTCGCGTTCCCGGTCCTTGACACGTACCCGCTCTCGTTCGGCGGGTCGCTCGCGGCGCCCACTCCGATCGCTCCGCTCGCGCCAATCGACGCGCTCGCTCGGGCGCTCGGGCTCGACCTTGGCGTCGCGCTTGCGCCACAGCAACACCTCTGCGTCTTTACGTGGCCAAGAAGCACTTCTTCCCTTAGCCTTCCTGGGACAATCAATTCGAATGTGCCCCTTTTCGCCGCACTCATAACAAGTTGGTCCTCGTCGGGCTTTTATTTGTGCGGTCACTTCTCGAATACGGTAGTGTTGTTGGACATCATGGCGTACTGCTTCCACCTCTAGAGCATGTGTCAAGGCTGCCTTCAGAGTCTGATGGTGACCCAGGCGTACTGCAGCTCTGACTTCTGCATCTCGAATCCCATCAGTAAAGAATCGCAGAGTAGTAGCGTCAATCAGTCCCGGTGTTGATGCATACGCCTTCCGAACCATACGTTCTATTTCCGTTGCCCACTGTTGCAGACTCTCATTGCTCTTCTGTGTGCGGTCGCGGAGTTGAGCCCTGTAGACATGTTCGAGGTGTTTCTCTCCATATCTAGTCTCAAATGCTTCTAACAGCCAGGCTAGGGTATTGCAATCGCCGGAAACATTCTCGAGGATTCGTACGGCATCGCCACGCAAAGCAAGCATAAGAGCCGTTAGAGCTTGATCGTCGTCCCAATTGTTACCTTTGGCGACCTTCTCAAACTGTAGACGGAAGGCCACCCATGACGTTGTTCCGTCAAAGTGAGGTACTTTGAACGTCGGCAAAGCACTAGGTACAGGTATCACACCTTTAATACCTCCTTTTTGTACTCTCTCTATTTCTTTCCCAAACTCCATGATGGTACTATCTAGTTTCTCGATACGCGCATCATGATCCTCAATACGAGCTTCTTGCTGGTCTATGCGCGTATCTTGCTGGTCCATACGGGAATCTTGATGTGCTGTTTTTATTTTAAGCTCATCAACCTCTTCTTTGGTTTCTTTCCACTTTTCATTAAGTTCTAATACTAATTGCTGGGATTTTACCTGAGATTCTGCTATACTTGTAATGATTTGTGCCTGGGTTTCTGCCTGGGATTGTTTTATTTCTGCCTGGGTTTCGGCCTGGGAGTGTTTTATTTCTGCCTGGGATTGTTTTAGTTCTGCCTGGGATTCTGCTATTCCTTTTATTTGAGCCGTCAACTGGGCGAGTAACGCCGATAAATCATATCCGCTGGTTCCGGGAATAGTGGTGGTACTAGGCGCACTCACATTCGTCGGTGTTACGACGGCCGCATCTTCTACGGGTACAGGGACACCAAGCGATGCTTCCTCTTGACGCGCCAAATCCATCGTTGCTTGTCGTCGCGTGCGAACTCTTTCGTCTTCCCTTGGCGTGACCGGCATCCCACTTCTGACACCAATTGTTACGGGCTAGGGGTACTAAAATACCGGTTAAGGGTTACGAAATTTATTGGCAACGAAGGTACAGTCGATTGTAGGCAAGGACAAGTAGAATGTTGCTAACGTTGCACCGAAGTCTTCACTTACGTCCACGAAGTCCGTGTTGTAAACACACAACAACACTACAGATGTTTCTTCACGTAGTACTCAATGTTCTCGTTACAGTTGTCGCAGTAGGTATTCTCAAAGATCGCTTCTTAAATGTCGCTGTTTCGTCTCGGTAGTCAAATGCAGACTGACTGGGCGTCGGCGTCACGGCGCTATATATAGGCCAGCTGATCGAACATTCCAGAATCGTCTAGACGTAATAATAATAGCGCATAACTTCGAGTACATTCAGTAGGTACCTACGGTAATTCCCGGAAACGGGTTTCTAGAAATTTCGATGTCGTCACTTTGTTGACAAAATTGATAAAACCTGTACCATTCAATAGGCCACCTTAAGTCTAGGAATGCGTTTTTATATTACACCTAGACAATGTCTAGATCTCGAGTAATAATGCTTAAAAGTCACGCACTGCATGTCACGCGATATTGAACCTTATGCCCTCGACATAAGGTGCATTCGTAACAATAGGTTACGTTACCCAACCGTCTGAGACAACGAAATGTTATCGAATTGAGACTGTATTGGTATTGTAATATAGAAATGAAATGAAATCGTTTATAAAGCAAGTAGGATCACTGATCACTTTTACACGTCATGTTTTTTTTTTAAACTAGATGAAGCCGGCATTTCCTAACTGACTACCTCTGAGAAGAAATAGCCGAAACAAACTCAGGGATCGATCGTCTTTTTTCAAGTCCAGACATTAAAAATGAAAATGTTTACAATAATTTATGTTATAATTACGCATATTGCTTAATAACAAGTCTTAACAGAGTGAGCAGCTCAGTCCCAAGCTTTTTTGTCTTCTAAATAATCTGAGATTTTATAATACGCCTTTTTGCAAAGTTTGGCCTTTATATAGTTTTTATATCGTTTAATGGGTAAGTTTCGAATGTCCATGGGAAGCTTGTTGTAATAGGCTGTTTTTGGTCGCTCTGATTAACTCAAGACAATGTTTGTGTCCTTTCTCCAGAATTAGCTTACCTTTTATTTTATTGGGTTGAGAAATCATCAAATGGATTCTCCCGCTCTGGGCGGACCCGAAGGGCGTGTCAGACTTTTACTGACTAAAACCCACCCGCGTTTCTTCAGTTGCCCGTACGTCGGCCAGGGCCACGGTTTCTTTTTTAACCAACCCGCAACCCTGACCCAGGAGGCATCGGTCTTCGTGGACCCCGTCACGATGTGCTGACATCTCTTTGAGGCGCGCGTGAAACACAACGCGCCGTCAACTCGGGCCTGGTCCTTACCGAGTGGCGAGCTACCCATTGCTCACCGCCCGCAAGCCCACAACGCTATTTATACCTGGGGCTTTTATTTAAGTAATAAATATTGACTTATTTACAGAAATACAAAAGTCTTCGACCAGTGTGTGTTGCCAGTGATGCCTTATGGAATTGAGACGTGGTCGCTAACAATGGGCCTTATAAGAAGGCTCAAAGTCACTCAAAGGGCAATGGAGAGGGCTATGCTTGGGGTTTTCCTGCGCGATCGAATCAGGAATGAGGAGGTCCGCAGAAGAACGAGAGTAACCGACATAGCCTGAAAAATTGCAACACTAAAGTGGCAGTGGGCTGGACACATTGCCCGTAGGACCGATGCCCAATGGGACCGACGGGTTCCTGGTGAAGGTCGCTGGATACCGCTGGATGCGGGAGGCGCAGGACCGGTCGTCGTGGAGAACCTTGGGGGAGGCCTATGTCCAGCAGTGGACGTCTTTCGGCTGAAATGATGATGAATGATATGTACATATGTGAATTTTCATTCTTCCGACCGATTTCGATCAAGGCGACATCTTTAACTCCTAGTCAGCACGTCGGTCATGTACACAACACATGTTTCACCAAGTCGTCGGTCCACCTTGTCGGGGGCCTACCCACGCTGCGTCTTCCGGTGCCTGGTCGGCACGCGGGACCCCGGCGGCCCCATCGGGCCGTAATTGAATCATCATCATCTCAGCGGTAATCCCAGTCGCATCCGAATCTTTTTCATCTTTGGAGTCTGGGGCCCGCTTTACCAGTCTAACTGTTGATTTTGGCTAAACTTCGACATTTTCCGTGAAGCGACTGCCGTCTGACCTCCACGACCCGAAGGCGATATCGAAGCATTGCAGTTAGACCAATTGATGAATTTTTGAGGGCTCCAACAACCCGTAACGACTGCCATTAGATGTTCGTATGGCAACCGGGACCAATAGCTTGACGTGCTTTCCGAGGCACGACTAGACCAGTGCAAATATCGCGCCTCCTTGCCCAGCGGCCGCGTTCGCTGCCGCTACGCCACGGAGGCTGTCCTAGGGCCGTAATTGAATATCCTATATTAATTAGTACATAAACGCTAATTGTAGCGTGACCAAAGCTAAAACTTGGCACGGTTTTAATCTATTCGTTTTGTGCACTAATTATGTCCCGTATAATTTAGTTATCAGATTTTAGATGCAATTAAAAACAAAATTATTTTGTAAAATTTTGTGGTATTTATAAAGCAAAAGATTTTTAAAACTGAACACTCTTCGCTGGTCACAGTTGTCAACATGTTCTCTATAATAAGTCTGTTGATCATTGCCTGTGCGGTCACCATCAATGCTCAAGCATCGCCCCAGGAATGCATCGCAGTCCAGACTGGTGAGATTTAATTGTGATTTATTTTTATTACTTCCTTAGCTTTAAAGGAAAAACGTAATCTATACTAACATATAAAGCTGAAGAGTTTGTTTGTTTTAACGCGTTAACCTATACTACTATATAAAGCTGAAAAGTTTGTTTGTTTGTTCCTTGTCCGATGAAGGCCAGCCCGCGCCGCAGCTGAGCCAGTAAATATAAATTCCCAACTATGACCTCTGAGTTTGTTTCGGACGTTTCTTCTCAGAGCTAGTACTAGGAAACGCCGCGGTCATCAAACCGAATTTAAACAAATATTCGATCCAGCCGTCCCTTGCTGTTCCCTCCAGCGACGCCTTAAGCCGAGGTTCGTACCCCACAGGGGGTGCCCTTAGCGTGTAGTCGCTTATTTTTTTAGTCGCCCTGGCTGGAGGCTTTAAATTCATTTAAGGCATCCACAGGAAAGTCCGGTTAAGTAGTCACGGCCTCTCAAGGTCAACTACGAGATGCAATATAAAAAAAAAATTGTTTGTTTGAACGCGCTAATCTCAGGAACTACTGGTCCGATTCGAAAAATTCTTTCTGCGTTGGATAGCCCATTAATCCAGGAAGGCTTTGGGCTATAGAACAGGGGTGGCCAACTGGTCGATCGCGATCGACTGGTTGATCGCGGCTGTCAGTCCAGTCAAGCCAGACAAAAAATATAAATATTATCAAGTACCGCAGCATCATCTTGTATCTTTTTTTAAATCGCTATATTAACCTCTATTTTACACAGTATACTCGTAGTGTTTCTTTTTCGGCATGCAATGTCCAATAAGCGGTAAGCGTGAAAATAAACACCGTTCTCGCTTGACAGACGCACCATACATTGGATTCTTTAAGGTTAGAAATGACCAATTTCAAAGTTAATAATATTATTCAGATACCTGTGGGGGGTTTTGGCGGGAAAGTCAAGCTGAATGTCACGCTCATTTTTCATTGGACTTTTCAAATTATTTATAGTGTTGCTTACTAAATAAAAGTGCTTGATTTATGTAGTAAAAAGTGCATTCAGTAAATAATTCATAAAGACCAGTGAAATATCGCAGCATAGTGGCCACATCATGACTTTGTCTCAAACCTCCATCGTAAGACGGGTCACGCGGCCGTCTTTTTCGACATGAACAATTCATTACGTGACATTGGCTAAATGCACAAACAGTGCGAAGCCATAAAAGAAATAAAGAAAGAAAAGAATAATATTAAACTTGTGGAAAAGGCTCAGGCACAATGCTCACACTAATATACAGGACCGATTTTTAAACGTTATGTTAAATAAATTTAAGGAAACAATCTCAAAGACTGGTCAATAAAAATAAATGATTGTGTATTAAACTATGTTGTTCCATTTATAATTTCAAGGGATATTTATGTGTTTGGTAGATCGCACAGGTTTTTCCTTAGTAAACACTAGACCTTAAGTCTACTCAAGTTGGCCACCCCTGCTATACAGTATGTTAAGAAAAACCTGTCCAACCCATAAGAATAATAAAGGTTAGGTAAACACATGACCAAATATAATATAAAATTTTACGTAATCATCATAGAAGCAATACTGATGAAATTTGAAATAATCTTTTTTTCCCGCGAATTAATTCCAACTTCCCCGAAATTTGGTAATGTTTAAAAAAGTGACAACACCGGTATTATTATGAGCGAATAACGATGCGACCACGTGGTGCGTGCCCTGCCGCCCGCCGCCCGCGTTGCTTATCGCACATTTATTAAGTTACCTCTTTTTGCAAAATAATATTTATTTTTTTAGGGGGATTTTTTTTTTTTAAGTTTAGCCCGGTTTTGTATCCATTAGTAGAATCAGTTATCGATACCTAACAACACCTTCACGGGTCGGACAGGGTTTTCTTATCATACTGTATATGCTTTTTTTAATGTTAGTTCGCGGAAAACTTCATCGTTTATGAACCGATTTTGATAATTCTTTTTCCGTTTGGAAAGAAGACATTCCCAAGGTGGTCCCATGATAAGGACATCAGGGTTTGATGGTGGAAGACCAGAGAAATCAAGGGGAACTTTCAAAAATCGTAGGGGCAACCAGTGCATTTGTAAATTTTTTCATTAAGTATTTTAGTGTCAGCATCCAGTCTAACCGGATGCAGCTGAATAGTACTTTTCACAACTAAAAACTGTAAAATAAAAACTATTTTTCCAAAAAAAAAAAAAAAACTACCGACATCCAAAAAACACTGCAAAGTGAAACATAACTAATTTCGGAAGTCGATGTTAAAAACTAATACCTATACAAAAACCAAAAACACCGACTGCGAATGTCTTCGAGGCTAGAGTGAATAGGCTCTTAATAATAATAATAAAAAAAACTATTTTAAGTGCTTTTAACTAAGTTGTTGGAATGTAGAAATAATCTTGGGCAAGACAATTGTAGACAAACACCTCACAGCCTATACAAAAAACTCAAAACCAGCCTGCAAAAAATTCGTCATTTTTTTCTTTTATCGTGTAGAATTATCAACATAATACTTCTGAGTTTCCCAATATTTGAGTTGTAAATAATAATAAGTTTATAACAAAAAAATACATAGACGAAGTCTGCACGTACAATGCCAAGACTTAAAAACTAACAATTTTCTAATATGAACTATGTATACCTACTACGTTATTTTTTGTACTTACATGCAAAACCTATAAACACGTGGCCAATCTTTTTATGTACTTAAATTTATTTGCAAAGTTTCAAAAAGCTATCGTGAATAATCAGGAAGTTATGAGCTTGTTATGTTACTTGGTTGTCCCTACAAAAATATGGTCAACGCGCCGCTCGCCCGCTCTCGCCTACAGCGGCGTGGCGCGACGGGGGCCCTAGGGGCTCGGTAACAACGTTGCAACATTTTTTTAAATATATGTCATCATCAATTCAGCCGTAAGACGTCCACTGCTGGACATAGGCCTCCCCCAAGGATTTTCGCGACGACCGGTCCTGCGCCTCCCGCATCCAGCGGTTTCCCGCGACCTACACCAGGTCGTCGGTCCACCTTGTCGGTTGCCTACCCACGCTACGTCTTCCGGTGCGTGGTCGCTACTCGAGAACCCGCCGGCCCCTTCGGGCATCGGTCCTACGGGCAATGTATCCAGCCCACTGCCACTTTAGTGTTGCAATTCTTCGGACTATGTCGGTTACTCTCGTTCTTCTGCGGATCTCCTCATTCCTGATTGGATCACGCAGTGAAACCCCAAGCATAGCCCTCTCCATTGCTCTTTGAGTGACTTTGAGCCTTCTTATAAGGCCCATTGTTAGCGACCACGTCTCAATTCCATAAGTCATCACTGGCAACAAACACTGGTCGAAGCATAACCTGGTGTAAAAATTATTGGAACCGAGTCAGTCGCTTATTTTGAACAAACTAAGTATATTCAGGTGTAAAAAAAATAACGTTTTACTTATATTTGATCTGTATATTTTGATCTATCGCAGGAGTGCTACCGACTAACCATCCAGTGCACCTACAACCTGCTGAAATAGGCCCTTATGTCGCAGATTGGCGAGTTACTATACCCGTAAGTATGTCCAAAAACATTCCATTTTAGCGCCTTATTTGATACTAGTATTAAAAAATAATTATCCAAACTATTCGGTAAAAACTTGACCGTGAAAACTTAAAGTACTTATGTGAGCTGCAAATGCTCTCAATTCTTAACGGCAGGGGTAGTCTGCTTCGTGACGGGGTCCACAAAGACCGATGCCTCCTGGGTCAGGGTAGCGGGTTGATTAAAAAAGAAACCGTGGCCCTGGCCGTCGCGCAGGCAAGTGAAGGAACACGGGTGAATTTTAGTCAGTAAAAGTCTGACACGCCCTTCGCTCCACCCAGAGCTGGAGATGCCATTTGATATTTGATGATTTCCCAACCCAAAAAAAAAAAAAAAAAACAGTACCCCTCTTTATTTTTGTCTGCTATTTTTAGAAATTTTTCATTCCAACGCGATTACATTTCATTGTGCAGTGGGTGGCTAAACAATCGACTGCTATTAATTAATCGCTGCGTTTGAACGTCACTTTCACCTTTTATTAATACTCGCGATCCGCCACGGTTTCGCACGGCTGCAAGCCTGCTATGCTGCAGAGAAATTGTGATTGTTGTATGTAAAACCAGCGACCCGCCGCCCCCGCCGGCCGGTCGGTACCGCCGCAAACGCTACGTCCCGCAATTTTAAATCAGTAGTATCTTGGAAAATACATGGTGTATCTGACATCATAACGCAAACTTCGCGAAAAGGCTAGACCACATGCCACTAATAAAATTATGATAGCCATTTATGTCGTTAATGAACGGTTACAGAAATAACAATGTTTAAAAAAGTGTCGGCTCGGCCTTTGAACGTTGCAAGCGTGCCGCCGTGCGGGTTTGTAGGTATGCTGCTGTAAATGGTCATATAGGGCTATATTAAATCAACAATGTATTTAAGGTATTTAATTGGATAAAGACATCGAGCACATATCCATAAAGAAGAAGGATAAAGATTAATGCTGTATTAGTTAAAATCGCTTCGAAAATTAGCCATTATTTGTCGTAAAAATTAAATGACAAAAAATGTTATTGTGGGATATCTGTAGACCTTTGCAGTGTGTTTACTTAGTGCATTATTTTGATAAATCTCGTAGGATTCAGCCTGCGTTTGCAATGTACATTAGAAACCTTAAAAATAACAGCATTTCTCCACTATTTAATGGGTGTTATTATACATACAGTATGTTAAGAAAACCCTGTCCGACCCATAAGGATAATAAAGGTTAGGTAAACACATGACCAAATTTAATATAAAATTTTACGTAATCATCATAGTACCAATACAAATGAATTTTGAAATAATATTTTCTTCCCGCGATTTAATTTCAACTTCCCCGAAATTTGGTAATTTTTAAAAAAGTGACAACACCGGTATTATTATGAGCGAATAGCGATGCGACCACGTGCCGCGTGCCCTGCCGCCCCCCGCTCGCGGAATGGTGCTCAACGCACATCTATTATGTTACCTCTTTTTGCGAAATAATATTTATTTTTTAGGGGGATTTTTTTTACGTTTAGCCCGGTTTTGTATGCATTAGTAGAATCAGTTATTGATACCTAACAAGTAACAACACCTTCACGGGTCGAACAGGGTTTTCTTAACATACTGTATAAACATTGTCGTACCCAACTTCAAACCTAGGGTTGGGGGTGGCAAGTCAGATTTTTAGGTTCGAATCATCCCCGGCTAATTTATCTTACAAACTACACAAGCATACATACATGAAACATTAGGTATTTGAAGTGCAAATAGACGCAAATGATCCTGTATAATTCCCGTTTATACTTTCATTAGTAGTTAGTAAGTAGTAGTACTGCAGTGTTAGTAAGTAGTGGTAGTTCTACTGCACCCCGTAGGTACGTCCATGCATATAAACCTTATCACTCTATCTATTAAAAAAAGTCCGTTGCGTAGTTTTAAAGATTATGTAGGTAATAGGGACAGAGAAAGCGACTTTTTTATCCCTTTGAACCTATGTAGGGAACCCTTTGTAAGTGTACAATTGTGTTGTAGCCCGTTCCGGAATGCGTCTACGATGTATCTGGAGTGCACGCAATCATTTGCGACGCTGATGTAGCACCATCAGGGCATTTCGTCGATTTTTGGACCTTGGATGTGCATCGCAACGGAAATCTTCAAAGCGTCGGGACAGTGACTGTCACAGTCTACTGTAAGGTTTAAGTGCAAAGTCTGTACAACCAGCCCTTCTCTATGGTTACCTCTGTCTATGGTCTGGAAAGAACAGTGTAAGTTTTTTTTTTAAGGGATTTTTCGGCAACAAAGAGATTTAAGGTTTTATTAAAAAAGGAAATATTTTATTAAATAATTTCTTAGAGGTTTCCCTTAAAATATTTTACTGTTATTTTTAGGCTTCATTCTATTTTTTATCTGTAACACGACGATGGCGTTTGACGTGACATACCTAAATAAAAAAAAAAACTTTGAGCTTTAATTTGGCAGGAATGTTGTGACCAACTGTTTCTGGCGTGCCCTTAATACTTACTGTGAGGCACATTGATTGCTTTGCTCAGCTGTTTTAAATAGTATCTACCAACTTTTATTGTTCTGTCGCATTCGTCGTCAATATATATTTAAATACCTTATTATTTGTAAACAAACTATTGTTTGAATAAATGTTTTCTTATTTCCTTCAATATATATATATTTGTAAAAACATTTGTGATCTGTAGGCCTAGTATGAGTTTTCAATACGAAACTCGATCGTTGATATCGAGCGCGTTTGGCACTCTCATTGGTTGAGAGTTCTTACGACCTTGAAGCGGGCCAATCGCTGAGTCAAATGCGCTCGATATCGTCGAACGAGATTCGTAATGAAAACTCATACTAGGCCTACTGTATTTATTTCGTAAACTTCAAACATTTTATCATACTGTTACGGATGCACCTTATGTCAATGGCATGAGGTTCAATATTGCGTGACATGCAGTACCTGACTTTTAAGCCCTATATCTCCAGACCTAGGCATTTTAAAGGTACAATATAAAAACGCATTGCTAGACCTAGGATGGCCTATCGAATGGTACAGGTCTCAACAATTTTTCAGCAAAGCGTCGACATCGAAATTTCCAGAAACTCATCTCCGGTGAATTACCGTAGGTACCTACTGAATGTACTCGAAGTTATGCGCTATTATTATTACGTCTAGATGTAAAGAAAACCCTGTCCGATCCGTGAAGGAATTGTTAGGTATCGATAACTGATTCTAATAATGCCTACAACGCCGGGCTGAACTTAAAAGACAAATCCCCTAAAAAAATATTATTTCCAAAAAGCGAGGTATTTTAATGCAATTACTGTAGGCAACACGTTAGGCATACATGCGCAGGTGTAGGGGGGCAGGGCACGCGACACGTGGTCGCATCGCTATTCGCACCGACACAAATGATGTTGTCACTTTTTTTAAAAATACCAAATTTTGGGGGAAGTTGGAATTAATTCGCGGAAAAAAAGATTATTTCAAAATTCATTCATACTGTCACTGTGATGATTATGTAAAATTTCATATTTTATTTAGTCATGTGTATACCTAACATTTATTATCCTTTTGGGTCGGACGGGGTTTTCTTTACATATTGTATATAGCGCCGTGACGCCAGCGCAGAGTCAGTCTCCATTCGACTACCGAGGCGAAAACACGCGACAGTTAAGAAGCGACAATTAAGAGCAAGCATCGGTTGGTGCCCCTGCACCCAGAGTAGATGCGGCCGTCGTAACACTGACGAATGTGAGTGCGCCTACTACCACCACTATTCCCGGAGCAATCGGACGCCATTGTTTCGGCGTTACTGGGTCACTAGACGGCGCAAATAAAGCTGAGTATAGAACAATCCCAGGCACTAATAGAAAAAACCCTGCTCGGCGTGGTGATGCGGTACAAATCCTCGAGAATATTTCTAGCAATTGTAATACTCTAGCCTGTTTGTTAGAAGGGTTAGAGTCTAGATACGGGGAGAAACACCTCGAACATGTCTTCAGAGCTCAGCTCTGCGACCGCACACAGAAGAGCAGTGAGGGTTTGCAACAATGGGCTACCAAAATAGAACGCATTGTTCGAAGGGCGTATGCATCAACACCGGCATTGATTGACGCTATTACTCAGAGAATCTTTACTGATGGGATTCGAGAGAATTGAAGAAGTCAAGTACATCTTCAATTTATTTCTATCGGCACGAATATTAAAGAGTATTATCACAAATCTGTGGTTTTTGAATATTGGAAATATATGTTATGTTTTTTAATTGTGTTCATACATTAAATAAATAATAAATGGTATGCAGCACAGGTTCGAAAGCGGCAGATTAGATCACAATATTGCTTAGGTCAGTACCTTTTTTTTCTGGTGGTTTAACCTGAAACAAAAAAAAACCGTATTTTTTTTGTTATAAAGTAAAGAGCATACGGTCTCGTAAAATGTTAGACGTACGTAGACCTACAGCGCTCGCATCATCATGACAAAGGTCAAAATCAAAAATCAAAATCAAAGCATTTATTTCAAATACAGGCAGTTACAGGCACTTTTGAATTGTCAGAAGGTCGGTCAGTCAGTAAGGTGAAGCTAGTCGCCCACTCCAAAGAGTAAGTACCTATGGACAAGAACGGGCAAGAAACTCCATGGACACTCTTTTCAATTATCAAGCTATTGATACAAATATTTGATTATATCATTCATGTTGAAATCAACCGTGTGAGAACGATGCAGTAACATATTGTACGCTAAGAGCATCCATTATGGAAAACACGAAAAAAAAAAAACAATTCAGAAATAAAAATACGCCGTGGCAGCTAAGAGATGACCAATCCCTTCTGACGGCGTCCGTTCACGAACATGACGTATGTTACGTACCAACACATGTCACCACACCGTGACCAGTACCGTATCACGAGGCCCAAATTACCTTAATCAGTATATTATACCTATTTTCATGCAACTGAAGCTGTACGGAGTATTACAACATCCCAACGGCTGAGTCGTCTCCTCGTGTCGCCGCCTCGTGCCCAGCCGCGAATCGCTAAATCATCAATTACCTCATTAGATGTAACCTCGATAAAACCTACTAATATATGGAGCAATTTCGACAGATGCAAAAACATAATGTACGATAGTAGAGTGTAGCAATGTCGTCCTAACTTCGGACGCATTCGCACTTAGGTTAAGTACAGTGGTTATTCATATTTGAGGATAAAGTGAGCTATGATCAGTCTATTATAGGCATACAAATACAAAAAAAATGGTTGCCTGTAAAGTCGGTTTTACGGGCGAAGATTTTACGTGACAACGTCTTTTTCTCGGTAGAATATTTATTGATATGAATATAATTAAATTGCACAATAGGAACAAGGAATTGAATGAAAATAAGAATTGCACAAATTTTAACTATAGAAATATATTTTGTTTACTAAAACATCGGTGACTCATCGTAACGTTACCGAGCGTTACACTTTTTCATAAGTGACTCCCAGCCGCAACCTAATTTAAGACGTTGTCACGTCAAAAATAAATAATAAAAAATAACTAAATAAATGATTACATTATAAAAGGAATAATTGAAGTCAAAAAGTCATAATAATTTCTTAAGTTAACGTCAAAATTATTCTGATTTAAATACAATATTGTCAAATAAGCAAATCACATAACGTTATCAAAAATGAAGTCAAAACGATTAGTTAAATGAATGTCAAAATAATTTGGACTTAAATAATTCAAAGTCAAAGAAAAAAATTACAATTATACAATGTCAAGATTTATCCAATAAAAAGTCCAATACACTATACTTAATAACATTTTTGAAACAGCATACTTCTGAGTTTTAGTTTAAATGAATCAAAAGGCAACTTTTTTAGCTGTTTCGGCAATTTATTATCTATGGCAGCGGTTCCCAAAAGGTGGTCCGCGGAACCCTGGGGTTCCGTGGAAAGGCCGCAAGGGTTCCGTAAAAAATATTATCCCATGTGTTTCGTGACCAACGTTGTTCGCGCGCACCGACTTGTTTACGCACAAGGGAGGGGCAGGGCGTGCGGGTGGAGTAGTGCAGCGCGTACAGTAGTACTATACCGCGACAAGAGCACACGTATTTATTTATAATTAATAAGTAGTGAATAGCTGCATTACAAAAATACCTGTTTTTGGAATATCGATGTTTACTGGTAAGTCACAATGTGTTTGTTTATTTGTAGATACATTTTCGAAATAAAATACGAGAGATTATTCACGTGTTCTTTTTATTGTAGGTAGTTCAAAATGGAAAGTTGGCTCAAAACGGGGCGCCTCACAGGTGGCAAAAGTGTTTCGGATTCTTCATTAGATTGAGAGCCACCAGCAGTCTGCACTCAAAATAATTTAGAAAATGTTCCTGGTTCGTCGGTAAGAAAGTTATACATAATAAAGTTAATGCAATATTATTAAGACATGGAGCTGATCTGATGATGGAGCTGGAAGGTGGCCATAGGAACTCAGTGATTAAATGACGCAACCCGGTCGAGTTTGGGTTAATAACGAAAAAAAAACCCTAAAGGTTTTTTTTCGTTAATTTTTACAAATATTTGGGTAATTTTCTGTAATAAAAGTTATTTACTGATTAGACTTGCTCATTTCATGACCGAGATCGCTCAATTTAGTTCGCGGGTCCTTAGCGAACTTGTTCGCTCTTTTAGTTCCTCTATTCCGAATTAGAGACAAGCAGATAGCTCGCTCACTTTGATACTAGATTGTACATTTCAGGATATGCTAAATACACAAGACCCTAGTGCCGGACAGAATCTACAACATACAATCACCAAAAGACTTGCAACTCAGGAGAAAACTTCTTCAAAAAAAAGAAAATACGACGAATCTTACTTGTCCTTTGGATTTATTCCTGTGTGGAGAACTGAGAAACCGGATGGACAATGTGTTATTTGCAACAATATAATGAGTACTAGGTCACTGGTACCTGTAAAGCTTAAACGACATCTTGACACGAACCACCCAGAACTGAAAGATTTTGAAAGACACAAAAAAGTACGTAGAACTGGTGCAGCTGCTATACAAAAATTTGTAAAGACCAGTGATGAAAATGCAACAGAGGCATCATTTCTGCTAAGTTACAAAATCTCTCGTGCTGGTAAACCACACACGATTGCAGAGGATTTAATAAAACCATGTATGACAGAAATTGTCACCTGTATACTTGGAGAAGAAGCAGCAAAGAAAGTGTCAGCAGTTCAGTGTTCAAATAACGTCATTTCCGATCGAATTCATAAGATTTCTGAACACATTCAAGATGAATCAATTAGTAGATTGAAGGCCAGCGAGATGTTTGCAATGCAACTGGATGAAAACAGATGTCCCTGGGTTATCAATACTGCTTGTTTCTGTGAGATATCCCTTTGGAGGATCTATTGAAGAGGATTTGTTTCTTTGTACTTTTTTAGAAACCAACACAACCGGAGAAGAAATTTTTAAAGTTATCGATAGTTACATGACTAAGCACCATATTGATTGGAACAAATGTATTGACGTGTGTAGTGATGGAGCGGCAGCTATGGTTGACAAAATAAAAGGCCCTGTAACGAGAATTAAGGAGGTTACACCTAAATGTAGTAGCAGTCACTGCGTTTTACATCGCCATGCCCTTGTCGCAAATAAAATGCCATACGAGCTCAAGACAGTTGTCGACCAAACAGTACTAATTGTAAACTACGTTAAATCACGTCCACTTCAGTCGAGGCTTTTTAAAAAAGTGTGTGAGGATATAGAAAGTCAGCACCAATTACTTCTTCTTTACACGGAAGTAAGATGGCTTTCAAGAGGAAGAGTTCTATTTTAAGGCTGTTTGAATTGCGCTAAAAAAATGAGCTGCGGGTATCTTCCGACGTGGAAAAGAATATACAGGAGCATTTGAAAAGCCTTACAAAATCTTTGCATGAGTATTTTCCGGAGCAGTTGCAGGACATGGGCTGGGTGCAGAATCCGTTTGCAAATCACACCAAACCTTCGATGCTGTCGGTGTCAGAGGATGAGAATTTGATTGATATTAAATTTTCATCAACGCTAAAACAAAAATTCGAAGAAAGAACTCTTGATTTAAATGCCTTTTGGATTGGACTGAAAGATGACCCATAGAGCCATCACACTACTGTTACCGTTTGTGACGACTTACCGATGCGAGATCGGTTTTTCCGCATATGCTTATACCAAAAGTAAATACAAAAATAGACTGGATGCAGCTCCACATCTTCGCGTTCAACTTTCGGACGTTAAGCCTAATTTTAATGCTATTTTAAGAAAATATGTAAGAAAATTTCATTTATCACATTAAATTCACAAACGTGTTTTTATGAATTTAATGTGATGGATGAATTTTTTGTATGTTTGATTACTTTATGTACCAACTTATATATTTACAGTAAAACTATAAAAATAATTGCATAAAAACTGTATTGTTTTTCATTTAAATTTCCATTTACCAAAGTAGGGTTCCGTTAGGAAAAGTATAATAAATTAGGGTTCCTTGCCAAAAAAAAATTGGGAAACCCTGATCTATGGTACCATTTGAAATACACTTTTATACATTAAGGCAGTATTCGTTTTTGGAATACACAGACGACTTTCGTCCCTTTGGGTTCGATTGAGACCTACAGATGAGGATTTTGTTTAACGAAAGCCGCTACTTCAAATACATATAGTGACGGTAGTGGTAGAATGTTATACTTCTTAAAGGAAGGCACACAGTTCTCTGTTGACTTTAAACAAAACATAGCTTGGATGCAACGTTTCTGCGCTTTAAAGGCAATATCTTTGTCGTAATCAATGGAAATGAGGAGATCCGCAGAAGAACCAAAGTCACCGACATAGCTCTGCAAGTCGCTAAACTTAAGTGGCAGTGGGCAGGGCACATTGCTAGTAGAGCCAAAGGCCGATGGGGCAGTAAGGTTCTGGAGTGGCGACCACGTACTGGAAGGCGCAGCGTAGAGAGGCCCCCAATAAGGTGGACCGATGACCTGGTGAAGGTCGCGGGAAGCCGATGAATGCGGGCAGCACAAGACTGGTCAGCGTGGAAAGCCTTGGGGGAGGCCTTTGTCCAGCAGTGGACATCCATAGGCTGAAGAAGAAGAAGAAGAAGAAGAATCAATCGTTACCATGTAAGTAACTTAACTATTATAAATGTAGTTTAAGTGATTATAGTTTCCATTTGCACCCTCCGTCGTGGCCGAAAATGTAATTCGTAAATAAACTGACTGACTGACAATAATAGTATACAGTATGTTAAGAAAACCCTGTCCGACCCATAAGGATAATAAAGGTTTTGTAAACACATGACCAAATATAATATAAAATTTTACGTAATTATCATAGTACCAATACACATGAATTTTGAAATATTCTTTTTTTCCCGCGAATTAGTTCCAACTTCCCCGAAATTTGGTAATTTTAATAAAGTGACAACACCGGTATTATTATGAGCGAATAGCGATGCAACCACGTGCCGCGTGCCCTGCCGCCCGCCGCCTCCGCCGCCTCCGCCGCCGCGCGCGGAAGTGTGGATAACGCAGTTTTTTTTTTTTTTTAATAATTATAAACTAGCTCTTGACCGCAATCCCGCCTAAGAAAGATTAAAGATTTATTAAGTTACCTCTTTTTGCGAAATAATATTTATTTTTTTAGGTGGTTTTTTTTTTAATTTAGCCCGGTTTTGTATGCATTAGTAGAATCAGTTATCGATACCTAACAACACCTTCACGGGTCGGACAGGGTTTTCTTAACATACTGTATAAAGGCACAGCCTAAACCTCTAGGTCTAGAGTATTGAAATTTTGTGTGAACTCCTGGAATACAGGCCTCCTCTAGGTGAGAGGGAGTGAGCCATAATCTACCACGCGGACTCACTGCGGGTTGTTAGATGTGACATGTCTTCGAAGTTTTGCTTCTAGAACATGCCGGTTTCCTCAAGATGTTTTCCTTCACCATTTTGAGAACAGCAGCAGTGATAATATAATTTACAAGAAAATGATTAATTTTAATATTTTCCTCGGTGGTAGGCCATAACATCGGCCACCGGCAGAAGTTACCACCCATCAGACACGGCCTTGCCGCCAAGTGATTTGTCGTGTTCCGGCATGATGTCTGGTGAAGCCGTACGGAGGACGCGTCTGAGCAGTTGTGTTGCAATGTGTGCCGGGTACGAAGCGCCTAATGTTGTTGTGTTGGGAGTTTGGTTTTGAAGGGTCTTCAGATCTATCTCCTTCTGGCGCAGCATCGTTGGGTCGTGTTGTTGGGTTTAACATTGCATCACCTCGCTCAACTGCCGTCTTCCTTCCTATTCGCTCCAGTTTTTCTGAGTGAATAGGCTCTTAATAAACTAGCGCGCTTTACCGTCAACGATCGCATCACTGCTTACCATCAGGCGGGATTGCGGCCAAGCGCTAGTTTATAATAATTAAAAAAAAAAAGTACTGCACCTGGTGGGGTTCAAACCTACGACCTACATTTTACCCACTGCTACATACTTACAAACTCACAAAATTATTTTTGGAAATTTATTCCCTAAGGGGTTAAACAGAGATTTAAATGTTAGGATTTCAACGCGGGCGAGGTCGCGGGAAAAGCTAGTTAACTTATACGTTTGACATTGCGTCCGTTGGTATTGAATATTAATACTAAATTACCACAGGGAATATTGACGGGATGGTACTTTTTTAAGTTTTGAAGTACAAGAAACATGTTTAACGATATCTTCTGGTCTGAAATGGAGACTGCAAACAACAGCATAGTTTGGTAGTTCTACTTGTATAACGACTCGCAGACCTGCAGAGCTATGTCGGTGACTTTGGTTCTTCTGCTGATCGCCTCATTTCTGCTTCGATCACGCAGAGAAACTCCGAGCATAGCTCTTTCCAGTGCCCTTTGTGTGACTCTGAGCCTTTGTATGAGGCCCATTGTGAGCGACCACGTTTCAGTTCCATAAGTCATCACTGGCAACACACACTGGTCAAAGACTTTAGTCTCGAAACACTGTGGTATCTTGGACGACGAGAAGATGTATCGTAGCTTCCCAAACGCTGCCCAGCCGAGCTGGATTCGACGAGACACCTCTTTCTCGAAGTTGGACCTACCTAGTTGGACTGTTTGTCCCACTTAAGTGGCAGTGGGCAGGACACGTTGCTCGTATAACCGATGGCCGATGGGGCAGTAAGGTTCTGGAGTGGCGGCCACGTACTGGAAGACGCAGCGTAGGGAGGCCCCCAACAAGGTGGACCGATGACCTAGTGAAGGTCGCGGGAAGCCGATGGATGCGGGCAGCACAGGACCGGTCAGCGAGGAAAGCCTTGGGGGAGGCCTTTGTCCAGCAGTGGACATCCAATGGCTCAAGAAGAAGAAAAAGACTTGTATAACATCAAGTCACTCTTTCTTCCTCGTCTTATTACTAGGTAGTCTGCAAGAAAATGTTACACGTCTTAGATTGCCGTACAAAATACATGTACTTTTAAATGAATAATATAAATTTATGGGCACTATACAAACAAACACTATAACTTTATATGATTACCGAAAAAATACTTACTTACTTAAATAATGATATTCCGCATCCATGGTATAACTCACTATGGCAGCCATTAATTGAAAGCTTTTATACCATCTTTTTATAACAGAAATTGATGGTTTAAAAAAAAATAAGAAAATAATGCTACCACTCGATGGATGATGCAACAAATTAAATATTTGTATACACTGAAGGTATTGCCATACTTCGGATAAGTAATTACTACTATTCTTTATAACTGTATCTGTGGAGTAAATACGCAGTTATCAAGAACCTATGTTTACTTGATTATATTAGCAATAAAAAAAAACAATATAAAAATACTAATATAAATGAATGAATACGACTTATTATTTTTTTATGCTCACATCAATTAAATTTATTATTTTTCCGAACCTGAATTATATTTGATACGGGTATCAGTTAGAAAGAGACAGAGGGCTACTAGGACGCTTACTCCCTCGGACCGCATTCTCTTCAAATAAGGTTTTATTTTCGATCGGCCTTATTGTTCCTGCAATAGATCTTTTAAACAAGAGACTTATGCAAGTACTCATTCCACTTTATATATAAGTTCCGTGGTTCGATGTTTATGACTTGACATCTGACTGACGGACACATCTGACTGAAGTGACATGAATGGCTTTTAGGTCCGTATTCTTTGTTTCTTTCTTTTATGGCTTCGCACGGTTTGCGCATTTAGCCAATGTCACGTAATGAATTATTCAATGTCGAAAAAGACGGCCGCGTGACCCGTCTTACGATAGAGATTTGAGACAAAGTCATGATGTGGCCACTATGCTGCGATATTTCACTGTTCTTTATGAATTATTTACTGAATGCGCTTTTTATTACATAAATCACGCACTTTTACTTAGTAAACAATAAATAATTTTAAAAAAATCGACCGTATATATGCTTTTTTTATGTCTGTTCGCGGATAACTTCGTTGTTTATGAACCGATTTTGATCATTTTTTTTCTCTTGGAAAGAAGACATTCCCAAGGTGGTCCCATGATAAGGACATCAGGGTTTGATGGTGGAAGACCAGAGAAATCAAGGGGAACTTTCAAGAATCGTAGGGGCAACCATTGCTTTTGTAAGTTTTTCATTAAGTATTTTAGTGTCAGCATCCAGTCTAATCGGATACAGCTGAACAGTACTTTTCACAACTAAAAAGTGTAAATTTTTATTGAAGTCGGTTAAAAAGTCCAATGAAACATGAACGTAACACTCAGCTTGACTTTCCCCCTAAAAACCTAGGTTCGTATTACAGAACGTTACTCAGAACTCAAGCTCTACTTAAGTCTCGTTTGAAGCCTTTTAATTGGTTAAAACTAGTTTTAAGTAACGCTTAAACAGAGAGCAATGCTTGAGTTTACTTCTGGAATACAGACCTTAAAGTCAAACTTTTACTACATCGTCACAAACTTTTCGCCTGTGTGTTGCATGTCGCGTGACGGTCGGCCACGAAGTAGGGATAAAGTCAAAGGCGCTCGTTAGAGCAGCTAAGGAAAATATTGCGGCGCCTATAGTTCGCAGTAGCAGCTGACCGTAGTATAAAAGTTTTACTTTTACTCGTACCTTGGTTTCATAAAAAAACACAATTCTTTTCATTAAATTTAAATACTCTATTTAATATACCATGATTAACACACAGCAAATAACTTATGTTCTTTTTAACCTTATCATTTGACTTGGCTAGTTTTCACATACGAGTACCTACTTACTAGTACCTAATCATATGTAAAGAAAACCCTGTCCGATCCTGTCACAAAGCAAGGCTAAACTAAAAAAAACCCCTAAAAAATAAATTTAATTTCGCAAAAAGAGGTACTTACTATACTCTTTGGAGGTAACTTAATACATGTGCGGTAGACAATCGAGTGGCCGTCAGGGTGCAGGGCCACGCGGCACGTGGTCGCATCGCTAAATAATAATAACGCCAAACTGGTGTTGACACTTTTTAAAAATTACGAAAATTTCGGGGAAGTTGGAATTAATTCGCAGGAAAAAATTATTATTTCAAAATTCATTAGTTTAACGTGTTTATTACTGTAAATACACAGAATAAAAAATTAATATTAATTAAAATTAAATTATGAATAAATTAAAGCTAAAAAGAAATAAAATACAAACCACAAACTAAATTTAAACTATATAAAAAATTTAACCCATATCACTGCAATCACCGGGCAGGATGCCAAAAAGGTTGGCCGCGTTCCCACGTTGAATCGCCGAACTCAACCTTTGACCGAAAGGGCTGGCGCGCAGCCCTCCGATCACCTGATCAGATACGTCGATTAGTCGTGCGGAGCTTTCTTTAAAAAATTGTCGAGCCTCCGCACCCCAGGGCCCTAGAGTCTCCACGGCGAAAGGCACAAATATGTAGGACACAGATAACGCTGCCTCCGCATGATGACCTCCGCAGCTGCTGCAGCAGCGCCGGCCCTGCGAGCGGTGGCCGGTAAGTGGGATTGAGCTACGGTGTCTACACATGTCGCATCCCATACAAGCGACCGCCCGTTTTTCCAGGGAATGAGTGTCATGCCGTCGGGCCTCTTGCCATCATATATACTAATCTATACGGGCTAATCTCAGGAACTAGTGGTCCGATTAGAAAAATTCTTTTTGCGTTGGATAGTCCATTAATCCAGGAAGGCTATATAACATCACGCTGTGACCAATAGGAGCGGAGCATAACTAGCTCTACGCGAACGAAGTCACTGGCTGCCGCTTGTCTCGAATAATACCAGCAGGCTCGAGGACAGCTGGCACACCTGCTGAGGCAAGGGCACGACAGATGACATCATTCAGAGACGCGTGTCGTGAAAAATGTCCTGCACTACGGAGGCCGGCCAGGCCGTGGTGGCCCAGGGGATCGAAGTCCCCTCAGCACCGACAGCGATTGGGGCTCATTAGTCCTAGTCCCTATACGGAGGCTCGCCGTCAGGCTAAAAGTGGTTCTCTCCAGAAGAGTCCCCACGCTGGGGCAAGGGCTTGTATTCAACCAATAGCCTGACTCTGTCTCGCAGCTAGCTAATTGTCGGGACCGCACCGCATTATTATCGGCTGACTCTTATAAATAGTCTCGAACCAGCATGCAGAGCGGCTCATCCCGATGAAAAGAAAGATCTAATCTTCCACAAACGTCGAGAAAGCTTCTTCCAACACCGGTGCCTCCAGGATGCAAAGGGACTGGTCGTCAATGATTTTAATGTTTGGGGCCAAAAATTTAAATTTAGAATTTATTTTATCTCTTAACTGTAGAGACACATTTTGGCAAAAGTATAATTCACACTTGGCGAAGTTTAATTCCAAACCAACGTCATCAAAATATTGTATAATTTTTTCCAGATCGGAAAGAACGGACTCAGTATCTCCTCCTAAAGTCCCGTCGTCCAGATACCACACGTTAAATTTAGATGCCAAATCTTTAATTGATGGATGAATAGCCAGACTGAAAATGGCTGGTCCAAAAGGGTCACCCTGCCGACAGCCAACTGTTGAATTTATTAGTTGAGTAGATGTAGTACTAGCTATCTCTAAACAATAGGGTTAAACTGAAAGTTCTTAGAAAATCAAAAACTGATAACATTAGCCAGTTATTAGTTTTATTATATCTTATCAAAATATTGTCCATTCACGTCAATACACCGTTGCATGCGATGAAACCACTGGGAAAAGCACTTTGCCTACTCGTCCTTAGGGGTCTCTTCAATGGCATCGCGATACGCAGCCACCGCTTCTTCAGCTTTCATAAACCGCTTTCCTTTAAGGTTTTCTTTAATTTTTGGAAATAAATAAAAATTACAAGGCGCAAGGTCGGTACTATACGGCGGGTGACCCAGTAATTCAACGTTTGATGTCGCCAAATAGTCCATTGTTCACTTGGCGGTGAGCGACGAGGCGTTGTCGTGGTGAAGGAGTATCCTACTGCGAGGTCGTTTCTCTCGAACTTTTTCCAAGACAAGTGGCAAACAATTGGTAGTGTACCATTCTGAAGAAACTGTTTTTTGATCCTCTAACACAATGACCTATCCTTCCAAAGAACGAGGCCACCATTTTTTTTCCCGCACTTCGATCTCTCTTCACTTTAGTTGGCAACTCCTCGAAAGGAAACAACAGATTGCCTTTTGGTTTCAGGATCATAACAGTAAATCCAGCTTTCGTCACCTGTTAGTATGTCGAACACAGCATTTGAGTCACCTCCGTTAAATCTTTCAATCATTTTACGGCACCAATCCACACGATGGAGTTTATGAGCCTCAGTCAAATTATGAGGTATCCACCGGGCGCAAAGCTTCCTGACCGTTAAATGTTCGTGGAGGATTTTGTGCACTTGACTCATACCGATGCCTAAGCTTGTCCTAATCTGCTGATAGGTCACTCTTTTGTCATTCTCTATCATACGCCGCACAACACAGATGTTATCTTCAGTTGTCGCCGTAGAAGGCCGTCCCTCACGTAAATCATCAGTGAGATTAGTGCGACCACGTTTAAACTCATTAAACCAGTTGTAAACAGTCGCACGAGATGGGGCTTCGTCGTGAAAGGCCAATCGTAGTCTATCATAACTTTCTTGTTGACTTAAATGACATCGAAAGTCACAAAAAATCATTGCACGAAAATTTTCTCGTGTTAAATTCATGTTGACGTGACACAGACAATTTTCAATTTGCCGCCAAATCGTATAACTAATGACTAATGAATGAAATATATACTCGGTAATATTGCCAAAGAGTTCTATTTTCAAATTTTAGAATTATTTTGATGTGAAACATCTATAGGCGCACGTGAGACCGATTTCTGGCGTGGCGACGCATCGACTGTGCGTTTCTCTCTCACTCGATCCGGCGTTAAGCCATCTCTTTCGCTCCACTGAGCTCGGAATCGACTGTGCGTTTCTCTCTCACTCGATCCGGCGTTAAGCCATCTCTTTCGCTCCACTGAGCTCGGACTCGGATACCTATAGTGTATACTCTGTTTATTACAGTACTCATAACCTGTGTTTTTCTGGTAAATAAATCATTTTTGGGGGCAATCGCGCTAAAATATTTCAACCAAAACAGAATTGGATCGCAACCAAACCATAACTTTTTGTATGTTTCGTATCGCGCTAACCTTTTGACAGATGGTTTAACCATAACTGGATTGCAATTGGAACGTAACCGCTGTCAAATGAAAAAGTTGAAACAAAGCTAACTTTTTCTGAGCCATTTGTCAACCTTTTGTTTAAACGATTGGATTTATTTAGTTTTAATTATTTTATCTGACGAAATGTATCACTCATACATTGATTTGTTAGAGATATCCCATGAAAATGATCTTTCTAGGGAAAGAACCCTAACCAAAAGGGAAAATCTCCGCAACCGTAAGCAAACAGCGTTTTCACTGACTGATAGGCAATTTATAAAGCGTTATAGGTTGTCTAAACAGTCTGCAATAAGTTTAATTGAGGAACTAACTCCTTTTATGCCGCCAGTACTACGTTCTGATAGTTTGACTACAGAAACTAAGGTAAGATAAAAATTGTTTACATTGTGTGACAAACATAACCTTTTCAATGTTTTCATTTCTTGTTTTTTTTTCCAAAATATCGCTCAGAAAGTCTTTTTACTGCTAACACAAATATATTTTAATGGATATTTTTTACTTTTTTGTAGGTGTTGGTAGCCTTAGCATTCTATGCCACTGGGTCCTACCAAACGATAGTAGGAGACAGCCGGAAGCATAGCATTTCTCAGGCCAGCGTGTCTAAAGCAATACGGCAAGTCACAAATGCTTTAAACAAACAAGCAATATTAAAAAAATATATTGCATTTCCCTTCAATAGAACAGAGCGAGAACAATTGAAAAGAGAGTAAGTTTCTATGTTATAAGAAATTACATAAAGGTCTATAACATAAGATAAGAAATTAATTGACCTGTTTTCTGTGTTATATGTATAACACATCCTATTTTAACAATTGGTTTAAGTTCTTATCAGAATACAAATTTTCTAAGTTTGATTATAAGTTTATCTCTATAGTATGTCTTTAAGACACAGTTAAAAATTTATTTACTGTTTTTACAATATTACTTTTATTAGTTGTTTCAGAAAATTTAAAATGCCTGGAATGCTTGGTTGCATTGATGGGACACAAGTAGCAATCGTACGTCCTGTGGAAAACGAGGAGAGATTTTTTAATAGGAAAGGCTACCACTCTCTTAATGTTTTAATAGTAAGTAATATCTTAAAGGTACAACCTATTGAAGAGAGGCACGCCTTTAAATAGATGTTTATGATATTCAAGATATGTTGAGCTTGCACTTTAGGTTCACTTTTAAATGTTAATTATTTAGTGTCACACCATTACTTTGCAGTTATGTGATTCAAAAATGAACATTATGTGTATGGATGCCAGCTACCCTGGGTCAACTCATGATAGTGTTGTGTGGGCAAACCATCCCCTCAAGAGTTATATAGAGCGACTGCATACTCATGATGGAGAAGATTTGTATCTTTTAGGTATGCATATAAAAATTTAAATATTTTAACTGACCTTGAAAAACTGTTATGACCTCACTTTGTTTCTCAGAGAGATTATTTTCGATTAGCTAGAGAGCTAATTTTACCAATAGCGGCCAAATAGTTATTTATGTTTAATGTCGTGGTGGCCTAGTGGTTAAAACACCAGCCTCTCAAGTACGAGTGTGCGGGTTAGATTCCAGGTCAGGCAAGTACCAATGTAACTTAGAGTTATATGTACTTTCTAAGTATATCTTGGACACCAATCACTGAAGGTGAAGGAAAACATCTTGAGGAAACCTGGACTTTCGCCAACCCGCATTGAGCAAGCGTGGTGATTATGCTCAATCTTTCTCTGTATGAGAGGAGACCTGTGCCCAGCAGTGGGATGAAAAAAAAAGTTGATGATGAGTTATTTATCTTTTTACAGGTGATTCTGGTTATGCCTTAAGGCCCACAATGATGACACCCATCTCAAACCCTGAGCCTAACAGTCCTGAAGCTTACTATCAGGAACTACATTTAACAGCAAGAAATGTAGTTGAGCGATGCATAGGACTTTTGAAAGCTCGTTTTAGGTAAATAAAATTTATATATATGTAAATATGTTAGATAAATTCTAGAATTTTCTTGATTAAAGTGATTCTTTTCTGCAGGTGTTTGCTGGTTGATCGAAAGCTGCATTACTCACCTATAGTAGCAGCTAAGATAGCGAATGCTTGTAGTGTGCTCCATAATATAGCTCACAAAGAGCATGTACCATACACACCACTTAGTGTTGAAGAGGCCAGACGTGAGCGCTTGCTTACTGAGGGGGCCAGTGGTAGTGCAAATCGAACCCAGCTTAGTGCAATTTCCAATCTGGAGCTAGGCAGAGCTCGACGTGCAGCACTGATACAGTGTTTGTGGTCAAATAGGTCAACATTAAATTAAAGATAAAATGAATGGAATATATTTTTTATTTTTACTCAAAATATTAATAATTAATTTAAATTAAACATCAACTTCTTGCTTATTGTGGACAAAACTGAAACAAAAACAAATAGATAATGAAATATTATTAAAATTGTATAAGGCTGTTAAATATAAAATAAAATTTTTACCTTATCCGTGAAACGGTCTATGCTTTGAGCAATAAGCCTGGAGGAATCCGAAAATGTAAGGATAGCCTCTGATATATTTAAGCCAGCCTGTGCTCTCAGTTTTTCTATCTCCAGAACCATTCTTCTAGACTCCTCTAATGATGTTCTGGCTGCTATAAAAAAAAATATAAATAAGGTACAGAAATTATAGAAATAATTTTTAAATAATTAATAAATTGAACTGGAAATGAGAATGCTTACTGTGAGGTGCATTTACACGAGCTATGGGCTGACGTAATGCTCGCTCAGCTCTTCGTCTCTCCCTAAAGGTCGTAACTCTGGATACTGTTGATATAAAATGAATGAACATAAACTTTTAGTACCAATTGTCAGTGGCATATCCAACTTATATCACTATATAAAACAAACTTGCTTCTTGCTGACTGTCCCTAAGCTTAGATCTTAACATCCATTATTATAATAGACAGAGAGTGAACTAAGAGGAAGGTTTACTTGTATATAGTAATATTATATTCTTACTAATTTTATAAATGTGATAGTGATTCTGTCTGTCCAGCTTTCACATCAAAGCCACAGAACCGATTTTGATAGAATTAGGTAAAAAGAAAAAGCTGCTTTTCATCCTGATTGCAGACTAAGTATAAAATAGATAAGAATAAAAAGGATATAGGTAGGCTCTGATTTTAGTAGTCTGCTGTGGTATTTATGAAGGATTAATAAGACTACCTAAGGTGTTGGCATTATATTATATTCATGATAAGACTTACCTGGAGATACTGTAGGAGTATGACCAGATTCTGAAGGTACAGGAGATGCCACAGGTGTTGTAATTGGAAAGCACACATCAGCTACAATTCTGTTTAAACAGAAAAAAAGGTTAATGATTATCATAATTATGCATATAATAATAAAGAAAACCTATAGTATTTTATCAACTTCATTGTTGGACAAAGGTAAAGTATCTATAGTATTAGTAAAAATAGGCAACCAAATAATATTAAATCATTGGAACTAACCTAATTGGAGATTGTGCACTTTCTTGTTCGGGCATTTCCTCTAGTTGGATTTCTTCAATTACAATATTATTCTGCAAACACAAAGTAATTACAAGAGAGGAAATAAGGGTATAAAAAATTTGTTCATTTTACTTACATCATTTGTACCAAAATGGTCTTGGGTAACATTAGGCAGTGGACCAACATCCCTACCTAGAATGTTGGCCACCCTCTCCTCCAACGCAGTCAATGTTGTTGTGGTACTGGGTCCACCACCTGTAGTTCTTCGGCTTGCATTAATCTTCACTAACTTCGCCCTGACTTTACATTTGAAATCATTCCAAACCTATAACAGTATTCATCAATGCAAATATGATATCAAACTATTTCTATATATAATAAAGGGCACTTAGGTGTCATTAAGAGATATTCAAACAAACTTTTGACCACTCCTTTGCTGTTCTACCAGGGCCCTCAACGTTTACAATATCGGCACACTCTGCCCATAAACGTGACCCCATTGTCCTAGCCTCCTTCGATCTCACTCGTCCAAGAGCAAGATCTTTGTGGTGTTCTAAAAATTCAGTTAGTAATTCTAACTGTCTCACGGTAGTACACCTTCGTCGCTCTTCCATTTTTGAACCTCTGGAGAGAAAATGGAAATTATTTATGTTTAAAGTATTTAGGTACCTACATACGACGAAGAGCACATCAAGCTACTACTATCTGTCAGGTTTCTTTATTAAATTTTCAACTTAATCTCTAAAGCATTAAGGCTCAAGGATGATTAGGAATATTGACAGTTTTAGGTAGCTTGATATGTCGTCGTCCATTAAGTACGTATATGAAAAAACATAATATTAGCTGTTTCTTAGCAAGGAAATACAAGGATTTAAACTTACTTGAGTATTACAAATATATATTTCCAGTCCAGATATAGACACAGATGTATATTTTATAGAATTTAAATCCCAAGAAAACACTGAGCAAGTAATCACTAAGTTTTCAAGAAAAGTTAAGTACTTTCGTTGTCAAAGTTTAGATTTCGCGCTGAAAAAAAAATGATAATGTTGCCAAAATCTTAGAATCGATGATCGATTGTGTGTCGGTAACAGATAGTTACTAAAATTTTTCGGTACGTCTCTAAAGGTTCATATTTGGTTATGGTTCGGAAATGGTTCAACTTCAACCGAAGTTAAACTTTTAGCGCGATACCAAATGTGATCGAAACTAAACCATAACTGTAACTGGATTAGAAACGAATCAGAGTTGAACTTCGACTGTTTTATTTAGCGCGATCACCCCCAGTTCTGATAATAAAATGTCTGACCGTGATAATTTAGAGAGTGGAAGTGATCAGCCTCCTGCAAAGAAAGCAAAATCACACTATGACACATTATCAAGTCATCAGTAAGTTAATTATATTTTTATAATTAAAGTATGCATTTATCTGTGCATTTAGCACGCGTATATTTGGTGTGTATTGAGCGCCAGTAAATGTAAAATCTACTCTCTAGGTAGATTAAAATTCACATAAATTTCATTGCATATCATGTTTTTAAATTAATTATTAATTTTAATTTCATTCTTATTGAAATTAATGCATTAAAACAATTGCTTAGAGAATAAATTTATTAAGACTGACAGAACTTTATTTTAAAATCAGCTGATGGCGTGCAGCGCACGAATCTTTTTCTTATTTGTTATTAATTTAAACTTTAAAAAATTAATTAATTTTTCTAATCATAATGGAGTTTATAGTGAAACATTCATTATTTATATTTATAATTTACGATCTTTAGTAGTATATTGAAATAACTAGCTAAGATTCTTGACAATAGATGCTGTATTTATTAGATATCTTAATAATGTTATGTCCAATACTTTCGTATCGTACTTCAGTTACCATCGACCAATTGTCACAGTAATACCGTTCTCAGAGGCAACATCGAATGTAACTATTACCGAAGTCACTGATTAAACTAATTGAGTAGTTTCGATTTAAAATAAATATGTAAATTTTTGTATTCAATGAAAATGAATGTTTATTTAATAAAAAATCATCGTTATCTAGAAAAAAAAATCGTTATATTTTTTATTTTATTTTATTGACATTTTTAGTTCCTACCACAATCTGTTCTTTTCTGCATACTACTTTTACGAAATAACGTCGATGTTTCACATCTACCAGGCGTCCCGTGACGGCTCCATTTTTTTTATTCTATGTTTATAAGTGGCCAGTTCTAAGAACTTTCAGTTTGACCCTCGTAGTGGGGTAACCAATAGGAAAGCAGCTTGCTGTCCTGCGGATGTCCACGCGGTGTCACGTACGTCCTCGATGTTGATTCGTTGATTGAGGGAGGCCGCGGTGTATGATTGGTCGGTGTAATTTCCAATTCACAGTTCACGTGCAAGACAGCTCGCTATGGTTCCCACATACATTGACGATGGTCAACAGATGTGCTTCCGGGGTGAGATTTATAGGCACTTCGCGATGGGCGGTTGGGACGACCGCCATGACTTCCGCGATCCTAGTATGATTAATAGCCAACCCTTCACAGCTGGTCATAGAATATGTATAGCAGCTATTGTGTAGCGGCTGGCTGCTACACTTTTATTATCCTTAAGGGTCGGACAAGTTTTTCTTTGCATATTGTATATTTTTTTTTTTTTTTTATAGTTTGCCGTCTCTTTTCTTCTTGCATAGCAAGAATCATTTTTATCTATTATTTTTTATGCCAACTCAGTTTTTTCGCGCTTGTTCTTTTGCGGCATTGGCCTTGTCATTTCTTTTTGTGTCATTCTTTTCCCACGTCTATTCTTGTTTCTTTTCTTACATTTTTACAATTTTTATTATTATTACATTTTCGTATCATCTTTACTAAAACAATTCTTGCAGACGGCCTCGCTGGCTGTGCTGCTACCTTGTGCGATTCCTTGTTATACTTATTTTAGCCACCTTGAGGCAAAACCGCTCCAGGTACGGCTTGGAGTGTTTGTCCGCCATAAAGTCGGCTATGGATGACTCTGTCAATTTTTTGCCAGTACTTAGGTACCAGGTCGTGCATATTGTATATTAGGCCAATTGACTTCCTATGTTATACGAATGTAATTGTTTTATATTTTATGGTTCCTCTCTTCTAAATATTTAATTGGCTAGTTCAGATAACAGCATATCAAGCTACTAAGATCTGTCAGATTTCTTTATTAGATTTTCAACTATCTTGCTAAACTGTATTAATTCCAACATCATCGCCGGTATCAAATTGACATGATTCTCCTTCGTCAGCCTATGGAGGTCCACTGCTGGACAAAGGCCTCCCTCAAGGCTTTCCACAACGAACGGTGCTGTACTGCCCGCCATCGCCATCAGAAGAGCTATGTCGGTGACTTTGTTTCTTCTGCGGATCTTGACATGATTATTTGGTGCCAATTTCTTTTACAAGAGCTTATTGGTACAGATGACAGCACGTCAAGCTACCCCTAACTGTCAGATTTGCTTATTAGATTTCCAACTTTATATCTAGAGCATTAAGGCTCAAGGTTGATTGGGAAATTCTGACAGTTAGGGGCAGCTTGTCGTGCTGTCGTCTGTACCTACCTACTTCATAATCATTGAAACATTTACCTTCCAACCTCCAACCAAATCGTAGTTTCAAAATGGCAGTTCAAAATAATTGAAATTGCATTTTACTAAACCACTAGAAAAATCCACCAAACACCAAGACCAATATTTCGCTACTTACTTTGGGTTTAAAACATAATTTCTTTGAAAACCATTAACTTTAGTGGAAAATCTACTCAGTTGGCAACACTGAAAAGAAACGAGGAAGAACATCAGTAGGCCTAGTATGAGTTTTCAATACGAAACTCGTTCGATCGTATCGAGCGCGTTTGGTGCTCTCATTGGTTGAGAGTTCTTACGACCTTGAAGCGGGCCAATCGCTGAGTCAAACGCGCTCGATACGATCGAACGAGTTTCATAATGAAAACTCATACTAGGCCTACTGAACATCCTAATATACTAATGAATATGCTTTAGAGATTAGAATTGCGGCACTCCGAAAAAAAAGAGAAGAAACGGGGTTTCGGTCTATCTTTATCTTTCTCAAAATCATCAATAATCTATGAGGAAAGAAATAGTGCTAGACCGAAAGCATAGGCCATCTCTCTCATGACTCTCACTCTTTTCAAATCAAAAAATTACTGCTGATTACGTACAGCTTGTCCATTAGTGTATGTCAACTTCAACTTCAACTCTTGATCAATGGCCCCTGTGGAATAGATAGGTACTACAATTTTGCCAAAAACACATGTAACAAATTATAGAAACTCTTTGTAAATTTTCTTTCACAATAATGGCGTATATCGCTAATGACAGTCGAAAAAGACGGCTGCGTGAACCGTTTACGAGGGAGGTTTGAGCCAAAGTCATGATGAGGCCACTATGCTGCGGTATCAAAATCAAAAAAATCAAAGCATTTATTTCAAATAAACCAGTTACAGGCACTTTTAAATTGTCAGAAGGTCGGTCAGTCAGTAAGGTGAAGCTAGTCGCCCATTCCAAAGAGTAGGTACCTACCTATGGAGAAAAACGGGCAAGAAACTCCATGGACTCTCTTAATTATCAAGCTATTAATACAAATATTTGATTACATCATTCATTTTGAAATCAATCGTGTGAGAACGATGCAGAAATATATTGTACGCTGAGAGCGTCCATTATGGAAAAAAACAACAATTCAGAAATTAAAATACGCCGTAGCAGCTAAGAGATGACCAGTCCCCTCTGACGGCGTCCGTTCACGAACATGACGTATGGATCAGCTACATTCAGCTCAACCATATTGAAGGGAACCTAATAATCCAACACACATGCCACCACCAGTGAGACATTTGAGTGAGGATGACATACTCTTAACAGCCATAGCACAATCAAGTCAATAAAAGACTAATCCAACAAATAGATGCTTTACAGCAAGTACATCGTGCTCACACGTGTTCCATGCAATTATACAATACTAAGAAATTTAATCTACACAATGCAAAGACAGTTTTATCCAAGGTTCAACAGCTCCAACGGTGTTCCCGAATGCTAAGTTTAGTTCCTGTGTAGCTACACCAGTGCCGAATACCGTGTACTGGCTTTGAGTTAAAAAGAAACAAACAATTACAAATTAAAACTACAAGAGGAAAAATCAAAGAACAATCAGCAGGGGGGTGATCGCGCTAAATAAAACAGTCGAAGTTCAACTCTGATTCGTTTCTAATCCAGTTACAGTTATGGTTTAGTTTCGATCACATTTGGTATCGCGCTAAAAGTTTAACTTCGGTTGAAGTTGAACCATTTCCGAACCATAACCAAATATGAACCTTTAGAGACGTACCGAAAAATTTTAGTAACTATCTGTTACCGACACACAATCGATCATCGATTCTAAGATTTTGGCAACATTATCAATTTTTTTTCAGCGCGAAATCTAAACTTTGACAACGAAAGTACTTAACTTTTCTTGAAAACTTAGTGATTACTTGCTCAGTGTTTTCTTGGGTTTTAAATTCTATAAAATATACATCTGTGTCTATATCTGGACTGGAAATATATATTTGTAATACTCAAGTAAGTTTAAATCCTTGTATTTCCTTGCTAAGAAACAGCTAATATTATGTTTTTTCATATACGTACTTAATGGACGACGACATATCAAGCTACCTAAAACTGTCAATATTCCTAATCATCCTTGAGCCTTAATGCTTTAGAGATTAAGTTGAAAATTTAATAAAGAAACCTGACAGATAGTAGTAGCTTGATGTGCTCTTCGTCGTATGTAGGTACCTAAATACTTTAAACATAAATAATTTCCATTTTCTCTCCAGAGGTTCAAAAATGGAAGAGCGACGAAGGTGTACTACCGTGAGACAGTTAGAATTACTAACTGAATTTTTAGAACACCACAAAGATCTTGCTCTTGGACGAGTGAGATCGAAGGAGGCTAGGACAATGGGGTCACGTTTATGGGCAGAGTGTGCCGATATTGTAAACGTTGAGGGCCCTGGTAGAACAGCAAAGGAGTGGTCAAAGGTTTGTTTGAATATCTCTTAATGACACCTAAGTGCCCTTTATTATATATACAAATAGTTTGATATCATATTTGCATTGATAAATATTGTTATAGGTTTGGAATGATTTCAAATGTAAAGTCAGGGCGAAGTTAGTGAAGATTAATGCAAGCCGAAGAACTACAGGTGGTGGACCCAGTACCACAATAACATTGACTACGTTGGAGGAGAGGGTGGCCAACATTCTAGGTAGGGATGTTGGTCCACTGCCTAATGTTACCCAAGACCATTTTGGTACAAATGATGTAAGAAAAATGAACAAATTTTTTATACCCTTATTTCCTCTCTTGTAATTACTTTGTGTTTGCAGAATAATATTGTAATTGAAGAAATCCAACTAGAGGAAATGCCCGAACAAGAAAGTGCACAATCTCCAATTAGGTTAGTTCCAATGATTTAATATTATTTGGTTGCCTATTTTTACTAATACTATAGATACTTTACCTTTGTCCAACAATGAAGTTGATAAAATACTATAGGTTTTCTTTATTATTATATGCATAATTATGATAATCATTAACCTTTTTTTCTGTTTAAACAGAATTGTAGCTGATGTGTGCTTTCCAATTACAACACCTGTGGCATCTCCTGTACCTTCAGAATCTGGTCATACTCCTACAGTATCTCCAGGTAAGTCTTATCATGAATATAATATAATGCCAACACCTTAGGTAGTCTTATTAATCCTTCATAAATACCACAGCAGACTACTAAAATCAGAGCCTACCTATATCCTTTTTATTCTTATCTATTTTATACTTAGTGTGCAATCAGGATGAAAAGCAGCTTTTTCTTTTTACCTAATTCTATCAAAATCGGTTCTGTGGCTTTGATGTGAAAGCTGGACAGACAGAATCACTATCACATTTATAAAATTAGTAAGAATATAATATTACTATATACAAGTAAACCTTCCTCTTAGTTCACTCTGTCTATTATAATAATGGATGTTAAGATCTAAGCTTAGGGACAGTCAGCAAGAAGCAAGTTTGTTTTATATAGTGATATAAGTTGGATATGCCACTGACAATTGGTACTAAAAGTTTATGTTCATTCATTTTATATCAACAGTATCCAGAGTTACGACCTTTAGGGAGAGACGAAGAGCTGAGCGAGCATTACGTCAGCCCATAGCTCGTGTAAATGCACCTCACAGTAAGCATTCTCATTTCCAGTTCAATTTATTAATTATTTAAAAATTATTTCTATAATTTCTGTACCTTATTTATATTTTTTTTATAGCAGCCAGAACATCATTAGAGGAGTCTAGAAGAATGGTTCTGGAGATAGAAAAACTGAGAGCACAGGCTGGCTTAAATATATCAGAGGCTATCCTTACACTTTCCGATTCCTTCAGGCTTATTGCTCAAAGCATAGACCGTTTCACGGATAAGGTAAAAATTTTATTTTATATTTAACAGCCTTATACAATTTTAATAATATTTCATTATCTATTTGTTTTTGTTTCAGTTTTGTCCACAATAAGCAAGAAGTTGATGTTTAATTTAAATTAATTATTAATATTTTGAGTAAAAATAAAAAATATATTCCATTCATTTTATCTTTAATTTAATGTTGACCTATTTGACCACAAACACTGTATCAGTGCTGCACGTCGAGCTCTGCCTAGCTCCAGATTGGAAATTGCACTAAGCTGGGTTCGATTTGCACTACCACTGGCCCCCTCAGTAAGCAAGCGCTCACGTCTGGCCTCTTCAACACTAAGTGGTGTGTATGGTACATGCTCTTTGTGAGCTATATTATGGAGCACACTACAAGCATTCGCTATCTTAGCTGCTACTATAGGTGAGTAATGCAGCTTTCGATCAACCAGCAAACACCTGCAGAAAAGAATCACTTTAATCAAGAAAATTCTAGAATTTATCTAACATTTACATATATATAGATTTTATTTACCTAAAACGAGCTTTCAAAAGTCCTATGCATCACTCAACTACATTTCTTGCTGTTAAATGTAGTTCCTGATAGTAAGCTTCAGGACTGTTAGGCTCAGGGTTTGAGATGGGTGTCATCATTGTGGGCCTTAAGGCATAACCAGAATCACCTGTAAAAAGATAAATAACTCATCATCAACTTTTTTTTTCATCCCACTGCTGGGCACAGGTCTCCTCTCATACAGAGAAAGATTGAGCATAATCACCACGCTTGCTCAATGCGGGTTGGCGATTTCAGACTTTAAGTCCAGGTTTCCTCAAGATGTTTTCCTTCACCTTCAGTGATTGGTGTCCAAGATATACTTAGAAAGTACATATAACTCTAAAGTTACATTGGTACTTGCCTGACCTGGAATCTAACCCGCACACTCGTACTTGAGAGGCTGGTGTTTTAACCACTAGGCCACCACGACATTAAACATAAATAACTATTTGGCCGCTATTGGTAAAATTAGCTCTCTAGCTAATCGAAAATAATCTCTCTGAGAAACAAAGTGAGGTCATAACAGTTTTTCAAGGTCAGTTAAAATATTTAAATTTTTATATGCATACCTAAAAGATACAAATCTTCTCCATCATGAGTATGCAGTCGCTCTATATAACTCTTGAGGGGATGGTTTGCCCACACAACACTATCATGAGTTGACCCAGGGTAGCTGGCATCCATACACATAATGTTCATTTTTGAATCACATAACTGCAAAGTAATGGTGTGACACTAAATAATTAACATTTAAAAGTGAACCTAAAGTGCAAGCTCAACATATCTTGAATATCATAAACATCTATTTCAAGGCGTGCCTCTCTTCAATAGGTTGTACCTTTAAGATATTACTTACTATTAAAACATTAAGAGAGTGGTAGCCTTTCCTATTAAAAAATCTCTCCTCGTTTTCCACAGGACGTACGATTGCTACCTGTGTCCCATCAATGCAACCAAGCATTCCAGGCATTTTAAATTTTCTGAAACAACTAATAAAAGTAATATTGTAAAAACAGTAAATAAATTTTTAACTGTGTCTTAAAGACATACTATAGAGATAAACTTATAATCAAACTTAGAAAATTTGTATTCTGATAAGAACTCAAACCAATTGTTAAAATAGGATGTGTTATACATATAACACAGAAAACAGGTCAATTAATTTCTTATCTTATGTTATAGACCTTTATGTAATTTCTTATAACATAGAAACTTACTCTCTTTTCAATTGTTCTCGCTCCGTTCTATTGAAGGGAAATGCAATATATTTTTTTTATATTGCTTGTTTGTTTAAAGCATTCGTGACTTGCCGTATTGCTTTAGACACGCTGGCCTGAGAAATGCTATGCTTCCGGCTGTCTCCTACTATCGTTTGGTAGGACCCAGTGGCATAGAATGCTAAGGCTACCAACACCTACAAAAAAGTAAAAAATATCCATTAAAATATATTAGTGTTAGCAGTAAAAAGACTTTCTGAGCGATATTTTGGAAAAAAACAAGAAATGAAAACATTGAAAAGGTTATGTTTGTCACACAATGTAAACAAGTTTTATCTTACCTTAGTTTCTGTAGACAAACTATCAGAACGTAGTACTGGCGGCATAAAAGGAGTTAGTTCCTCAATTAAACTTATTGCAGACTGTTTAGACAACCTATAACGCTTTATAAATTGCCTATCAGTCAGTGAAAACGCTGTTTGCTTACGGTTGCGGAGATTTTCCCTTTTGGTTAGGGTTCTTTCCCTAGAAAGATCATTTTCATGGGATATCTCTAACAAATCAATGTATGAGTGATACATTTCGTCAGATAAAATAATTAAAACTAAATAAATCCACTCGTTTATACAAAAGGTTGACAAATGGCTCAGAAAAAGTTAGCTTTGTTTCAACTTTTTCATTTGACAGCGGTTACGTTCCAATTGCAATCCAGTTATGGTTAAACCATCTGTCAAAAGGTTAGCGCGATACGAAACATACCAAAAGTTATGGTTTGGTTGCAATCCAATTCTGTTTTGGTTGAAATATTTTAGCGCGATTGCCCCCCAGTGTAAGCATAGAAATCGAACGCAGCTCAAGCCCAAGCCTTTTTGTCGTCAATATAATCTTTAACACTATAAATAAAATGCTTTCTGACACAACTTACGTTTAATGAAGGATTTGAATTTATTCAGGCTCAGATCTTGAACCACCTCTGGAAGTCTATTGTAAAAATGTATACATTGGCATCTAAAAGAGCCACCTATTTTCTTGAGCCTTGTTGTAGGTACAATAAATATGTACAACAAACTTGTTTAAATAAATTTGAGTATTTCCTAAGATACAAATTATTATATTATAAGTATTTCAATGTTCTGTATGATTTATTTACTGAATGCTTTTTTTTTTTTTTTTTTTTTTTCCTTTTACCCATTAGGGAAGGCTATAGTCGTTCGACCATATCGCCTAGTCTTTCGTTCCTTGTTTTCTTTCGTAATAATTTTTCAATATACATAATGTCTTTCGTATTAGGGTATCTTGTTTTTAATTTCGTATTATTCTCTTCTTTCGTAATAATTTCAATTTCCTTTCCCATTTTCCATTAGCCATTTTCCATCAGTATTTGTCAAATCCAAGGTAAACAAACGTAAACGTCATTGTCAAGTCAAAATATAGCTATCTCCTCGGACCTCATAAATAAACAAATTATAAAGTTACAATATATTATGTTCGCAAAGTACACTTTTAAGTTTTATAAACTAGTTTAAAATATTATAATACTTAATACTGCAATATACAATTACCAGGGGTAACAAAAAACAAAAAAAAAATATAACCTAAACGTCCTTTACAGTCTCAGATATAAATTTGTACAAATATATATAAGTTTCGGCATTCATAAGCAGCTCCTGAATACATTGCGGGACCTTATCAGGTTTTTTATAAATATTTAGTAATTCGTCCGACAACACAAGGCGCTGAATGTTGAAAGACGAACACTCAAAGAAGATATGATGCAAAGACTGAACTCTCTGTAATTCACAATACTCACAAAATGGGGAAGTGGCCATTCTAAGACGATGAAGATGATAATTTAGACGACAGTGGCCAAAACGCATACGACAGATAATTGAATAAAATTTTCTATTTATATATTTTTTATACCTGCAAAACCAAGGTAAGGAGTTTACCTGTACATCCATAGTAGCAAACCAATTACCTTTATTTTGTACCTGTGTAAACTGATATGAGTGTCTCCCCCATGCATGACACATGCGCTGTTTTAAAAGACTAACTGCATCTGTATGTGGTATAGAAACACTCATATCGGACTGCGGAATCAACTCCTCTAAATCAACTATTTTTTTAGCCAGATAATCAGCCTTTTCATTGCCTGGGACACCAATGTGTGAGGGTACCCATACAAAGCTAACTTCAATATTAGACACTTTTTGCTACATAAATCACGCGTTTGTATTGAGTAAACAACACTTAGCTTTCCCGCCAAAAACTCCTAGTAATAAAACTAATAAAGGTGGTCGTTTCAAACCATAAATAGTTTCAATAACTATGTATTGGTTCAATACCTAAAATACGGTATTCGATTCTACAATAACTATTTATTTAGAAAAACTATTTATTGGCGAAAACGTTTTACTCGCCGCACCAACGCTGCGAGTCGCGTCCGTCAGTACTAAGTATATTCTTACTCGGTTACTCGGTTCTGTAATACCTAATACCACCTAATAACTATTTATCGGGAAAAACTATTTATTTTGCGAATACACGATATACGCTTTACTCGTCGCACCTACTGCGAGTCTCGTCTCCTCGATGTAGATTGTGGGCGTACCCGATACCGAACCGAAATATTCCGACGGCGCACGACGAATGGCGATTACGATTTACGATGAGCGAGTCCTAGGAAAAAAAGGAAGAAGGGATTTGACTTGTAATCCGTATGCAATAGATGCAATTATCGAAAAAATGTATTTAGGTCACGGTTGAAAGTTGACCTTCAGGTTCACAGAAAGGGGCACTTGTTTGGGTGAAAAGTAAATTGCAAATTTTACCTATCTATTTTTATTTTAGTTGTGTATGTTTTGTGTTCTACGCGCGTGCGATACTTTTTTGATCTTTGTGTTATTTCTTTTATTATTATTTCTTTTTCTTATTGCTTTTATAGTATAACTTAGATGTGTAAAAATAGACACACGTAAATTATACTTATGAATATGTAGTTATATGTTATAATAACTAAATATTTTCACAAATATTGTTTTATAATTTCTAAAATCCATTCAAAACTAATACCGAAAACCACTGAAAACTTAGTTACTCTAGTCATCCACGAAACGAGTAATGTCAATACCCGCCAAAGGTACCGGTACACCGCCACCGACCTCGGTATCGGCAATAAATAGTTACTAAAATAAATAGTTTCAATACCCGTTATCGGGTGTCAAACCAATACATAGTTTCGGTATTGCAAAAACACGTACCGACCCACTTCTAAAAACTAATATAATAATAAAATAAACAACGGAACGTTTTTTGCGAGACTGTGAGTGCGTTCTGAAACAATAGCTTTTAAGCCGATAAAATGTAAATGTTTATTTTTATTTTACATCCATACCGCTATTTCAAAAAATATTTAATTAGGTCCTAGCACGTTTTTTATTATATCGCCATCGTCCAATACTGTTATAAATAGGCACTCTATTCTCTCTAGCTCTATTCCCCTTTCCTGTTTCCTGAAAGAAATGTCAAAAGTACCTAACCTGCATGCCGTGCCGGCTGCCTGTCTAAGTGTCTATGGCTTGAGTTTTGGCGGGAAAGCTAAGATGGGTGCCACGCTCATTTTTCATTGGATTTATAAATTGTTTATAGTGTAGTTTACTAAATAAAAACGCGTGATTTATGTAGTAAAAAGAATTTTTCACTGAATGCATTCAGTGAAAAATTCATAAAGAACATTGAAATATTGTAGCTCAGTAGCCACATCATGACTTTGTTTCCTTTATCCTTTTAACCTTTCTCCTATTAGTAGTAGGTTCACGCGGGAAACGAAAAGAGATAGGTTTAGGTTAGGTTAAGTTATATTCTGAGCCGGTGGAGGGAGGCGCTCCGCTCCCCAGCTGCCGGCCACCGGACGATTGGAGCGATTCGTCCGGTGTTGGAGGGATGGGTTGGGCGCCGGCATGGCAGCCTTACCTTCCGCTTGGTGCAGGTACTGACCGGACATGGCTGCTTCGGTCACTACCTGCACCGGGTCGCCCGTCGGGAGGAGTCACCGCGGTGTCACCACTGCGACTCCCCCGACGACACGGCCGAGCACACCCTCGTGGAGTGCCCGGCCTGGCGAAACGAGCGCCGCGTCCTCGTTGCGGCGCTCGGAGGCGGGCGCCTCTCCCTGGCAACCATGGTGCGAGCCATGGTTGAAAGCGAGGGTGCATGGGAGGCTGCCGCCTCCTTCTGCGAGACCGTCCTCTCGCAGAAGGAGGCTGCGGAGAGGGAGCGGGAAGAGTCTGCTCTTGCCGCTCCCCTCCGGCGTAGACGGGTGGGGCGAAGAAGGCGGGGGACGAACCCCCGTCTCCTTTAGCCCCAGGGTGTGACCAGCGCGTGTGGGTAGCTCCCGCACGCGCATTGACAACGGTCACCACGTCTGGGGATTACTCCGTTACCGGGTAATCCCCCATTGGCGCGGAAATCGGCCTTAAAAAGGCCTGTAAGGCCCGGTAAGCCCTGAGAGTGGCACGGAGTCTTGGCCTCCGGGTCAGCCCCGTGGCACTCTCAACACAGGGCCCGACGGTAACCGGGTGGTTTTAGTGGGTATTCCCGGCTTCGGCCGGGCGAGTCCCACACACGCTCGTCGCCTAGCTAGTGACGGGTATGGTGCGTAAAGGCATTTCCACTCGTTAAAAAAAAAAAAAAAGGTTAAGTTATATTAGTTCGGATAAGTTACGAAAGAAAACAAGATTACAACGAAGAAATGTTTTAAAGGAAAATTAATTACTGAAGACATGGCAGCATGGTCTCTGACCTTAGCCGGTTCCAAATGGAACAAACAAAAAAAAAAGGTCTATGGCTTAACGCTTAACGTTTGTTTTCTTCAGTTCCATTCATTGATAATTCAATGTTCAAGTTTCTTGGCGGGCTTACTATACTGTAGTAACTATAGTCAGAGGAGTTAAAGATTTTTCGTAATAGTCACCGGACTTAATTTAGATTGTGATTAACAATGTCAGATATCTCAAATTCTACAAGTAGTTCTAATAAACGACGCCTTTTCGAAATTGACGGCACTATAGAATATCTAACCAAGGAGTTAAATACGTTGAAGGACCAGGACATGTACAGATCGGAGTTCGAATGCTCTCTAATGACTGTGAAAATGAAAAGAGAAAAGCTAAGAGCTCTTTCTGCGGTGGCGAAGACGCAAGTACTTCTAACTAATGTAGAAGTCATGATAGCGGAAAGTGAACTTAATACTGACATTGAAAGACTTAAGAACTTTAAAAGAAGGAAGTTGAATCGTGACGAAGGTAGGCCTAGATTTTATTTCTAATTTGGTAATTTTGACATTATCATCATAGTTTTAATTAGTTTTAACCAAATAATTCATTTTCTTTTCTACCCGCCATTTTTACTGGCTATCAATGTTTGCCTTGCAAGCCAAAATTGCGCAATTTTAATAACTTTTCTGTTCAGTAGCTAACAGTGATACGTACACCAAAACCTTCGTTTTTCTCTTCCCAAGAAATACCACTGGGTCATCTTAGGTCTATATTGCAGAACCTCACCCAAAACTCAAGCTTTACTTAAATATCGTTTTAAGCTATTTGATTGGTTGAAAGCCTCCATGGCTTAGCGGTAGCGAATGCGGCCGCTGCGCAAAGAGGCGTGAGTTCGATCCCTGCGCAGTACAAATAATATATTAATGAATATGAATATTTGCACTGGTCTGGTCGTGCCTCGGAAAGCACTTTAAGCCGTTGGGCCTGGTTGCCATATGAACATCTAACGGCAGTCGTTAAGGGTTGTTGGAGCCCTCAAAAGTCCAACCGGATTGTGGAGGTCAGACAGCAGTTACTTCATGGAAAATATCGAAGTTTAGCCAAAATCGGCAGTTAGACTGGTAAAAGCGGCCCCAAACTCCAAAGCTGAAAAAGCTTCGGATGCGACTGGGATTAACGCTGAGTTGATGATGATGATGATGATAATTGGTTGAAACTAGTTTTTTAAATCTTGAGTAGGAGTCTGTAATAAGGTCCTTAGTCTCTGAGAATGTGCCATTCTAACTAGATTCTAAATTTAGACATTCCCCGGATATGAACTCATTCAAAGAAAATCCTTATCCAGACCAGCTTTGGTCCCTGTCACCACTTGGGCATGGCCCCCATGTGAGGATACGTCTAAGCTTAATAACTGTTGCTATCTCTTGGTATGGGTCATGTTATGCAGAGACACAAGAAATATGTTCTACAGTATGTTAAGAAAACCCTGCCTGACCCGTGAAGGCGTTGTTAGGTATCGATAACTGATTCTACTAATGCATACAAAACCGGGCTAAACTTAAAAAAAAAATCGCCTAAAACAATTTTTATTATTTTGCAAAAAGAGGTAACTTAATAAATGTGCGTTAAGCACCCTTCCGCGGGCGGCGGGCGGCAGGGCACGCGGCACGTGGTCGCAGCGCTATTCGCTCATAATAATACCGGTGTTGTCACTTTTTTTTAAATTACCAAATTTCGGGGAAGTTGGAATTAAAAAAAGATTATTTCAAAATTCATTTGTATTGGTACTATGGTGATTACGTAAAATTTTATATTATATTTGGTCATGTGTTTACCTAACCTTTGTTATCCTTATGGGTCGGACAGGGTTTTCTTAACATACTGTATATGAAGTTTCCAGAACAAACATGGATTAAGGCATGCTAACACAAGATAGGTGGATTGTGTGATAGAGCCAGAAATGGGCTACTAAGATGGCTAATGACCCCATCACTATTTGTTTTTCAGGTGGATCGCAAGTGATAAACCCAACTCCAGCCCCAGTAAAACCTTCTCCGACCACAACTAATGTATCTGTCCAAACTACGGACAGCATGTCTAAAAAGAAGAAAAGGTCAAGATGCACCTCCTCGAGGAAGGTCCCAGGTGATGTTTCTTCTTCAGATGAGACCATAATTGTATCAACCATTCAAAACACCACATTATTTGGAGAAAAACTTCAAATGTTACCAACAAGATTCTCTCCAGGACTGTTCACTCCAACGCCAGCAAATAAATCGGATTCCGAAATTTCACTATCCAACTCCATTACATCAGAGTTTAACAAACCATACACAAAAACACTCATAGAACCCGTAAACAAATCTCCAGCTAAAAAACACAAATCTGAAAAAAAGTCTGGCTCAAAAACCAAATCTAAGCATGCCACAAAGCATACTCTGTCACCACCTGGCTTCCCAAAAACGGTGGCTGATCTGCGAAAAAGTTCTAAATCGCCACCAAATGTTACAGACACGAGTTCATGTGCAGCTAAATCCCCAAAAGATAGTAAGACTGGTGACAAAAAGTCACCAGCACCTGTAAGACATAACATAGACATATTTCAACCCAGCACATCCACAGCAAGTCCATATCTGTATGTAAACTCTGCCACACAGTACCATTCTCAAGAAGCTGGCACAAGCCAGAGTTATAATTTCTATGGTAGCAAGCCATAATTTTGTTTTTTAATATTTTCAAATATAATAACAAGTTAAATACTAAATAATTTGTATTGATTGTGTTTTACTACTAAAAAACAATAACTAGGTGTCTTTTGGAGTTACTTTAACTTCTATGAGAATATCATTGATCTATTTTTGCTAGTTCATGTTTATAATGAATACTATATGTTTGTATGTCCTATAATACTTTTTAATTGAATCTGACTGAAGAAACGGACTTTACAAGACACAAAGTAAAGTAATGGATAATATTTTTTTTACCAAGGAGGTTGCAAGGAGTATAATGTAAAATCATGAGCATTATCAAACCTATTCACAAAATTTGTTACTTGCTGAATATAAAATGTATAGTGCATGTCAAACAGACAGAAAAAAAAAAACATAAAAAATAATAGTGTTAATAAAGACTATTGATTTCAAGAACATTCAATAAATGTTAATTTAATCAAATTAATAGTAATTTGGAATTGAATGTTGTAACCATCAATTGATTCTTCAATACTGTTGTATGAATACTTAATTTCATTGGTCAAAATATAACAATTTTGCACTTAATGAAAAGTTTCCAGTATTTTTTATTACAATGACAGATTGTATATTTTTCATAATATTGTATTGTGACACATAAAATAACTTAGTATTCCAAAATCAAAATGCATATTTAGCTTTCAATAGTCTGCTCAAATTCCATATTTAAAAAAATCATTTAAATAGTTGCATGCAATCTTCATTACAATAATTATGTTCTTTCATTCTCTGTATTAAAGTTTTTAAATAAAATTATTGTAGTTCATATATTTTTATATGTGCATGCTATAGCCATGTGGCTGTTCAAATTGGAACTACAAAGCAAGAGTAACTCAGTTATTTTATCATATTTTATTAATTATGGGAAAAGTTTTAAAATGATTAAGTAGTACTTTGTGCAAGTGTGCAAATGTCTATCAAGAAATCAGCTTGTAATTTTACTACTTATTTTGAATTATGCTATGTTCATATTATTTTATATGAGGGATGTGACAGCCGAGCGCCAATATATCCATTTGACTTACGCGAAATCATGTCGACCCGACCGTTTGTGTACGCCTGACATTAGGTAATGACTTGTAGTCCATTCATAGTTATTTTACACTTTATATTAGACAGTGGTGTTTATGTTCCTTGTAATAAGGTTGGCTATTAACGTCACTTAATTTTAATTATCGTTTATAAATAAACACCACAGTGTTTAAGGGGTTTATTCATAAACGATGATTAAAGTTAAGTGACTTGCAAACTTCTAAATGTATGGTTAAACAATCGCTAATCACTTTAAGCAGAGTTTATGAATAAGGGGGAAATATTGACGTTGTGATTTTGGCGGTGAAATATATGTGCAGACCAAAAAAAAAAAGCAGTTAAAAAAATTAATGAAAAATGTATGCATAATTTCTTGTGCCGAGAACACGTTCTTTGAATTTTGAAGTTTTAATTGTTGACACGAAGTAGCGATGCTACCTTCTATTTTTTATTAAGAACACGCTTATTCTTTTTAACTGTTGAGAGTTGATTATATTTAGTTGTTGATTATATTAAGTTGTTGATTATTTCGTAGTTGATTATTGAGTAATTGTAATCATATAATTATGTGTGGTAAATCAAGATTTCTCAGTTTTTTTTGAAGAAATGTTGTCTAATCTCTTGCGAGGTGTATAAGAGAGGACTTTTAAATCATTATTATTTTGATGTTCTATTTTAATTTGATAAAAAAAATATTAAAAAAAACCATTTAACGTTTTATTTTTCCCTGAGTAGGGTTGCTATTCCATTAGAGATATCTACTCAGTCTATCCACTGCTGGACAAACTCCTCCCCCAAGGCTTTCATTCCGCGGCGGGTTGGGGCGCAGTAATTTAAATATTCCACAGGAAAAGCGCTGCTTAACCTGTCGAACGTAGATCTACGTTCAAAATAAATTATCGTAGTCTGCCGCTCGTGTGTGGAGTAGTGCAGCCACATTTGGGCTGGTGCTGCGAAATGTCACCTTGCCACTTTGGATTCAGTGGAGAGGCGTGCGAAGAGGCTGATTGGCGACCCAGGCTTAACTAGAAACGGTCTCCAAAGCCTGAAGTACAGACGTAGAGTAGCCAGCCTTTCGGTCTTCTATAGGATGCATTCTTAAAGCTTTAACAGACGTTCGAATATGGTGCGCTCCGCACCGCGACCTTGGTCTGCTCCGAACAATATTCGATGGTATGTACAGCGGTCCGCCGGACACTATTATTATTATTGACGGTGCGCTCGGTTCGATGATTCTCCCACAGGATATTGTACGGTCCGCACCAAATTCGCTCGTGTGGACGGGCCACCGCATCGTTCAGAGCGTCAGTCGCGGATCTACAACCGAGCGAGACACACGTCACAATGTCGTCTGATCGAGAACCCGTAAATGTAGCAGAAAAAAAATTAATAGTGGAAGTGTTAGAACAGTACAAAGATTTTCTGTGTTTGTGGGACTCAAGTCACAAACTTTACTGCAAAAAATTTTTAATAGAATTTTGCCCATTCTTTTCTTTTTTTCCTCTGCTTTTCGATAGGTGTAATAGCTACGACTGTTGCCACAACTAACGCGATTTTAGTTTGTTTGGATAAAGTCGGAGGCATGTCGACGTGATCACCGTACTGTAGCACGAAAAGCACTGGACCGTGTTTGTACTAAAGGTGGTCGTTTCAAACCATAAATAGTTTCAATAACTATGTATTGGTTCAATACCTAAAATACGGTATTCGATTCTACAATAACTATTTATTTAGAAAAACTATTTATTGGCGAAAACGTTTTACTCGCCGCACCAACACTGCGAGTCGCGTCCGTCAGTACTAAGTATATTCTTACTCGGTTACTCGGTTCTGTAATACCTAATACCACCTAATAACTATTTATCGGGAAAAACTATTTATTTTGCGAATACACGATATACGCTTTACTCGTCGCACCTACTGCGAGTCTCGTCTCCTCGATGTAGATTGTGGGCGTACCCGATACCGAACCGAAATATTCCGACGGCGCACGACGAATGGCGATTACGATTTACGATGAGCGAGTCCAAGGAAAAAAAGGAAGAAGGGATTTGACTTGTAATCCGTATGCAATAGATGCAATTATCGAAAAAATGTATTTAGGTCACAGTTGAAAGTTGACCTTCAGGTTCACAGAAAGGGGCACTTGTTTGGGTGAAAAGTAAATTGCAAATTTTACCTATCTATTTTTATTTTAGTTGTGTATGTTTTGTGTTCACGTTCTAATGCAAAACTTTCTACGCGCGTGCGATACTTTTTTGTTCTTTGTGTTATTTCTTTTATTATTATTTCTTTTTCTTATTGCTTTTATAGTATAACTTAGGTGTGTAAAAATAGACACACGAAAATTATACTTATGAATATACATATAGTTATATGTTATAATAACTAAATATTTTCACAAATATTGTTTTATAATTTCTAAAATCCATTCAAAACTAATACCGAAAACCACTGAAAACTTAGTTACTCTAGTTATCCACGAAACGAGTAATGTCAATACCCGCCAAAGGTACCGGTACACCGCCACCGACCTCGGTATCGGCAATAAATAGTTACTAAAATAAATAGTTTCAATACCCGTTATCGGGTGTCAAACCAATACATAGTTTCGGTATTGCAAAAACACGTACCGACCCACTTCTAGTTTGTACGGCAGTGTTGCCGTTTAGGAAAATAAAAAGTCCCTAGACCTCGAAGCAAAAGTCCCTAGATTTTGAAAAAAAGACGAATAAAAAATCCGCTAGAAGTCGCTAAATATTTCATGGTTACAAAATATGATGTAAATAAAAGGAAATTTGTATTATAAAGTATTTAATCATAGTAATCAAATCAATAGGTTTAAACAAGCAAAAAATTTCGGTATTTATTGCGTCATTTTGATACGACAATTGAACAAGCCACTATTCGTCCTTTCACATACAAACAAGTTTATTCTATGAAAAAGTAAAACCTGGTTATTCCCTTCTTTCTATGAACGTTGTTAATGAATGAATGAAATGAAGAAGAAAGAAATAGTAAACAGTGATGAACTTAAAGATTCAACGTCATTCTGGGAGGGGATTTCCAGAAAATCCAATAGCAGTATTCGTAGTGTTGCTAGTAACCACAGTTAAATTTAAACTAAAATATGTCTATGTTTTCTTCTAATTTCATTACCACTACTGGGAATTGGTGTTAATCAACGTTGCATACAAAAAGTCACTAGAAGTCGCTAAATTTATTGTAGTCGCTAGTATGATAAAAAAAGTCGCTAAGCACATCCAAAATCCGCCAGATCTAGCGACAAAGTCGCTAAAACGGCAACACTGTTGTACGGGTGTGATGGTGTGGCGTGTAGAGCGCACCGCACCGGTCCGACGGTTCGACGCACCGTATTCGAACGTCTGTTAAAGCTTTTACGTTGTTGACACCACTGCGATCCGGACGAAGCGTTTTGCTTCCTCTTTTATACCGCGTACATCGAGGGACTGGAACAATTTGCCAGCGTCGCTGTTTCCATCACACTACAATTTGAGTGTCTTCAAAGCTAGAGTGAATAGGCTCCTAGTAAACTAGCGCGCTTTACCATCAACGATCGCATCACTGCTTACCATCAGGCGGGCGGGATTGCGGTCAAGCGCTGGTTTATAATTTATAAAAAAAAAATTGTGATATTGAAAATTATCTTTCTGAGTAGAGCCGGGTCTTAAATCAGTTTGAATGCATTCAATCATTCAGATTATGAACGTGTGAATCTGAAATGTCATTTAAATATATAAACGGGCGGTCGTGACCTTACAGCAAGAGGCGTAGGCTCTGAGACGCTTATAGATAGCCTCTCATAGACCTTCCCGAGAACTTTGAGTAAGCTGATGGGACGATAAGTGGATGATTTGACTTTAGGAATGTCTATAAAGGTTGCTTCTTTACACCTTTGCATGAAAACGTTGTTGCCTATTGCACGTCAACCTCAAGAAGATGAGCTTAGTGAGCACTGGGCCCTTCTAAAAGGAGGCAAGACACTCAGCCTTGTCGTCATGGTCGAATACAATGGATTTGTCGGGGCAAACCGCAGGGGAGGTATGGCGACTACTTCTTTGGATCATATTTTCCTTTGAAGGCCCCAGAAGGCTTGATATGTCGGCTCTAGTTCGCCCAGCATCTTATCCCAGCTAGCTTCACGCCACTCCGATATGCGGCTTTTTACAGTTCTCTGTAAATAGCGCATATGGGATTTGCCGATTTAGGGATTTGAGATCTGCCTCTGGTATTGATCCTGGTGCTGTTCCAGCTGTTGGTGCTTGGCTTTGAGATCGCCCGCTATGATAACGGAGTCGCTCATACCAAGGAGAAGGGAGATGTCATCTGACAGAAGCGCATAGTTTTCTACAGAACTAGTGAGGTGGAGGTAAACCGACACTATGGTGATCGGCTGGTGACCTGACATGCCAATTCGGCAGGTTGACACTTCGAGTCGTGAGAGGGGGGAGGGTCCATAGGGATGCAGTATAGGGCCTTATTGTAGTAAATTAGGGTGCCGCCCTTGTGACATCTTGACCTGTCATTGCATACTAGACAGTAGTTCGCAATGCGGGGGTCACGATGGCCCCGGGGGAAGACAGATCTCAGGCTTCTGGTCTCTGACGCCGTTGGCATTGAAGTATGCCAGCTTGAGGGATCGGGGCTTGGTTCTTAGACTGTTATTTCTGCAATCCATTAGTGGGATGCAATAGAGGAAAGGGCCTGGGTGATTTTAGGACAGGCTTTTAAATATGCCTATCACAGCCTCTAGGTTGCCAGCGGATCTGGCCGGCCAGCAGATCATTTGCCTGGCGCGGGGGGGTCATGAAAATGAGGAAGGTCCCCGAGATGACGTTGAACGCATCTAGGGGGTTCAGGGGTTGCTTCCGGAAGTTGTTGTGGAGGGAGGGAGTGCGGGGGTTGTTGTCGCAACCTTATTCGTGGTGGTAGATGCCACCTTTTGGGCCGTGGGAGGTCGGACACGAGAATCCTTATTTTGACAAAACCATTTTTTTTTTTCATATGGCATCTCGTAGTTGACCTTGAGAGGCCGTGACTACTTAACCGGACTTTCCTGTGGATGCCTTAAATGAATTTAAAGCCTCCAGCCAGGGCTATTAAAAACTAAGCGACTGCGCACTAAGGGCACCCCCTGTGGGGTACGAACCTCGGCTTAGGGCGTCGCTGGAGTGAACAGCAAGGGGTAGCTGGATCGATTTTTTTTTTATTTCGGTTTGAGACCGCGGCGTTTCCTAGTACTAGCTCTGAGAAGAAACGTCCGAAACAAACTCAGAGGTCATGGTTAGGAAGTTATGTTTACTGGCTCAGCTGCGCCGCGGGCTGGCCTTCATCGGACGAGGGACGGGGGAGGGGGCTACTACGTTGAACGCGTCGCGATGGACCTCGGCGGCGAGGTCGGTAGGTCGGTCTGTGTTTTATGAGTGTGCTGGTGGCCCTATTGGCCTCTTGGAGGAGGGTTATTGGGTCATCTGGGTCTGTGAGAGCATGCCTTGGGCGGCGAAGCTTGGAGATGATGGAGGGGGTGTAATTAGCAGCCGCTACTATCAGGGGATTGCGGTGCTTGGAGGCAGTGTCAAAGAAGCGTTTGGAAAGACGCTTCATGAACTGCTGAATGGTGAGGATTTTGAGATCTAGGTGGAGGATCTCATTACGGACGAACCAAGGGGCGTTTGTGGCTTTACGCAAGAAACGGTTTTGGACTACTTGCATCCTATGGATATGACGCGGCTTGGCGTGTGCGAAGACAGGACAAGCGTATGTCATAATCGGGCGTATGCACGCTGTGTACAAGCGCATTTTGCACTTGAGCGACAGTTTGAGGACGGGGTGGAGTCGACCCAGAGCGTAGGCGGCACGTGAGCGGACCGCCTTAATGTGCTCTGAGAAGTTGAGGTTGCGGTCGAGGATCACACCTAGATATTTGGCTTGCTTCCCCCAGGGGATCAGCTCGCCAGACATGGAGATGGGTCGTGGGGTGGGGACGTTTAGTCGCGGCTTCGTGTGGAGTACCGCTTGACTCTTTTGGGGGTTAACTTCGATCCTCCATTTCTTGAACCAGTCAGCCAGTTTGTTGACTGCGGCTTGGAGATGGTGTCGAATTCGGTCAGGGCTGAGTCCCGAGCAGTAGATGGCGGTGTCGTCTGCGAACAGAGCGACTTGGGCCTTACCACCTTTCGGGATATCGCTTGTGTACAGCGTGAATATAAGGGGGGCTAGCACGGAGCCCTGGGGAACGCCTACACGGATGGGGCGGGGGGAGGAATGTGCTCCTTCGATTTTGTAGCGGAAGGTGCGGTTTGACAGGAACTCCCGTAAGATGAGAACGAGACGGTCGGGCACTCAGAGTTTGTACAGCTTATAGATTAAGCCGTTGTGCCAGACTTTGTCAAACGCTTTCGCTATATCGAAGTAGACTACGCCTGTGTACATACCACGCATGAACCCTGCGTGTATATGTTCAGTGATGCGTAGGATTTGTTGTGGACATGAGTGTTGGGATCGGAACCCGAATTGCTCATTTGGAATGAGGCCCTTGTTCTCGGCGTAGGCTCTGAGACGCTTATAAATAAGCCTCTCGTAGATTTTGCCGAGAACTTTCAGCAAACTGATGGGACGGTAACTGTTTGGTTCGGCTTTAGGCTTGCCGGGCTTGGGAATGCCTATCACTGTGGCTTCTTTCCACGTTTGTGGGAAAATGTTATTCCCCATTGCACCATTGAAGATGGTGGTCAAGAGGAGGACTAGGTGGGCTGGGAAGAGACGGACCACTCTGTTGGTGATGCCGTCTGATCCGGGTGCTTTTTTGGGTTGAAGGCCTTTGATGATGTCCTGCACTTCATCTGGAGTGATGGGAGGCAGGGGATCATCCGGGTCGTCAACGGGCGGGAGGGAGGTCCTACGTTCTACTTCAGCGTCGACCTCTAGGAGGTGGGCTTGGTCTACTGGTAGGAGGCTGGGGGAGCACTGGGCTTCGAGGCAGGAGGCAAGGCATTCAGCCTTTTCATCGTCGTCGAAGGCGATGGTATTGTCGGGGCGAACCAGAGGAGGCATGGTGACAACTTCTTTGGATTTTAACTTCCTCTGAAGTTCCCAGAAGGCTAGATGGGTGGGCTCTAACTCGTCCAGCATCTTATCCCAGCCGGCTTCACGCCACTCCGATATGCGTCTTTTTACAGTTCTCTGTAAATAGCGCATATGGGTTTTGTTGGCCGCGCAGGGGAAGCTGCTGTAGGCACGGACAGCCGCGTTCTTCTCGGTCAGGAGTTCGCGCAAGTCAGTGGGAAGTTTCCAGCGGCAGTCTTCTGTCGCTGTTACCTCCCTTGAACAGTCGTTCAGGACTGACTGTACGTGATCCGTGAACGAGTCGATCGCGGTCGTCGTGTCCGCGATAGAGTCCAGGCGTGCAGGTATGGAGTCCAGGTGGGGGGATGTGGAGGATTTCAGCCGATCGCTTACTTTCCTCCAGTCCGTTACCACCTTCGTAAGGGGTACTTGACCTGGGTCAGAGAGGCCAGTGCGGGGAGCCATTCTGATAACGACTGGTCGATGATCGGACGATAGCTCTGGTAGCGCTTCTATAGAGTCTAACCGTAGGTTGACGTTCTTTAGGAGCGCCACGTCAAGGACGTCCGGGGTGTGATCGGGGTCATAGGGGAAGTGAGTGGGGGTCATAGGTCCCACGACGTCGAAGTTCATTCGGGTAGAGAGGTCAAACAGGAGTCTGCCTCTGGAGTTGATCCTGGTGCTATTCCAGGCGGTGTGTTTGGCGTTAAGGTCACCCGCTATTATAACGGAGTCGCTCAACCCCAGAAGTAGGGCGATGTCGTCTGCTAAGAGTTGATGATTCTCTGCAGAGGAACTGGGAGGGAGGTAGGCCGACACTAATGTGATAGGTTGGTGGCCTGTCATGCCGAGACGGCACATTGACACTTCGAGTCGTGAGAGGGGTGCAATGTAGAGCCCTTTTGAAATAAATAAGGGTTCCGCCTTTGTGACAACGCAACCTGTCGTTGCGAACTACGCGGTAGTTCGCGGCCAGAGGTGTGCGGTGGCTAGGCTTGAGGAAGGTCTTTTGGGCGAGGAAGATGTCGATCTGGTGCTCACGTAAGAATGTTGAGATCTCTAATGCCATCGGCATTGAAGTGCACCAGTTTCAGGGAACGGGTAGAGACACGAAAAAATTATCGATTCTTTATGGTATCGAGTAGATTTCTTACGATATCGATACTTTTGTCCTCGATACTTTTGTATTCGATACTTTTACTTAACAAGTACTTTTGACCAGGTATCGTATCGAATAAATTCCGTTGCCGGTAGGTTACCGGACTCACATTTCACTTGTTTAATTCTAACTCGTTTGTTCAGTTTTTATTGATTCCTGCAACTTCAATGCACTTAGTATGATTGTTTTCGAAAGCTGGAAATACCGTCGACAGCGACAGATCAATCTGAAACTGACAAATATTGCCACTCAACCATGAACCTTAAAGCTTAAGTGATTAAGTTGAAAATCGAATAAATGTAGCAGCTTGATGTGCTGTGTTCTGTAGATACAATTACTAAAACCCGTAACCGCCTATCGCAAAAAAAAAAACTCGACAAGCTTCTTTTCTTGAGCCATTATACCGAGAAGGAATGGGATGTATAATATTTTAGATTAAAAAATTGTGACTTTACTTACAGGTTGTTTCTATTTGTACCTAGTTGTATTTGAAACTGGCAAATAGTCCCAATCAACCTTGAGCCTTAATGCTTTAGAGATAAAAATGAAATTCTTATAAAGAAATCTGACAGCTTGATGTCCTGTCGTCTGTACCATTTGTTATTTTTTCATTTTGTCTAACTGAATGAAGGTAACTACAGACGATACTAATTGTTGTTGATGTTAGTCAGTAAGTAGTGCCTTAGAAAAGAACTTTGTACTTTGAGATATCGATAGTACTCATGAATAGAGTATACGCACTTTCTATTTGATGCCGTGTCCATACTAACGTATGGCATGGGCCCCTGCTTGAGAAAAGTACTCGATACTTTTACGAGTACGATACTTTTTTATCGATACTACTTACGAGTACAGTATCGATACTTTCTAAAGGTGGTCGTTTCAAACCATAAATAGTTTCAATAACTATGTATTGGTTCAATACCTAAAATACGGTATTCGATTCTACAATAACTATTTATTTAGAAAAACTATTTATTGGCGAAAACGTTTTACTCGCCGCACCAACACTGCGAGTCGCGTCCGTCAACCGTAACGCGTACCAAGTATATTCTTACTCGGTTACTCGGTTCTGTAATACCTAATACCACCTAATAACTATTTATCGGGAAAAACTATTTATTTTGCGAATACACGATATACGCTTTACTCGTCGCACCTACTGCGGGTCTCGTCTCCTCGATGTAGATTGTGGGCGTACCCGATACCGAACCGAAATATTCCGACGGCGCACGACGAATGGCGATTACGATTTACGATGAGCGAGTCCTAGGAAAAAAAGGAAGAAGGGATTTGACTTGTAATCCGTATGCAATAGATGCAATTATCGAAAAAATGTATTTAGGTCACGGTTGAAAGTTGACCTTCAGGTTCACAGAAAGGGGCACTTGTTTGGGTGAAAAGTAAATTGCAAATTTTACCTATCTATTTTTATTTTAGTTGTGTATGTTTTGTGTTCACGTTCTAATGCAAAACTTTCTATGCGCGTGCGATACTTTTTTGTTCTTTGTGTTATTTCTTTTATTATTATTTCTTTTTCTTATTGCTTTTATAGTATAACTTAGGTGTGTAAAAATAGACACACGTAAATTATACTTATGAATATGTAGTTATATGATATAATAACTAAATATTTTCACAAATATTGTTTTATAATTTCTAAAATCCATTCAAAACTAATACCGAAAACCACTGAAAACTTAGTTACTCTAGTTATCCACGAAACGAGTAATGTCAATACCCGCCAAAGGTACCGGTACACCGTCACCGACCTCGGTATCGGCAATAAATAGTTACTAAAATAAATAGTTTCAATACCCGTTATCGGGTGTCAAACCAATACATAGTTTCGGTATTGCAAAAACACGTACCGACCCACTTCTAATACTTTCTATTCGATACCGTGTCCCTAGGAACGGGGCTTGGTTCGTTTACTGCTCCTGCAATCCATTAATTGGATGCGATGGAGGACAGGGCCAGAGTTATTTCCGGATTATCACGGTGATTTGACAAAACCAAGTCATTCGAACACCTATATAATATTGGCGGAGAATCTCGACACCGCGATCTAATTTTAGAACTCAAATAAAAAGTGCCATCTATCGGTGCCTGTATTAATTATCAATATAATGTGATTGCGACATTGATTTGACGGTGATATTGCGCTTGGCCGTTAGATGGCTGCACAATGTCAAACTCTCATTGTAATTATTCTTCATAACTTAAAGTAAAAGATACCTCACTACTGAAAAATTGTTCAAAAACAGCTATCTCTTGATGATGATGATTTTGATCTTGGTTGGTATTTACAATTTGGAAGTTAGTAGGTAAGTTAATTGGTTATTTCTGTGTTTGTAAGTGAAATTGCAGTGACTTTTATAGGGAATAGAACTATTTAAATAGTATTCCTTAACAAAGTTTTGTTTCTAGTTATTAATTTAGGTATGTTTTTTTATTAATGTAAATAGGTAATTAAAATATATATGATGAACAAATTATTTGTGAAAAAAAGAGATGGTCAAATTTTCTCAATCAACATTAAATCTTATTTTTTTTTTTAAATAATTATAAACTAGCACTTGACCGCAATCCCGCTTCGCTTGATGGTAAGCAGTGATGCGATCGTTGATGGTAAAGCGCGCTAGTTTGTTCTATGTTCTATGTTATTGGTTTGGTTTCCGCACTCAGTCCCTTCAGTGGACCATTGTGCGTGGACCATGGCGGCTTTAGGCGGATTATTCCAGCCAGCCCACCTCCCTCCAAAAGCTCATCAGGTCTCCTAGCCTGTTGAGAACATCTGTGTAAGATCTTGGTGCTCCTATGAATTTGTTTCTAATTTGGGTAACGCCTGTACACTCGAAGAGTACATGCGCAACTGTCTCGTCAGCCTCTATGCAGGCTCTGCACAGTGGGCTGTCCGTTATGCCTATTGTGTGGAGATGCTTATTCAGCAGGCAGTGGCCCGTGATGATCCCCGTCATCAATCGTAGGGTTTTCCTATCCAGGCGCAACAGCCTTTTGGTTAGCTTGCCATCTAGGGATGGCAAAGCCTCCTTGGACTGCCTGCAGCCCGGTGACGAGGACCACCAAATCTCCGCATGTTCGTAGGTATACCTTTGTAGCCATCTGCGTATTTGAATGAAGGGGATAGGCACAATGGGCTCCGGTCCGCTGACCAACGCGCTGGATGCCCTTCTAGCCAGCTCGTCAGCTGCGTCATTACCCAGTGAACCGCTGTGACCCTTTATTCATTGTAGTGTCACGGTGTTGCGATCTGGTGCGGTTATCCGTTCCAGTGCGTCGTGGCACTCAAGTATTAGACTTGATGTGATACATCCCTGCTTTAGGGATTGGAGGACGGAAGCACTGTCAGTGAGTATGCGGATGCGCGTGTCCGCAACTCTCCTGGCTTTTATGGCTAGGGCTGCAAGAGTTATGCCCACACATTCTGCTTGATAAACCGTGATGAGCATCCCTAGCGATCTGGATATATTTATGTTGAGGTCCTGTGAGAACACCCCGACGCCCGTTCCTTGGTCGGTTTTTGATCCGTCGGTGTATACTCTCAATTCCTCCGGACCTGAGTAATCGCACTGCTCTTCTTCAAGTACTATCTGATAGTGCTTTTGAAAGCAGTATTGCTTTGGTACTCTGTCATTGGGTGCTTGAATCATTGGTTGCCTTTTGATTGCATCTAGCATTAGGCGCGTATGTTTGACCCTGGAGTCTTTGCTCAGGGTTCCTGATAGGTGGAGTCTGAAGGCAGCCAGTGTCGCTTCGTCCCTCACAACAAGGTGAAGGGGGGGCAGTCCTAACATCGCCTGCAGGGCGGCTGTAGGCGTGGTACTCATGCAACTGGTGATTGCCATACACGCCAACCGTTGTAGTTTCTCGAGGTCCTTTTGGGCTGTGCTCAGACTAGTTCTTGGCCACCAGACTAGTGAGCCGTATGTAATAATTGGCCGGATGATTGTGGTATAAAGCCAGTGAGTGACCTTGGGGCTAATCCCCCAGTTTTTGCCAAGCATCCGCTTGCATTGCCGCATTGATATGCTGGCTTTTGTTGTGATGTAGTTGGTATGTTTCGCCCAATTCAGCTGTTTGTCCAGGTACATGCCTAGGTATTTTGTTTCAGCAGATAGGCTTAGGGTGGTGCCAATGAATTTTGGCAGATTTAGCGGTGTGAGCTTTCTCTTTTTTGTGAAGAGGATCAGCTCGGTTTTATTGGGGTTCACAGATAGTTGGTGTGTATCACACCAATTTTCTACGATTTTCAGGGCCTGGTGCATTAGATTGCACAGGGTGTTTTCATGCATACCGTTTATTATTATTGTTATGTCGTCGGCATAACCCACGGTATAGTAACCTTTGTCATTTAGTGTTTTTATTAGGCTGTCAACAACCAGATTCCATAGTAACGGCGAGAGAACGCCTCCTTGCGGACATCCCTTCGCCACAGCTCTTTGGCCGAGCATGTTAGCGATCCAGCCTCTCAGTGACGGGTCTATGGTATGCCTGTTCAAGGCCGTGCTAATGCTTGTGAAGGTAGTCTTGTCAAAGGCGCCTTCGATGTCAATGAAGACGGCTAGTGCTGAGCATTTGTGATCCACGGCGCATTCAATCTTGGATATTACGCTGTGCAGCGCGGATTCTGTTGATTTGCCTGTGGAGTACGCATGCTGTTGTCTGTGGAGTGGCTTTGCCTGGAGAGGTCCGTCGCGAATGTACCGGTCGCAGATTCTCTCTAGGGTTTTTAATAAGAAGGATGTGAGACTTATGGGTCCGTATGATTTGGGTTGTGTGTAGTCCGATTTGCCAGGCTTAGGTATGAAGATGACCTTCACTTCTCGCCATGCAAGGGGTATGTATCTGTACGCTATGCATGCCTGAAAGATATTTACGAGGCATGGAGCGATGTGCACCAACCCCCATTGTAGTAGGGCTGGGAAGATGCCATCCAACCCCGCGGACTTGTATGGCTTGAAGGTGTTGATAGCCCACTTTAACCGGTCTTCTGTTATTAATTTGTAGGCATTGGACCAGTCCTGCTCTGTCGGAGTCCATTCTGGTGCAGCCTCCCAGGTCCTGTCCTCCAGGAGTTTGCAGTCCGGGAAGTGTGTTTCCAGGAGGACTCTGCTGGTTTCCTGATCCGTTGTTGTGTATGTGCCATCAGGTTTTTTCAGCGCTCCAAGGGTTCGGTCCTGGTCGGTTGATAGGATTTTCCTTACCCTTGCAGCTTCATTATTTTCCTCTATAGACTCACAGAATTTCCGCCACGCTGTTCTTCTGGCGGTTCTAATTTGTTTCTTGTAGGTGTACCTACTGGGTTTTTTTGTAAGTTTCGCAGTCTTCTGTGAGCCTACTATTTTTTGCTCTGTTGAAGTGCTTTCGTAGTGTTTGACGTAGCTTACCGAGCTCGGGATTCCACCACGGATTTCGCTTGCTCTTGGCTCGCGGTGTCCTTAATTTACAGCAGGCGTGGTAAGCTTCTATTATGTCTTCTGAGAGCTTTGTTACGGTGTATTCCAGCTGTGCAATTGTTATTATATTTGTTTGTGACAAGCGCCTAGCTAGTAGGGCAGCTAGAAGGCGCTTGTACCGGGTACATCGGTACGTCTTGGGTTACGCTTTGGTGCGGGCTTTCTCACGTTAGTGGTCAGTGTAAAGCGGATTCTTCTATGGTCTGAGCAAGAAGGTTCGCCCGACACATGCCAATTCGTGATAAGGCTCGCAGCGTTTTCTGAAGCGAGTGCTAAATCTATGATAGTTTCTCCTCGGACTGTAACCCAAGTGGGTTCAGAGCCTCGGTTTATGATACTGAGGTTAGTTGAGAACAAATAAGTGGATAATACCTCTCCTCTGGGGTTTGTTGTCTCGCTGCCCCAAAGTGGGTGATGGGCATTCGAGTCAGTGCAGATGACCAGGTCTAGCCCAGCGTCCTCGCAGTGCTGCACTAGGTCGACCATCTCCTTCGGCGGGCAGTTTGTGTCCTCACCCGGCATGTACACCGAGGCCAGTATGACGTCTCCGGTGTCACCTACGGTCCCAAGCCTGACAGCCGTCAGGTCTCTGGAACAGAATTGGGTGAGTAGTGTGGTGGGGGTATCTTTGGGTGCGTAGACGCAGGTTCTGGGTTTATCTGTGTTATGTGTGTTAAGTATTAACTTACCTCCGATGTTGCTGAGGCCACATATTCTGTTATTCCTGATCCACGGCTCTTGGATCAGTGCGATGGTGTTGGGCTTAACCTCCAGCGCTCTGCGTAAGCTAGCCGTAGCAGTCTGGCTGTGCTGGAGGTTAGCTTGTATGATGTTGAGTGGCGTTGGCGATGATGAGTGGGGTGGGGTGTTAGTTGGTGTCCGATCCATCGGAACATCCTTCCCCTACCTCATCCCTGTACGCTCTGTGTTGGTCTCCTGGTGGTGCCAGGAGCTGTATGGCCCAGTTAGGGGATGTGAGCGTAGATGGCCCGGCTTCCTGTTCGTCAGCCATCGCTGCCCGGGCCATATTCTCCTCCAGTTGGGCAATGTCGATGTTGTCGTTCTGTGAGTCTGTCGGTACTGTCTGTGTCTCACTCGTAGGGTCTGGCTTGACGTCGGAGGGCTGGGTGCGGGGCCAGAAGCGCACGCATATCGACCCCAAGAGGTACGATACCCGCCGCTTCCGAGCCAGGACCTTTTCCACGTCCTCCGGTGGCACACCCAGGGTCAGGTAAGACCCATAGTTGTCTCCACCGACGGTGGTTGCCCTATATAGTAACCACTGCGCCATGTTGTACCACTTGTTCTGACGGATCAGAGTTCTGTGGAGCCTCCGTATGTCTCCTGTGTAACAGGGGACAAAGAGGGAGGCTTTAACACGGGTGGGCACATCCGACTGCTTCAGTACTGTCAGTCTGGTGTCAGAGTCTGGGAGATTTAGTCGGGGCACGTTTTTGATTAACCAGGTCAAGGCGTCGTCGTCCTCGCACCACACCTGTACTGTGCCGTCCGCTACCCGTGGGTATCCGCGGAAGGCAGGGAGTTCTGTGGTGGAGTCGTCGTCGTCGAAGAGAAGCAGGTTTTCCAGTCCTGCCTTGACCTGTTCGGCTTCTTCTGGAGATAGGTCTCTCGAGGGGGGGGAGCAACAAATTGCTACAGCGAGACGCGCAGGAATGTCCTTAGTAGCCCGCGCGTAGCTCTTTGCTTCTCCCTGGTCGGAGTGGTTCCTCGCGCACGTTTTGCATCCCCCTGAAACGTACCCGGTGAGGCCGAGTCGTTTGGGCGCTCTCTCTTCGACGAGCCCGTACCGCTTGGTCCAGGCTGCGTCGCAGAGGCGCCCGTTAGGGTGGTAGGCTTTTTGTACGAGGATCCGCCCCGTTTCCCTCTGGTCTTTTTGTGTTTGGGTTTGTCCGTTGGCAAGGATCGGCTTGCGATCCCGGCTGGTTCCGCCTCATATGAGGGCTTTTCGCGCGGGGTTACCCCCTCACGTACTTGCCCCTGGGTTAGTGGTTCCGCGTCCGGTCTCTTTTCGCGCTGGGTTGCCCCTTCGCGTACTTGCGGCCGGTCGCTTGGTCCCACGTCAGGCCGCTTTTCGCGCTGAGTTGCCTCTTCGCGTACTTGCGGCCTTCCCACTTTTTCGGCGTCCGATTGAGCTCCGCGCTGGCTCATGCCTTCGCGGATTTTGCGCTTTCGGTCGCCTACTTTCCTCCCCCGGCTAGCAGGCTTTCCGCGCTTGGGTAGCAGGCGTAGGCCTTCCGCCGGGCGAGTGGTAGAGCCGCCAGGTTCGCTCACCTTTCCAGACGCCGTCTGCGTATTCGTCAGGTTCGGGTTGGTGACGCTGTTCTTCACGATACTCTGTTGCCAGAGGTTCGTGAAGGGCGCACATCCTGTGTCGTGTGTCGCTGCCGGGATGGTGTTTGTGGGCGCGTTGGTCGCTGCCTGTGTCATGGGCGCTAAAGCAGCCGGCCGTGCTGAAGTGCACGGCGAACTAATGCAAAATGTAGCCCCCCCCCAGAGTACGTTGGGGGCTGACCGCCGTGGCGTGGCGCCGTGGGATTCCCCGGCTTGGCCGGGACCCAACTGGGTAGTGTTTTCCTTATTCTGCATGTTCATTATTAGAGGTGGTGGGCTTTTTTGGAATCGAGGTTGCCCTTCCTCTGGGACCGACGGGATATGGGAATAGGAGGGAGGGAGTTAAGGAAGGATAGGTGTTTGATGGAAACGGTTTTTTTTTTTTTTTTTTTTTTTTTTTTTTTTTTTTTTTTGTGGTTAGGTCACCCTAGGTCTGGGATTTGACCTAGGGATTTAGAAGGAAGTGACGGGAAGTAATGATAAGGAGTGGGATGGGTTTGTGTGGACCTTTAGGAACATGGGATGAGGTGTGTGGGTTACCCTGGTAAACCTGGGGTTTAGTGTTCGGGCACTTTTCTTGTCCGGGATCTCTTACGAGATGCTCCGGATGCGGGACCAGCCACGGGTGGCCAGTCCCGCAGCCGGAGTTGGGCTGGATAGCATGAGAAGAAGTGCCCGGCTGTCCGGGTCGCTCCACCACGGATGTACGTATACATACGCGTTGGCGCGGTCCGGCTGGCCCCGAGCGCGCGCGCTAGTTTATTAAAAGCCTATTCACTCAGAAAAACTGAGCGAATAGGAAGGAAGACGGCAGTTGAGCGAGGTGATGCAATGTTAAACCCAACAACACGACCAACGATGCTGCGCCAAAGGGAGATTGATCCGAAGACCCTCCACGACCATACTCCCAACACAACAACATTAGGCGCATCGTACCCGGCACATATCGCAACACAACTGCTCAGACCCGTCCTCCGAACGGCTTCACCAGACATCATGCCGAAACACGACAAATCGCTTGGCGGCAAGGCTTTGTCTGGTGGGTGGTAACTTCTGCCGGCGGCGGATGTTATGGCTATTTAGCCATAAAGTTGGAAATCCGTTAAAGAGAATGCCCTCTTTCCTTTTTAGGGTTCCGTAGCCAAATGGCAAAAAACGAAACCCTTATAGATTTGTCATGTCTGTCCGTCCGTATGTCACAGCCATTTTTCCCGAAACTAAGAGCTATAATTGTTGAAACTTGGTACGTGATAACGTCCAAACAAAAAAAAAAAAAACATAAAAAAATTACAAAAAAGAAATTAAAACATAAAAAAATAAGGATAAAAAACGTCCGTTGCCGTCAGGAATCGATCCGCGGCACCTCTTGAGTGAGTCGATATTAATCCGAGCGTCTCACCACTCGGCTATCAATGCTTTAATCATGTATGCGAAAAACTGCTACTAATTGTTTACAACCGTGCTTTTAGGTAAATAATATTGCACTCTAAAGCTACAAGGCTAAGGTTAGTTTTAGTAGGCGTGGACTCCGTGTAGCGTCAGATTCGGCCGTTACGCAGTTTTCGCGAATGACTCCCAGCATACCGATTTAATAGACGTTATCACGTCAAAAAATAATAATAAATATTGGGGGCTCCCCATACTTAGGGCTGAAACTCAAATTTTTTTTCCATCAAACATATACGTGTAGGGTATCTATGGATAGGTCTTCAAAAATGATATCGAGGTTTCTAAAATATTTTTTTTCTAAAACGAATAGTTTGCGTGAGAGACGCTTCCAAAATGGAAAAAAGTTGGTCCCCCCCTCCCCCTCTAACTTCTAAAATAAGAAAATGAAAATGTAAAAAAAACATATGATGTACATTAAGTACTATAAAAACTACCAACGAAAATGGTTTAGAACGAGATCTAGTAAGTAGTTTATTTTAATACCTCATGGTACGAAACCCTTTGTGCGTGAGTCCGACACGCACTTGGCCGGTTTTTGTAGCCTTTTTGGTGTCCCGCTGCTGAGTAAAGGCCTCGCAATTTCCTTTTTGTTGATTAATTCTAATTGTAATAATAAAATTTTGTGCTGTAATTCAAAACTTTCGCGTTTTTTTTTTTTGACGTCACAACGTCTTATAATTCGATGAAACCGGCTGCACGCACGAAAAAACATGACTCATGCGGCGTTACCTCGCTCTGAGGCGTTCCATTTAAGGCTTGAAGTGCAAGCGAGAGAGCGGAACGAGCGACAAAGAGGCACAGTCGGCCTCCGCGTTCGGCAGCGTTCGACATCTGTAATGGTACGTTTACACGCTTGCCAAGCCTTGGCAAACTGCAAACAGTCCCAAGCCTCCACAAATCTCGTTTGGCGTTTGAAAGGCGTTTATACGCTTGTGAATGCATCAGTCTGCAATATACATCCAAGCTTGGCGGACGCCGAACTTGTGACGGCTATTGCATTTGGTTTAACGTACTTTTATTTGAAATGTAAGCAAAGTGAAATAAAAAAAAGGAGAGCTCGACGACAGCGAAGATGGTGGATGAAAAAGATTCATCATAATCGTACCAGGTAACTACTATTTTGATTTAACCATTATCTGTTGCAGTTCAGTAATGCCACAATACATACGATATATTTTATTTGTTACAGACAATTTATAGAAGAGAAATTTAATGAACTTTTATATGAACCATCTGGAGAGTTTGATAACTTCTGCCGAATGAGCTATTCTGATTTTGAGTTTTTACTGCAAAAAATTTCACCAATGATATCCAAGCATGATACAGACTTCAGAGAAGCTATACCAGCCAAATTTCGTCTTGCCATTACGCTACGATTTTTGGCATCTGGTGATTCTTACAAAAGCCTTCACTTCTTGTTTAAAGTATCTGTCCCTATGATATCAATAATCATTCATGAAGTTTGCCGAGCTCTTAATGAAATTCTAAAGGATCTAGTTAAGGTAGGAATAAAACAAAACATTATGTTATACATTTATTTAGATTTTAATAGAATCATAGGAAATCTATGAATGATTGTTTAATTATTTATTAGAATTATGTAGACGAATCAAAATCTTCGAAAGCATTCAACATAGCCATGTTTATAATGTTGGTTTCACGTGGGGCTGGGTTGATGATTTGGTCCGATATGATACGAATAGATGACGAGGGTGCTGTTGATGTAGACGGAGCTGGAGCTATTGGAGTTGGTATATGTTTTGCCATGTCTGGCGCTGAATGAGAAGTTTGTGTGTTTGGAGAGGGAAAAAAACTTTGGTTGTTATGAATAGGTTCAGAATAAACACTACTAACTGATGTTGGCCGACTCGGAATGACTTGAGGAGGTGTTGAATATGCACCAGCCATTGACGACGGTTGAGAATAATATTGAGGGTATGGTGTATGACGCTCATTTGATTTTTGACTGATTCTGTTTATAAACAACCCATCTATTTGGTACATCATAATTTTTCGTTCATCAGTTGATAGTTCACGTAGCTTTATAGCCAATAATTTTGCGTATAGATCGCAATCATCGTCTTTATGAGCAGGTATATTTTCCTTCTGCCTTTGACCCAAAACATTTGTTAATTGTCCAAAAGCCACGGCCATTTGCTTTTCAGCCGTTTCAGAAGCAAGTCGACGACGTTTATTAGTAACAGCTTGTATGGATGGTGGTCTAGATGGTGATCTAGATGGTGGTCTGGATGGTGTGGTAACCGTACTTGTACTGTCTCTTATCAGAGGGTCATCCTCTGTCTGATCTGTATCTTCTTCTATTTGTTGTGATTGCTGCAAAAAAATAATATACTTAAACTTACACTTCATTTTCTTTCTTTTTACAGATGCCCACCACAGCAGAAGGATGGCTTAATATAGAAGAAGGATTCAGGACTAAATTTCCACACTGCATAGGTGCATTGGATGGCAAGCATGTAGTCATTGAAAGCCCAACGCATAGTGGAACAGAGTATTTCAATTATAAGAAAACTTTTAGTATTGTCCTTTTGGCTTTAGTGGATAGCAAATACAAATTTGTATTCGCAGACATCGGGAGTCAAGGAAGAATAAGTGACGGCGGCGTCTTTAATAATTGTTTACTATGGAAAAGAATAATTAGAAACGAGATAGATTTTCCACCACCATGTCCACTTCCAGGATCGAATATTAATATTCCATACGTGTTTTTAGCTGACGGTGCTTTTGCATTGAGTCAACACGTAATGAAACCCTACCCTGGAAACCATGAAGAAGGCTCACCAAAAAGGTTATTTAACCAAAATTTATCTAGATCCCGAGTTGTAGTTGAAAATACGTTTGGAATTTTAACCTCAGTTTTCAGAATATTCAGACGCCCTATCAATTTAGAACCACAAACTGTAACGGAATTTACGATGACTTGTGTATTACTACATAACTTTTTGAGAACAAGTAAAAGTTCTTCAAATCGATATACTCCTCCGAGTTCGTTTGACGTATATGACAGTAGTGGAAATCTGGTTACCCCTGGTTCATGGCGTAAAGATAACGACGAATATAATGCATTGCAAAATTTACCACAAATACCACGAAGGTCTCCGGTGAACGTCAGAGAAGTCAGGGAAGAATTTACTTCATATTTTAATAGGATTGGATAAGTTGGTAAAAATGTATAAATAAATATAGGTATAATAACCAACGGTACTTTTTATATAGAGAACTAGCCATCCCCCGCGGCTTCGCCCGCGTTAATTTCGATCCCTTGAGAACAAATTCGGATGTTTTCGAATACTGATTATATCTCGATCTCACGGATTTGCCTCAGTACCAAATAGCGAAATAGTATAATTACTCCGCGGACGAAGTCGCGGGCAACAGCTAGTTTCTGCTCATTATATTTAATAGGTTTTGGTAATCATAACAACATTGAAAACAATATGCTGATATTTTATAGAAACATAAGTTTGCTTTATTTCATTTGTAAAGCGTGTGGTAAAAAATTAAAATGATGATAACTTTTTTTCCTGTGGACCGATTTACATGAAACAAACTGCAGATCCTGCTCAGATATTAGCTTAATCGATTACTGAAAACTGCATGAAAATCCGTTCAGTGGTTTTGAAGATAAGTCGTAACATACAGACAGCGGACAGACAGACAGACAGACAGACAAGAATGTCCTAAATTGTTTATTTGTTTTCTATCACACTATTTAGAATGCCCTAACTTCATTTCTGATCAAAGTATTTAATGTACAGACACGAAAATTCTACTGTTTTATTATATGTATAGATAAAGAAATTTATTTACTTACTGTTTCGGTGTTTATCCCTTCATTGCAAGTATATACTGGTAGTAAAAATGACTCCATGGTATCGTAAGCATACCAAGTTGGATTATACATTTCTTCGGCACCTAAAATAAAATAAAAACATCGAATATTAGAGCGAGATAGTTGCGGAATAATCGAGAAACTAACCAACGCTTTTAAACATAAGTTACACCTTGCTAAGCAGACTATCAAAATAATTATAAATGTATCGTAGGGGGTCGTCCATTAATCACGTGAGGCTCAAAAGGGGGGGGAGGGGGTACGGAAAACATCACGAAATATCACGAGGGGGGAGGGGGGGTCTCGTTAGACATCACGTGTATAAATTTTATTAATTTTTTTCCAAAAAGCGCTATTTCTGAACCGAAATTTTGAACGGCGCGAAAATTTTTGCGATTTGAAGTATGAGCTTGATTGACTCGCCCGCCGTTGCTTGGCAACGACTCCCCGCGCGCTGCGCCGACCACTGGGCTCGCTCGCCGGACAGTCAGTCGCCAGATGCTTCGATGTTTTACCGCCGAATGCATGCGTAACCGTTTACCTTGCAATTTTTACGTTAAAATAATGTCTCAACTAGGTGAACTGTATAAAGAACTATTTGCGGAGTATAAGAAAGGAAAAAAACCTAGTGTGGCTCAGAAAGAATTCAATGAGATATGGGCTAATTCGAAAGAAAAATATACTCAAAAAGAAGAATTTACGAAGTGGGCGAATGATTTTTTACAAGATCTCCGCCGTAAGAACCAAGCAAAGAAGTCCTCTAATATTCTCTTTTATTGTTCTAATAATAAAAAGGTAAGTTAATTCGTTTCGTAAGTTAGTTCTACCTATAGTTTAATATCAAGTATAATGTCATTGTTAAATCTTATATGTACCTATTTTTTACAATATTGAGGTATATTTAGTAGTACATATTTATATAAAATATGCATATAAACCTTACTTAGAATCACTTTAATCGAATAGGTTTATATAGGCCCTTATCGTGGGCCGTTGAGTGTTGTCTATTAATTAATTAATTTATTATTATATTTAAAAAATATGTAATTAATCTCTAGGTCAGATCGGCTCAATAAATGCCTTCTCCACTCGCTGGACTTTAGTAGGTATATTAAGCTGAACGCTGTCTACGAGACAGCTAACCTTAAAAAACAGAGTAAAAGGTAAATTTTACTAAATTAAACTAAATATGTATTTACAAAGGGATGATGGCAGTATTTATGTATAGTTGGGCCGCTCAAAGAATCCCGCTAGGCTACCTCCGTTCTTTATGTTTATTTCAATATTTGATATATACTAAGAAGGATGGTTTATTTAGTTGCACGATATTAATCTCACTTGCACGAAATTCACCTCTATTCTAAGAAAATAATATAAAGGATTGTGCATGGTTCGTGTGCCATTTTGTTTCCGCTTATAACAAATACTAAACAATACTTGGGGATGATTAATTTACATGCATGATATAATAACATTTTATATATTTTCAGAATACCAGCGAAAAAATTCCCACTTTATCAACCAAATCCAATGTGCCAAATCTACCTGCAGAATTGTCGGGAATTACTGTTGAATACAATGACACAAATAAAAGCACCCCAGCAGGTAGTAAACAATATAAAATTAAATTATTCATAAATTATGATTTTTCATATTTATGAAATATTGAATATTTGTTTGTTGTCTTTTTTTTCGTTTATATAAATTTCGGTCATTCCAGCCCAGTTTCACGCACTTTCAAGCGGCGTTACACTCTGCTTACCCCGCGAGGGATATAGGCGTGATCTTTATATATGTTTGTATTCCAGGTTCATGGAAACGTAAAGCTCAAGATTTGGAGCATAGCTACGAGATTTCACTGGCTTCACCAAGTACAAGTAGCTCTTTGCCAAAGCCTGTACGTGCTACTCCCGCACAGGATAAGTTGAAGGATCAGATTACCCTTCTTCAAATGGAACTTGACGTAGCTGTACGTCGTAGGGATTCTTTGGGTGCCAGTGAAGATGACACGCGTGAGCGTAATGTGAAGAAACTGCGTCAAGAAATTGCTAAATGCAAAAAAGAACTACGAAAGAAGGAGCAGCATATGCGTCACTCCCATTCACATAGATTATCAATGCAATCAAAGATTAATATGGCTTGTAGTAAAAGTCCAGATATAGTTAGTCTTCTCAAATCACGCTCTGGCCCAGGTCGCCCGCGCCTGGACGAGCAACAACCATTATTGCTAAAAACTATCGTCGATTTGGCCATGTTTGGTGCCTCTGCGGAAGAACGACGTCGTTCAGAAATAGTTCGCAGTTGCAGGACTCTAAATGACCTCCATGAGAAACTAAACGAACACGGATTCCAAATTTCGAGAAGTAGCACATACCTTCGATTGCTCCCAAGAAATTACACCACCTTGGAAGGTAAAAGACATGTAGTCACCGTGCCTGTCAAATTGAGTCGCCCTGAGGCAGATCACCACAAGGCTCACATCGATCAACATTTTTGTGTCGCCACAATAAGATCTTTGGAAACAGTGGCATCTATTCTCGGGCCAAACCAAGCGTTTTTTCTGTCACAAGACGATAAAGCCCGGGTGCCAATAGGCTTGACAGCCGTGAATAAACAAGCTCCACTCCTGATGCATGTTGAATATCGTGTGTCATTACCTGACCACGATTGGGTAGTTGCTGCAAGGCACAAGTTGATCCCTAGCGTTTATGCTGGGTGCATAATAAAACCAAACGATATGGGGCGTGCTGAAGCAGTAACGTACTCTGGGCCAACATATGTGGCGATAAGGAGTGGCAAGCACTCTTCCTCTACAGCATCTACTCATGCTGTAGATTTTGAAAAGGTTACCACTCTTGATAATTTCAAAGATATAATGCGAGTTGAAGACGGACGGCTGAAACCTGTGGTTTTAATTTCATCAGATGGAGGGCCTGATGAAAATCCCAGGTACCCGAAGATTATTGCTCAAGCTATACAGCATTTTGAGAAATACGATCTTGACGCCGTATTCCTCTTCACAAATGCACCAGGCAGAAGCGCATTCAATCGCGTTGAGAGAAGAATGGCGCCTCTAAGCCGTGAATTATCTGGCCTTATACTTCCACATGATTCTTATGGTACCCATTTAGATGAACGAGGGCGAACTATAGACCATGACCTAGAAAAGAACAACTTTCAGAAGGCTGGAGAAGTTCTCGCAGAAGTTTGGAACAATGTAGTTATCGACAACCATCGCGTTGTAGCCGAGTTTATCGAGCCCGATGACATTGCCGAGAGCTTTGTTCCTGACATGCCTTCTCCGCAATGGTATATTGAGCATGTGCGGGGGAGCCAGTATTTCCTTCAGGTACGCAGTGAAATATCGCTTACGATTACTTAATTATTTAATCATTTATATTTTTTATCTATAGGTACTTGTAATAAAAATATCTTAATTTCAACAGATCGTGAAATGCGATGACCGCGTTTGCTGTGGACCCCTGCGGAGTTCTCTTCGATCTGTTCTTCCGGAACGTTTTCTTCTACCACCTTACCCGATTTCGCAGACATCCAGTGGCCTATGTATTCCGAAACCTCAGGAACATGACGGCAAGACGTTTGCCAACTTTATTCTACGTCGGGCACTTTTAATTGCCCCAACGCATGAAGGTTTCATGAGAATGCCTTATGACCTGTATTGCCCTAGCCTGCAGAAGGATCGTAAGCTTCTTGTGGAAAGAATATGTCGGCAGTGTGGGCAGTACTTCTGCACTAAAAAAAGAGCTAAAGAGTGCCATGGACACCATACTGCCCACGAAACTGGAACTGTTCGGCCCACGCGTATCCTCACGCTACGAGGGAGGGAGAAGCTTTACCGGTTGTAACCATAAATGAAAGTCTTGCAACTCCGTGGGACGAAGACAACATTAATTAATTATTATTTTTTCATAATTTTATTGCAAATACATATAAATGTTATATGAATCAAAACCATTTTTTATATTTTTTTCCCGTCAAAAATAGCTTTACATAGACTTCAAAAAAAATACACGTGATCTAGGGGGGGGAGGGGGGGCTGGTCCCAAACCTCACCAAATATCACCAGGGGGGAGGGGGGGGTCAAAAAATAAGAAAAACGACCTCACGTGATTAATGGACGGCCCCTTAAGGAACATACCTGCGCCAGAACGCATAGATTCACGTTTTTTTTTTCAAGTGCTTGCGAAAAGTAGTCATCAATATCTCTTTTTTATTTTTTATTTCCTTTACTGGCCTTCCAGTAAGTTCAGCAAGACGAATCCATGCATCTGCTTGTTTCTTCTTATCTTTGTGATTTGCATCTTTCGGATTCCAGATGCATGGTTCCATTTGGTAAAGTTCTAGAAACGAAAGACTCTCCTCATTCGACCAGCAACTCATTTTTTATTTATCAAGCAAGCGTGTACTCGCCGCGAGATCACAATGGCTACTAAACGCGGACCAACATGTAAATGCATCGCAAGCGCTTGCCGCAAACGCCCTTTGATCTGCGTAAAAAAACCGACACTCGAGTGGATCGGAAGCAAGCAGGCACAAGCCCACGCAAGCCAAGCCAAACGCCCTTTTTACATGCTTGCGATTGTCGATCCTTGCCAAGGCTTGGCAAGCGTGTAAACGTACCATAACAGTAATACATTTCCATACATGTCTTCGTCAACGCACATTCATAGTTGTAAAAACTACAGCTAAACATTGTAAAAAAAAAAACATTTATGGGTACAAATAAATGTAACTTGATGAATTCAATTATGATTTCTATTTACCTCCTTCGCGATACCCATACAAAATAAGCTACCAAAGAAATAAAATTAAAATTTTCTTTTGAAAAATGCAACCATTGCTTCAGTATTTTCTTATGACGTTGTCACGTTCTACTATCGTCACAGTGAACCAACTTTTAAGACAACCGATTATTTTTTTATTAATGTCTGTCGAATTTTTCCTCGGTGGTAGACCATAACATCGATCGCCGGCAGAAGTTACCACCCACCAGACAAAGCCTTGCCGCCAAGCGATTTGTCGTGTCCCGGCATGATGTCTGGTGAAGCCGTACGGAGGATGGGTCTGAGCAGTTGTGCTGCGATGTGTGCCGGGTACGATGCACCATATGTTGTGTCGGGAGTTTGGTCGTGGAGGGTCTCCAGATCAATCTCCCTTTGGCGCAGCATCGTTGGTCGTGTTGTTGGGTTTAACATTGCATCACCTCGCTCAGCTGCCGTCTTCCTTCCTATTCGCTCAGTTTTTCTGAGTGAATAGGCTCAAAATAAACTAGCGCGCTTTACCATCAACGATCGCATCACTGCTTACCATCAGCCAGGATTGCGGTCAAGTCCTAGTTTAAAATTATATAAAAAAAAAAAATATACGTATTTAATACCTAACTGAATATTTTTGTACATACATATTATGTATTCAGATCATAATTATCTTTTACACACAAACATAAATAAGGATTAGTTTTGCCAAGGGGCGTAATTTCACTGTTTTAGTTGAGGTGGCAAAACTTTCACCCGGGGGTAGTTTTCAAGCTATTTCGTAGTTTTTTAAGCTATTTATCAAGTGCTTTTTAAAGTGCACTCATATTATTTCACTTATTTAGATAAAGGCATATTATGTCTTCATTGGAGTCACAAATCCTTACTATTATTACAAATCGGAAAGTGAGTTTCTTTGTTTGTTTGTTCCGCTTTCACGCCGTAACTACTGAACCGATTGCTTTGAAATTTTGCAGACGTAAAGTTAGAAATCCGGATTAAATAATAGGGTACTTCTTATCGCGGAAAAAAAATTCCCACTGGAAAATCTAAAAAGCGAATTCCACGCGGGTGTGAAGCTAGTGTAAAATAAAGCAAACAAGATGATGAAAATCAAACTTCATTTTATACAAATATACATAGATGAAATTTAACCTTCTCTTATGCACTGAGTTGAACTCATCAATCACTTTCTGAATGTCTACATCTATTCGTCTTTCAATTGCCAAAAGAGCCAATGAGGACAGCCTCTCCTTTCCAATCGGTTCCTTGTGTAAGTTTTCAACCTTTTCTATGGAATTTATTTATTCTTTCGCACATAAATTGTACAATGGCGGACTTAATGCCTTAGGCATTCTCTACCAGTCAACCATAGGTGGTGAAGGGATTAGTAGCAGGAATCATTTACCTATGTAGTACTCTTACAACTTGGTTCAAAATGTATAAGTTATTTTTGTTTACATTTTCGGGTGGCAAAGAACTGACATAGAATTGTTTGCCATCCCCCGATTACACCTATGTCTCGGGTAAGGCATTGTAACCCGCTTGTAAAGAAGACTTCGCCCATTTTCCTGGACCGGGGGTAAGAAACGTATCTGAGATCATGTTGAACGGATCTAGGGCGTTGTTCTCTACAGTCATGGAGCGGGGGGAGGTTATAATAGGGCCGGTGGTTAGATACAGATAGTGCAATGTTTGCTAGTTTAGTGTAGCTTCAGGTTCTAAATTTCTGATGGTAGTTAGATTCTTTTCTGACTAGTTCATCTTTTCCAGGATGAACTTCTATTACTCGGCCCATTGGCCACTTTGCTGCTGGTAGATTCTCATCGTGTATCGTTACTAAATCACCCACGCGGTTATTCGGCTGGTTTCTCATCCACTTTCTTCTGGTTGATAACTGTACTCCGTTTACTAAGTACTCCGTTTTCCACCTCTTCGACAAATTATCGAATAATTTTTGCACTAAGTGCCATCTTGTTCTGGCATCTTCTGGTGTTAAAATTATGGTTAAACCTGGTCGTCTTCTTATAAAATGAGCTCGTCGTGAATTCAGACAAGCTTCCAAATTAGATAATAATGTGGTGTATGCTTCAAATGTAAATTTTTGTTGTTCATTCACGTTTGAGGTGGTGCTTGAGACGGCGCACGGCTCTTCCCAAAGTCCTCCCGCCTGAGGCCAAGAAGATGCATTAAAATGCCATTCAATAGGGGAAAGTGATCACCCTTCGTACGCGGGGCACATTCATACAGTAACTATAGCAGAAAAAGTAAGCGACACACAAAGACGCTTTTGCTTGTGTGCAAAGACATACTTGGCCTCCATGTTGCCAGCGGAGTGTCGCGCCAGTCGCACCACGGTGTATGGGCTGACGAGAAGTAACTTGTTTTCGCACGCGGTAAGTAACTTTTTTAAATCTAATTCGTAGATGTTATTTTTTTTGACAATAGGGCGATGATTAACTAATAATAATAATAAACTTTATTTCAGAATTGCTTCCATAATTTGTTAGTAAAAATATTCTTAGCCTATGTTAGTAACAGCAAAATAATGAAAAAAAAAAAAAATACAATGAAAATATTTCAGGCACTCGCTTTTGCGTGTAGGCCTATACAGTGCGCTATTAGTACTGCGTCCCATCGGCCTGCGCACGCGGCCAGGATGGCGTTGGGGCTGTCGCGCACCCGCACCATTAAAGACGCACTTCGCTTGCGTATGACGGCGTGAAAGCCATCCACGCGCGCCTCTGCGAACATACCACTGGCACTACAGTACCGCGGCAGCCCCATCAGCACCCTGAACGAATTATTGTATTGCACACGCAGAGCGTTGTATGTCCTCTGCGTGCATTTGGCCCACAAACTGCACGTATAGAAGGTCTGACAGAAAGCTCTGAACAGAGTGACTTTCACTTGCTAAGTACACCGTGCGAATCTGCGAGCCAACATGTTACAGCGAACAGACAACGCCCTGCGTTCCCTCTCCACATCCATATCATCTTTAAGGTCCTCAGTGACCCAGTGGCCCAGATACTTGAAGTGAGTGACTTGATTCAATGGTGTACCATAGAGTGAGACGGGAGATACCACTGTGACCTCTTTTTTATGTGCTTTAAATACCATAAACTCACTTTTTTTACATTGTATCTGAGCCCATGGGCTTCCACATACTCTTCACATATCCTGATTAACTTACGTAACGCACCGATTGAGGGGCTGAGCAAGACCATGTCATCCGCGTAGCTTATATTGTTTACGCAAATTCCATCTATGTGACACCCGATGCCGGTGCCGCTCAGCTCACCAATCAGGCGGTCCAGGTATAAGTTAAATAACTTCGGTGAGGTCAATCCTCCCTGCCGCACCCCACACTCTAACTTAAATTCCTCAGACTTACTAGCCGCCCACCTAACAACATTATTCTGATTATTGTACCAGTACTTAAATATAGATATAATATCAGGGGGTAGACTAGTGTCTTGATTCATTTTTGTCCACAGCAGGTCGTACGAAACCAAGTCGAATGCCCAGGCCATCGTGCAGTTTTATATGTTTGGTTAAATGGCCGTCAAGCAAACATGTTAATGTTTACATTGATTATTTTGAGCCTTGATTGTTATATTTGTGAAAACTGAATTAGAATTTGTATAAAGTTGTATTTTAATTTTTTTCAAGGCGTAGGGTGCATTCGGACAGCCAAACAAGGGGCACATTCGTACGCGTACTAATGCCGGGAGCATTCGTACGCGTACGAATGTGCCCCTTGTTACCCCCCGTTTAATACCAGAACATCAAAATTATTTTTTTAAGCAATAATACCTATACAATATGTAAAGAAAACCCTGACCGACCCATAAGGATAATAAAGGCTAGGTAATCATCACAGTAACAATACTAATGAATTTTGAAATAATCTTTTTTTCCCGCGAATTAATTCCAACTTCCCCGAAAATTGGTCATTTTGAAAAAAGTGACATCACCATTCTGACGGTATGATTATAAGCGATTTGACCACGTGACGCGTGCTCTGCCCCCCGTCGCCCGCGTATGGATTGTCTACCGCACATGCATTAGGTTACCTCTTTTTGCGAAATAATATTTATTTTTTTAGGGGATTTTTTTTTAAAGTTTAGTCCGGCTTTGTGGGCATTAGTAGAATCAGTTATCGATACCTAACAATACCTTCACGGATCAGACAGGGTTTTCTTTACATATTGTATAGTACTTTTAAGATATACCTTATAAAATGGAAAAAAATATCTTTTTTCTTACTCCTCCGCTATTGTCTTCTGATTAATTTCGTTGCGGGACCCAAGACAGTTGAATCGTTTCTCCGGGACTCGTCGAGCTTCATTGCTCGGCGTTTTTCTGGCGGTCTCCACTGTTGATTCTGGCTTTCAGGAGTTGCAGTGGGTGGGAAAAGTGTGGCGGGTTTTGTCCCAAAAAAAAAAACCTTATAAGATTGTCGTGCAGACAGCACAACAACATATTATTTTTCGTTATATGAAGTATTTTACTTCTAACAAAACAAAATATTTTTATTAAGTAAACATTATAATTATATTGCAGAAATATGGTGCAAAAATAAAAGAAAATGGGTAAGCATACTCAAGAGGTGGATGAACAGTCCATGAAATTAGCAATCGATGACGTAATTCAAGTACGGTTGTCGTATAGGAAAGCCGCGTTGAAATATAACACTAAGTCATCGACGTTGGACAGCAGAGTCATGAAATTTAAAGATGCGTCTATGGACCCTCATAAGCGTTTCTCTTCTTCCAAGGAGAACTCAAGGAGAAGTTAAAGCGAAAAAAAAACGCATGTAATTTTTTTTTTAAAACCTAGAAAAATCCGACGAAACAAAAAATCGTTTGTGCGTTGATATCAGATACACCCTTCACAAATATTCGTTCCGTGGGGGAATGAAAGCGTCGCGGTTGATTGATCAGCCACTGCGCCAAACATTGAATTGCGCATTACAATATTGCAAATCATGTTATGGTAAAAACTCTCAGTCAGTCTAAGTCTGGGCCTAACTTTGGTTTATTAAAGTAATGAAATTACATAAATTGTTTTCATAGATAGAAATAGAAAATGTGTTTAATGAGCGCCATCTATTGCTGAGTAGTTTTACTTGTACAGATGTGATGTTTTTTATCGATTGTGTAAGGTATCCACAATATTTATTACGACAAATAATAAATAACATTTAAAATATAATACTGTTTCCAAATAATCATGTAACTAATGTTATTAAATTGCCAATAAATGAACAAGTATTGCACGTTCATGTAGGTTTCTGTTAATCTGGGACTAAATAAAATGAAAGAATTTCAGACATTGAATACCGTATTGTGCAATATTGACCACACTGGCCATCTACCGAGCAATAGCTGAATATATTTTTACTATTTGGTACTTACAATTGCCGCTCTAATTTTACTATATTATAGTAGATGGCGTCACTCGACAGCCTCCGTGGCGTAGCGGTAGCGAATGCGGCCGCTGCACAATTTGGGATTCTGGCAATGAATATGAATATTTGCACTGGGTCTGGTCGTGCCTCGGAAAGCACGTTAAGACGTTGGTCCCGGTTGCCATACGAACATCTAGTGGCAGTCGTTTCGGGTTGTTGGAGCCCTCAAAAGTCCTACAATTGGCCTAACTGCAATGCTTCGATATCGCCTTCGGGATGTGAAGGTCAGACGGCAGTCGCTTCATGGAAAATATCGAAGTTTAGCGAAAAATCGAAATGAGCAGGTAGACTGGTAAAGCGGACTCTAGACTCCAAAGTCGAAAAGCTTCGAATACGACTGGGATTAACGCTGAGATGAAGAAGAAGATACTAGATGGCGTCACTGAGACATGGGATCACAGTTTTTTTAAAAATATTATATAACATGTCCTCTCTATTGTATCTTAAATCTCTTTGATTAAGATACTCCATAGACAGTTTAGACGCGACTTAAAAAAAGGCTGCGTATGTAGAAGTCTTGAAAAATTCAGATCTAGGTCAGTACGTAGGTATTATAGATAACTGAAGCAATTATCCTGCAGGAGGATTTCACGTATGATTTTTGGAAAGATATAAACGTACACATTAAAATACATATGTATTAAAAATTATCAAAACTATCACGGCAAGATTTTGCAGTAGTCGGATATCTGTTATCTGCACTTTTGAAGAATAACAACAGTTTGATATTGTGTAGCTGTCTATCGGCCAAGAGCAACATCACCAATCAATCTCATAATCAAATTGTATTGTTAATTATTATAGAAACCAATAGATGGCACTTTTTATTTGATTTATATAATTAGATCGCGGTGTCGAGATTCTCCGTCGATATTATATAGCTTAGAAGTAAGGTATTCCAATTTAATCAAGAAAAATACAGCACTCAGCGGATAGCTCTCGCTCCGACCACACGCGTCGCCGCAAGCGCTCCTCGCGCCCCGCTCCCGTCGCTGCTCGATCGTCCGAGACGCCGCCCGCACGTCGCCACAGGCGCCCCCTGCGACCCCGTGCTCGCCGGTCTTTATTAGTAAATAAGCCGGTCGGACGTAGACAAATTGTTTGCTCGACCGCTTGTTTACTAAATAATTAACAACAGTCTTTGTCAAGACTATCCTGTTTCTTCAACAGACGACCGCGTTTTGCTTAGGGTCACTAGGCCCCTTCAGGGTTAAATCCACAGGTTCGTGGTCCTCGGCTGAAACCTAACGGCGATAATAAAACCGAGTGGGGTGTTGACCCAATACACCCGCCGAACCCCTTCAGGGCTAGGCGGTCAATTGGACGGGTCCCAGACCTCCGGCCTTGGGGGATCTCCTAGTCGGAACTGGTGAACAGTTTTCCTTTCCAGTTACACACCTAGCGTCTTTAGGGTGTGTCTACACCATTCGCGCTAGACCAGTTAGGGCCCCGTTGCACATTGAGACTGGCAACGGAATACAAGCTTAGGGCTCACCCTTAGGCACTCACCTCCCTGTCTATACCCGACAGGGAGGGTACACACCCCCGGGCCAATCCACCAGGGTGGGATAGGTTCCCTCTGTCGAAAAAAAATCTACTACTTCGGTCCACCATGGACGAAGTAGTCTATCTTTTCTTCAAGGAGGTCATCATGAATGACCCCCTCTTCATCGCCAAGTATGGCGAAAAGGTCGCTACATTGCAGCACCCCCCCTCCCCTCCCGAAGCTGACCTAACCCCTCCGGCGTCTATGGACGCGGAGGAAGCTTCTTCAAAAAGAAGAGCCCAGGAGTCGCTTGAGGAGATATCCTCCTCAGACTCAGCGGCCTCCTCCCCCCCTCAGACGACGACAGCTTCACAGTCGCCGCCGGAAAAAGGCGCCGACTGTAGAAAAAGAAGCAGCCGCCATCTAAGAGCAGCAAGTCAGCTGCCACCATCCCCGCCGGCGGACCCTCCCCTCCCCGCACGGACTCCCCCGTCCCAGCCTCAGGCTCCCCCCCAACCGCGACACCCCCCCCCCCCTGTCGCAAAAATCCCGCCACCCTCCTCTTCCCAGAGGAAAGTCCCCTCTCCCCCGCCTGTTTTCATTCAGGACAAGGGGAAATGGACACAAATTTCAGCTTGGTGCACCGAGCTAAAAATCGGGTTCACCAGCGCCCGAACCACCCAGACAGGGATAAAGGTCTCCCTCCCTACCTCCAGGGACTACAGGGAGATCACCCGGCTCCTCCGGCAGAGAGGTGTGGCTTTCCACACCTACTCACTCCCGGAGGATCGCCTCACCCGAGTGGTGATCCGAAGGATCCCTAAAGAGATCCCCACATCCGACGTCAAGGCCGATCTGGAAGCACAGAGCATTCCAGTAAAAGAGGTGCACAGGATGCACAAGGCCAGGGGCAACGTGGCCTACGACATGGTGCTGGTGGTGTGTCCACCTGTCGAAGGAGCCACCCTCCGCCCTATCTTTCAGGTGAAGAGCATATGCTCCCTCACCGGGATAGAACTGGAAAAACCGCACAAGAGCGGCGTCGTCGGCCAATGCCACAGATGCCAGCTCTATGGACACTCCCAGGCCCATTGCCACGCAAAACCCAGGTGCGTCAAGTGCCTGGGCGATCACGGCACAGCAGGGTGCCCTCGGCCCAAGGACCGCGCGCTCTGCACAGAGCCGCCAAGCTGCGTCCTCTGCGGCACGACCGGCCACACGGCCAATTATCGGGGGTGCCCCAAGGCCCTCAAGTCAACCTCCGCGAAGCTGACGAAGCGTGCAAATGCACGCCAGCAGCGCGAGTCCCCCCAGTCCTCTCAGACCCAGGGCCCAGTGAAACTGAGCCCCTAAAGACCCAGCCCATGGTCTCAGCTGAACCACCAGCAGGCTTTCCCAGCCCTCGTGGCATCAGCTCCCCAACCCCCACCCCCTCCACCCACTGCCGCCTGGAAGGATCCTCGCATCCGCCCCGGCACGGCAAAAAAAGTGGTGCCACCCCCACCCCCCACCCTCCCCCAAGGCCACCCCAGTGGTCCAAAGGCCTCCCCCGCCCCCCATGACAGCTGGCAACATTGATCCCTTCAATGTTATCTCCAGCACTTTCCTCATCTTCCTCACCCCCGGGGCCAAGAAAATGGCCGAGGAGCTAGTTGCCGCCAGAAGAGCGTGCGACTTGTATCGCATTCAGGCGATATACAACGCATACCCAGAGGTGCTAACAGCCCTCCACTCCTTCGTCACCCCTAGCCCCCAATAATGGATAGCAGGAAAATCGAACGAACCAAGCCCCGATCCCTCAAGTTGGCATACTTCAATGCCAACGGCATCAGAGACCAGAAGCCTGAGATCTCTGTCTTCCTCCGGGACCACCAAATTGACATTCTTCTCGTTCAAGAGACCTTCCTTAAGCCCAATCATCGAGAAATCCCCCGCATTGCAAACTACCGTCTGGTACGTAATGACAGGTCAAGATGTCACAAGGGCGGCACCCTAATTTACTACAACAAGGCCCTATACTGCATCCCTATGGACCCACCCCCCCTTTCACGACTCGAAGTGTCAGCTTGCCGAATCGGCATGTCAGGTCACCAGCCGATCACCATAGTGTCGGTTTACCTCCCCCCCACCAGTTCTGCAGAAAACTATGCGCTTCTGGCAGACGACATCTCCCTTCTCCTTGGTATGAGCGACTCCGTTATCATAGCGGGCGACCTCAAAGCCAAGCATACTGCCTGGAACAGCACCAGGACCAACACCAGGGGCAGACACCTGTTTGACCTCTCCTCCCAGTTCAACTTCGACGTTGTGGGCCCTCTGACCCCAACTCACTTCCCTGCTGTCCCCGGACAAACTCCCGACGTCCACGACGTGGCACTTCTGAAGAATGTCAACCTACGGTTAAACTCTATAGAAGTGTCCCACGAGCTCAACTCAGACCACCGACCAGTCATTATCCGACTGGCTCCCCGCGTTGGCCTAAATGACCCCGACCAACGTCCCACGACTAAAGTGGTAACGGTGGAGGAAAGTAGGCGAATGTCTGAAATCCATCAGATCCCTCCACTTAGACTCCATTCCCGCTGTTTTGAACTCAGTCGCGAGCACGACGGCCGCAGTCGACTCGTTTACGGAACACGTACAGTCAGTCTTGAACGACTGTTCTAGGGAGATCTCAGCGACGGATGACCGCCGCGGGAAGCTCCCTGACGACATACGTGAACTACTGAACGAGAAAAATGCCGCAGTCCAGGCCTACAGCAACTTCCCCTGCGAAGCAAACAAAGCCCATATGCGCCATTTGCAGCGAACTGCAAAGAAACGCATATCGGAGTGGCATGAAGCCAGCTGGGACAAGTTGCTGAGCGAACTAGAGCCAAACCACCAAGCCTTCTGGAATCTTCAAAGGATTCTTAAATCCAGAGAAGAAGTCACCATTCCTCCCCTAACCCGACCGGATAAAACCATCGCCTTTGACGATGATGGCAAGGCTGAATGTCTAGCCATCAGCCTCGAAGCCCAATGCTCCCCCAGCGCTCAACCAGTAGACCCAGCTCACCTTCTGAAGGTTGACGCGGAGGTCGAACGCAGAGCTTCCCTCCCACCCGTCGAAGACCCTGAAGATCCTCTGCCTCCCGTCACTCCAGACGAAGTGCAGGACATTATCAGAGGTCTCAAACCTAAAAAAGCTCCCGGTTCTGACGGCATCACCAACAAAGTGATCCGACTCCTCCCTGCCCACCTGATTATCCTACTGGCCACCATCTTCAATGGAGCCATGGGCAACAATATCTTCCCACAAACGTGGAAGGAAGCGACCGTAATAGGCATTCCTAAGCCCGGCAAGCCAAAATCAGAGCCTTCGAGCTACCGTCCTATCAGCTTGCTAAAAGTTCTCGGTAAAGTCTATGAAAGGCTTATTTACAAGCGGCTCAGGGCCTTTGCCGAGAACAAGGGTCTCATTCCCGACGAACAATTCGGGTTCCGTTCTCGACACTCCAGTGTCCATCAAATCCTCCGTATCACCGAACACATCCACGCAGGATTCCTACGTGGTAGGCTGACAGGTGTTATTTACTTCGACATAGCGAAAGCCTTTGACAAAGTCTGGCACAACGGCTTAATATACAAGCTGTACCAACTCGGCGTGCCTGACCGTCTCGTGCTCATCCTGCGAGACTTTCTGTCAAATCGCACTTTCCGCTACAAAACCAAAGGAGCTATCTCCCCCCCAACCCCCCCCCCACCTCATCCGGGCTGGAGTCCCCCAGGGCTCCGTACTGGCCCCCTTGATCTTCACGCTGTTCACCAGCGACATCCCAAAAAGTAAAAAGGCCCACCTCGCTCTCTTCGCAGACGACACAGCCATTTACTGTTCAGGAACCAGCCCCAATCAAATTAAACTAAATCTCCAAACCGCTGTCAACGTACTTGCTGACTGGTTTAAAAAATGGAGAATAGAAGTTAATCCCGATAAAAGCCAAGCGGTCCTCCACTCCAAACCGCGCAGCAAACCCACCCTCCCCCGACGCCGATCCCTTGGGAAAAGCGAGCCAAATACCTAGGAGTCATCCTAGACGAACACCTCACCTTCGGAGAGCACATATTAGCGGAAACAAAACGGCACACGAACCATGCACAATCCTTTATATTATTTTCTTAGAATAGAGGTGAATTTCGTGCAAGTGAGATTAATATCGTGCAACTAAATAAACCATCCTTCTTAGTATATATCAAATATTGAAATAAACATAAAGAACGGAGGTAGCCTAGCGGGTTTCTTTGAGCGGCCCAACTATACATAAATACTGCCATCATCCCTTTGTAAATACATATTTAGTTTAATTTAGTAAAATTTACCTTTTACTCTGTTTTTTAAGGTTAGCTGTCTCGTAGACAGCGTTCAGCTTAATATACCTACTAAAGTCCAGCGAGTGGAGAAGGCATTTATTGAGCCAATCTGACCTAGAGATTAATTACATATTTTTTAAATATAGTAATAAATTAATTAATTAATAGACAACACTCAACGGCCCACGATAAGGGCCTATATAAACCTATTCGATTAAAGTGATTCTAAGTAAGGTTTATATGCATATTTTATATAAATATGTACTACTAAATATACCTCAATATTGTAAAAAATAGGTACATATAAGATTTAACAATGACATTATACTTGATATTAAACTATAGGTAGAACTAACTTACGAAACGAATTAACTTACCTTTTTATTATTAGAACAATAAAAGAGAATATTAGAGGACTTCTTTGCTTGGTTCTTACGGCGGAGATCTTGTAAAAAATCATTCGCCCACTTCGTAAATTCTTCTTTTTGAGTATTTTTCTTTCGAATTAGCCCATATCTCATTGAATTCTTTCTGAGCCACACTAGGTTTTTTTCCTTTCTTATACTCCGCAAATAGTTCTTTATACAGTTCACCTAGTTGAGACATTATTTTAACGTAAAAATTGCAAGGTAAACGGTTACGCATGCATTCGGCGGTAAAACATCGAAGCATCTGGCGACTGACTGTCCGGCGAGCGAGCCCAGTGGTCGGCGCAGCGCGCGGGGAGTCGTTGCCAAGCAACGGCGGGCGAGTCAATCAAGGTCATACTTCAAATCGCAAAAATTTTCGCGCCGTTCAAAATTTCGGTTCAGAAATAGCGCTTTTTGGAAAAAAATTAATAAAATTTATACACGTGATGTCTAACGAGACCCCCCCTCCCCCTCGTGATATTTCGTGATGTTTTCCGTACCCCCTCCCCCCCCTTTTGAGCCTCACGTGATTAGGTTCTATTTTTTGTGACAATCAATTTTTGATAACGAAGAGCGCTTCCTCTTGGCACAGATATTTTAATTAGGTAGATAAAAAGAGGATTAAGGATAAGGAGAGGATCTTCAGTGCCTGTAATGATTTCAGTCGATCAATGTAATGAAAAATGACATCAGAAACAGACTTACTACTAACACGCTAACAGACTTTTTTGTCCAAAAGTGACCTAAAAAGAAACATTGAGCCTACTCACGAACACATAGAATATTTTAACAAAACTATGTATAAATTGTCGTGGTGACCCAGTGGTTAAAACACCACCCTCTCAAGTATGAGTGTGCGGGTTCGACTCCAGGTCAGGTTTAATGCATCTCGATGGTTGTCTCTCAGTTGTTTCCATCGCGACTTTGCTTTTTTAACTGAAACAAATAAACAAAAACGAAAATGTATTCCATACAGGACGGTCTGTTTATGAAAAAAATATTGCATGTACATGCAATATTTTTTTCATAAACAGACCAGACAGAGTACTTACACGAAGGTAAATAATACAATTAAGTTGGTTGCTTCAAGGTAGCCCGCGAAATTCAAATTTTCGCACGTTTTTTTGCATTTTGCAACTCAGTAATGGATAGTACCATTCCCGTAGTAGACATGCCATTACCGCGAATAAAACTTTCAGTATCATACTATCCAATGCTGAGCTGCAAATTGAAAAAAATTGCGAACATTTGAATTTCGCGGGCTACCTTGCAACCACCTTAAATAGCTTTTTAATTTTTTAAGTATTTAGCAACCGGCCAGTCATTTACAACGATGGGAGAGAATTTTAGAATTGGATTGAAAAGTGTATCAAGAATTGTTGATGAAGTTTGTTATGCTTTATGGAATGTATTACAACCTCTTGTTATGCCGCAACCAACAAAAAAAACGAGTGTGCTTATGACCACACGACTGAAGTGAAACTTCTTTCGCACCATCTGTATGTATCAGTGGCGAAGGGTGAAATTTTGACAAAGGGAAGCCGGTCCAAAAAAATAAACACTTAAACACTTACCTACTGCAGGATATCTTGGAGGAGGTCTTCAGATAAGAATAATATGAAAAGCCCCACCTTCACCATACAAAAAAGGACTGATGATTTGATAACAGTGTCTTTCAAGTATGATAAAAGCGGCTTTGTGAAAAGCCTTTTTCGACGTGCATCTCTATACCACACATGCATGCTTGTTAGTAAGTACTAAGTTAAGTACCTATTGTCAGGGAATAAGAGTCAAGAAAAAATAAAATAAAAAATTACAAAAATAATAAAGTGTTAAAAACCGAACCACACAAACACCGATCCAAAAGCAACAAAAATATTAAGCAAAAATAAAGCAAATTATACACAATCACAACGTTATTTATATTCTAATGCAATGCGTCTGTTTTTTTTAACAAAATGAGCTAAAATGTTGTTATAAAAATTCGGATTACTTTTCATTTTATTAAGCAAATTTTTTTCAATTGACATGATAGCCAAATCGGACAATCTCTGCTCTTTTTGGCAGTTTTGCACATACGTGTGAATGCGTTTTAAAGCAGAAAATGACCGCTCAGCTGAAGCTACTGAAATGGGGAGGGTCAGAATTAAACTGCAAAGAGTCGAAACTTGAGAAAATGCGTCTTTCAAAGACGTATTCTGGAGCTGTAAAAAAAGCTCATAGGTGTCCAATTTATTTAACGACGCTGACGTAAATAAGACTTTAAGTTCATTTTTCAACGCGGTAAAATCAAAAATTCCCGTAGAAAGTTCGCTGTCAAAGAGGAAACTTTTTCAGTTGGAAATGATTGGTTGTATTGAAGATACTTTGATTTATTAAGTAAATCAATAAATACAAGCTGAGAAAAAGATCGGTACCTTTGAGTAATTTGACCTTGACTTTATCTATAATCGAGGAAAAAATACGCTTGTATGCCGTTTTGGGATCCGTGTCAGTATTTATTCGGCGCCGTCGCCGCGGCGGCTCACAGATTTGTTCAATGCTGTGGAAAATGGTATCAAACGAATGAATAAACTCTTCCGAAATCCACCGTTCAAAAGAATCGATTTCGCGCTTTGCCACTTCAATGTCTACTTGCTTACTTTGAAGCAAAGCAAAAAGACCGTCTGTCTTTTCGAAAATGTCTGAAAAAATACGCAATAAGAAGCAAAATTGCATGTCTTCCAGTTTGTGTAACAAGCACTCGGACATTGAAATTGATTCGCTGTCCCATGATTCCGGTGAATCTAAAATACAATTCAAGAGACCGACTCAAGACTAAGTTTAAAATGTGAGCATAGCATGGAATAAACATCGCCATGGGACAAATTTCACGAACTTTAGTTTGTACACCACCGTGCTCTCCAGACATAACTGCCGCACCATCGTAAGACTGTCCAATTAATTTATCTTTACAACGAAAGTCATCGAGAATACCGATTAACATACTGGTCAAAATGTCGGCATTTCGACCACCACTTACGTCATAGAAGCCCAGAAAACGCTCTTCAATTCCACTGCTGGACAAGTACCGCAATATAACAGTCAACTGTTCCCTGTGACTGACGTCCGGTGTTTCGTCGATCATAACCGATACAAATGAAGCTGAATTTATTTCCGACTTTATCTCGTCACGCATAGAAGACGCGATACAATGAATTAAGTCATTTTGGATGTCACTTGAAAGTCCTGAAAATACAGAATTTTGGGTCGAGGAACATTGCTCCAAATGAGAATCAAGGACTGTATCGTACTTGCACAAATAATTTAACGTTTCAATGTAATTTCCGCGATTATCCGAATCTGCTCTTTCATTGTGACCGCGAAATGGTAATTCTTGCTTCCCCAAAAGAATGACCGTGTCAAAAACGTTTCATTAACTCGCGATTACGGTCAACTTTTCTGTTATGTACATCAAAAGCGTTGGAAAAAAATGACTCGATTCTGCCATTATTTCCAAATTCGTGAAGTAACAAGCAGCTGCGGATGTGTTTTTCAGTCTGAATGTGTTTTTTGGCTGAGTTAGACAAATTATTAATATCCGTAAAACCCGTACTGCTCCAAACAGATTTCGAATCAGAAAATAACAAACACGGAAAACAAAACATTTTGTTCAGTTTGCAACTGCCTGTCATCCATGTATATTTATCATATAACGACGCGTGAAAATGTTTAAAAAATCCATCTCGCCTTTTGCAATCAATAATCATGTGTGGGAGTGCTCGACCTAACTGAATAACATGCTTCTTGTATGCATAACTTAGTTTTGAAAATGAAGTTTCATTTGTAAGCAGGTAATCTGTAGAACAGCACTCTATATGAATTAAAGCCATAATAACAAGCAAAATCCACAGTATTTAACCAAATCTGCGATTAAATTACCTTACAGAATCCGTCACAGTTTAAATAACACAAATATTAAAAACAAACGAAAAACTCACGCACCAGTAGGTTAGGTAGGTATAGAGAAACACATACTGACGGTGAACTGAAACGCTCGTAGTGGCGTGGTTAATTTGTCTCTTTCTAATAGAGTAGAGGAGAGTACTACAAGCCGCCCGCGAGTAGCCTTATATTTATCAAGTTTTACCGGCGGTTAGCGAGCATTAGAAAGAGATGGTCTGACACGCTCTCTCTTTTCGCCGCATAGTAAAACGTTGACATAGGTAAGCTGAAATTCGTCGGCTTCCTTCAAGAGAACTACGAAAAGAATTACGAAAAATTGAAGCGCTGATTAATTTACGACTATAAAATGAAATGTGATACTTAGGGTATTGCTAAAAATTGCGATTGCTATTGTAAATCGCGCCGGCATTTGATTAATAATACTTTGTTAATGAAATAGAATGTAAATACTTTTGTATGAATATGGAACTGATTTTTGAAAGGTAACCCGGTGGGAATCGGCTTGTATGGACTCTTCGCCACTGGTATGTATATATATATATATATATACAGTATGTTACGAAAACCCTGTCCGACCCGTGAAGGTGTTGTTAGGTATCGATAACTGATTCTACTAATGCATACAAAACCGGGCTTTACTTAAAAAAAAATCCCCCTAAAAAAAATAAATATTATTTCGCAAAAGGAGGTAACTTATTAAATGTGCGTTGACCACCCTTCGCCTGCCGACCGCGGGGGGCGGGCGGCAGGACACACGGCACGTGGTCGCATCGCTATTCGCTCATAATAATACCGGTGTTGTCACTTTTTAAAAATTACCAAATTTCGGGGAAATTGGAATTAATTCGTTGGAAAAAAAGATTATTTCAAAATTCATTTGTATTGGTACTATGATGAATACGTAAAATTTTATATTATATTTGGTCATGTGTTTACCTAACCTCTATTATCCTTATGGGTCGGACAGGGTTTTCGTAACATACTGTATGTGTGTACAATATATACATGTATACACATATACATATATTAATTTTCTATAAATATTTAAATTTATTTCATGCTTTCATTTATAAATTAATATTTTTGCATAGACCTCCAATTTAAAAAAAAAAAAGTGGATTCCCTCGGGGCCAAAAGGTCGGGCTCTTCCTCCTGAATCAGGGGACCCCAAACTCGGGTAGTCCACGACCTCTGGTTCCCGAGATAATCCACGGGGGGGTGAGGTAACTAAAGGGGGTCGGGGGGGGATAGATTTCGTGGGGTTGCGGGGGAGGGAGGGGGGAGGGGGAGAGGGGGGAAGGGGAGAGGGTGGAGTGGATTCCCTCGGGGCCAAAAGGTCGGGCTCCTCCTCCTGATTCAGGGGACCCCAAACTCGGGTAGTCCACGACCTCTGGTTCCCGAGATAATCCTCGGGGGGGTGAGGTAATCAATGAGGGGGGTGTCAATGTGGAGGGACGTCAATGAAACACCTTACTACGAAATAGACTGATGTTTAATCAAAATCTTCTAGTACCTTCCAATATTGACATTAATAAAAATCAGTATACCTACAGGTCGGACAGGGTTTTCTTAACATGCTGTATATGTGTGTACAATATATACATGTATACACATATACATATATTAATTTTCTATAAATATTTAAATTTATTTCATGGTTTCATTAGTAAATTAATATTTTTGCATAGATCTTCTATTTTTCTTAAAAAAAAAAAAAGTGTAACCGTCGGAGCCAAAAGCTCGGTCTCTTCCTCCTGAATCAAGGGACCCCAAACTCGGGTAGTCCACGACCTCTGGTTCCCGAGATAATCCACGGGGGGTGAGGTAACTAAAGGGGGTCGGGGGGGGGGCATAGGGTTCGTGAGGTTGCGGGGGAGGGGGAGAGGGGGGAGTGGATTTCCTCGGGGCCAAAAGGTCGGGCTCTTCCTCCTGATTCATGGGACCCCAAACTCGGGTAGTCCACGACCTCTGGTTCCCGAGATAATCCACGGGGGGGTGAGGTAACTAAAGGGGGTCGGGGGGGGGGGGGGGGGGCATAGGTTTCGTGGGGTTGCGGGGGGAGGGGGAGAGGGGGGGAGTGGATTCCCTCGGGGCCAAAAGGTCGGGCTCCTCCTCCTGATTCAGGGGACCCCAAACTCGGGTAGTCCACGACCTCTGGTTCCCGAGATAATCCACGGGGAGGTGAGGTAACTAAAGGGTGTCGGGGGGTGGAGGGAGGGGTAGTAGATTCCCACGGGGCCAAAAGGTCGGGCTCTTCCTTGTGAATCAGGGGACCCCAAACTCGGGTAGTCCACGACCTCTGGTTCCCGAGATAATCCTCGGGGGGGTGAGGTAATCAATGAGGGGGGTCGGGGGGTGTTCGCAGCGTCATGTTCTCGAAGAAATTCATAGTTCTTAATCAATCAAGGTACTTAGCTTAATAATTGAGCTTATGAGGCTCGAAAGCAATTTGTACTTTGTGTCAAATTATCGTATTGTGACGATATCTTCAAGCTTCTATACTTTCAATTATATCAGAAATGTTCAGCAAAAATATATAATAATAATAATAATAAAGCCTGTTTATTTCCAATCTACAATTATTTACATGCTATTTTTTTTTTATTTATTGCAATTATATAATGTAAACCAGTGCTAAGTTTTTTTAATTATAAATCTATGTACGAGTATATTTTTTTTTTTTTTGACGTGACAACGTCTATTAAATTGGTACGGCGTGGAGTCATTCTCGCACACACCGTAACGGCCGAATCTGACGCCACACGGAGTCCACGCCTACTTTACCCCCACCCCTAGAGCACCCGATGTGTAAACATGTAATAGACGTTGTCACGTTCAAATATCGGCAGTAGACGGAGTTCTACAGACAACAAATTTTTTTTTTTTTTCCTCTTTTCCTTTTACTCGCTGTCATTGCTTTCTTCAGTAACATTGATCGGAACCCCTTCTCGGGTAAAGGCCTCCTCCAGCTTCTTCCACTTCTCTCTATCCATGGCCTTCTCTCTCCATTCACTTCCTGCTATCCCTTTTATATCATCTATCCACCTTTTTCGCGGGCGTCCTCTTTTCCTTTTCCCTGTTGGTCCCTTCCATGTAGTTGCCTTTAGGGTCCATCTCTTGTCTGTATATCTTGCTATATGTCCCGCCCACTGCCACTTCTGTTTTAGGACATATTGTAATACGTCTATGACCTTCGTTTTTTGTCTTATTTGTAGGCTTTTTACTTTTTGTATTCTTCTTAATTTAAGTACGCTTCTTTCCATTGCCTTCTGGCACACTACTAATTTAGTTTTTATTTTGGTGTTGTATGCCCACGTTTGACATCCATATGTAAGAGTAGGTAGGATACAAGTGTCCAAGACGGTTTTCTTTAGGTGAAGAGGAAATTTCCCTTTTAAGATTTCCTTCAGGGATCAAAATTTTTTCCAGCTCATGTTGATACGCCGCTCTACTTCTACTTCTTCACTTTTGTCTTCGAATGACAATTGCCTTCCCAAATATACATAATTGTTCACATACTCTAGCGGCTTCCCGTTTAGGTTTATAGCTTTTCTTTGACTGTTTGTCATTATTTTGGTTTTATTCTCATTCATTTTGAGGCCCACTTTTTCACTTTCTTCATTTAAAGCGCATATCATTTTTTCTAAGCCTTTGCTCGTTTCAGCAAATAAGACAATATCGTCCGCGAATCTGAGGTGTGTAAGTCGATCTTGATTAACTCTAATCCCTTCTGACTGCCAGTTGAGATTATCAAAAATGTTTTGTAGCACCATTATAAATAGCTTGGGTGAAAGGGGGTCTCCTTGTCTCACTCCCCTGAGAATCGGTATATCAGGACCTCGTGTCTCTAGTTTGACTTGGCTTACGCTACCTTCGCAGATGTTTTTGAGTACTCTTGTATAGCTTTCGTTTATGTGGCATTTATTCAGCGCTTCCCAAATAGCATCATGAGAGATCGTGTCAAACGCTTTGGCGTAATCGATGAAGGCAATGTATAGTGGCCTGTTGTACTCCATGTATTTCTCCATTACCTGTTGCAATACTTGTATGTGATCCGTTGTAGAGAATCCGGAACGAAACCCTGCTTGTTCAACTGGCTGATAGTTGTCAATCATCTGGCTTAGCTGGCTTTGCAGAATTGAAGTGAACAATTTGTAAACACTAGAAAGAAGACTAATCGGGCGGTAGTTAGAGATGTCTTGAGGGTGTCCTTTCTTGTAAAGCAGGATAATATCAGATTTTTTCCATTGCTCCGGTACCTGACCTGTGTTCAGAACCTTGTTGAACAAATACGTAAGTGGGTAAGATACCAGGATAGCACCAGCTTTTAATGCTTCATTTTGTATGCCATCTGGACCAGGGCTTTTGTCTGTTTTTAATTTTCTGATGTGATTGAAAACTTCATTCTCATGTATTATTGGCAAATCATTTGTCTTCTGAGGACTTGTTTTTATTATATCATTTGTACTGGCACAAGAGATTTGTTTGGCATATAATTCCTTATAAAAATCTGTAGCGCAGTTCATAATATCTCTCCTGGTTTTTGTTTCTTCTGATTTTGATTTTAAGTTTTGAATCCAATTTTTGTGTGTGATCAATTTCTTATAGGCTTTTTTCGTGCTTCTAAGTAAGTATTTAGATTATTCTCAATTATTCTATATCTGTAGTTTTTGTAGTCTTTATCTATTGCCTTATTAGTAGTTTTAAATAATGTGCTCAGCTCCTCCTTCATTTCTTTAGATTTCTGTTTGGTTTTCAGAAGTTCAATTCGTCTTGTGAGGAGAGATCTAGTAGACTCACTAAGTATTTTGTTAGTAGTTTTCAGTTCGTTTTTGTTTGATCTGCAAACAGCGCTGGTGTTCATGATGTTTGCTAGTTTGTTGTAAAAGATTTGAATATCTTCTTCCTGCCTGGTTTCTAGTTGGTTGATATTGATCTCAAGGTTTTTCAGGTATTCTGATATATCCTCAACGGTCCTTAGTGTTTTAGGTTGTGGTTTGAATGATGATCTACTCTTTTTTCCCTGATTGAGTATGTACGTAGCTCGAACTAATCGATGGTCAGATCTGAAGTACTACATCCAAAGCCATGTAGTACTTCTACATTTTTAATCCTCGATTGTTGGTTTGACAGTACAAAATCAATTTCGTTTTTTATATTACCACAGGGGGAGAGCCAGGTCCATTTTCGATTTTCTCGAGCTTTAAAAAAGGTGTTCATATTCCAATGCCAGTTTATATTCCAATGCGTGTTGAATTAGTTTCTCTCCTCTTCTATTTCTGTTTCCGTATCCAAATTTTCCCAGGACAAAGCTTTCACTGTCTTCTGTTTTGTTTTGGCCAACTTTTGCATTGAAATCCCCGATAACTAATACGTTGTCTCCTGCCTGGCTTTGAGCTACCTGCAGAATATCATAAAATGAGGTGATTTCTTCCTCTGTAGCTTTTTCAATAGGCGCGTACACTTGTATTATTGCAAGCAGTTGGGTGTTGTATTTCATTTTCAGTAGAGCAACCCGATCTGAGAACGCTGTAAAACTGACAATGTTATGTTTGTGTTCTTTTTTTATTAAAAATCCCACGCCATATAGGCCGGGTGTTTCACCTTTGTAACAGAATATATATTCTTCATGTTCTTCGATTGCATATCCCATTCTTCTAACTTCTGACAAGCCAAGTATGTCAATTTTTATTTTTTGTAGCATATATGTTAGTTCTATAAATCTTTTTGTTGTTGCTAGTGATCTTACGTTGAATGTTCCAATCTTGATAGTTTGTTGTGGATGTTTTATTATTTTAGTTGATTTTTCTGACCTTGCTGGAGGGTTGTGGTCGTTTTCTCCCACGGGGACCAGCCGGCTTGGGAGAGCAAAAATATATAAAACAATATAAAGGCCAGAACAGAACGAAATTTATAAATTATTTGTGCTCTTAGGTAATCAATTGTTAACAAATCTTAAAAAGATCCAAAAAATATATATTGCCTTCGGCGAGATGCGAACTCACAACTTCATACTCGACATGTCATACAATATTTACATGAGCCAACTCCTTATTTGTAGTACAGACGAAATAGGACCCCACTTAACTTCCGTTCGCCTTGCCCGATGATTTTTCGTAACGCTTTCGCCAGCTTACTCCCCAAGTCAAGCGTGCCTAAAGAAGTTTGACTTCAAAAACTCGTAGACCTTGTAGTACCAAGCTCGCGCCACGGGCGCCTCTGTGCTTATATCCCCCACTTAACTTCCGTTCGCCTTGCCCGATCATTTTTCGTAACGCTTTCGCCAGCTTACTCCCCAAGTCAAGCGTGTGTAAAGAAGTTTCACATCAAAAGTAGAGACGGATATTATGATTCGAGTAGCTCAAGAAGTGCAAACCATTTGCATTACTACTGACCTATGGACGTCAAGAGTGACTGAAAGTTACATTGCCGTCACGGGTCATTACCTAACTCAAGAATTAGAATTCAAAACCGTTTTGTTAGGTTGCTGCCATTTTTCTGGGAGCCACACAGCGTCCAACATTGCATCCGAGTTAGAAAGAATTCTCTTGAAATGGAATTTGAAAGAAAAGGTAAATTTTGCTGTTAGTGACAATGCCGCTAATATGTTAAAAGCAATAAGAGAACACCTCGAAATAAAACATTTTGGTTGTTTTGCGCATACGCTAAATTTATTAGTGGATGATGCACTTAAATTGCTAGAAGATTATTAAATAAAAAAATTGTAGCGCATTACAAAAGAAGTACATTATCTTCGGAGAGACTTGCAAAATATCAAATACAACAAAATCAACAACCGAAGCGTCTTATACAACAAGTCGAAACACGATGGAATTCCGTGTTTTACATGGTCGAAAGAATCGTCGAGTTGCAAGAAGCAGTGCGGTCAACATTGGCACTTGTTGACAAAGACTTACCCCATCTTTCGAGTGAAGAGTGGACAATTTGTGCTCAGCTTTGCCAAGTTTTACGCCCATTTGAGGAAATGACAAGAGCAATGAGTGGACAACAATATTTAACAGGCAGTTCAGTTATTGTAATGGTAAGCCGCACTAAAAGAATCATGTAAAATAATGATCGAGAAAGGTGAATTTACGGAGCAGGTACAAGAGGTAGCTTTACTGCTGATGTCGGGCCTAAAAGATAGATTTCGTGGAGTAGAACAGAGTGGTTCACTGGCCCTGAACACCTTCCTAGACCCTCGTTTTAAAATGCAAGCATTTTCTGATGCAAATGAAGCTACCAAAACGAAGGAAAAGGTGAGAAGACTAGTAGCTTTAATTATCACTGAAAACGACCGTACTACGTTAACGTCAACTGAAGAACCAAAAAAAGATGGTTGCAGCGCTTGGGATATATTCGATAACTTAATACAGCAAAATACATCCAGCAGTATAACACCTTTAGCTAAAGCTATTAAAGAAGTCGACATGTATTTGGCTGACGACATTCTGGCTAGGAAAAATGAAAAGGGAGAATGGAACAGCCTAATTCTATGGTGGAAGAACCATCGGCACGTGTATCCCAATTTGTTGAAATTATACATAAAAAATTGCAACATAGTCGCAACATCTGTTCCATGTGAACGTATGTTCTCCAAATCTGGACTGATATTAAATCATAGAAGGACCAGATTATCCACAAGTAAAGTAGAACAATTAATGTTTTTGAACGTTAACCTAAATCAAGATCGATTTGAGAACTACTTGTAAATAACAATTATAAAAATTCAATTCCGCCTTGTAAATATGTTCATACCTACTGTGTAAATATCATCTTGTAAATATGTAAATATGTACAACTGTGTATAGTTGATTATGTACATAAAATGAACTTTTAAATACGCCAGGCATGTTAAAATGAAATATGTATGTAGGTATAAGTTCATATAATTTTAAATTAAGTAAATATCAAATTTAATTATTAAGCCTGCCTGCCAGTCCTAAGCCTGGAAAAAGTATGAAGGGAAGTTCATTTCCACCACTCACAAACTGAACCGTCGCGTCGTCGCATCAATTAGCAAGACAGGAACGTTGTATAAACAGTTTAATCTGAAAGTCGTTTAATAAACATATCAAAATGAACCACGATAACAAAACTACATTTTTGAAGTGAAACTTCTTTAGGCACGCTTGACTTGGGGAGTAAGCTGGCGAAAGCGTTACGAAAAATGATCGGGCAAGGCGAACGGAAGTTAAGTGGAGGATATAAGCACAGAGGCGCCCGTGGCGCGAGCTTGGTACTACAAGGTCTACAACGAGTTTTTTTTTTTCAATAAAAATAGAAGATCTATGCAATTTTTTTTTTTTAATTTTGAGACACGGATACACTTATTTATTTATACACACTTAACACTATACATTAAATTTTATGTTGACTGACAACCATTAAGGGGGTCAGTTAACATAAAATTTGGTACAGCCTACTTCACAGTCCCTCCTGTATCCCCCCCTCCCTTACTCCCCCCCCTCACCCCTTAATATCCCCACGAAACTACCCTAAATTGATTACCTCTCCCCCCTGTGGATTATCTCGGGAAGCATAGGTCGTGGACTACCCGAGTTTGGGGTCCCCTGATTCAGGAGGAAGAGCCCGACCTTTTGGCCCCGAGGGAATCCACTCCCCCCGCATCCCCACGAAACCTATCCCCCCTCCCGACCCCCTTTAGTTACCTCACCCTCCCGTGGATTATCTCGGGAACCAGAGGTCGTGGACTACCCGAGTTTGGGGTCCCCTGAATCAGGAGGAAGAGCCCGACCTTTTGGCCCCGAGGGAATCCACTTCCTCCCCCTTTTTTTTCAATAAAAATAGAAGATCTATACAAAAATATTAATTTACCAATGAAACCATGAAATAAATTTAAATATTTATAGAAAATTAATATATGTACATGTGTATACATGTATATATTGTACACACATGTACAGTATGTTAAGAAAACCCTGTCCGACCCATAAGGATAATAAAGGTTAGATAAACACATGACCAAATATAATATAAAATTTTACGTAATTATCATAGTACCAATACAAATGAATTTTGAAATAATCTTTTTTTCCCGCGAATTAATTCCAACTTCCCCGAAATTTGGTAATTTTTAAAAAGTGACAACACCGGTATTATTATGAGCGAATAGCGATGCCACCACGTGCTGCGTGCCCTGCCGCCCGCCGCCTCCGCCGCCTCCGCCGCCTCCGCCACCGCGCGCGTAAGTGAGCATAATAATAATAATAATAATAAAGCCCTTTATTCCCAAAAAAATAACATATTACAATTTTATTACATTCTATATATTAGAAAATAGCGTGCAACAAATCAGCTCTATACCAAATTTTACAAAAGAAAATTGCTTATTAGATACAGTTACTCATTTATAAATTCATAATTTTGGATTGATTGTGTGAAATTGTTATTTATTTACCTATACATTATCTTGAATTAGCATAATGACAATTAATTTAAATTTGACAACAATTTATAATATTGAGTATTATAATAAAATATTAAATATAATTATGTTAGTTTAAAAGAAATGGAATAAAATAAAATTTGTAGTTATGTACCTATTAACAATTGATTCAATAAATTAGTATAGGCACAGAAATGAAATTGATATTATAAAAAGGTATAAATAAAACATATAATCTATTTTTATTTTAATTTTGGGTTGCCCAATTTTGAGCAAAGGCCTCCTCCATGCATTTCCATAGTTTCCTATCTTTAGCGATCCTAGTCCAAAAGGGTCCCGCGACTCGCACGATGTCGTCGCTCCAGCGGCGGCGCGGACGACCGCGGCGACGCAGCTCGTCGCGCGGCCACCAGTGCAGCGCACGTTCGCTCCAGCGTCCGTCCTCCAAGCGTGCCGCGTGACCTGCCCAACGCCATTTTAACCTACAGGCCAAGTCTGCCACGTCTATCAGTTTGGTTTTCATTCTGATTTGGGAGTTTCGGATTCTGTCTGTCAGTTTCAGTCCTAACATACTTCGTTCGACGGCCCGCTGGAAGACCTGGAGTTTGGAGAGAATTTCTTTTGTTAGTGCCCAGCTCTGGCATCCGTAGAGTAGTGTGGGAGCCACAACAGTTTCAAACGCTTTTTTCTTAATGTTGCTTGGAAGTTTGGATTTGAAAATGTGCTTCAATGACCAATATCTTTTCCACGCCAGTTTTATTCTACGCTCTACTTCGCCTGCAGTTTGCTCCTTGAACGTGATTCTCTGTCCTAAATATATATAATCTTCCACATACTCTATTTCTTTTAATGATATTTTGACTGGTATGTTTTCTCCGTTTTTCATAATGCGAGTTTTCTCCAGATTCATAGACAGTCCACACTTTGTACTTTCTCTATGCAAAGATTGCAGCATATATTCTAGGTGAGTGTGGTTGTCACAGATCAGTACAATGTCATCTGCAAAGCGCAAGTGGTTCAATGTTTCTCCGTTAATGTTGAGCCCTACAGAATCCCATTCTAAGTTACGGAAAATGGTCTCGAGGAGAGCAGCAAATAGGTTTGGTGATATTGGGTCGCCTTGTCTGACTCCACGTTGTACTTCGATAGATCTTCCTTTTCTTTCTAATTTGACTTTAGCTTTACCCCTTGTATAAATTTCCTTAAGTATGTTTATATACTTTTCTGGCACTCCTTGTTGATGCAAGGCTTTCCATAGGGCCAAATGTCCAATTGAGTCAAATGCTTTCGAGTAATCAACGAAAGCAATATAAAGCCTTTTCCCGTATTCTTCGTATTTTTCGATGATTTGTGTCAAAGTAAATATATGATCGATAGTAGAGAACCTTGGGCGGAAACCAGCTTGTTCTTTAGGTTGATTGAATTCTAGAGTCGGCATAATTCTTTTGAGCAATACTTGTGTGAATACTTTGTACATAGTCTGTAATAAACTTATAGGCCTGTAATTACCTATGTCCTCAGGGTTTCCTTTCTTGTACAGTAGTGTAATAATTGAGGTCTCCCATTCCACAGGTATTTTCTCACTTGCTAAGATGTTATTGAACAATTTCGTAATAAAAGGGGATAGTGGTTCAATTAGAATCTTCAGAACATCATTAGTAACCCCGTCTTCTCCCGGACTCTTTAAGGATTTAAGAGAGGAAATGGCATGTATAATTTCATTTTGCATAAATATTGGCACTTCTATGTTTGTGTCATCAGGTCTCATTATTGCTAAGGTATTATCAAAATCATCACTGCGTCGGTATAAATCTTCGTAGAACTCTGTAGCAGTCTCTACCAGCTCTTTTCTATCAAAAGTAGTCCGTCCGTCTTTGCATTTTAGTGACGGAATCCATTTTCGCACATCATTTAGACGCTGTTGTCCCCTCTTGACTTAACTATTTAATGTGAGCTCTTCTTCAATTATTTTTAATCTTTCTGTGTGTTTCTTTCTTTTTATTTTTCTCCTAATTGTTCTATATAACTTGGTGAGTTCCTGCTTTTCGGTTTTCGTTCTATTTTTCTTTCCTTTTAGAAAAGTTCTTTGTTCTATAAGTTTAGCAATATCTAGTGGCATATATGCTATGGGGTTTGGTTTTGCAGAGTTCTTATTTGATGCTAAGGTCGCACTCTTAATAGTTCTTATGATTGAAGAGTAAGACTCCTGAATGTCAATCGTATCAGTCATAGATGTAGACATCTCAATAAATTTGTTTTTCATTGTTTCTTTTTCCAATGGTGTCAGGGCAATGAATTTGAACCTTTGAAAGATTTTCTCGATTTTACTTGTGCCCCGATCGAATACTTTGCTCTTACCAGTCTATGATCGGTAGGGTATGTTGTGTTGATAATATTGACATCACTTACTCTGTTCCGGGCATTTGTTATGAAATAGTCAATTTCGTTGTAGGTTTTACCATCCGGAGAACACCAAGTTCATTTTTGTTTCTGTTTCTTTTTGAAATAAGTATTCATAATATGGAGCCGATGTTCTATGCAGAAGTCTATAAGTAATTTCCCTCTTCTGCTTCTTTTACTATTGTAGCCCCAACGGCCCATAACGTCTCTGTCCTCGTGTTTGGCGGCACCAACTTTGGCATTAAAATCTCCCATTATAATTGTATTTGGGCCCGTATTACACAGAGCTTTAGTTAATTCTACGTAGAATAATTGTATGTCTTCTTCTTTCGATTTTTCAGTTGGGGAATAAACTTGGATAATATTTATGTGAGTGTCATTTATATTTATGTCGAGTCGGGCTATTCTATCTGAAATTGGTTTTAAATCCATTACGTGCACTTTCATATAGTCCTTCAACAAAAAACCAACACCGCTGTAGCCACTCTTATTTCCTGAATACATATATATGAGATTTTTTTTTTTCTAGAATTTCAAAGTCTTTTTGTCTCGTTTCTGAGAGACCTAAAATATCCCAATTGATGTTCTTCAAAGCATGTAGCAGTTCGGTTTGTCTCGCTTCCGACGCTAGGGATCGGACGTTAAGTGTGCATATATTAAGATATGATGTGGTGTTAATTTCGCTTTCATTGTATTGCAAGGAGGGTTTTAGTCGATCACTCCCACGGAGACCAGCCGTACTGGGAGATCTTGTTATAATATTTTTAATTTCATGCTGTGTTTTAAGGACGGAGGGGGCCTGTGAATTTCATGCGTTATTAGTATAGTTTTTTTGCTTGAACTGTTATTTTATCACATTGTTTTAGGTATCCAGTAATTTGATTATTTCCTTTCAGTTTCTTTTTGTTGTTGTTACTGTAGGAAATTTGAGGAGGAGAATCTGAGGGTGCCCTTTTATTGTTCGGCTTCTCATTGCCGCGCTTAATTATGAGTTTGTCGTAATGTATGTAGGCTTCATTTCCTTTTTCTTTTTCAAGTTTTAATTGCTGTTTTAACTGTTCCCTGACTTTAAGTACCTTAGTTGGAAATTCGTGTTTGATGTACATATTCGACTCTGCCAGTTCTTTTTTATTTCTTAAAACTTTTATTTTCATTCCCAGTGTTGTAAACGCGACAACTACTGGTCTTGTGTTGTTGTTCCTTTTTCCTAGTCTCCTCACTGATTCCACCTCAAATTCCTGAATGCTAATGTTTAGTTTTTGTTGTATTATTTGTATAATTTTTTGTGCCAACTGAAAATATGACGTTTCACGTTCTTCTACTCCAAAAAATATAACATTTCTTTGTCTTATATTCTTCTCTATTTCATCGAGTCTTTTCTCTTGCTCTTGTATTTGTGAATTTAAACTATTTAAGTTGCTATCCAGTTTATTGAAAGTGAGCATAACGCACGTTTATTAAGTTACCTCTTTTTGCGAAATAATATTTATTTCTTTAGGGCAGGGCCCGATCTAGAGGGGGGGCAGGCGGGCATTTGCCCCGAGCGGCAAAATTGACTTATTCTTATCTAGACAATTACCCTTCTATCAAAGTAAACAGAATTGTTCTCTTGCAATAAACGTATCTCAAATTATTTAGTCTCTTTATACCGTTCGTTCACCGACCTTTCCACATAATCAGCTCCTCTACTCTACGATAAAACAATCGTAGAGTCAACACAGTCTGCTTACGTTTGATGGGAATTTCCCTCAGATTTTCGGGGGAATACCCTTTATCTACATTCGTACAACGTGACATTTTAGGGGAATCCCTATATATTAACTATAAGTAAAAGATTTAACTATTTGTCCATTACTGATTTTGAAGCCACCTAGTAAAAACGTTCTGCCAAAGAGGCAAATTTTCGTCATATTCATGAGTAATATAGTGGTTAATAAGTGATACAGAATTAAAATGTTTTATCCATTTATGTGAAATATATGCTAAGTCTACAAGTCGGTTCTATTCTTAAAAGTGACGTGATTTTTGCGGTACAGATTAATCATATAAATATTGAAGTGAAGAAGAATTTACTACGTAAGTACTTATCTATTATATTAAGTAAATTGTAGGAAAAAATACGTAATATTGAATACACCTTGCTAAAAAGTGTACTTACTTACTTTTTGTTCCTTGGTAAATAGATAACTATTAGTTTTAGTGCCGATTTCACCATCTCCGGTTAGCCTATTCGTCAATTAAATTTTCAGTTTTTTTGACAGTTCTTGTATGAGTTTGACAGTTCTTATAGGCTATTCGGGTCTTTAATAAGAGCTCTTAATTTAACATTGACTGCAAGATATGTTAAAAATGTTCTAAATGGTATGTAAATAATATGAAAATTAACATTGCTCCTCTTCCGGCTTGTTAAATTCCACTCGCCCACCATAATTATTATTTTTGTGAGAATGCGTAATTAAAGTAGCCTATGTCAGTGTCCTTTATATCTAGATACCAAAATTTATCCAAATTGATTCATTGGTTTAATCAAAAAAACGTAGCAGTCAGAGTCAGACAAACAGAATAACTCTCGAATTTTAAACATTAGCAATATTATTAGGTACGTCTATTTAAATTTATTACATATTTTTATTTTATTTACCATACAGAATGGCTGACGGTAGATCACGCTTGTCGGGACACCAATATAAAAAACGAAGGCTGGAAAAAGATGCAGAACGACAAAAGCAAGCGGGGGCATTAGAGTCCTTTTTGAAGAAAGGTGAGCTTAACAAACCATCGACACCCATACCAGAAACCAATGCTATAGCTGAGATTCCGCTTAAACCTCGAGAAGAACATACATCCGATTCCAATACAATTTGTGAACCTGGCGCTTCTACTTCTGGGTCAAGCGCTATGACAGGTGAAGCTGTTATTGTTGGTGAAGGTGCTATTGCAACTCCAAGTGTTTCTACACAATTAAAATCTATTTTAGATTTCGACCCAGCTACGTGGCCCAATAGATTAACAGATGCAGAAAGAATATATTTGGTAAATAGAGATCCTCCAGACCCACTGCATGAATTTGAATTTCCGCAAGATATCAATGGGCGGAGGTTTACTTCGAGATACTACAAGAGAAAGCTTAATAACGGTGAAGAAATTTTGAGAGATTGGCTTGTATATTCTGTGGCAAAAAATTCATTGTATTGCTTTTGCTGTAAAATCTTCAATACAACTACAACTTCCGGTCTATCTGAAGATGGCTACAAAAATTGGAAGCATGTAGGTGATATGCTTAAATAATAATAAATAAATAATAATAAAACTTTATTGTTCAGAAAATCATTACAATATTTAAATAGCACTAGCCTCCACACTAGGATTCCCTGTGTCGTGGAGACTAGTCTCCTTCGTCTAACAACATTATTAGATAGGTTCATACATAGCATCGGTCGGTATTAATTTGGTGTGTCAAAAACAGGTAGTTCTTCCAGACAAATCTCACAAAATAAAAAAATATAAAAAATATATATATACAACCTATCAACTTATTTAGTCTGTTTATTTAGTATTTTGTAATTTTGTGGTGTACCGTGTATTGTGATTGTGTGGATGTGTGATGTATGAGTGAGTTAAGGTGGGCTTAGATCAATCGAACGAAGTCCTCATATCACTCCCGCTGCCATCCATATTATACTCGTACCTGTGATATAGTCCACTAGAAAGGAACTCTCCCACACCGTTCGAATTGTGGAAATCTGTCAAAGTGGGGACAGAGAGCACTAGCTCGACTGGTCCAAATCAACCTATGTGTGTTTGTGTGATGAATGTGTGTGTGTGTTTTGCGTTTAAGTAAATCTCATGAAACATCACGAAACCATGTAGAAGCTGTAAAATTTGGGTAGAACTTTTACTTAGGCTCAAATCGTGTCGTACGATAGATGCCGATTCACAGAGAATAATTAAATCAGAAATAGAACACTGGAATGGAGTATTGCTACGAATTGTCTCAATCATCAAAATGTTGGCTAAAAATGGCTTGGCTTTTCAAGGTACTTCTGATAATCTGTATCAACATAACAATGGTAATTTTTTAAAACTAATAGAGTTGTTAGCCGAATTTGATCCCGTTATGCAGGAACATGTACGTAGAGTTTTGAAAAAAGACGAGAAACAAGCAACCTAAAGTAAAACAAGTCAAAACGAGTTCATTAAAACAATTTCAGACGGCATAAAAAAACATATTGTGGAAGCTATCAATACATCGAAATATTATTCTATTATTTTAGATTGTACTCCAGATGCAAGCAAAACAGAGCAAATGACCATGATAATTAGGTATATTTCTATTATTCGATCCCAAAACCATTCAAGAACGTCAGAGATTGTGATGAAATGAAAGCTTTTTAGGATTTATACCAATAGAGAAATCTACAGGTCTGGCACTAACAGAAATTATCCTGGAACAATTATCAGCACTTGGATTGTCTTTAGAAAACATAAGAGGGCAAAGGTACGATAATAGATCTAATATGAAAGGTATTCAAAGTGGTGTTCAAGCCAGGATTAGAAACATTAATCCACGGGCATTTTACGTTCCTTGCAGTAGTCATTCTTTAAACTTAGTGGTAAACGACATGGCAAAGTCCTCACTGGAAGCTACAATTTTTTTTAATACTGTGCAAAAAATATATGTTTTTTTTTCCTCTTCAACATTAAGGTGGTCGATTCTTTTGAATAATGTAAAAGGTCTTACTCTAAAACCACTTAGTGCCACGAGATGGGAAAGTCGAATCGAAGCAATAAAACCACTAAGACATCAAGTAGGACAAGTTTATGATGCATTGTTTAGTGTTTACCAAGACACAGATATGGATTCCTCCACACGAGATGAAGCTTCGAGTTTGTTGAACCAAATTAAACAGTTTAAATTCTTATGTTCCATTATAATTTGGTACGAAACTTTGAATCGCATAAACCCTGTTAGTAAATTAATGCAAAGTAAAGATTTTGACTTAGTTTCCGTCATTAAATTACTTAAAAATACAAAAGATTTCTTTGAAAACTCGCGTTCAGATGAGTATTTTACTCAAGTTCTTGAAGATGCCAAAGCCTTAGCTTCTGAAATTGATTGCGAGGTGTTAGACTTTGAAAATGTAGCTAGATCTCGTGCACCGATCCAAGAAAAAACAATTTACTTATGAGTGTATTGACGAACCAATCATTGAGCCTCGTCAAAAATATAAAATTGAAGTATTTTTTCACATTATGGACACAGCTATAAACTCCTTAGAATTAAGATTTTCTCAGATTTCTGAGCATAGTAAGCATTTTGCTTTTTTGTATAACATATATGCTTTAAGAGAACTCCCAAAAGATAAATTGTTAGAACATTGTAAGAACCTCGAGGCTATATTAACTCATGAGAACTCGAGCGATATAAATGCATTAGAACTTTATGAGGAACTGTCAGTCCTTAGTATGTTTTTAAATAGTAATTTATCTCCTCAAGATGTTTTGAAATTTGTAACAGATTTAAGATTTGGTCCAAATATCAGTATTGCGCTCAGGATTCTTTTAACTTTACCGATAACAGTTGCAAGTGGTGAAAGAAGCTTTTCTAAATTAAAAATAATAAAAAATTATTTGCGATCCACCATGACACAAAATAGATTGTCTGGATTGGCTATGATTTCAATAGAACATAAGGTTTGCGACAATATAAATTTATCAAATATTGTTAAAGATTTTGCAGAACAAAAAGTGCGAAGAAAATTATTCTAATTAAGATAGGATTTAATACTTATTCTCCGAAAAACTGTTTAATTTACACAATTTCATTATTTAAAAAATAACTGTTTTGTTATGTTGTAACATAATTGTTTTTTTATTACCTATTAAATTTTAAATCAAATCTTTTGTTGTGTCTTTTATAAACGTAGGTACCTACCATATGAACCTCAACTTAAATACATTATGAACCGATTAACTCGACAAACTAAATGCTTGGACCTAAGCTTTTTAACTTCTGAAACGATTTTAATAAACAATGTTTATTGTTCCCTTAGTTAAAGGACCATTATAGGTACATAAGCAAGATTATACCGAAACAGTAAGAAATAGCACAAGAAAAAAGAGGCCCATATGAAGTAATGAGTCGCAATAGGTGTATAATGATGATAAAGTGGAAAGGTACATAACTATGTCGGTAAAACATATCAATCCATTCAGAAGTTACTGTGAAATTCGTTTAAAGATATACATTGTATAGTTACTAACATAGAAACACTCATCAACTTTCGTACAGGTACTTCTTCAAAGTCCCAATAGACTGATGTGAACACGTGAATAATAATATTCACGTCAGTCTATTGGGATGGGCCTTCTGTATACTTAACATCCCCCAACAACACTAGCTCATGACTTATATGGTTTTGTGTATGTAAAGGGCGGCAAAAATTATCTTTGCCCGGAGCGGCTAAATAGCTAGATCGGGCCCTGCTTTAGGGGGATTTTTTTTTTTTAAGTTTAGCCCGGTTTTGAATGCATTAGCAGAATCAGTTATCGATATCTAACAACACCTTCACGGGTCGGACAGGGTTTTCTTAACATACTGTATATATATATATACATACAGATGGAGCGAAAGAAGTTTCACTTCAGTCGTGTGGTCATAAGCACACTCGTTTTTTGTCACAGTTTCTTGATCAGTTTGGCCGCATTACGGCTCATAATAAATGAACCGAACTAATCAGAGTCCTCAATATGGATACAACTGGTTCTTATAAGCCAGTTGAAAAGTGGAAAAAGGTACGGCTTTTTAAATTAAACATTACATTAAAGCTTACTAATGAGTGTTATTAATGATTGTTTTGCTATTTACATGTGAAGGTGTGGAGTGATCTGAAGAACAACACAAAAAGGAAGGCAGCTAAAATTCATCGTTCTGCCAGTGGAACAGGTGGTGCATGGCCCTGCATGTAGATTAATTTTAACAGACCTGGAGCAGAGGGTCCTCAACTTAACAGGAACCCAAGCTGCGACAGGTCTAATAAGCAAACCTGAAGTTGGTGTTGAGGTAACTATTAATATAATTTTACTTTAACGTTTGCAATGGTAATAATACATATTAGTAGCTTTGTGTATAATCAGCATTAAAGTGTGTGGACTAAATAATCCATTTGCCTTTGCAAGTTTATATTCTATACATTAAATATACATAATGCACAACACTCTTTCTTAAGACTTCACTATCACATTCTTCAAACAATATTTAATGCATGTTACAGACAACTTCAGCTGAATGTGATACAGCGCAACAGCAGCAGCAGGTGCCTCCACCTCCACCGCAGTACTTCACATCTCCCCGTGAGAATATCCATATTGAGAACAGTAAGTAGTCATAATATGTAACTATATTGAAATAAAATTTTGTTGAAAGTGTGTAGGTACTTTATGACAAATCCACATAAATTTTGTTTTATAATCTATACAAATATATAAAGCTGAAGAGTTTGTTTGTTTGAAAAAGCTAATCTCAAGAAGTACTGGTCTGATTTGAAAAATTCTTTTTGCGTTGGATAACGCATTAATCGAGGAAGGTTTTTGGCTATAAAATCAAGCTGCAACCCAGAGGAGCGGAGCATATAAAAATTGTGCTGTATATTATGATCTAGAAGTGAAATAATGTATCTATAGAAATCGACTCTTTTGCGGTTAAAATAAAATGTTCAAATAACTAACTCCATGCGAAAGAAGTCTGGCAGCTGCTAGTTATTAAATAAATAAAGGCCATGATAAGTTGTTAATGCTTTTAGTATTATAAAGTTTGTCTTGTACATAATTTAGTAACTGTTATTTTCAGCAACGGTTAATGAAAATCGGCCAGGCACAAGCCAGGAGCAAGTGGAGTTCTATGTTGAGGAGATAGAGGGAGTTGCTGTTTCCCCTACTCCCCACTACGCTCTTGTGAGTCCAAGACGCATCGAAGTCGGGGCTCGCCGTGTCATTCGCCCACGCCGCACCTCACCGCGCCACCGCCATACACGCCCTGTTGATGCAGCTTCCCTCTTTGCTGGCACCGAAGAAAGATGGCAGAATTTCGCTACAGAGTTTGCCAATGAGCATGTAAGGCTTAGAGAACGGGAGCTCGAACAACAGTCTCAGTGGGAAATTGTTAGTTATATTAGAAAATTTTATTAAAAAACCTTAAATAACTTGCTTAGTTTTTATTTACAAAATTAAACTACTGATTCTCATAAATAATGCTAGCCAGCCGGTCCCGTACTAGGCGTCCTAATGTGAGCAATGATTGGTCTGCTTGCAGTGGCACTTCATGTCTTTGGGATACAGGACCAACTGTAAAGAAACACGAAATAGTTAAGTATGAGTATTTTAAATATCATTGATACACTTTCAAAGGCAGAAAAATGCTTAGGCATTCCTTATGGATAAATTGTAATATCGTACATAACACTAAATAATATTAAAACAATTTCTTACATAAATGGATCGAGATGGTGTAAAAATAGATATGTCTTGTAGTTGGTCTTGGTCTTGTAGGAATCAAACCCTCCACCATGGCACAGAGGGTATGTTTAGTGTCATCCGTCCATTAGATCGTTAAATGGATTACCTAGCTTGTGAGAAAATTAGTAACTACTTACCATTTACTTCATCTTGTGGAAGTGGCACACCAAAATCCAAAGCAATGTTGTGTAAAACACAACATGCCATTATTATTTGGGTGCACTTTTCGGGTTTATAATGCAATACTCTATCCTTGCATACGCATCGTCATCTATTTTTAAGACGCCCAAATGTGTTCTCTATTAAGACCCTGGTTCTACTATGCACTTTATTATATGCCTCTGCTTCTGAACCAACTACTGGGTCTGTGTAAGGGGTCATTAACCATGGATGTTGTGGGTATCCTGAATCTCCTGCAAATAATGATTATTCATTATAAGTAATTTATTAAAAACAAATCCAAATGTTGAGAAAAAATAACAAACCTAAAAGCCATGCTGATTCACCAGTCTGATGCAGAGTTTGCATATAAGAATTTATGACACTATTATCCCAAATAAATGCATCATGGCTGGCACCTCCAAATTTAGCATTAATGCTAAGGATACGGCATTCATGATCGCAAACCTTGAAATAGTAGTTAAAACAAGTAGATATATTAGATATGAAGAATTATTTCTTTTAAGATTCTGTTACAGTATTTGTATCACCTACCATCTGAATGTTAAGGGAGTGGTAATGCTTTCTGCAGTAATAAATATGTTCTTCATCCTTTCTAGGTTTAAAAATCCTAAAATGTGAGCCATCCACACAACCCACAACTCCAGGAATACCATATTTGTTCAGAAATCTATAACATAAATGAAGGTATAAAATGTTTGAAAGCATACAAACAAATAAACACAACATAACAATTAATGTATTCAAATTTACCTTTGTTGTAATTGCTCCCTTGCTTCTCTTGTGTTAGGAAATTTTATATTTTTTTTTTATAATTTGAGGTTGAGTAAGGGCTGCGGTTACTTCACTTATGAACCTACTTATGGCTTCCTGCGAAAAATGGTTGGCTACTCCAACTACACGTTGGTAGTCACCATTCGCGTAAAACAACAGCGCACACAACACCTTAAAACAACAAGTAAAACAATTATTATATATTAGGTACCTAAGTTAAACAAACCATACCGGTATTTTTTCCTTCGCTCCCACTAGTACACCCAACCCAATCATACCTTTGTCTCAAGTGAGACTCTTTGCGAGCTTCGGAGGTCACTATAGGTGCGCAGGGTGCTGCATAAATATTTAAATGCAGCTTTCGTCAGCCGATACCGCTGGACAAAATGGGTATCGGAAATACGGCTGATAGAGAATAATTCTCTTTGACGAATGTTGTCACGCCTTTCTATGTTCGCTACTTCGTCCTGCGTTGTTTGCCACGCAAAATACCAACGGGCAGACATTTCTTTTTATAAAAGTTTTAACAACTCACTAAAAATTTATAGGTGACAACTTTAACTACAAAAGTTTTCGTTTTCGTTGAAGGATACTAAAAACGTATTGTCAAAGTAGTAACTCATACTGCCAAATTATCATTGCCTTTCGAAAACTTACAAAATAATCGAATAGTTTAATTCGATTTGAACTCATACTGCCATTTTTAGTAAGCAATAGTTTCCGCTAGAGGCGCTCGTGTGCAATGTATGGAAACAAGACGAGACGATCATAGTTTTAGAAAACTATCAAAACTCATACTAGCCCAAATGGCCGCATTACGGCTCATAATAAATGAACCGAACTAATCAGAGTCCTCAATATGGATACAACTGGTTCTTATAAGCCAGTTGAAAAGTGGAAATAGGTACGGCTTTTTAAATTAAACATTACATTAAAGCTTACTAATGAGTGTTATTAATGATTGTTTTGCTATTTACATGTGAAGGTGTGGAGTGATCTGAAGAACAACACAAAAAGGAAGGCAGCTAAAATTCATCGTTCTGCCAGTGGAACAGGTGGTGCATGGCCCTGCATGTAGATTAATTTTAACAGACCTGGAGCAGAGGGTCCTCAACTTAACAGGAACCCAAGCTGCGACAGGTCTAATAAGCAAACCTGAAGTTGGTGTTGAGGTAACTATTAATATAATTTTACTTTAACGTTTGCAATGGTAATAATACATATTAGTAGCTTTGTGTATAATCAGCATTAAAGTGTGTGGACTAAATAATCCATTTGCCTTTGCAAGTTTATATTCTATACATTAAATATACATAATGCACAACACTCTTTCTTAAGACTTCACTATCACATTCTTCAAACAATATTTAATGCATGTTACAGACAACTTCAGCTGAATGTGATACAGCGCAACAGCAGCAGCAGGTGCCTCCACCTCCACCGCAGTACTTCACATCTCCCCGTGAGAATATCCATATTGAGAACAGTAAGTAGTCATAATATGTAACTATATTGAAATAAAATTTTGTTGAAAGTGTGTAGGTACTTTATGACAAATCCACATAAATTTTGTTTTATAATCTATACAAATATATAAAGCTGAAGAGTTTGTTTGTTTGAAAAAGCTAATCTCAAGAAGTACTGGTCTGATTTGAAAAATTCTTTTTGCGTTGGATAACGCATTAATCGAGGAAGGTTTTTGGCTATAAAATCAAGCTGCAACCCAGAGGAGCGGAGCATATAAAAATTGTGCTGTATATTATGATCTAGAAGTGAAATAATGTATCTATAGAAATCGACTCTTTTGCGGTTAAAATAAAATGTTCAAATAACTAACTCCATGCGAAAGAAGTCTGGCAGCTGCTAGTTATTAAATAAATAAAGGCCATGATAAGTTGTTAATGCTTTTAGTATTATAAAGTTTGTCTTGTACATAATTTAGTAACTGTTATTTTCAGCAACGGTTAATGAAAATCGGCCAGGCACAAGCCAGGAGCAAGTGGAGTTCTATGTTGAGGAGATAGAGGGAGTTGCTGTTTCCCCTACTCCCCACTACGCTCTTGTGAGTCCAAGACGCATCGAAGTCGGGGCTCGCCGTGTCATTCGCCCACGCCGCACCTCACCGCGCCACCGCCATACACGCCCTGTTGATGCAGCTTCCCTCTTTGCTGGCACCGAAGAAAGATGGCAGAATTTCGCTACAGAGTTTGCCAATGAGCATGTAAGGCTTAGAGAACGGGAGCTCGAACAACAGTCTCAGTGGGAAATTGTTAGTTATATTAGAAAATTTTATTAAAAAACCTTAAATAACTTGCTTAGTTTTTATTTACAAAATTAAACTACTGATTCTCATAAATAATGCTAGCCAGCCGGTCCCGTACTAGGCGTCCTAATGTGAGCAATGATTGGTCTGCTTGCAGTGGCACTTCATGTCTTTGGGATACAGGACCAACTGTAAAGAAACACGAAATAGTTAAGTATGAGTATTTTAAATATCATTGATACACTTTCAAAGGCAGAAAAATGCTTAGGCATTCCTTATGGATAAATTGTAATATCGTACATAACACTAAATAATATTAAAACAATTTCTTACATAAATGGATCGAGATGGTGTAAAAATAGATATGTCTTGTAGTTGGTCTTGGTCTTGTAGGAATCAAACCCTCCACCATGGCACAGAGGGCATGTTTAGTGTCATCCGTCCATTAGATCGTTAAATGGATTACCTAGCTTGTGAGAAAATTAGTAACTACTTACCATTTACTTCATCTTGTGGAAGTGACACACCAAAATCCAAAGCAATGTTGTGTAAAACACAACATGCCATTATTATTTGGGTGCACTTTTCGGGTTTATAATGCAATACTCTATCCTTGCATACGCATCGCCATCTATTTTTAAGACGCCCAAATGTGTTCTCTATTAAGACCCTGGTTCTACTATGCACTTTATTATATGCCTCTGCTTCTGAACCAACTACTGGGTCTGTGTAAGGGGTCATTAACCATGGATGTTGTGGGTATCCTGAATCTCCTGCAAATAATGATTATTCATTATAAGTAATTTATTAAAAGCAAATCCAAATGTTGAGAATAAATAACAAACCTAAAAGCCATGCTGATTCACCAGTCTGATGCAGAGTTTGCATATAAGAATTTATGACACTATTATCCCAAATAAATGCATCATGGCTGGCACCTCCAAATTTAGCATTAATGCTAAGGATACGGCATTCATGATCGCAAACCTTGAAATAGTAGTTAAAACAGGTAGATATATTAGATATGAAGAATTATTTCTTTTAAGATTCTGTTACAGTATTTGTATCACCTACCATCTGAATGTTAAGGGAGTGGTAATGCTTTCTGCAGTAATAAATATGTTCTTCATCCTTTCTAGGTTTAAAAATCCTAAAATGTGAGCCATCCACACAACCCACAACTCCAGGAATACCATATTTGTTCAGAAATCTATAACATAAATGAAGGTATAAAATGTTTGAAAGCATACAAACAAATAAACACAACATAACAATTAATGTATTCAAATTTACCTTTGTTGTAATTGCTCCCTTGCTTCTCTTGTGTTAGGAAATTTTATATTTTTTTTTTATAATTTGAGGTTGAGTAAGGGCTGCGGTTACTTCACTTATGAACCTACTTATGGCTTCCTGCGAAAAATGGTTGGCTACTCCAACTACACGTTGGTAGTCACCATTCGCGTAAAACAACAGCGCACACAACACCTTAAAACAACAAGTAAAACAATTATTATATATTAGGTACCTAAGTTAAACAAACCATACCGGTATTTTTTCCTTCGCTCCCACTAGTACACCCAACCCAATCATACCTTTGTCTCAAGTGAGACTCTTTGCGAGCTTCGGAGGTCACTATAGGTGCGCAGGGTGCTGCATAAATATTTAAATGCAGCTTTCGTCAGCCGATACCGCTGGACAAAATGGGTATCGGAAATACGGCTGATAGAGAATAATTCTCTTTGACGAATGTTGTCACGCCTTTCTATGTTCGCTACTTCGTCCTGCGTTGTTTGCCACGCAAAATACCAACGGGCAGACATTTCTTTTTATAAAAGTTTTAACAACTCACTAAAAATTTATAGGTGACAACTTTAACTACAAAAGTTTTCGTTTTCGTTGAAGGATACTAAAAACGTATTGTCAAAGTAGTAACTCATACTGCCAAATTATCATTGCCTTTCGAAAACTTACAAAATAATCGAATAGTTTAATTCGATTTGAACTCATACTGCCATTTTTAGTAAGCAATAGTTTCCGCTAGAGGCGCTCGTGTGCAATGTATGGAAACAAGACGAGACGATCATAGTTTTAGAAAACTATCAAAACTCATACTAGGCCCACTGTATTCTTCGAAGACGTAAACTAGTCGAAAAAAAAACTGCTTTTTTTAACTAGTTTATGGTAAATGATAAACGGTCGCGTTTCGTTTATCAAAAAAGCGTCGACGACCCACCACATTACCACCTTCGTAAGGGGCACTTGACCTGGGTTAGAGGGGCCAGTCGAATAACGAGTTAACGACTGGTCGATGATCGGACGATAGCTCAGGAAGCTTCTATAGGGTCTAACCGTAGGTTGACGTTCTTTAGAAGCGCCACGTCAAGGACGTCCGGGGCTGGCAAAACCGGGTCAATCGAACATCTATATAATATTGGCGGAGAATCTCGACACCGCGATCTAATTTTAGAACTCAAATAAAAAGTGCCATCTATCGGTGCCCGTACTAATTATCAATAAAATGCGATTGCGACATTGATTTGACGGTGATGTTGCGCTTGGCCGTTAGATGGCTGCACAATGTCAAACTCTCATTGTAATTATTCTTCATAACTTTAAGTAAAAGATGCCTCACTACTGAAAAATTGTTCAATAACAGCTATCTCTTGATGATGATGATTTTGATCTTGGTTGGTATTTACAATTTGGAAGTTAGTAGGTAAGTTAATTGGTTATTTCTGTGTTTGTAAGTGAAAATGCAGTGACTTTTAAAGGGAATAGAACTATTTAAATAGTATTCATTAACAAAGTTTTGTTTCTAGTTATTAATTTAGGTATGTTTTTTATTAATGTAAATAGGTAATTAAAATATATATGATGAACAAATATTTTTGTGAAACAAAGAGATGGTAAAATTTTCCCAATCAAGATTAAATTTTATTATTTTGTTTTTTTTAATAATTATAAATTAGCACTTGACCGCAATCCCGCCTGATGGTAAGCAGTGATGCGATCGTTGATGGTAAAGCGCGCTAGTTTATTAAGAGCCTATTCACTCAAAAAAACTGAGCGAATAGGAAGGAAGACGGCAGTAGCGAGGTGATGCAATTTTAAACCCAACAACACGACCAACGATGCTGCGCCAAAGGGAGATTGATCCGAAGACCCTCCACGACCAAACTCCCAACACAACAACATTAGGCGCATCGTACCCGGCACATATCGCAACACAACTGCTCAAACCCGTCCTCCGAACGGCTTCACCAGACATCATGCCGGAACACGACAAATCTGATGGGTGGTAACTTCTGCCGACGGCGGATGTTATGGCTATTTAGTCATAAAGTTGGAAATCCGTTAAAGATAATGCCCCCTTTCCTTTTTAGGGTTCCGTAGCCAAATGGCAAAAAACGAAACCCTTATAGATTTGTCATGTCTGTCTGTTCGTCTGTCCGTCCGTATGTCACAGCCATTTTTCCCGAAACTAAGTGCTATAACTGTTGAAACTTGGTAGGTAGATGAATTCTGTGAACCGCATTAAGATTCTGATGGAAAAATAAAAAAATAATAATAAATATTGGGGGCTCCCCATACTTAGGCTGAAACTCAATTTTTTTTTCATCAATTACATACGTGTAGGGTATCTATGGATAGGTCTTCAAAAATGATATCGAGGTTTCTTAAATATTTTTTTTCTAAAACGAATAGTTTGCGTGACAGACGCTTCCAAAGTGGAAAAAAGTTGGTCCCCCCCTCCCCCTCTAACTTCTAAAATAAGAAAATGAAAAATGTAAAAAAAGCATATGATGTACATTTAAGTACTATAAAAACTACCAACGAAAATGGTTTTGAACGAGATCTAGTAAGTAGTTTATTTTAATACCTCATGGTACGAAACCCTTTGTGCGTGAGTCCGACACGCACTTGGCCGGTTTTTGTAGCCTTTTTGGTGTCCCGCTGCTGAGTAAAGGCCTCGCTATTTCCTTTTTGTTAATTAATTCTAATTGTAATAATAAAATTTTGTGCTGTAATTCAAAACTTTCGCGTTTTTAAGCTATTGCATAGCTTCTATCGCGGGCCTTGAGCGCGGGGACCGAATCCAGAAATTCCGTAACGAAGAAACCTCACGCTCCCCACTCCGACGGGCACGGAGGTGTGGCTTGAAGGCCGTACATCGTCTAACGTCGTTTCAGTTCGGCAGTCTTCGGCACGGTATGTTTGTGTGCGTGCGACTACATCTTTTGAAAACAATTTATAGATTTTCAAAAAGAGCATGCATATTGCAGGGCGCGAACTCAGTTCTACACACTTGCCATGTTACTGATAGTCGCGATGTGCTAAACTTGCGATTAATTTTCTCTCTGAAATAGGTCTTCTATAGAGATATGTCATAGACGTCATCAACGTTGTCATGGCTACCTTAAAAACTTTTCATATAATAAATTATTAATTATTAAGTACTTTTATTCAAATTAATTTAGTAGTGTTTTTATAAAATAGCTTTTTTTTTAACGGAAAAGCTAAGATGAATGTCACGCTAATTTTTCATTGGACTTTTAAATTATTTATAGTGTTGTTTACTAAATAAAAGCGCGTGATTTTATAGAATAAAAAGTGCTCACGCGGCCGTTTTTTCAACTGTGATTGGCGATATCCGCCATTATTGTGAAATATTTTTTTAAAGAATTTCTATAATTTGTTACACGTGTTATTGGCAAAATTGTGGTATCTATCCACAGGGACCAGATCAAGAGTTGAAGTTGAAGTTTTTATTAAATAAAATATTACAGAAAGATGTCGGTGAACAATGTTAATACGAGTACATTTAAGTGTACGAGTTGTAATATTGTTATCTCCGAAACGAAACAACGAAAGTTTAATAAAAATATGCTCGTCGGCTTTTTCTGAGGAAGACATTGATGAGGCAAAAAAGTTATTGTTTGTTTCTACGAAGACAAGACAAAAACATGTATCGAGGCGTAAGAACAAAAAGCAGAAAGACCTAAAATATACGATTACGGTGTTTAAAATCACGGATCCCGAACAATCCCAGTTTTTGTGGCATATGACCTTCACAAATTGCCACCAGTTTGCTTTGACTACGTAGAACGTACGTAAAGAAGTTGATGAAGGATTTATTAATTCTACGGTCAGATGTTAACGCAATCAGAAGTGATTATGTTACTAAAGATCAGCTCGAAAAAATAAAAAATTAAAATTTATAACAAATAATTCGACACCGACGCCGTTCATCATCAACAACCTTTTTATCGTCCCACTGCTGGGCACAGATCTCCTCTCATACAGAGAAGGATTGAGCGTAATCACCACGCTTGCTCAATGCGGGTTGGCGATTTCAGACTTATAAAGCTCAGGTTTCCTCAAGATGTTTTCCTTCGCCTTCAGTCATTGGTGTCCAAGTTATACTTAGAAAGTACATATAACTTTATAAAAGTTACATTGGTACTTGCCTGACCTGGAATCGAACCCGCGCACTCATACTTGAGAGGCTGGTGTTTTAACCACTAGGCCACCATGACAAAACAGTGGGGTATATTGAAAAAGAACCTCGGAGTCTTTGAGTATATTTCGTGGTGCTCCCTGTGCGCCGTTTCCGATTCAACGAAATACCAGTTGGTGGAGTCATAAGGATACTATAGCTGTCTTGCCTGCCCCTCAGTGCCCGGCCGGTCTTGCGATTGCACCGAAACACCACACAATGACAGAGATTATAAGTAATAGCATAGACAGACCTTACGGAGGAATTGCCCTATTGTAGAGGAAGTCCGCTTTCTCAAATGTATCAGTGTTGTTGTGTAATAGTGATCGTTTAGTTCTCACACGGATCGTTCTATCTTAGTTTTCTCATTTTACATGCTTACTGACTCGAGTGATAACTGTACTTGTAAAATTTGTGTATAAAGTGTTTTGAATATGAATGAACAAAGTGCATTTATTATTTATTTATTTAATAAAAGAAAAATTTGTTTTCTTATCGGTCACCACGCTCAAAAAGTGTAACTTGAATTAATATCAAAGAAAAAGAAATACTGCATAAATAAAATAAATAAATAATTATAATTGCATAAATTGATACAAAATGCTATGCAATAGCTTTACCGCGGCAGTCCCCGAGTGCCACACGTCTTTTTTTTTTTTTTTTGACGTGACAACGTCTTATAATTCGATGAAACCGGCTGCACGCACGAAAAAACATGACTCATGCGGCGTTACCTCGCTCTGAGGCGTTCCATTTAAGGCTTGAAGTGCAAGCGAGAGAGCGATTCCGCTCTCTCGCTTGCACAAAGAGGCACAATCGGCCTTCGCGTTCGGCAGCGTTCGACATCTGTAACAATAATACATTTACATTTTTTCGTCAACGCACATTCATACTTTTAATAACTACAGCTAAACATTGTAAAAAAATAAAAAACATGTGTACAAATAAATGTAACTTGACCAATTCAATTATGATTTCTATTTACCTCCTTCTCGATATCCATACAAAATAAGCTAGCAAAGAAATAAAATTAAAATTTTCTTTTGAAAAATGCAACCATTGCTTCATTATTTTCTTATGACGTTGTCACGTTTAACTATCGTCAGCGAACCAACTTTAAAGACAACCGATTATTTTTTTATTAATGTCTGTCGAAGTTTTCCTCGGTGGTAGGCCATAACATCGATTGCCGGCAGAAGTTACCACCCACCAGACAAAGCCTTGTCGCCAAGCGATTTGTCGTGTTCCGGCATGATGTCTGGTGAAGCCGTACGGAGGACGGATCTGAGCAGTTGCGCTGCGATGTGTGCCGGGTACGATGCGCCAAATTTTGTTGTGTCGGGAGTTTGGTCGTGGAGGGTCTCCAGATCAATCTCCCTTTGGCGCAGCATCGTTGGTCGTGTTGTTGGGTTTAATATTGCATCACCTCACTCAACTGCCGTCTTCCTTCCTATTCGCTCAGTTTTTCTGAGTGAATAGGCTCAAAATAAACTAGCGCGCTTTACCATCAACGATCGCATCACTGCTTACCATCAGGCAGGATTGCGGTCAACGCTAGTTTAAAATTATTAAAAAAAAAATAAAAATATACGTATTTAATACCTATCTGAATATTTTTATACATACATATTATGTATTCAGATCATAATTATCTTTTACACACATAGGTACATCAATGAAGGTGTTTTAGTTGAGGTGGCAAAACTTTCCAGCCGGGGGTAGTTTTCAAGCTATTTCGTAGTTTTTTAAGCTATTTATCGAGTGCTTTTTAAAGTGCACTCATATTATTTCACTTATTTAGATAAAGGCATATTATGTCTTCATTGGAGTCACAAATCCTTACTATTATTACAAATCGGAAAGTGAGTTTCTTTGTTTGTTTGTTCCGCTTTCACGCCGTAACTACTGAACCGATTGCTTTGAAATTTTGCAGACGTAAAGTTAGAAATCCGGATTAAATAATAGGGTACTTCTTATCGCGGAAAAAAAAATTCCCACTGGAAAATCTAAAAAGCGAATTCCACGCGGTTGTGAAGCTAGTGTAAAATAAAGCAAACAAGATGATGAAAATCAAACTTCATTTTATACAAATATACATAGATGAAATTTAACCTTCTCTTGTGCACTGAGTTGAACTCATCAATCACTTTCTGAATGTCTACATCTATTCGCCGTTTAATTGCCAAAAGAGCCAATGAGGACAGCCTCTCCTTTCCAATCGGTTCCTTGTGTAAGTTTTCAACCTTTTCTATGGAATCATTTACCTATGTAGTACTCTTACAAGTTACAACTTTGTTCAAAATATATAAGTAATTTTCGTTTACATTTTAGGGTGGCAAAGAACTGACATAGAATTTTTTGCCACCCCCTGATTACACCTATGCCTCGGGTTACGCATTGTAAACCGCTTGTGTAGTATAGAGAAAGAAGACTTCGCCCATTTTCCTGGCCCGGGGGTAAGAAACGTGTCTGAGGTCATGCTGAACGGATCTAGGGCGTTGTTCTCTACAGTCATGGAGAGGGGGTGGTTAGGGCCGGTGGTTAGACAGTGCAATGTTCGCTAGTTTAGGGTAGGTTCTGGTTCTAAATTGCTGATGGTAGTTAGATTCTTTTCTGACTGGTATGGTTTCCGAAAATTTTAATGGTTCGTCGTTTTGCGTGCCTAGTTTGTCCGGTTGTTCTATAGGTAGAACGGATAGTTTTACTATAGGACGCTTTATGTAGCCATTTTTGGTTTTTAGAGTCACTACTCTGACTAGTTCATCTTTTCCAGGATGAACTTCTATTACTCGACTCATTGGCCACTTTCCTGCTGGTAGATTCTCATCGTGTATCGTTACTAAATCACCCACGCGGATATGCGGCTGGTTTCTCATCCACTTTCTTCTGGTTGATAACGGTGTCAAGTACTCCGTTTTCCACCTCTTCGACAAATTGTCGAATAATTTTTGCACTAAGTGCCATCTTGTTCTGGCATCTTCTGGTGTTAAAATTATTGTTAAACCTGGTCGTCTTCTTATAAAATGAGCTCGTCGTGAATTCAGACAAGCTTCCAATTTAGATAATAATGTGGTGTATGCTTCAAATGTTAATTTTTGTTGTTCAATCACGTTTGAGGTGGTGCTTGAGACGGTGCACGGCTCTTTCCCAAAGTCCTCCCGCCTGAGGCCAAGAAGATGCATTAAAATGCCATTCGTACGCGGGGCACATTCGTACAGTAACTATAGCAGAAAGACTAAGCGACACACAAAGACGCTTTTGCTTGTGTGCAAAGACATACTTGGCCTCCATGTTGCCAGCGGAGTGTCGCGCCAGTCGCACCACGGTGTATGGGCTGACGAGAAGTAACGTGTTTTCGCACGCGGTAAGTAAATTTTTTAAATCTAATTCGTAAATGTAAGTAGAATTGTTATTTTTTTGACAATAGGGCGATGATTAATTAATGTTTACATTGATTATTTTGAGCGTTGATTGTTATATTTGTGAAAACTGAATTAGAATTTGTATAAAGTTGTATTTTAATTTTTTTCAAGGCATAGGGTGCATTCGGACAGCCAAACAAGGGGCACATTTGTACGCGTACGAATGCTTTAATACCAGTAGGCCTAGTATGAGTTTTCATTACGAAACTCGTTCGCCGATATCGAGCGCGTTTGACTCAGCGATTGGCCCGCTTCAAGGTCGTAAGAACTCTCAACCAATGAGAGCGCCAAACGCGCTCAATACGATCGAACGAGTTTCGTATTGAAAACTCATACTAGGCCTACAGAACATCAAAATTATTTTTTTAAGCAATAATACCTATATAATATGTAAAGAAAACCCTGTCCGACCCATAAGGATAATAAAGGCTAGGTAAACACATGACCAAATATAATATAAAATTTTACGTAATCTTCACAGTAACAATACTAATGAATTTTGAAATAATCTTTTTTTCCCGCGAATTAATTCCAACTTCCCCGAAAATTTATAATTTTTAAAAAAGGGACAATACCATTCTGACGGTATGATTATAAGCGATTTGACCACGTGACGCGTGGTCCCGTCCCGTCGCCCGCGTATGGATTGTCTACCGCACATGCATTAGGTTACCTCTTTTTGCGAAATAATATTTATTTTTTTAGGGGATTTTTTTTTTAAGTTTAGTCCGGCTTTGTGGGCATTAGTAGAATCAGTTATCGATACCTAACAATACCTTCACGGATCAGACAGGGTTTTCTTTACATATTGTATAGTACTTTTAAGATATACCTTATAAAATCTTATTACTAATCTTATTACTATTGTCTCTTAAGTATCATTCCAATACTGTATTTTATTTAAGGCGTATTTGTTTTTGTATTATTATTGTTGTCCTTTTCTATTTGCATTCTCTGTATTTGTGTTCATATAAGTACTTGCACGTCACCTTATACCATTTGTGTCTCATACCCTGAGGAACCCTGGCTCCTAAAACACAGGCTTTTGTCCTAGTTTAGGAGGCATCAGTTCGCCTTTTAAAGTGACTCCCTGTACAGACTTTTTTGATCCTGTGTACTTATGTGTGTTTTTAAAGTGTACAAATAAATTATTATTATTTATATTATAAAATGGAAAAAATATCTTTTTTCTTACTCCTCCGCTATTGTCTTCTGATTAATTTCGTTGCGGGACCCAAGACAGTTGAATCGTTTCTCCGGGACTCGTCGAGCTTCATTGCTCGGCGTTTTTCTGACGGTCTCCACTGTTGATTCTGGCTTTCAGGAGTTGCAGTGACTGGGAAAAGTGTGGCGGGTTTTGTTCCAAAAAAAAAACCTTATAAGATTGTCGTGCAGACAGCACAACAACATATTATTTTTCGTTATATGAAGTATTTTACTTCTAACAAAACAAAATATTTTTATTAAGTAAACATTATACTTAATTATATTGCAGAAACATGGTGCAAAAATAAAAGAAAATGGGTAAGCATACTCAAGAGGTGGATGAACAGTCCATGAAATTAGCAATCGATGACGTAATTCAAGTACGGTTGTCGTAGGTATAGGAAAGCCGCGTTGAAATATAACACAAAGTCATCGACGTTGGACAGCAGAGTCATGAAATTCAAAGATGCGTCTATGGACCCTCATAAGCGTTTCTCTTCTTCCAAGGAGAACTCAAGGAGAAGTTAAAGTGAAAAAAAAAACGCATGTAATTTTTTTTTTTTAAACCAAGAAAAATCCGACGTAACATTCCACCAGTGGGGGATTCAGAATCATGTACTGGATCATGTACTGATCCGTTTGTGCCGTCGATATCAGATACATCCTTTACAAATATTCGTTCCGTGCGGGAATGAAACCCGCGACACGCAGTGTAGCGGTCGCGGTCGATTGATAAGCCACTGCGCCAAACATTGAATTGCGCATTACAATATTGCAAATCTTGTTAAAAAAAAAAATCAAAATCAAAATCAAAGCATTTATTTCAAATAAACCAGTTACAGGCACTTTTGAATTGTCAGAAGGTCGGTCAGTCAGTAAGGTGAAGCTAGTCGCCCATTCCAAAGAGTGAACGGAACCTATGGAGAAGAACGGGCAAGAAACTCCATGGACACTCTTTTAAATTATCAAGCTATTGATACAAATATTTGATTACATCATTCATTTTGAAATCAATCGTGTGAGAACGATGCAGAAATATATTGTACGCTGAGAGCGTCCATTATGGAAAAAAAACAACAATTCAGAATTTAAAATACGCCGTAGCAGCTAAGAGATGACCAGTCCCCTCTGACGGCGTCCGTTCACGAACATGACGTATGGATCAGCATCATTCAGCTCAACCATATTGAAGGGAACCTAATGACCCAACACACACGCCACTACCAGCGAGACATTTGAGTGAGCATGACATACTCTCAACAGCCATAGCACTATCAAGTCAATAAACGACTAACGCAACAAATAGATGCTTTACAGCAAGTAGATCGTGCTCACACGTGTTCCACGCAATTATACAATACAATACTAGGAAATTGTTATGTTATGGTAAAAACTCTCAGTCAGTCTAAGTCTGGACCTAACTTTGGTTTATTAAAGTAATTAAATTACATAAATTGTTTTCATAGATAGAAATAGAAAATGTGTTTAATGAGCGCCATCAATTGCTGAGTAGTTTTACTTGTACAGATGTGATGTTTTTTATCGATTGTGTAAGGTATCCACAATATTTATTACGACAAATAATAAATAACATTTAAAATATAATACTGTTTCCAAATAATCATGTAACTAATGTTATTTAATTGCAAATAAATGAACAAGTATTACACGTTCATGTAGGTTTCTTTTAATCTGGGACTAAATAAAATGAAAAAAATTCAGACATTGAATACCGTATTGTGCAGTATTGACCACACTGGCCACCTACCGAGCAATAGCTGCATATATTTTTACTATTTGGTACTTACAATTGCCGCTCTAATTTTACTATATTATACTAGATGGCGTCACTCGACAGCCTCCGTGGCGTAGCGGTAGTGAATGCGGCCGCTGCACAAGGAGGCGCTGGTACGATCCCCGCGCAGTGCAAATATTTGTATGCATGAATATGAATATTTGCACTGGTCTGGTCGTGCCTCGGAAAGCACATTAAGACGTTGGTCCCGGTTGCCATACGAACATCTAGTGGCAGTCGTTACGGGTTGTTGGAGCCCTCAAAAGTCCTACAATTGGTCTAACTGCAATGCTTCGATATCGCCTTCGGGATGTGAAGGTCAGACGGCAGTCGCTTCATGGAAAATATCGAAGTTTAGCGAAAAATCGAAATGAGCAGATAGACTGGTAAAGCGGACTCTAGACTCCAAAGTCGAAAAGCTTCGAATAAGACTGGGATTAACGCTGAGATGAAGAAGAAGATACTAGATGGCGTCACTGAGACATGGGATCACAGTTTTTTAAAAATATTATATAACATGTCCTCTCTATTGTATCTTAAATCTCTTTGATTAAGATACTCCATAGACAGTATAGACGCGACTTAAAAAAGGGCTGCGTATGTAGAAGTCTTGAAAAATTCAGATCTAGGTCAGTACGTAGGTATTATAGATAACTGAAGCAATTATCCAGCAGGAGGATTTAACGTATGATTTTTGGAAAGATATAAACGTACACATTAAAATACATATGTATTAAAAATTATCGAAATCTATCACGGCATGATTTTGCAGTAGTCGGATATCTGTTATCTGCACTTTTGAAGAATAACAAGAGTTTGAATTTGTGCAGCTATCTATCGGCCAAGACCAACATCACCAATCAATCTTATAATCAAATTGTATTGTTAATTATTATAGAAACCAATAGATGGCACTTTTTATTTGAGTTATAAAATTAGATCGCGGTGTCGAGATTCTCCGTCGATATTATGTAACTTAGAAGCAAGATTTACATATTAAACAGGGTTAAATCCACAGTTTCGTGGTCCTCGGCTAAAACTTAACGGTGATAACAAAACCGAGTGGGGTGTTGATCAATACGCCCGCCGAACCCCTTCAGGGCCAGGCAGTCATTTGGGCGGGTCGCAGACCTCCGGCCTTGGGGATCTCCTAGTCGAAACTGGTGAACAGTCTTCCCTTTCAGCTGCACACCTAGCGTCTTAAGGGTGTGTCTACACCCTTCGCGCTAGACCAGTCAGGGCCCCGTTGCACATTGAGACTGGCAACGGAATACAAGCTTAGGGCTCACCCTTAGGCACTCACCTCCCTGTCTTTAGGGCTCACCCTTAGGCACTCACCTCCCTGTCTATACCCGACGGGGGTGTGTACGTGTACCCTACACGTACACACCCCCGGGCCAATCCACCCGGGAGGGATAGGTTCCCCCAAAGAGTATAATTATAGTAAGTATATAATTAAAGAGTGACAACTCTGCGTAAAATTTGCATGTATGGAAAGTGCTGCCCTCTTCCATTTGGCGGGTCAACAACTACTGGTGAATGATATAGGTACGTAGCTATACGTATGTAGCTATGTATTTACGCTAATTATGAAGTACACAGAAATAATATTACAAATTAGCCGAAAGTGTCACAAATTAACAGTTTGAGGTTGAAACTTTGCAACTAGGATTAAAGCCGAGATAATGAGTATTTATGGTCTGTCTCCTCAAAGGCACTGATTTTATTTGTTGAATATCTGTACATACAATGCAAGGTCATTACCAGTTCACATTGTGACGGCGTCCACGAAGACCAATGCCTCCTGGGTCAGGGTTACGGGTTGCTTAAAAAAGAAACCGTGGCCCTGGTCGTCACACAGGCAAGTGAAGAAACATGGGTGGGTTTTAGTCAGTAAAAGTCAAACACGCACTTCTGCTTCTTCTACAATTTTCAAAGTAGGTACTTTTAAGTTACTGATTAGCAAAACCCAATTGAGGAGAGACTTTTCGGAAGGACCGCATTTCTTTTGCAGAGTTCATACAGAAATAAGCCCTTTCACAAAGTCACAAGGGCCTATTTCTCAGTAGAGTTCACACAGAAATAAGTCCTTTTGAAAAGTCACCCCTCAATTGATTGTAAATATGAATTGGAACAATTTGGTATGGTAATAAATGTTGTGTTCACACAAATATTGAGCTAACCTAATTCTACTTACAATTCTTATTAACTGTTGGCTGTTGACACTAGGGCTGGGAAAGCCTTCTGGTGGTTCAGTTGATTCCACGGGCTAGGTCTTTGAGGACTCAGTTTCGCTGGGAACAGAGTCCCTGGGGCTGACGTGCGTTTGTACGCTTAGTCAGCTTGGAGGAGGTGGACTTAGGGGCCTTGAGGCACCCGCGATAGTTGGCCATGTGGCCGATCGTGCCGCAACACAGCTTAGCTTAGTGGCTCGCTGCAGAGCGCGCGGTCCTTTGGCCGTGGGCGCTCTGCTGCAGCGTTGCCAACTCTACGTCTTTTTACGTAGATCTACGTATTTTAGGTCTTTCCTGAAAACCTACGACTTTCAGTCCCAGAATCTACGTACTTTTAGTCAATTTGTAAATACTTTTACAAATTTGCAAAGTAACTAAAGTGATGGAAATCTTTTTTAGTCGCACTGTCTTTCTCACTGTTACGGGGGCGCTAGTGTCTTTGTACTTGATTGTATGGGCTCTAAACCTTTGCTTTTCCTTTAAAGGAAAGGAAGTTGTTGTCATTCAAAGAGTTTCCGGTCTCTTTTTTTCTATTATTATCATCCAGTGGTTTTAACCAAATACTGGTGTAACATTTAATTAATTATTTGAACATGTCTTCTCAGAAATTTAATATAGTTTATCACAAGAAAAACACCATGAAATTGACAGTGACAGTTGGCGGAAACATTACGGCGCCATCAGACGAGACAATTTTGCAATTACATATTACATTCTGTTCTGTCAGAGGCCGCGTGAAAACTATCCAAAACATAGATAGGTATTTATTTCTATTCAAAGAAGTATTTCATTTCAAAATTCAACTGATAGATCGGATTCGGTTCTATTTTTTTTGACAATCTATTTTAGATAACGAAGAGCACTTAATCTTGGCACAGATATTTTAATTAGGTAAATAAAAAGAGGATTAAGGATAAGGAGAGGATCGTCAGTGCCTGTATTGATTTCAGTCGATCAATGTAATGAAAAATGACATCAGAAACAGACTAACTTTTCTGTCCAAAAGTGACCTGAGAAGAAACATTGAGCCTACTCACGAACACATAGAATATTTTAACAAAACTATGTATAAATTGTCGTGGTGACCCAGTGGTTAAAACACCACCCTCTCAAGTATGAGTGTGCGGGTTCGTCTCGATGGTTGTCTCTCAGTTGTTTCCATCGCGACTTTGCTTTTTTAACTGAAACAAATAAACAAACACGAAAATGTATTCCATACAGGACGGTCTGTTTATGAAAAAAATATTGCATGTACTTACGCGAAGGTAAATAATACAATTAAGTTAGTTGCTTCAAAGTAGCCCGCGAAATTCAAATTTTCGCACGTTTTTTGCATTTTGCAACTCAGTAATGGATAGTACCATTCCCGTAGTAGACATGCCATTACCGCGAATAAAACTTTCAGTATCATACTATCCAATACTGAGCTGCAAATTGAAAAAAATTGCGAACATTTGAATTTCGCGAGCTACCTTGCAACCACCTTAAATAGCTTTTTATTTTTTTAGGTATTTAGCAACCGGCCAGTCATTTACAACGATGGGAGAGAATTTTAGAATTGGATTGAAAAGTGTATCAAGAATTTTTTATGAAATTTGTTATGCTTTATGGAATGTATTACAACCTCTTGTTAAGCCGCAACCAACAGAAAACGACTGGAAAGAAATCGCAATAGATTTTGATGAACTATGGCAATTCAAAAATTGTACAGGTGCTCTTGATGGGAAGCACGTATAGGGTAGCTTAACTCGCTTGTTTTCGGCCACCTGTTTCAGTTTCCTGCCATTATTTTGCTAGTTTTCGGCTACTAATCTGCTATTTGAAAAATGACCTCTATTTGCTAACTAGTAGGTTCTATAATGGATTAAAAGCAAAAAATATGTATGAATCAACGATTTTAATTAAAATCTTTAAAACATTAAACTTAAAAGAACATTATAAACAATAGTAGGAACATTGGTCAAAAAGAAAAAAATTAAATATGGCATAACAAAAATAATTGAGATCACGGAAAAATGTCTATATCGTGATCAATATCCTCTTCTTCAATAATAACTCTAATTTCGTTTATTGGAAATTTAGCCAAACCAGCAGTTGGACTGATAAAGCGGACCCCAGACTCCAAAGCTGAAATAGCTTCGGATTTTCGACTGGGATTGACGCTGAGATGGCATAGGCGGAAAGCTAAATATTAAAATTCTAATTTTCGGCCGTCAAATATTCAATAACTAAAACGTGTTATTACCACATAATTACCTCAAAACATGCGGCCGAAATCTGAATACACAAATGAGAAGTGGTTCTACTTTATGTAAAAAGTATTTCTTTTTGAAGAATATCTAATTTAACAATCAAAAGAATTAATTAAATATTAACGGTCTTCTTCTAGTTTTTGCCCAAATCATAACTAGTTTCCCTGCCATCAAATTTAAATGTAAATAGCATAATTTGTCTTCCGTTTTCATTACAATAACACTAATTTAACTTGTCTACCTTGCACAGAACAACAATTATATTTATAAAACCGACAAACAACTTTGTAACTTATCTTGCAAAAATAATGCGCGCCCTATTTTTTTCACTAATTTCGACACACTCGTGACTGTAAGACTTTCGGAGGGCCTCTGACGACACAGTTGGATCATTAAAATTCTACAAAATTCAAAAGTTGTAAGGTTTATACCAATATATTAAGTAGGCGAGGGTTTTTTAAATAAGTAGGGTAAAGTATCCTTATTATGTTAATATAACAGTGTACTGGCCGAAAACCAGAGGTGGCCGGCAAACCGGCTAAGTTACCCTATATAAAAAACTGGGTCTTCGTTTTTCAACTACAAAAAGAGATTTTCTGTAGTATTGATGTGTTTAGCTGATGCCAGAAGGAAAATCATAATGGTTGATATCGGATCTATGGGAAGATTTTCTGATGCAGGAATTTTTGATAACAGCATTTTCGGAAAGAGTCTAAAAGAGAAGAGATTGAATTTACCTGAGCCGGTACCACTGTATCAAGGTGGAGCAAAAATGCCGTTCGTATTTATAGGAGATGAAGCTTTTCCACTAATGTAAAATTTTATGAGACCATACCCAGGTGATGGACTAAATGCAGAAAGAAAAATATTTAATTGCCGATTGTCACGAGTACGTCGCATTGTTGAGGCAACTTTCGGTCTATTGACGAGAAAGTGGTACGTGTATCACAAAGATTTCGAATGCAAAATAGAAACAGTTAACAAGGTAATAAAAGCAACATGTGTGTTGCACAATTATTTAATTCAAAGACAACCTGATTATATTAACAATAATGAAAATATCATGGAGCAATCATTATAATCAGTTGGTAATATTACAGAAACACATAGTACACACACACATAGTAATGATGGTTATCAAGTTCGCGAAATGTATTGTGCATACTTCAATAATCAGGGGAAGGTTCCTTGGCAAGATACTCGGATTTTGGAAAGAATCTGTCGTCAGTGATGTGTGGTTCATTTTAGAACATTAATGTTAAGTCAATATTTTAGAATGAGGTACTTTAACAGATTTAGATAGATTGCCAGCCGCGGACATTATTTAGATATTCTTTTGCAAATACAAATAAAAATATACAAAGATATCAATATGTAATCGAGGGTATTATATAATAAACATACATAATTATATATTTACCATCCGATATGTTTATTTCAATGATTATTTGGTCCCACGCCGCATCTTTTGTTTCGTTGCATATGTAAAATTCTGAAGATGTGTCCCAAATGCATGGAAACTTTTTCACACTTTCGATAAGTTTTTCATCTATTTCATCCATTGTCTTCACTGCGTCGGTCACGTATGCACTGGTCGGTCTACGGAAGCAACCCGCGTCCGCGCCCGCACTCGTTTCTCCGCTACACTTCCCCGCTCCGATTCTCCGCTCCGCTGCCCCGTTCCGCTTCCCAGTTTTGTATAAATTTTTAAACTAGTTTGTAACTAACTGTTCACCGAAGAGGAGCGGAGATTTTGTGCAATCCTATTGGTTAATATTTCTCAGTTTCTCCACTCCGCAGCCTAGCTCCGCTCCGGTGGACAGGCAGCCTTACACCCTTAACGGCCTAGCCAGCCGGCCTAGTAGAGGAGCAGTAGTTTGGCCAGGCCGTCAAGGATGACAGTCTCCACGTTCTGACCCTGCCTTATCGCCTTTATGAGCCCCATGAGCAGCTCAATGGCGCAGGTCGTGAACTCTCTGGTGGTCTCGGGCTTCGTTTTCTTAATGGGAGCGCCGGTCGCGCCGCGGTTGGCTTGAGCCTTCTGTACCGATGCTTTACCGGCGCCGGACTCCTTTGCGCCTCGAGCCACAACCTGTTTGCCCTTGGGGGCAGGGTCGGCGGCCTTAGGCGCGTCTTCCTGGGTGGCAGAGGGCGTAGGCTTCTTGCCTTTGCCCTTGCCCCCGCGCCCCTTCTTCCTCCGCTTCGACGACGAGGCTTGGGTGCGGTCGGTAGGCCAGTTGGCTGCCGCCATTAATGATGCGGCTTGAGTGTCAACGTCGACCATTTGCGGCCTCTCAGTGGCCGCTTGTGGCCGGCGCGCGTGGTTAGAAATGGCGGCAGTCCCCGCTCGTCTGTTCTTCAGCTCGGCCTGAAACACGGGGCACTTCACGTTGCACGCGGGGTGCGAGCCACCGCAGTTGGCGCATGTGGCCGGCTCCTCCCGCGGGCGTGGGCAGTCACGTGCCACGTGTTCCCCGCCGCATCGTACGCAGGCGAGCGGTCGGTGGCACTGGTGTGAGCTGTGCCGAAATTTCTGGGACCGGTGGCACTGAGCGGGCCCACGTTTCCCGCGCCAAGCCTCTATCTTGACACCGCGTATGTTCATGAACACGGCGGTGTCGAAGACAGTCCGAACGTCCGGTGTCCTCTTCAGGATGGCGAAGAAGACACAGCCGGGTCTTCCTTGTGCGCCCTTTATGTGGCGCACGTACTCCGGCTCGTGTCCCATTGCCCGGAGTTCGTCGTCGATCTCCTGGGGGTTTGTGTCCGCTGGCAACCCCCTGATGGCAATCTTGAAGTTTTTCTCCGCTGGCAGTGAGTAGGCGAACTAGGACACGCCGCTCTCCTTTTCCAGGCTCGTGAGGTAGCGTTGGACCAGCCGGTACTCCTCCTCGGTGTCGGGGGTAAAGCGCACCCCCGTCTCGTAGGGGCGAGCATTCGGCGGCCGGCCCAGTCGCTCCCTGATTGCCCGGAAGTGAGCGGCCCAGTTTGGCAGCCTCTCCACCACTAGCGGTGGGTATCACGCCTTCTTCCTCTTGTCCGGCTTTGGTGAACCGGGAGTGGCAACTGGGGACGCAGCTGTGCCAGCAGACACGCTTGCATCTGGATCCTCCGGTGTAGGCGAGCGCGCTTGCTGCGTGCGCCCCTGGGTGGCGACCGGTCACGGCGCCTGGATGGGCACCGGTCGGAACGCGGCGGGGCGGACGGGCACCGCGTGCTGCCGGCTCGACGACGGTGTTGGCGCAACGCGCGCAGGCGCCGATGTCGTCGGTGGGCCGCGGCACAGCTGGCACAGCGCCAGATCCCCCTCCTCTCCTCTTCACTTATTCACCCCGCCCGGCCGGCGGCGAAGCGGACGTCGAACTGTCTATATCAGGCAACGACAGCGCCCGATCCATCGCCGGACGCGGCTCCTCTTCTTGCCCGGACCCCCGGCCCAGAGAGCCGCGGGTGCCGGGTTTCGGCATTTTTACTGGGCGTGGTCCTCGCCGCGAACCCAGCGGCGGCACTCCGCCGAGCAGCGCGGTGGCTCCCCCTGTGCCTGCACCAGTTACTTGTCAGCTGGTGCACCCACAGGTAAAAGTGAGTCTTGAAGCGTTCCGCACGGCGTCGGCAAGCTGGCGTTGGCTTCTTTGTTCACTGGAGCTCTGCAGGCAACTTGCTTCGTAGGACCGTAGGCCGAACCTGCGACTTTGATTGAACAAATCCAGTAGTAATCGCGACGCCCCCGCAACGGGGCGTGGCGGGAGACTCCTAGGGCTTTGGCCCCCTGGTCGCAGAGTCCAAAAACAATCGGTCCGCTACAGCGGACCCCTCACCATGTTCGGCAAACAATGGCCTGTGGGACTCTTGATGTGCGTGAGTTGCGCACGTCTGTGATTGATTGCAGTATGTCTCTCTGTAGGCGCGTCACAGAACCCACTCATGGTTTGATTGAACCAGTAGAAATCGCAACGCCCCCGCTGTGCCCCCCGGCCGCGGAAGCGGGTTGTTGACCCGCGAATACGGGTCCCTCACTGTGTTGGCAACAAGGGCCTGTCGATTTTATGTTACACGCGTGAGTTGCGCGTGTCTGTGTAAATGGTTGCTATGAGTTATTCTGTAGGCGCGTCACAGAACCCACTCACGGTCCTGCTTGCTTCACAGCACCTCGGCGGTCAGTCCCCGCCAGGTGAGACCTCCAGTTACCTGGAGGAAGCCCAGCGGAGGACGACCAGCGACAGAGGCGCCGACTCGACGCCCTACAGAATTTAGGATGTAAACCCCCGCCCGTCCGGTTTCCAGCTATGTACGGTTACGTTCCGGGCTAAGGGGTCGTGATGTGTGTGTGGGCGGTATTGAACTGTACAGTAACACCGCCCAGTGATTTCCCGTACCGCGGCCCGCGCTGTGCGTACGTGCGAGTATGTAGATGTCGGTGTTTGTGGTGGCTGTCTGGTCGCCGCGCAACTTGCCTATATTAACTTACCACACGCTGCGCGACGCGTGTGTGTAAAGGGTGAAGTATTATTGGGTCAGGTGAGCCGCGTGTAACCTGGGTGCGACTCACCTGTGAAGTCAATCCGGTGGTGGGGGTCACTCGTCCGCTACCAGGTCGCGGGGGAAGCAATGTCCTTGACATGCGTCAAGTTCGATGCGTCGGCACGCGCGAACATGCCCTTCGCGAGGCGCCGCACAAACTCGTCCAGGCTCTCAACCCTGAGGTCCCTCCGGATGATATCGTTCCTCAGCAACAATGGTCCGCAACGCAAGATTTCCTTGCGTGCGGAAGACGCTCCGTCTTCCGGTGTGTCTCGCTTGCGAGGGCGAACCATGCCGGAGCGGCGTACGTACAGCTTGTACACGCCCAGCTTGACGCGCACCGGGATGCAGGACGAGAGAACTGGATAGAGCAGGTAGCGGGCAACCCTGGCCCGTGCGGCGACCGAGCGGACGTGTAGCCCCATGGTGAGCCGGCGATCGATGGTCACCCCTAGGTACTTTACCCGGGGCGACCACTCGATGTCAGCTCCCAGGAGTTTCATGGGGGGTGGGAAGGGTGCGTGTCCGAAGACTATCGCCTGCGTTTTTCCACGTTCACCGACAACCGCCACTTCGACAGCCACTAGGCAAGGAGCTCGAGCACGCGCTGCATCTTGACGGCCGCGTACTTCGCATTGAGCGATAAAGTAATGTACGCGGCGTCATCAGCGTATAGCGCGAGCATCACTTACGAGGTAGTGGGGATGTCGTCGGTGTAACGTGAGTAGCACGCAGGCGACAGACAGCTGCCCTGTGGCAGACCGGCCAGCACCGAGCGGGGGGCGGACAGCGCCCCGTCGACCACCACCCGGAAAGTCCTGTTTTAGAGGAATGTAGAGACCACCTTTACAACGCGACGGGGCGCGCCTGAGGTGGAGAGTTTAAAAAGGAGTCCGTCGTACCATACGTGGTTGAAGGCCTTCTCCACGTCGAGGAGTATTGCGACCGCGCTCTCCTTTTTATTCATCGCGGCTGTGATGTGGTGCAGTACCCTCGACAGCTGGAGCATCGTACTGTGCTCCGCCCGAAACCCGAATTGCTCGGGCCGCGGCGCAATGTGCGGCTGGACATGTCGCAGCAGGAGCGCTTCGAACACCTTGGAGACTGTCGGCAGCAGGGTGATCGGCCGATAGCTCTCCGGCTTCAGTACGTTCTTTTCCGCCTTAGGCAGCATTATGACGCGCCCTTCCTTCCACGCATCAGGAAACGCCCCGGTGCGCAGTATCGCCGTAAACAGGCGCGCCAGCGCCGCCACCATACGGTAGGGCAGGTGGCGCAGCGCTGTGTTCGTGACACCGTCAGCACCGGGGGCCTTGCGCGGTTTAGTGCGTAGGATGGTGCGCCTGACTGCCGCAGGCGAGAAAAATATTGGGTCTTCTTCGGGAGCCATCGGCGCTGCGAAGTAGTCTCCCAGGTGTTCCTCGACTGCTGCGACATGGTCGGCGTCGCTTTCGGGTTTGAGCGGAACTGACGCTCCAGGTATTCGGCGAAGACCTCCGTCCAGTCCTCTGCTACGTACTTCATTGCCCCGTCGCTGTCCTGGGGTACTCGTGAGTTGGACCCACCACCAGCATCATGTCATAGGCCACGTTGCCTCTGGCCTTGTTGATTGTGCGATTGTAGAAATCGCCACGCCCCCTGACGGGGGCGTGGCGAGCGGTACCGGGGCTGTGCCCCCCGGCCGCGGAAGCGGGTTGTTGACCCGCGAATACGGGTCCCGGTCTGGATTGGCAAACAAGGGCCTGTCGAATTTATGTTACACGCGTGAGTTTCGCGTGTCTGTCTAAATGGTTGCTATGAGTAATTCTGTAGGCGCGTCACAGGACCCACTCACGGTCCTGCTTGCTTCACGGCGCCTCGGCGGTCAGTCCCCGCCAGGTGAGACCTCCAGTTACCTGGAGGAAGCCCAGCGGAGGACGACCAGCGACAGAGGCGCCGACTCGCGCCCTACAGAATTCGGATGTAAACCCCCGCCCGTCCGGTTTCCAGCTATGTACGGTTACGTTCCGGGCTAAGGGGTCGTGATGTGTGTGTGGGCGGTATTGAACTGTACAGTAACACCGCCCAGTGATTTCCCGTACCGCGGCCCGCGCTGCGCGTACGTGCGAGTATGTAGGTGTCGGTGTTTGTGGTGCTATTAACTTAGCACACGCTGCGCGACGCGTGAGTGTAAACGGTAGAGTATTATTGGGTCAGGTGAGCCGCGTGTAACCTGGGTGCAGCTCACCTGTGAAGTCCAGTCCGGTGAGGGGTCACTCGTCCGCTACCAGGTCGCGGGGGAAGGGTTTCGCGTCAGGGGGGCGCGCGTGCCAGGGCGCAATGTCCTTGACATGTGTCAAGTCCGATGCGTCGGCACGCGCGAACATGCCCTTCGCGAGGCGCCGCACAAACTCATCCAGGCTCTCAATCCTGAGGTCCCTCCGGATGATGTCGTTCCTCACAAAGCGAAGAGCAGCAACAATGGTCCGCAACGCAAGATTTTCTTGCGTGCGGAGCGTCTTCCGGTGTGTCTCGCTTGCGAGGGCGAACCATGCCGGAGCGGCGTACGTAAGATTGGGCGTATGTACGACTTGTACACGCCCAACTTGACTCGCACCGGGATGCAGGACGAGAGCACTGGATAGAGCAGGTAGCAGGCAACCCTGCCGCAGAGGGCGATGTCCGTCAGGGTCGTCCGCGGGTATCGCACGATATCCTACGAGGCGGCTTGCGTCCTGGCCGGATCCCCGCCCTGGGACCCAGAGGCTAAAGTACTCGCGTCATTGTACCGATGGCGCGAGGAAGAGCGGACACGGGGCTCCAGTCCGGTGCAGCGGCAGATCGAGCTGCGCCGAGAGGAGCTCCGTCAGGTCCTGGTGGCGGACTGGCGGCAGAGGCTTATGCGCCCTACCGCCGGCCTCGCTACCGTCGAGGCGATTCGGCCAGTACTCGACGACTGGCTCGGGAGGAGGCACGGCTCCCTGTCGTTCAGGGTGACGCAGGTACTGTCGGGGCATGGCTGCTTCGGCAAGTACCTGCGTCGCTTAGGCAGGGAGCCGGACGCTCGGTGCCACCACTGCGTCCAATGCGGGGAGGACACGGCGCAGCACACGCTCTCCGAGTGTGTAGCTTGGGAGGAGCAGCGCCGTGTCCTCACAAATGAAGTAGGAGGCGACCTGACACTGCCGGCAGTAGTGCGGAGGATGGTCGGCAGCTCAGAGTCGTGGGACGCGGTGGTGTCCAGCTGCGGAACGGGAGAGGGAGATATCAACTCCCTTCCCGGGCCGCAGAAGACGCACCGGGCGCCGAGGAAGGGCGAATAACGCCCTCTTCCGCCCCCCATGATTGGGTCAAAAAAAAAAAAAAAAAAAGGTAGCGGGCAACCCTGCCCCGTGCAGCGACCGAGCGGACGTGTGGCCCCATGGTGAGCCGGCGATCAATCGTCACCCCCAGGTACTTCACCCGGGGGGACCACTCGAGTCGAGTGGTCGGACGTCGAGTGACTCGACGTCGGCTCCCAGGACTTTCAGGGGGGGGGGGGGGGGGGGGGTTGATTGTGCCTTCATTACTTCCAGGTTATATAATATTGACGGAGAATCTCGACACCGCGATCTAATTTTGTAACTCAAATAAAAAGTGCCATCTATCGGTCTCAATAATAATTAACAAGACATTTTATTTTTTAATATCAAACTATTATTATTGTTCAACGTATGATTTTTTGGCAACATACAAATTAAATTTTAAAATAATATTAAAATTACCGATATTTATCGCAGGATGATTTTACAGCAGTTAGAATTACCTGTTGCAGGTAACAAAATTAAATTTTAATTTGTATGTTTCCAAAAAATCATACGTTAACCTTCCTGTAGGATAATTGTTTAACTCATCTTTTTTTTTTCTAAGACATAAACTAGTGCTATATGCGCAATCCTGCCTGATGATAAGCAGTAATGCAATCGTTGATGGTAAAGCGTTTTAAGAACATACTCACTCAAAAAAAAAAAATGAGGTATGGATGAGGTGAATAGGAAGGAAGACGGCAGCTGAGCGTGGTGATACACGACCAAACGATGCTGCGCCAGAGGGAGATTGAGCTGTAGGCCTAGTATGAGTTTTCATTACGAAATTCGTTCGACGATATCGAGCGCGTTTGACTCAGCGATTGGCCCGCTTCAAGGTCGTAAGAACTCTCAACCAATGAGAGCGCCAAACGCGCTCGATACCAACGATCGAGTTTCGTATTGAAAACTCATACTAGGCCTACTGGCCTACTGGCCTACCGGTTCGCATCGCAACACAACTCCTCAGACCCGTCCTCCGTACGTCTTCACCAGACATCATGCTGACGAATCGCTTGGCGGCAAGACTTTGTCTGGAGGGTGGTAACTTCTGCCGGCAGGCGATGCTATAATGGTACTGACCTAACTGTGAATTTTGACGTGACAACGTCTATTAAATTGGTACGGCGTGGAGTCATTCTCGAAAACACCGTAACGGTCTAATCTGACGCCACACGGAGTCCACGTCTACTTTACCCCCACCCCTAGAGCGCCCGATGTGTAAACATGTAATAGACGTTGTCACGTTCAAATATCGGCAGTAGATGGAGTTCTACAGACAACCAATTTTTTCAAGTCTTCTACATACGCAGCGATATTTTACATCACGCCTAAACTGTGTATGGAGTACCTTAACTAAAAAGATTTAAGATACAGTAGAGAAGACATATTAAGAAATATCTTGAAAAACTGTGATCCCGTGTCTCAGTGACGCCATCTAGCATAATATAGCAAAATTAGAACTGTAATTGTAAGTACCAAGTAGTGAATTGAGTTAAATTTTTGAAGTGAAACTTCTTTACGCACGCTTGACTTGGGGAGTAAGCTGGCGAAAGCGTTACGGAAATTGATCGGGCAAGGCGAACGGAAGTTAAGTGAAAGATACGAGTATAAGCACAGAGGCGCTCGTGGCGTGAGCTTGGTACTACAAGGTCTACAACGAGTTTTTTTTTTTCAATAAAAATAGAAGATCTATGCAAAAACATTTTTTTTTTTTAAATTTTGAGACACGGATACACTTATTTATTTATTTATTTACACTTAACACTGTACATTAATTTGTATGTTGACTGACAACCATTAAGGGGGTCAGTTAACATAAAATTTGGTACCGCCTACTTCACAGTCCCTCCTGTATCCCCCTCCCTTACTCCCCCCCCTCACCCTTAATATCCCCACGAAGCTACCCCCCCCCCCGACCCCCCTCATTCATTACCTCACCCCCCCGTGGATTATCTCGGGAACCAGAGGTCGTGGACTACCCGAGTTTGGGGTCCCCTGATTCAGGAGGAAGAGCCCGACCTTTTGGCCCCGAGGGAATCCACTACCCCCATCCCCACGAAACCTCCCCCCCCCAACCCCCTTTAGTTACCTCACCTCCCCGTGGATTATCTCGGGAACCAGAGGTCGTGGACTACCCGAGTTTGGGGTCCCCTGAATCAGGAGGAGGAGCCCGACCTTTTGGCCCCGAGGGAATCCACTCCCTCCTCCCCCTCTCCTCCTCCCCCCTCCCCCCGCAACCTCACGAAACCTATCCCCCCCCCCCGCCCCCTTTAGTTACCTCACCCCCGTGGATTATCTCGGGAACCAGAGGTCGTGGACTACCCGAGTTTAGGGTCCCCTGAATCAGGAGGCGAACGGAAGTTAAGTGGGGGATATAAGCACAGAGGCGCCCGTGGCGCGAGCTTGGTACTACAAGGTCTACAACGAGTTTTTTTTTTCAATAAAAATAGAAGATCTATGCAAAAATATTAATTTACCAATGAAACCATGAAATAAATTTAAAGATTTATAGAAAATTAATATAATGTATATGTGTATACATGTATATATTGGACACACATATATATATATATATATACATAGAGATGGAGAGAAAGAAGTTTCACTTCAGTCGTGTGGTCATAAGCACACTCGTTTTTTTTTTTTATTAAAATATATTTAATTATTGCTCGGTAGGTGGCCCGTATGGTTAGTCTTACCAGATTCGATTTTGAATCTGTGAAATTCTTTCAATTTATTGAGTCCCAGAATAACAGAAACCTACAAGAACGTATAGTACTTGTTCATTTATTGGTAACTAAATAAAATTAGTTACATGATTCTTTTCAAACAATATTATATTTTAAATGTTATTTGTGATAATAAATATTATTAGTAGGTACTACAATCCATAATAAACATGATATCTCAACAAGTAACAGTAAAACTATTCAGCAATAGATGGCGATAATTAAACACATTTTCTTTTTCTACCCCGAAGTCTCTGTTCTAGCCCCACTCATCTTCACGCTCTATATCAGTGACAGTGGAGAATCGCTAGACGGCGCTGATAATGTAAATACGAATCCGTTAACAGCTTGTGAATAAAAAATAATAAAAACAGCTGCAGTGTAAATATTACAGTGAAATATTGTACAATTAAAGCCACAAGTGTTAAATTACCTGTTACCTGCACTTTTGAACAATAATGTAGTTTGATATTGTGCAGCCATCTATCGCCTAAGAGCAAACTCACCAATCAATCTCGTAATCAAATTGTCTTATTAATTATTATTGAGACCGATAGATGGCAATTTTTATTTTAGTTACAAAATTAGATCGCGGTGTCGAGATTCTCCGTCAATATTATATAGCCTGGAAGTAATGAAGGTACAGTCACTCACACCTAGCGTCTTTAGGGTGTGTCTACACCCTTCGCGCTAGACCAGTTAGGGCCCCGTTGCACATTGAGACTGGCAACGGAATACAAGCTTAGGGCTCACCCTTAGGCACTCACCTACCTGTCTATACCCGACAGGGAGGGTACACACGTCGTTGTTACCTACATTCAGGCAAAATGAAAAAATAACAAATGGTACACACCACAGGACATCAAGCTACCACACACAATCTATCAGATTTCTTTATTAGAATTTTATATTTATCTCTAAAGCATTATGACTCAAGGTTGATTGGGAATTTTTGACAGTTTCGGGTAGCTTGACTTGCTGTCGCACCTATGTAAATATTAGACAAATAGATACCACCAGTACGTAAAGTCACATTTTTTAAATCTAAAATATTATATATCTCATTCCTTCTCAGTATAATCGCTCGAGAAAAGAAGCTTGTCCAGCTTTTTTAGCGATAGCCGGTTACTGGTTTTAATAATTGTACCTACAGGAGACAGCACATCAAGCTGCTACATTTATTGGATTTTCAACTTTATCGCTAAAGTATCATAGTAATGTTCATGGTAGAGTGGCAATATTTGTCAGTTTCAGATAGCTTGATCTGTTGCAGTCGACGGTATTTCCAGTTTTCGAAAACAATCATTCTAAGTGTATTGAAGTTGGAGGAATCAATAAAAATTGAACAAACGAGTTAGAATCAAACAAGTGAAATGTGAATCCGGCAGCCTACCGGCAACGGAAATTATTCGATACGATACCTCGTCAAAAGTACTTGATAAGTAAAAGTATCGAATACAAATGTATCGAGTACAAAAGTATCGGTATCGAAAAAAATCTACTCGATACCATAAAGTATCGATACTTTTTTCGTGTCCCTATACACACCCCGGGCCAACCCACCCGGGTGGGATAGGTTCCCTCTGCTGTAAAAAAAAATTCTACTACTTCGGTCCACCATGGACGAAGTAGTAAGATAAGATAAGATAATTTTTTTAAGATAAGATAATTTTTATTTGCATAAACATGTGTAGGTGATAATAATACATGGCTGTGATCATTACAGGTGGAATGGTTAGTTCGTTTCAACATGTTTGACCATGACTGGTGTACAAAAAATATTTAAAGCTAATAAGATTAATTTAAATACATTATCTCTTACAAATATGAATTTTAATTTACATTAATTAGTCGAACAATATAATAATGAATTTACAATAACAACATGATACATGATTAACATCTTTATAAAATATAATATATTAGCATTTGAGTATAAAGTTAGGAATAATTCTGTTAAGTCAAAGAGATTTGTCATTAAGAAAGTCATCAATATTATAATAAGCTTTTTCGATCAATATTTTTTTAAAGGTTTTTTTTAAATTGGTTTGTATTTAATTGCTTTACATGTTTTGGAATTTTATTATATATAGTTGGAGCCTTACATACGACACTTTTACGCATTAGCGCTGTTTTAGCAGAGGGAACACAGAGCCTGCTATTATCACGGCGATTACGTTCTACAATATCTGATAAGCGAGGAAAAAGATATAGGTTTTTATGGACAAATAAAGCTATTTCAAAGATATACAGTGACGGTAATGTAAGGAGCTTGTGCTTAACAAAAAGTGGTTTACAGCTGTCAGTACTATGGATACCGAACATAGCACGTATGCATCGCTTTTGCATCTTAAAAACCACATCCTTATTGGTTGAATTACCCCAAAAACAAATGCCGTACCTGAGGACAGACTCAACAAGGCCGTAATATGCCGTAAGTAATGCTGCAAGATTAATAGTGGGGGCAAGTTTATACAATGCATAAGATAGACTACTGACTTTTTTACATAATATGTCAATATGTTCTTTCCAATTAAGTCGACTATCTATAGTTAAGCCGAGAAAACGGGTAGCAGGAGTATCCTTTACAATGTAATCATCATGTATCAATTGTATGTTTAACGGATTTTGAAGTCTTTGTGAAAAATGCATTATATTTGTTTTCGTCAAATTAATTTTTAAATTATTATTATTTAACCATGAAATTATAGATGTCAAAGAGTTATTTATGTCACGATTATACTGATTAACGTCCTTACATGCAATAGTAACAGTGCTATCATCAGCAAACAATGTCATGGGTTGGTTCGTTACATATGGTAAGTCGTTCATGTAAATAATAAACAGAAGTGGCCCCAGGACACTACCTTGGGGAACACCATACTTTACAGCATGTTTCTTTGAGATGTATATTTCTTCTCTTTTAGTTTTAAGGTTTACTTTAGTAATTACTGTTACTTGTTGTCGATCTGTTAAGTATGATTCAATTAAATGTAAAACATTACCTCTAATACCATAGGCATTAAGTTTACTGATTAATATATTAGGGTCTACATAATCGAATGCCTGTGACATATCACAATATACAGCACAAACGGGAGTCGTTTTATCAACGTGGTACATAAGATTTTGAATAAATTCATAAATTGCCATATTTATTGTTTTATTTTGTCGAAAACCTTTTTGTTCAGTGCACAAGATATGATTTTTTTCAAGATACGAATTAATTTCACCATATAGATATTTTTCGAAAATTTTTGAGAATATTGATATTAACGAAATAGGTCTGTAATTCTTCATAAACTGTTTATTATCTTTTTTAAATAAAGGTTTTATGATAGATAATTTGAGATCATTTGGAAATATACCTGATGATATTGATAGATTAATTATGTGGCTTAGGTGATGACAGATAGCTTCATTTACTGTTTTTATAATTTTTGTGCAGAATTCATCGTGTCCTACACTGTTTGTATTTTTCAGGGTTTTTATTATTTGTTTTACCTGATTAGGTGAACATGGTGCAAGAAACATTGATTTTTCACGGTGATTAATTAATGAAGTTACATTCTTCCCAACATCCGGAATGGGAATAACTTTGTCGACAAAATAATTATTGAATGCATTTGCTATTTGTGTAGGATTATTAATTATTGTGTTATCATCAACTTGTATGCTATCAATAGAATCTTTTGGTAGGTTGAGTCTAGTTTTATTTATTATTCGCCATGCCGTTTTACTTTTATTACTTGAAGTTTTTATTTTATAATTATTTTGTGCACGTTTCGTCAATGATATGATTCTTTTAAATAATTTGCAATAGTTTGCATACTTCAATTTATTTTCTTTTGAAGGCTTTAGTCTAGCATTCCATAGCAAGTCCCTTTTCTTCCGGCTGCAAACTTGGATTCCGCGTGACATCCATTTTGGTGTCTGATAGACTTTTATTAAAAATTGAGTTTGTGGGAAACAAAGGTCATAAAACAATTTAAAGTCATCTATAAAATATTGATAAGCTATGTTAGGGTCATCAGTATGATAAATACGTGAGAAAGATAGGCTTTTAATACATTTTTTGAATTTCTGTATATTATCTTTGCTATAATCTCGCTTAGTTGAACGCCAAAACTTAAGTGTCGGTACTTGTTTCACAGGAACTTTCATTAACTGAGCTGTATGGTCAGACAGACCTAATTCTAACGTTTTGGTTTTACAACCCTTATTGAAATTATGTGCAAAATTGTCAATACAAGTTTGACTAGCAAATCGCGTTGGTTCATGCAATGCTAATTTTAGATTATAATTTAACAACAAACATTCAAAATCTAAAGTAATATTATTGCTCTTTAAAACATCTATGTTGAAGTCACCCGCAATTATAACATTTTTATAATTACATTTGGCAATATAGGTAAGCAGTTTTTCTAGCCTATTAAAAAATGTATACATGTTATTTTGTTTTGGTACTCTATAGAGACAGACAATAACAATGTTATAGTCAGTAAGTTCGACTGCACAGCACTCGAATATGCATGACAGACAGAACCTGCTGATTTCGCAAATTTCCCTGAATTTGTGTCCCTTTTTCACTATAATGCATGTTCCTCCTCTTTTACTATTGCTCCGGCTGTACGACGAGGCCAGAGTATAATTAGGTTGATTAAGGCTTATCTCTTGTCCCGCCATCATAAAATGCTCAGATATACATATAACGTCTACAGGCCCGTCCTTGTCTCTGAGCTCTTCCAAGTTAATACATAATGCATCTGATTTATTTAGAAGTCCTGCGATATTTTGATGTAGAATATGTAAATACTTTTCAGAGAAAAAACTGTGTTATGAGACTTTTATCGATTTCCAGAGAATTTTCCGTAATGGTTTTGAGTTTCTCACAGTTAATTTCGTTTTTGTCCATCTCACCAAATGTGCACCAATCAACTATAATGTTTTCCATAATACAGTCATATATCTTTTTCATTCCGGCTTTATTAATTTTACCTGTTGTTTGAGATAACATTTCTATCGATAGGTCACGGTTACTGTCAAACATGTATGCGTAGTCATGATTTTGTATGTCCAAATAAAGGAGATTGTTGAACATATCGACCTTAAAATTGTATATGGGTGCCCCTGCTATATATGTCGGTAGGCATATAATTTTATTAGTATGGGTCACATTTATTAGCGATTCTCTTATCATGTTTATTACGTCTATTTGATTTCTTTCAGCTTTAATGTCATTTTCACCAATAAAAATTATGCAATAGTCATTTAATGTAAAATCTTTTAATTTGCTTTTTATGTTTCCCAATAGTTCCTTTATTGTTCCGTTCTGATATACATAATTGCAGAAATTAAAGTAATCCGAGAATACGTCTTCAGTTAGGGACAAGGACCACTTAGATTTGGAACTACTTAGTATACATAATTTCTTCTTTTGTTTTCGTTTAATTTCCATGTTATCTGCAAATTCGCTATATGAAGATTTTTTATCGCTGTTCATTAACGACCTAGATTCCTTATTGGGCTTGTTTACTGTCTGCGTATGGGAGTAACAAACTGTTTGAGTCTCTTTATTGTGCATAGTGGTCAATCTTTGGTCGCAATCCCTCGGGGATTGAAATGAGCTGGTTTTTAAGTAGTTATTTTGGGTTTTTAACTCGTTATTTGAAACAGTCTTGATTTTACGTGCTGATACTGGAGTTTTTGGGCTTTTTCTCTCAGGTGTTGAACACACTTTTTTGTATGTGTTGACAGTCTTTAACATCTTTTGGAGATCGGTTTTAAGACGAAAGTTTTCCGAATTTAAATTTTCGATTTCTTGATGAGCGCTTTGTAATTCTACCGTGAGCATTTTAACTCGTTCGCTCAGATTATTTATTACCTCAGTGTGGTCATGTAGGCTGCTATCGGGTAAACTCATCATTGTAGCATCAAGTAACGATTTCTCGCTAGTACTTGTTATGTTAGTGAGGTCATTTAGTGAAGCCGTTCTGCCGGGTCTACGATATGTTATGTTATTGTATTGCTCATCCATCTTATCGAGATTGCGTGTCTACCCTAGCGCCCTCTATTGAAACTCAATTAGCAATGTTGTGCACAATTATTACTTTTGTTAATGTGATAGGGTAGTCCAAAGAGTATAATAATATTCACTTTTAGATGTGTCAAAATTAAGCAGGATGAATATCAATATATACACAAAAAGACAAGTGGTGACTGGGATTCGAGCTCGCGCCCAACGGTGTACGATCCGTTAAGCTTCACTTGTGTGATACTTAGCCACGGAGTATTTGACTTTCTTGACGAAATTAAGGTATGCTTTCTAAGAATTTTGATTTTTTAAATACAAAAAGTCGGTTATTATGATTCATATCTCAAGAATTTTTTCCACGTTATGTTCACTGTTTAGTGAAATTTAATCACTTTTGTAAGGTAATTGATCACTTTTCTGACACTATATGTACACTTTTTAGTTTAGATCGTAGCTGATATGAATTTTAATCACTTCATTTTACGTTTTGCCGTTCAGTTATTTATACTTTTCATTTAACAGTGTTTATGGTTATTAATGTTTAAAAACACTTCCACGCACGTAGTAATACTTTGGTTACATAATGAACTAATACTTAGAGTGAATAATTGTAATTAACTATTTAATTTTATTTAAATTATCTGGAGCTGCAAATACGTATAGCTAGTCGGGTGGCGTCACCTACCCTATCATTAACTATTTATATACTATTTGAAAAACATCACAATAAGAAAATTAAACAAAATAACTTGTTACTGGGCATCGGGTCTTTTAGAATCAAATTTTTTTACGCTAAGGCAAATAAAATGAAAAAGCGGGCATCTTGTGAATAAGGTTGCCAACCAATTAACCATACATCCTACTTTATTGTTTGTAATTATACTTTTTTACAAATAAAGTATGCAAAAATACTTTATTTTTAACCTTTACTGTGATGCGTAAAACAAAATACTCATTATGGGTACTTAACGATTTGTAATTGCTGAACGAAATGTTTAAAACGGATAATGGAAACAATTTGAAATGAACAAAATAGTTCTTACCTACTCTCTATTCCTGCGATTTCAGCTTTCACTGCAAGAGTTTTTTTTTTAATAAATCTTAAGTGGCGAGAAGAGAGTAGAGTATTTTTTTAAAGGAGAATAGCCAAAAAAACCCAGGCTTGGCAAAGTTTTATATTTCAGATTTTAGATCTGGTTTAGTAAAGAAAGCTTCAGATTAGCGTCTGATTTAGTGATAATAGCTAAATTCAGTGGCTAACATATTTTATTTGTCCATAGTAGTTGCTTAACTGGCGCTTTAGGCAATCAATATTTTTTTAGTAAACTTATCAATACCTAATTCACATTATTTATTATGATTATTGTATTAGGTAAGTCTGGCCATAACAATAAAATAATCAAGTGATTAAATACGTGGATGTGAGTGAGCTAGAAAGATAGTGACGCTAGACGATGCAAGCGAGAGTTGTTGTGTAATATAATATTCTAATTATCTTATGTATTACCATTGTAACTTTTGTAAATAATGTTCTATTAAATACGGTACTACATACTTTTGTTATTTTTAATATGTTTATATATAAGTAGTATTAGCATTGTTTACTTTCTAGAGTCCTTTTGCATAATAATCATATGAATTAATGACAATTTATAAATAATACATTGTTTTTCTTGAGCGCCTATACAACTTTTAAAGCCCAAAAAACATGTTAGCCACAGAATTCAGCAACGATCATAACTCAGAACAACTATACTAATTTTAATTTAAAATCTGATATATTAAATTTTTGCGTCAGGTTTGGGTTTTTTTTATTGTATGGGCCGTGGCCACTCCTTTTTTAAATGTTAATTGTCAAGCAAGCTTTGTAACCTTTAAAGATGACAAAAAATTGTTGACATGTGCTAAAAGCACACAAAATACGTTTTTAAAGCAATAAAATCTAAAATTTAAAAAATACTTTTTTCTACCTAATACTTTATTTTTTTCCTATCCAAACCACTTTATACGTTTTTTTGTGAAAAAAGTTGGTAACCCTACTTGTGAACCATGTTAGGTTCCTATTATCAATTAACAAAATGGTCTGATAAGGTTGCCTGAACAAGGATTAGAGACAAAATTTAATTAGAATTGGTAATTTAAATGATCTCCTTCTAATTATTAAATTTTTTTTCGTATTTTTTCATAAAAAATCAAAATATTTATTTTTCAAATTTGTTACAGAAACATCTATGATATGGTTTTAGGTCAGTAAATGTAGATGGCGCTACTTTCTTTGCTACACGTTTGTTCAAGGGAACTGTCTCCCCCCTGGTCCAGGCAGTCAGTGACAACACTCTTCGAGCTATAACTACGGAAATTATCTTAAGTTAAACTGGTTCCAGTTATAATTTATACATAACGAGGGGTGAAAGGACTATTTGTTTTGAGCGACCTCGAAACACAGGTCGAAAATGTCTCATATACCTGAGTTTCGATGTCGCTTAACTTTGAGGATGACGATTTTTATGATGAAGTTAACTGTGTTTTTAAGGTTACTCAAAAAGTAAAACGGGACCCTTCTACTAAGACTTCGGTGTCCGTCTGTCCGCCTGTCACCAGGTTGTATCTCATGAACAGTGAAATTTTCATAGATGATGTATTTCTGTTGCCGCTATAACAAGAAATACTGAAAACATGCATAAAATAAATGTTTTAGTAGGCTCCCATACAACGATTATATTTATATCATAATGGTACGGATTCCTTCGTAAGCGAATCCAACTCGCACTTGACCGGTTTTTCAAAAAAATTTTTTGTGCCTTGCTGATGTATAACTTTGCCATTGTTAGGTTAGATAGACGATATCTTATTTGAATCGTAACAGCGTTTAGCGGAATATGAAAATTGATATTTAGATAATATTATTTAGTTCTATTATTTATTTTCTGTGCGCTGGTGATTTGTGGTGTCTGGTGAAACAAAATGGGTAGACCATGTTATTTCAGTGTAACAAAATGCGACGTAATCGATGCTCAAAAATGATTTCGTTGGTGCCATCAACCAGTGCTTCCCAGGTGTCAAACCAGCCCCCTAATCGGCGAACACATTTTTGTCAAATTATTGCGACTAGTTGGGATCGTTTGGACCGCAGTTGATATAGTTTAAAATAATGTCTACTGCGGTCCAAACGAGTTTTGTTTCTTTGTCCAGTTTGACTCTTGACTTTGAAAGATGTACAGTGAACGAACATGACTTTTTGAATCATGCAGATATTTATAACAGCTCAGACAACATCTCTGATTTTGATTCAGATGATTCAGTTTTTGATAAGGTTTTGTTATCCACTTGAACTTTCCGATTTGACAGCTGAGAACGTGTTGTACGTCCGAGCGCGCGATCGATATCAAGCCACGCCGAGCGCTCGTAAAATCTTTTTTTTTTTTAATAGTTATAAACTAGCACTTGACCGCATTCCCGCCTGATGGTAAGCAGTGATGCGATCGTTGATGGTAAAGCGCGCTAGTTTATTAAGAGCGTATTCACTCAGAAAAAACTGAGCGAATAGGAAGGGAGACGGCAGTTGAGCGAAGTGATGCAATGTTAAACCCAACAACACGACCAACGTTACTGCGCCAAAGGGAGATTGATCTGAAGACCCTCCACGACCAAGCTCCCAACACAACAACATTAGGCGCATTGTACCCGGCACACATCGCAACACAACTGCTCAGACCCGTCCTCCGAACGGCTTCACCAGACATCATGCCGGAACACGACAAATCGCTTGGCGGCAAGGCTTTGTCTGGTGGGTGGTAACTTCTGCCGGCGGCCGATGTTATGGCCTACCACCGAGAAAATCCTCCTTATTTTGTTCTTATTTTTTAGCAGAAGTCTATTTAATGACTAAATATGAACTATTTATCTTGCAGGGATTATGTTGTCATATTTTAATATGTTATATCAAACAAAAACTTGACGAAAATTCGGCACACAATGAGCAATGAGTAAACATTTCATCGTCCACTTTAACACTCGTAAAGACAACTTATCAGACATTGGATACAAACCCGTTTATTCATAAACGCTGCTTAAAGTTAACTAGTGATTAGCGATTTTTTAACCACTCAATTTTGACCTTTTAACCTCACTTAACTTAAATCTTCCTTTTTGAATATACACCACAGTGTTTAAGGGGTTTATTCATAAACGAAGATTAAAGTTAAATGACGTGCAAACGTCTAAAATGTTTGCTTAAAGAATCGCTAATCACTAGTTAACTTTAAACATCTTTTATGAATAAGGGGGAAAGTATTTATACATGATCAGAAAGAATAAATCTCGATAATTATTTTAATATGTAACACTAATAATAAAAAATAATTTATTACTCTTATTTTAATCGCAGAACTCACATCCACTGTACAAAACTGCACTCACCGTTCATAAACAAACTTTCTTTCCGATGTTATGTGTCAGGTGGGGCACTGTTTTAGACATCACAGAATCGTTGTTAAATACAGAACCATCTAGTGAAAAGTTAATGAAGCTCTTTGATACATATCTTATGTAAAAACTCGTTTAAAGTGTGCATGTCGGCGAGGCCACCATGGTTGCCTGAACGCTTAACGCCAAAAAATTTTAGGCAACTTTGTTGGCCCGGACGCTTGAGTGGAGGATATTTTACCCTAAAGTTTAGATCCATAAAAATTTTCAGAAGATTCATGTACAAATACCATCCCAAATTCAAAGCCAATTACCATTACTGTCCTGATGTCACCAGAAATCTCAAGAAATGAAGACACGCCACAAGTTCTCACAAAAAAGGGGACATTACGAAAACCAAAGAAATCAATAAATAAATAATATTATTTGTTTTAATCGGTTGAATTACTTATCAAACCTAGGTTAACTACATGTGTAAGTGCTGTGCACACCTATAATTGATAAATTTACTGTAGAACTTTGTATTTAAGACTAATTTCTATTTATGTTTATGTAATTTAATTGTTGGAGGGCCATAATAAAAAAATAATTAAATAAATACCTACTCCACGGCCGAAGGTCACGCGATAAGCAACACACAGACTAAAAGGTTTGAGACAATGTAATATAAGTTTCACTTAAAATCGTAATGAATAATCAATTTAGCATCATCATCAACCTTTTTATCGTCCCACTGCTGGGCAAAGGTCTCCTCTCATACAGAGAAGGTTTGAGCGTATTCACCACGCTTGCTCAATACGGGTTTGCGATTTCAGACATAAAGTTCTTCACCTTGTAATCAGTCATTGGTATCCAAGAAATACTTAGAAAGTATATATAACTTAGAAAAGTTACATTGGTTGCCTGACCTGGAATCAAACCCGCACACTCATACTTGAGAGGCTGGTGTTCTAACCACCAGGCCACCACGACTAATAATCAATTTATGGTTTTCAAATTCTTTTGACACTTGTTTCTATCCATTCAAGTGTAATAAATGCATTTTATTACATAATTGGTTTGCTTGAACAGTGACGAAGATTTCTATGCGCATTATCACTTTGGGAGACCTGTAGGTCATAAAAATATTTGTTCCTTGCGGGAATCGAACCCGGGACACACAGCGCAGCAGTCAAACATTAGCCGCGATTCTCTTGTTCATAAACTAAATTAAATTTAAGTTCAGTGTACGTTTTTCCTTTTATTTCATTAACAGAAGGACAGACGGTTAAATTTTAGTTCGGAACTGTCAAATTAGTCCACTCCTGACGTAAGTTGACGTATTTTTGGTCGCGATGTTTATAGTCGCGTCTAAACTGTCTACGGATATCTTAATTTGACAGGATTAAAAAAGTTAGTTTTTAAGTTATCTTCTGTACTTTTCTTAATAAAATATACAATATGTAACAAAAACCCTGTTGTTCCTTCAACCTACGTTTTAAGAATCGGCATACGGACGTAATAAAGCAAGTAATTTATAAAAAATGTTCAACAAAAATAATTAAAATAAATGTTTAATTATTAATATTTATAATCTGTAACTGATTTCTTAGCTCTGCAATTCTGCATGAAGAAACTAGACATAAGCAGAACGTTCCCGCCAATTTATTTCACTTATAAAATCAGATATTCAAAAAAAAATTCGAATTTGTCGGTTTTAATAGGTATTTGATTGTGACCCCTCAACTAGACAATGATTACTGTTTTCTAATTATGACTTCATTAATGATGTGCTTGTAGGTAAAATTATATGTCCCTGAAAGGAACAACAGGGTTAAGAAAACCCTGTCCGATAATATAAAATTTTACGTAATCATCATACTACCAATACAAGTGAATTTTGAAATAATCTTTTTATCCCGCGAATTAATTCCAACTTCCCCGAAATTTGGTAAAATTTAAAAAAGTGACAACACCGGTATTATTATGAGCGAATACCGATGCGACCACGTGCCGCGTGCCCTGCCGTCCGCTGCCCGCGGATGGGTGCTTAACGCACATTTATTAAGTTACCTCTTTTTGCGAAATAATATTTATTTTTAGGGGGATTTTTTTTAAACTTTATCCCGGCTTTGTATCCATTAGTAGAATCAGTTATCGATACCTAACAACACTTTCACGGATCGGACAGGGTTTTCTTTACATATTGTATAAAGAAAAAAATGTACTTAACTTAAAATTAGTTTAGTTTATAAATGAGAGAATCGACCCCGTTTAACAACTACACCAAGCGTGCCGTCATTTAACGACTACACCAAGTGTGCCGTCAATTAACAACTACACCAAGCGTGCCGTCATTTAACGACTACACCAAGTGTGCCGTCAATTAACAACTACACCAAGCGTGCCGTCAATTAATTAATTAAAAAAAAAAAAATTACCCGATTTCAACTGTAATGCCACCTAGTATATTGAAATATTTTCAGTTTGTGGGCTTAATGCACAGACTGTAAATCTCTGGCAATATGTACCAACCACACCAGCCATCTACCGAGCGATAGCTGAATATTTTTTTTTTACTAATTATAAACTAGCGCTTGACCGCAATCCCGCCTGATGGTAAGCAGTGATGCGATCGTTGATGGTAAAGCGCACTAGTTTATTAAGAGCCTATACACTCAAAAAAACTGAGCGAATAGGAAGGAAGACGACAGTTGAGCGAGATGATGCAATGTTAAACCCAACAACACGACCAACGATGTTGCGCCAAAGGGAGATTGATCTGAAGACCCTCCACTACCAAACTCCCAATACAACAACATTTGGCGCATCGTACCCGGCACACATCGCAACACAACTGCTCAGACCCGTCCTCCGTCTGGCTTCACCAGACATCATGCCGGAACACGACAAATCGCTTGGCGGCAATTCTTTGTCTGGTGGGTGGTAACTTCTGCCGGTGTTTCTTATTATCGTTCTAATTTTGCTATATTCTCCTAGATGGCGTCACTGAGACATGGGATCACAGTTTTTGTATTTTATTTCTTTATTTCTATACATTTTACATGTCCTCTCTATTGTATCTTGATTGTCTTTGCCTAACCCTGAATTTTTAACACTTCTACATATACACAAATCAACAATGTCTGGGGATATTACACGAAAGACTTTTAACTTAAATACTATTAATTAAATATATATATATTATATATATATATATATTATATAATATATTGTTTCAAAATAATCATGTAACTAATTTTATTTAGTTTTCAAAAAATTAACAAGGATTATACATCCATGTAGGTTTTTTTTATTCTGGGACTAGATAAATTGAAAGAATTTCGCAGATTGTAAATTGGATCTGTCAATTCTAACCAAACTGGTTACCTACCGAGCAATAGCTGAATACATATCTTAATAAATTTACCTCATTTTTACTATTTCGTACTAATTGCCGCCCTAATTTAGCTAAGGTACGCTAGATGGCGGCATTGAGAGATGGGATCACAGTTTTTCTAAGATGTTACATAACATGTTCTCCCTATTGTATCTTATTTATCTCTTTGGTTAAGATACTCCACAGACAGTTTACTGCGTATGTAGAAGTCTTGAATAATTCAGAGTTAGGTCAATACGCATTATAGATAAGGGAAGCAATTATCCTGCAGGAAGGTACAACGTATGATTTTTTGAGAGTTACATACAAATTCAAATATGTTAAAAAATTACATTAAAAATTACCTACCTATATCTTTTACTAGCATTTTTGAAGAATAATAAGTTTTATATTGTGCAGCCATCTATCGGCCAAGAGCAACATCATCAATCAATGTCGTAATCAAATTGTATTGGTAATTATTATAGAGGTCGATAGATAACCCTTTTTGTTTGAGTTATAAAATTAGATCGCGTTGTCGAGATTCTTCGTCGATATTATAAATAGCTTAAAGGTGAAAATAGAAATTAATGGGACTGACTTCACAGGTGAGTTGCACCCAGGTTACACGCGGTTCACCTGACCCAATAATACTCCACCCTTTAGACACATGCGTCGCGCAGCGTGTGCTAAGTTACTATAGGCACGTAGCGCGGTCACTCCACAGACGCTTTATACTGGGCGGTGTTACAATTACAGCACAATGTCGCCCATACTCACACATAACTACCCCCTTAGCCCGAAAGGTAACCGTACATAGCTGGAAACCGGACGGGCGGGGGGCGCCTCTTTCGTTGGTCGTTCTCCGCTGACCTTCCTCCAGGTAACTGGAGGTCTCACCTGGCGGGGACTGACCGCCGGGGTGCCGTGAAGCAAGAAGAACCGTGAGTGGGTTCTGTGACGCGCCTACAGAATAACTCATAGCAACCATTAACACAGACACGAGCAACTCACGCACGTCAAGAGTCTCACAGGACAATGTTGCCGCACAAGGTGAGGGGTCCGATAGTAGCGGACCGATAGATTTTAGACTCTGCGACCAGGGGGCCAAAGCCCTAGGCGTCGCCCGCCTGGATTGATGGTAAAGAAAAAAGAAGCTAACGCCAGCTTGCCGACGCCGTGCGCCGTTTCACTAGCTATCAAGTGACTGGTGCAAGCACAGGGGGAGCCACCGCGCTGCTCGGTGGAGAGCCGCCGCTGCGTTCGCGGCGGGGACCACGCCCACCAACATGCCGCAGCCCGGTACTCGCGGCTCTCTGGGTCGGAGCTCCGGGCACGAAGAGGAGCCCCGTCCGGCGATGGATCGGGCGCTATCACTACCTGATATAGGCAGTGCGGCGTCCGCTTCGCCACCGGCCGGGCGAGGAGAAAAGAAAAGGAGAGGAGGGGGACGAGGTCGAGCCGGCAGCACGCGGTGCCCGTCCGTCCCGCTACGGTTCCGGCCGGTGCCTATTCAGGCACCGGGACCGGTCGCCACCCAGGGACGCACGTAGCAAGCGCTTGCGCCCCCGACGCCAGCCCGCGTAACCGCACCCACGCACCGCCACATCCGGCCCCTACAGCTTGCTGGCGGGGCCCGAGCGGCCAGCCAGTGCAGGCGCGACCCGCAGACCGGCACAGATGGCGCCACCAGCACCCAAATCGCCGGCACCTCCGAGGTTCTCGGCCTTCGACTCCCCCGCCATGTTATCGGCATGCTCCTCGCGTGCAGGGTCGAGCATGTCGCTGGCGTCGGGGGACACGGCCGGGTCTACGTATCGAAAGATACGACACCGCGATCCGGACGCCGGCCCATCGAGGGTCGAGCAGAAGCCTAGGCGGTGCGCCGTACGCCGCCACGCTCGCCTACACCGGAGGAACAGGAGGTAAGTGTGTCCGCTGACACTACCGCGCCCCCTGCTGCCAATACTGGCTCACCCAAACCGGAGAAGAAAAGAAGAAGGCACGGTACCCGCCGCAGGTGGTTGAGAAGCTGTCAAACTGGGCCGCTCACTTCCGGACGATTAGGCCGTGTGACTGGGCCGGCCGGCGAATGCTCGCCCCTACGGGACGGGGATGCGCTTCAACCCCGACACCGAGGAGGAGTACCGGCTGGTCCAGTGCTACCTCACGAGTCTGGAGAATGAGAGGGGTGTGTCCTGGTTCGCCTATTCGCTACCAGCGGATAAGAATTTCAAGATTGCCATCAGGGGGTTGGCAGCGGACACAGACCCCCAGGAGATCGACGACGAACTCCGGGCGATGGGGCACGAGCCGGAGTACGTGCGCCACATAACGAGCGTACAAGGAAGGCCCAGCTGTGTCCTCTTCGCCATCCTGAAGAGGACACCGGACGTTCGGTCTATCTTCGACACCGTCGTGTTTATGAACATGTGCAGTGTTAAGATAGAGGCTTGGCGCGGGAAACGTGGGCCCGCTCAGTGCCACCGGTGCCAGAAAATAGTTCGCACCAGTGCCACCGACCGCTCGCCTGCGTACGATGCGTCGGGGAACACGTGGCACGTGACTGCCCACGCCCGCGGGAGGAGCCGGCCACATGCGCTAACTGCGGTGGCCCGCACCCCGCGTGCTACGTGAACTGGCCTTTCGACCCACGCGCGCCAGCTTCAAGCGGCCACCGACAGGCCGCAAATGGCCAAGCCACCTCGTCGAAGCGGAGGAAGAAGGGGCGCGGGGGCAAGGGCAATTGCAAGAAGCCTACGCCCTCTCTCACCCAGGAAGATGCGCCTAAGGCCGCCGACCCTGCCCCAAGGGCAAACAGGTCGTGGCTCGAGGCGACAACGAGTCCGGCGCCGGTAAAGCGCCGGTACAGAAGACTCAAGCCAACCGCGGCGCTACCTTCGCCTCAACTAAGATTACCTAGCCCGAGGCTACCAGAGAGTTCACGACCTGCGCCATTGAGCTGCTTATGGAGCTTATAAAGGCAATTAGGCAGGGTCAGAATGGAGACCGTCATCCTTGACGGCCTGGCCAAACTACTGCTTTTCTACCATGTTTAGGCCGTTAAGGGTGTTACACTGGAACGCCCGCGGCCTTAGGGGAGAGGCAACCTCCTGGGGGAACAGGACATCGACGTGGCGCTCATAAGTGAAACCTTCCTGGGACCCGAAGATAGGGTCAGGGTCCCGGGGTATCACGTATACAGGAAGGACGAAAGGTCGGCACACATGAGGTACCGTGGTCTGGCAGTACTTGTGAAGCGAAGAGTCGTCCACCAGGAACTACCCTTGTCTCCGAATGCGACATGCTACGCGCTGGGTGTTCAGGTGCACATCGCCGGCGAGGACATCAACTTGTGTGCCTTTACAAGCCGCCCGCGGCTTGACTTGATCTACTTGAGCTGCGGGCGCTACTGACGCCAGCAAACGGCATGGGCACCCTCCTCACCGGCGACTTCAATTGTAAGCACCCAGCGTGGAACTCCATGCACACAAACGCAGAGGGGAGACGGCTCTTCGAGGACGCGGAAGCCTTCGGCTACAAGGTGTCCGGCCCGGAGACGCCGACACATTACCCGGATCAAGAGGGCTACATGCCGGATGTGCTGGACATCGTAGCCCACCGAGGACTACACTGCCAGATCACACAGCAAGTGATCGACGACGAGCTCCTGTCGGATCATCATCCGGTGCTCGTCGTCATCTCAGGCGTGCCGACCCGACTTAAACCAATAGCGCCACGTCGATTCACGGACTGGACTAAGTTCGTGGACAAGATAGAGACCACCACGCCGACTCGGCCCATTGTTAACCGCGCGGAGGACATCACTGGTTGCATCCAGAGCGCCTTGGAAGCGGCGATGAGCACGCAGCCGCAGGGGAGAGTGCTGTTGCCGCCCCTGCCGGCGCACTTACGCTCCTTGATCGCCGTGATGAGGCGCCTTCGCAAGCAGTGGCAACAACTTAGATGTCCAACGCTCAAGAAGGAGGTGAATCGCCTTGCGGGGAAGGTCAAGGTGCACAACGTCGCGGGCTGGGAGGAGAAAATTGAGGCAGCAACAGACAGCTGGCCGTGGGTACACAAGCTATGCCGACAACTGTCACATACCCCAGCCCCAGTGCGACCGCTACAAGACAGCGACGTGGTGCTGAAATATGTGGCGGAGAACCGGGCGAAGGTCTTTGCTGACCACCTGGAGCGTCACTTCCGCCCAAATCCGGCCAGCGACACCGACCATGTCGCAGCAGTCGAGAAACACCTCGGAGTCTACTTCGCAGTGCCAATAGCTCCTGATCCTCCGGACCCTGTCTTCTTCTTTGTGCTCCTGTCACCCTGCATTTACACGTGCACATCCTTCCTTCTCGCTTGACTCCCACGTATCCTACTGCCGTGTTTACATACGCTTCACGTGATGCTAACAACGACTTAACAGTTAGCACAACGTGTTTCAGCGACGTTATAACATTGGTTTTCATCCATATATTGTAGTATCATAAAGTAGTCTACTGTCGGCAAGTTCCTGGTATAAGCAAGTTGAAATCCTTCGGATAACTTCATGATGACAAAGAAAGTCTGAATGGATCAACAAAAGTACGTTGGATCGCAATAAACTTTACAAAAAGACCTAAGAAAAGTAAACAACCAGAATACCAAGAAACGTCAAACCTGGACTCATCGCAAAGTAGGGATGTACGAAAAATATTAACGCGTCAAATGTCGATGTTCTAGTCAAGTTCATCTGTCAATGTCCCATGATTGCAAAAATTCATATTTTTTAAAGTCTTTTCGAATTATTTAGATATAACTTACGTCATTTATTATTTTGGGTAACGATTTAATGAAAAATCTGACCGCCGATTTTGAAATTAAACAACTCATAGAGTCTAGCCAACGAAAGATGAACGCAGTAATTATTTGAGCGGCCACACTTCCTATGTCAACAGACGTGCGTTTTTTTCTGGCCTTTCTTTATATAAAAAACATTACCATCTGATTTTTTTTTTTATTGCTTTACTTTAGTGGATTCATCTTTCGTTAGCCAGACTCTATGTGCCTATAGGTATGAAACGGTGTTGCATGCTATTAAAGTTAAAACAATCGTCGCTCACAATGGGCCTCATACGAAGGCTCAAGGTCACACAAAGGGCGATGGCAAGTGCTACGCTCGGAGTTCTCTGCGCGATCGAATCAAAAATTAGGAGATCCGCAGAAGAGCCAAAGTCACCGACATAGCTTTTAGAATTGCTAAACTTAAGTGGCAGTGGGCGGGGCACAATGCACGTAGAATCGATGGCCGATGTGGCAGTAAGATTCTGGAGTGGCGGCCACATACCGGAAGACACAGCGTAGGGAGGCCCCCAACAAGGTGGACCGACGAACTGGTGAAGGTTGCGGGAAACCGATGGAGGCGGGCGCGCTGCCCGCCTCCATCGGTTTACAACGTAAACTAAATATCATCGTACCAGCTTAAAATTGGCCGGGACGGTGTGTCCTAAACACGTAACGCTCGATTCATTTTATGCTGATACTGAATTTTGAGATAGGACAGTATTTAGTTTCGTGTCCGATATCACAGTAAAAATATAACATACAGTATTTTAAGTTCATAGAAATAATATTTAATAAAGCTTTATCGTAGTAATCTGTGGCTTTATATTAGAATGCAGGTTTTTATTCCTAAAATTCAATAATAAAGTATTTCGTACGTCTGTCATTTCATTTTTTATATGAACAAAGTATATACAACAATGTAAACCGTCAAATAATAGTCTGAAAAAGAAGTGTGAGTGTTATCTACAAAAATAAACCAGATAACCGTAAAAATAAAACTCAAATAGTGAAGTGTCAAATAATTACAATAACATCAAAGATACGAGCATTATATTGAAGAGAAGTAAAATTAAATAAAGTGCATAGTAGTAGTTACACAAATAAAGTGCCTGAACAACACTTTGTGCAAAAATAAAAAACGAAATTATTTCTTATGAGTCATTATTCTAACTACTTAGTTTCATTCTAAAAATTACCTTCAAGTTTTAAAACAAAATATAGTCAAGTTTTAATAACAAAATATTTATATTGTCTTAACTAAATACGACTTGTCACTTATCGATGTAAATTAAAAATGGAAAATGAGCAAAGTGATAACATCACATTCAGAAAACCAAAACGCTCAAGTTCGCTTTGTGAGTTGTCATCAAATGAATCATTGTTTGACACAACAATGTTAAGCTTGCCATATACATCAATCAACGAATCTCAAAACTATAAAGATTTAATTGACAAAATTAATCAGTTGCAAGAAGAATTACTAATTGCAAACCAAGAAGTTACTAATTTGAACTTAGAAAACACATCGTTAAAGCAAGAATTGGTAAAATGTAAACAAGTAATAGATAACTACAACAAAAAAAGTCTGTAAAGCTGAAAAACCTATCCGCACACCAAAACTAAAATCGGTCAAAATGAAACGTGTTTCAAGAACTCCTAAACCATGCAATACACCATCAATATTACGGCCTGTGAACAATGAACATCCACTGGAAGGATCTCCATGTTCAACATCACAAGTAAGTGTAAAACAGGGGGATCCCTACCCTGTTTTAAGAAGTAAACAGTGGAATATAAAACCAAAATCTAAACGTAAGATGTCTTTACTCAGTAGTAATAATAAAAACGACATACTGATGTAGCAGGCGCTACACAAAGGTTGACTATAAATCACTCACACCAGATCACACTGAGGAACGCGGAAGTCATGGCGCGCGTCCCTGCGACCCTGACTCCCGCAGCGAGGGTTCCCATAAATCTCACTCCGGAACACATCTGCAGGACCAACGGTCAACGTCCGTGGGAACTATAGTGAGTCGTCTAGCACGTGAAGACTGAACTGGCGCGCTTTCTACATCAACCAATCATACGCCGCGGCCTGCCTCGATTAACGAATCAGCATCAAGAACGCACGCAACACCGCGTGGACATCGCAGGACAGCAAGCTGATTTGCTATTGGTTACCCCACTATTATTTAGAGATAGTTAGTATTTAAGTGAGTGCATAGCTTGTAAGACATCATTACACATTATTATTATATTCTACATCATTATTACATTACAGTCCATTCCTTGATCACACTCTTGTATCGCGTCATTGTACACGTCAAATACATTGTGCTCTTTTACATTCGTGCAATACACAAAGTTCGATTTATCTGCGTTTTAATTACGCGACACGACCTACGCGCTACACTGTCAATAGCTGAAAACAAATTCCAAAACAACTACAGTCTATGTCATTATTTAAAACCACATGGAAACACAAAACAGCTACTAAGCGGTCTGGAGACAAAGCTAAAAAATTACACCATGAATGACTTCTGTATTATATTGCTTGGGGAAGAAGACTTCAAGAGAACTAATGATTATTATGAAATTATTTTCCATATACGAGAGGTACTTCAAGCAGTGCAGCACACTAACATAATTATTTGTATGCCAATATATAAGTATCCATTTGACACTAGCTTATTGAACTGTCGTGTAGAGACATTTAATAATCTTTTATATTTGGATATACTGACGCATGGACACGCATTCCTTTTAGACAGTAATTTGAATCTAGACTATGACTGCAGCATGTTTAATAAATACTCTGGCAATATAAATAACCTTGGACTACGTACTATATTTAAGGATTTACTGGACTTAGTTACTGACTTTATGCAAAATGTTGACATTGACAATGTGAAGGATATACATAAAGCAGAAGACCAGCTTTTTCTTGACTAATCATCTATACATTATGCACCAAAACATCGCAGGACTATTAAATAAATCTGACGCACTTTGTGTGACATACACAAAGTGCGTCAGATTGGAATGGAAGAACTTAGGGTGAAGAATATTAACATTGACGTAATTTGCATAACTGAGCATTTCATGATGGCTGGCTACGAACAGTATCTGTCAATAGCTAACTATGATCTAGCTACATGTTTGAGTAGAAAAATATTAAAAGAGGGGGAGCATGTATCTTGTTAAAAAAGGACACCAATGGAAAGAAATTCCTGAAGTAAGGGACTTAGCAATGAGTAGCACATTTGAATGTTGTGCTATCAAATTAACCCATATTGATATCATTGTGATTTGCCTTTATAAAGTACCAAATGTAACAACATTTTTTGAGCGGCTTCACAAATTATGCCAGCTTATAACAAAGAAAAACAAACGAAATATTGTAATATGAGGAGATTTTAACATTGACACTTTAAAGCCTAATAATACTACCCTAGATCTAGAATGTATTTTGCTCAATTTCAATTTTAAATTAGTAATTAATCAGCCAACTAGACTTTCCAGTAAAACGTGTATAGACCATTTTGCTCATAATCTGGGTAAAAAATGTAAACATGACGTAATCGATTTTGCTTTATCTGATCACACCTGTCAAATTCTCAAGTGTCCGGTGAAAAGAATATATGTTCTAAAGCATTGGTATAATAAACGTCGCGACTACAGTAAGGAAAATATGGAAAAGTTCAGGGAATGCTTGCAAAATATTTCACTTTCGGAAATGTATCATTTATTTCTAGAGACATTCACCTTAATGTATAATTTGTGTTTTCCGTTGAAGCGCATAAAAATAACCTTACACAAGAGACATCAGTGGGTTTCGCGGGGAATCAAAACGTGTACTAAAAATCAAAGGACACTTCTGTGGCGTTATCGACTGGAACGCAATGATCAAAATAAATAAGAATTTAAAAAATATACGGCCATCTATAAAAAAATTATTAAATTAACACAACGTGCTCAGAACAGTTATAAAATTAAAACTTCATATAACAAGTCAAAAGTTACATGGGATATAATTAATCGATCGGTCATCATGCAGCCCAAGGCGGGGAAGAACATCCTGAAGCCTGAGAGCTATCGGCCAATCACTCTAGGCTCTCCTGCTGACATCTCCAGAAGCACCTCACGCCACGCCCGGAGCAATTCGGGTTTAGGGCGGAGCATAGCACGATGCTCCAGCTGTCGAGGTTATTGCACCACCTCGCAGCTGCGTTCAACAAGAAAGAATACACAGTGGCAGTATTTCTCGACATGGAGAAGGCCTTCGACCGTGTGTAGCACGTGGGCCTGTTGTACAAGCTGGCCTCGACGGATGCGCCCTGTCGCATTTTTAAGGTGGTCTCCTCATTCTTGTCCCACAGGACCTTCCGACTGGCGGTCGAAGGGGCGCTCCCCGGCGCCCACCCGGTGCACACGGGTGTGCCGCAGGGCAGCTGCCTGTCGCCGGCGTGTTACTCACTATACACCAACGACATCCCCACGACGCAGGAAATGATGCTCGCGCTGTATGGGGACGAGTCTTTTTCAAGACTTTCTTGTTTCTTTAACACGCGCGTTTTGTTTTTCTAGTCGCTAGGCCCCTTCAGGGTTAAAACCACAGTTTCGTGGTCCTGGGCCGAAACCTAACGGTGTTAACGAAACCGAGTGGGGTGTTGACCCAACTACACCCGCCGAACCCCTTCAGGGCTAGGCAGTAAGTTTTACGGGTCCCAGACCTCTGGCCTTGGGGGATCTCCTAGTCGGAACTGGTGTACAGTTTTGCCTTCCAGCTACACACCTATCGTCTTTAGGGTGTGTCTACACCCTTCGTGCTAGACCTAGTAATGATTTTGATAATAACTTAACAATGGCATCTGATGACACAAACGGGAGAAGATGGGGTTACTAATGATGTTTTGAAGATTCTAATTGAACCACTGTCCCCTATTATTACGAAATTGTTCAATAATATCTTAGCAAGTGAGAAAATACCTGTGAAATGGGAGACATCAATCATTACACTACTGTACCAGAAAGGAAACCCTGAGGACATAGGCATTTACAGGCCTATAAGTTTATTACAGACTACGTACAAAGTATTCACACAAGTATTGCTCAAAAGAATTATGCCGACTCTAGAATTCAATCAACCTAAAGAACAAGCTGGTTTCCGCCCAAGGTTCTCTACTGTCAATCATATATGTATTTACTTTGACACAATCATCGAAAAATACGAAGAATACGGGAAAAGGCTCTATATTGCTTTCGTTGATTATTCGAAAGCATTTGACTCAATTGGACATTTGGCCCTATGGAAAGCCTTACACCAACGAGGAGTGCCACAAAAGTACATAAAAATACTTAAGGAAATTTATACAAGGGGTAAAGCTAAAGTCAAATTATCATATTATAAGATAGATCTTCCTTTTGAAAGAAAAGGAAGATCTATCTTATCTATCGAAGTACAAAGAATATGGAATTGTGTTGCGTTGGCGTTAGACGCACTCGCACTTGGTGTAGGTGCAACTGGTACATTAATATTGATTTCATTTCTATTATTTTCTATGGCGTTTAGAATTGAGTTAGACCCCAATATTTTGTTTGTCATGGATTCATCTATATAGCCTTCGGCCACCGCCGTCGCCGTGGCGCTTTAGCATAGTGATATCCCCACCGGCGTCAATAAGTAGGGTCGCAGAAGTGCGTCTTAAGCAATGTCCAGTATACTGCTCTGAACTTGGAATTTGTAGATAATCAGCTATAGTTTTACCTAAAGTTCCAAATGTGTTGATGCCAACTCTCTGTTGCGTGCATTTTCCGCGTTGGTAATTTAAAAAGAAACAGGCATTTTTACAAGAAACGGGCCGTAGATCCATGTATTCTTTACATATGTTATAGTATTTTCCTGTAATACTAAACGAGCTGTCTTGTTTATTTTTTGTATTTCGAATTGTTACTAATATTGTATTTTCGTAAACTTCCACATCCTGAAATTGCAAATTGTAGAGTTCTTATCTCCGACACGCACCCATAATACCGAAATTAAGTGCAGTCTGGAACAAATGAAAATAAAAATTTAGAATACAAGCAAGAACAAGAAACGCGCTAATACCATTTCACTTTAATATAACTAAAATCGAAATATTTATTTATAAATAGGTACCTTCGTTAAAAGATATTCGCGTCCAAGAGCTTTATTTAGGAATGTATTTAATTGTTCAGGTGTAAACGTTTTCACTTTCTTCCCTTTAAATGCTTGAGATTTTATTTTCAAAAATGCAATCAATTTTGCAAATTTCGATATATCAACTTGGTTATATACTCGTATGTTTAAAGTACTCTTTAGCATTGAATACTTAGACCAAAGCGACGAATATTTAGAACTTTCAGACAGTTATTGAAAATACGCCAATAAAACATTTTCTGAGAACGAAGTAGCACTTTTATTCATTTTCCATGTTAAAAAATCTTGATAACATTTACCCTATAATTTTCTTGACTTAATTGGTAGTAAATTAAGACTGACTGCTGTCGCAGCCTCTAAAATATCGGGCGGCGTCAAATTTTCTTCACTGTCACTTGACATTTTAAGAAACAATAATAATAATCAATTATGTGTCCAGCGAAACACAACAACGACTTGCAATGCAAAGAAACGTATTTGGCGCCAAAATTCTGCACCCTGCATCACCGCGCACGCACAAAAGCGCGCGCAGCCACAGATAAAACATTAAATAGTGTGTGTGTTACAAACCATAGACAGCACTATTTCAATCTGTACGGTATCAAATCAATAATCTGTACGGTAATGAAAAAAGAAAAATATTATAACATTATTTTGTTAGAGAAATAATGTTATAATTTAATTTGTTAATTTCCTTTCGACATACTATTGGTAAAGTAAGTACGTCAATATCAACTATTTTTAGTTTTACATTTTAATTTTTTTGATATGAGAGTAGATAAAATAGATTATATGTTTTATTTATAAATTTTTGTAATATCAATTTAATTTTTGTGCTTGTACTGATATATTGAATCAATTTTTACTAGGTGCATAACTACAAATTTTGTTTTATTCCATTTCTCTATTTAATATTTTATTATAATACTCAATAGCAGAAATTGTTGTCTATTTTATATTAATTGTCATTTGCAAATTCAAAATAATGTATAGGTAAATAAATAACAATTTTACACAATCAATCCAAAATTACGAATTTATAAATGAGTACCTAACTGTAATAAGCAAGTTTCTTTTGTAATATTTAGTATAGTGCTGATTTGTTGCATGCTATTTTCTAATATAGAGAATATAATAAAATTGTAATATGTTATACTTGGGAATAAAGGGATTTGTTATTATTATTATTATTTTCTTCTCTCCTACTTCTGTCCACCATGGACGAAGTAGTAAATCTATTCTTCATGGAGGTGGTCATGAGGGACTCCGACTTCATCGTCAAGTATGGCGATAAGGTCGCAGCACTGCAGCCAACCTAACTCCTCCGGCGTCAATGGACGTGGAGGAAGCATCGGCAAAGCGCCAAGCCCAACTTTCGCCTGAGGAAGTATCTTCCTCAGTCTCAGCAGCCTCCTCCCCCCTCGGACGATGACGCTAGGTTCATCGTCGCCGCCGGTAAGAGGCGTTGGCTAAAGAAGAAAAAACAGCCCCCTTCCAAAAGCAGCATGTTAACAGCTACCACCCCGCCCTACCAGGTGGAGACCCCTCCCCCCCCGATTAACCGCCCGGCTTCTCCCATCCCCGCCTCGGGTTCCCACTCAGTCGCGACACCCACCCCAGTCTCCACAAAGGCTTCGCTTTCCTCTTCCCAGAGGAAAGTCCCCCCTCCCCCGCTTGTCTTCATACAGGACAAGGGGAAGTGGATTCAAATTTCAGCATGGTGTACTGAACACAAAATCGGTTACACCAACGCCCGGTCGACCCAGACCAGTATCAAAGTCTGCCTCCCGACTTCCAGGGATTATTTATTTTATTTATTAAAATTTATGCACAAAGAAAATCATTGCACAATGGCGGACTTAATGCCTACCAGTCTAGCTTAAGGTGATGCAGAGACAAAACATGGTAGGTGCAAAGATATAAAAGATAAAAGAGAAACAAAAAATATTATAATAAATACATGAATACATACATACGAAATATAAACAGTAGAGAGAGATAAAAAAAATATAGATAGAGAAAAACAATTACATGTTTGATGAATCTGCCAGTTTCTTGCATAAGTATTCCCGATATTTAACTTTAAATGTGTACCGACTGGCGAAGGTCCTGATATTCTGAGGAAGATCATTCCAAAGGAAAACCGCCTGCACAAGAAAAGAAGACTTAAGAAAACCAGAGCGGACATCGTAGAAGACAATTATTGGAAGAACGAAGATTCCTATTATGCGCAGAGCATAAATATTGTAAATGAGAACTAAGATAAGAAGGAGAACAGGGTTTGTGTAGGAGTAAAAACAAGGTCTTCAAAGCTCTTAGAGCTCTGCACTGCCTGATAGGTAGCCATTTTAAGATGGACCGATGAGAAAATACATGATCGTACCTACTTACGAAGATTAAATACGAATCGAATGCAGTTATGTATTTAGAAGTCGATCAAGTTTGTCGAGTAGATCTGCATTCAGGTCGTAATAACACACATCACCATAATCAATAATGGAGTGACACAGTGAGATTACCCGACTCCTCCGGCAGAGAGGTGTGGCTTTCCATATCTACCGATCCGAAGGGTCCCCAAGGAGATTCCCACCGACGATGTCACACCTCAGTCACAGAGAATTCCTGTGAAAGAGGTCCACAGGATGCACAGGGCCCGCGGAAACGTGGCCTATGACATGGTCCTGGTAGTCTGTCCTCCTGTTAATGGAGCTACCCACCACCCTATCTTCCAGGTAAAGAGCATCTGCTCCTTTACCGAGATACAATTAGAAAAGCCCCACAAGAGCGGCATCGTCGGCCAATGCCACAGATGCTAGTTCTACAGGCACTCCTAGGCTCACTGCCACGCCACGCCCAGGTGCTTCAAGTACCTAGGCGACTACGGTACAGCAGAGTGCCCACGGACAAAGGACCGTGCGCTCTTCACTCTCCTATCTACGTCCTTTGCGGCACGACCGGCCACACGGCCAAATATCGAGGGTGCCCCAAGGTCCCTAAATCCATCCCCCTCAAGCTGACTAAGAGTGCAAATGCACGCCAGAAGCATGAATCCCCCGGAACTCAGACCCCAGAGAAACTGCCCTCAAAGGCCCAGTCCCTGGAATCTTCTGAACCATCAGAAGGTTCCAGGAGAATCTGAAGCAACCCCCCCTCAACCCCCACCCCTTCCACCCACCACCGCCTAGAAGGATCCTCGTAGCCGCCCTGGCACAACCCAAAAAGTGGTTTCAACCCCACCCGCACCTACCCCTAAGGCCACCCCAATGGTCCGCCCCAATCTTAACTCCCAAAAGCTGAAGGCAGTCGGTACATTCCAAGGATACATGATATCGAAAAGTAGGAGCCAAGGTGATCGGGCTCCTTTTGGCGGTGAAAAGACACGTCTGTGTTTTGACGGCATTGAATGCTACAAAATTGGCATTGCCCCATTTGGAGACTGCCTGTAGTGCAACACTCATTCGCCCTACCATAGCCGCTCTTGTAATGTAATGATTCTTTCTAAAATATTAAGAACATTTATTTATTAGTATTTTAATGATCAGTTTTTGTTTAAATTTCATAATATTGTTATCTAGAAAGAGCGAAACCGGAAATTACGCCAACTCTCTAGTACCCTCATTTAATTCGTCAAAGTAGTGGCGGGAATGAAATTAGAAATAAGCATTTTTAGAGCCAGTACGCTCAGTCCTTGGTTGTCATCCGAATCACTCGGAATAGTTAAGAAATATTGGAGTCCGTCCATTATGTATTCGATTTAAGTATAATATATTGGCTGTTACCTGTTGTGAAGAATAAAATTATTATATGGATCTGTCCAATTTGCTGTTTTATTGAAATCTCAGAAGTGAGAAAGGATTCAGCCCATAAAATAAAGGTATGTATAAGCAATATTAATTTCTTGATTATAAAAAAATGATTATTTATCGTTATTTCAAACCATGCCATGTAGTATTTAAAATACTAATTTTACATAAACCAAATCGAATCGCTTGCTCTCAATGTTCACAGACTAGTTTTCCTACTCAACCAAAGTTCCGTGATCGTAATACTCGTAGATTTAGCAATTCAAATAATGTAACTACCACGGGTCAGGGTAGTACTAATTTAAATGTCAAAAACCTATAGTTAGATGTAAAGACTGTCATAGGGTTGGGCATGACAACAATTACTGCAAACTGCTACCATTACGATATCGCGCGTCTTCCGTATTAGGGACAGGTAACTTACCTGAAAGGAAAACATAAATGTTTCTGTTAATGATGAAGTCTTCTACGTAAGAACGATGCTATTATCTCACAACTTGTTAAAAATTACGATAAAATTCCAATAGTACGGAGTTTTGGTAACTCTGCTGTACAGCCTTTATTTAAATCATCTGTGACTTTGAAGGTTGACGAAATTGAGACTTCTATCGATCTGTCATTGATCATTGGGCAGAATTTTACGGAGCTGTTTTTTGCGATTGCACTGAAGGGTAGTTGCAGACTAACATTTTATAGGAGTCCTATTTACGATACCTTTGACACGGAGTCTTCACAAATGAAACTGCATACTACGGTTCCCACTTTGTTTACACAAACGAGTGTTGTACCAATTCATGCCAGGGATTCTAACTTCACGAGCAATATTTATATAGAAGGTTACTACTCTGTTGAGCCTAAAAGGGAATTTTGTTTACTACAAGGTATTTATCGGTCATCTAATGGGAAGGGTAATATTGTTGTTACTAATTAAGCAATAAACCACATCACGTTAGGATCTGATATTTTGTTAGCGAGGGCATTGCCAGTTAAGGAGCTAGAATCCTGTTACGTTAGAAAAATTAATACCAACGTTGCTACTATAGAACCACTAGACCAAATCAGACAAAAAGAAAGGCATGACGCTGACCGGGTGCCGGCTCGTAAATATGATGTTTGAGATCTAGTTAAACTTTCGCGAAATAACTATGTTAACGACTGGGAAAGCTCAAAACTCTTATCAGAATTATTCATTCTCTTATTCGAATAAGATTGTAGAGGCTCTTGGAAACTACCGATATAGAATAACTGATGTCCCAAGTTTTCAAAAGAAAGTCAAACCTTATGACTCGGTCGTAGCCACTGATAGGATTAGGACCTTGGATTCATGTAAAAGCATTAGAAATTCATGAGTGACTCAAGTAGTTCGGGTAGTGAAAACGAGAATGACGAGGCAAATTAGTTGTCATTATTTCATTATTTTTATTTCATTTTCGTCAATTACGCAATTGAACATTAGTCTATTCATCATCATCATTTATTTATTCATAAAAAAATTACATTGTGTTGAACATTGCATATAAAATTAAAATAGAAATACCACATGCGGCTAAAATAAAAATGTCGATTTGAATATTTTATTGTGTGTACATAAATAATAAAATAAATAAATAATCACAGACAAACATAACAAGTCAATCAATTATACTTAAGTGTGTCAATAGATATATAAACAAATGTCAGATATGATTACAAGAAAAAAAAATTGTCAAATGCGTAGTTACAGTCAAAGCATATTGTTACAGTCAAAGTTAAGGAATTGAGTCGAAAGCCTGTTCACTGATACTTTCTTTATTTTGTATCATTTTACATGAATTCTGACACTGATTTTAAACATCTTTCCAACAAGGTTTTTAATTTATTTTTAAATAAATGACTATTATATATTAACAATTTCAAATCAGTTTGTAACCTATTGAACAATTCAACTGCTTAGTAGCTGGAGCAATGCCTGACCACGTTAAAATTTGGTGACAACTTGTGTTTAAACTCCTTTCTTCATGTGCTTTCTCTTACCTTACGTTCCTCTTGTGATTCATACTGATGAATATACTTGGCAAAGTAACAAAGAATAATATATATATAAACTTAGTACTGTCAAAATATACAACTTTTAAAAAAAATGCTCTCTACAAATTTTGTTTATGAGATCCTTACTAAAGTCCTTATAGCACATTTCTGTAAGATGAACGCTTTCTGACAAGTATAATTGTAACTGTTACCTCAATCTAGCTTCGTTAAGCGCCATAATAAATAGCCTTTAGATGCTTTAAATCTAAAATATCTCTAAGGCTCCTGTGTGCATAGCATGCTGATGAAATAGAAGAGTCAATAGCAGCTAGCTCATGTTTCTAATTTAAGTTCACATCTATGTTAATACCTAAGAATTTGACTTTATCTACTAAGTCAATCTTGTCTCCATTAATTTGTACGTCTAGATTGTCGTTGTTACGAGTTGTTGTCTTGAATAAAGTAATGTTGGTTTTACTTGTATTTAGTAAAAGGTAATTGTAAACCAATCGTAAAGATTTTTAAGTGGTTCGTTTACAGCTTGGGTGAATTCTTTTAAGTCATTAGCCCCTATTATTATGTTAGTGTCATCTGCAAAGACAAGTTTTACATTAGGTTTAGTGTGATGCATAAAGTTCAGCAAGTCATTTGTAAATATGATAAATAGAATAGTCCCCAAAATTTAGTTTTGAGGTACACCGTGTTGTATCTTTGTGACTTTAGACATGTATACAACTTCCATGATTGTTTCTATCGATGCTATTAATTTATACAGACATTCTTCTGTTATGTAAGTAGGATCTTATGAGAATTAAGGATTTGCCTCTCGATACTGTAATGTTCTAAGTTAAGTCAGTAATAATTCATAGTCAATAGTATCAAAAGCCGAGCTGAGGTCGATAAATAGTCCAGTCACTTTCAATTTGTCATTTAATTTATTAATTATGTCATATATAAGTGTTTATGGCATCAGAATAAACAATCGCCTTTCTGGTATCCAAATTGTGTTCTATTAATTATTATATTGACTTGACATTCAAATTCACCATCAGCCTTATATACATAATATTGCCATATTTAAAAACAAAGTTTTTGCTCTATTAATCGAATTCTGATTATTAAGCCAGATTACAAGAAATGAAGTGTGCGTTTCTGAAGTAGGTGTTCTATATTGTGATTAATTAAATAAGGTAATTTAATGTAATGATTCTTTTTCTTGATTTGATAATCAACTGAGATTTTAAGTAATATATTATTGAATAGTATTTGTTATTGTTGTATATTATTGAAGTAGAAAGTCCGATAGAATCTAAGTTGTGTACTTCTATATTATGTTATTTATGAATTCCTGATATTAGCTGTAGTGCGCCAGGAGGCTGCACTATGTAGGATGGCCGAATGTAATGTAATGATGCTTTCTAAAATATTAAGAACATTTATTAGTATTTTAATGATCAGTTTTTGTTTAAATTTCATAATATTGTTATCTAGAAAGAGCGAAACCGGAAATCACGCCAACTCTCTAGTACCCTCATTTAATTCGTCAAAGTGGTGGCAGGAATGAAATTAGAAATAAGCATTTTTAGAGCCAGTACGCTCAGTCCTTGGTTGTCATCCGAATCACTCTGAATAGTTAAGAAATATTGGAGTCCGTCCGTTATGTATTCGATTTAAGTATAATATATTGGCTGTTACCTGTTGTGAATAATAAAATTATTATATGGATCTGTCCAAGTTGCAGTTTTATTGAAACTCTGTCGGACCAAATTGATTCCCTACTAGCCCGAGCATCCGGCAAGTATCTTTCCACAACTGTGATGTCATCTGCATACCCATAGATACCGGGCATCAGCAGATCGTTAGTATGCAGCAGGGACAGTGTTGCAGAGAGAACAGACCCCTGAGGAACACCGGCATTTGTCGACATGGGCTCAGATGAGCATCCGTCGACTACAAGTCGGAGATATCGTTCAGTCAGGAAGTTTTTTACCCAGCCAGTCAGGCTAGGGGAAATGCCGTACGCTGCAAGCTTACTAAAAAGGCCAGCGTGCCATACACGGTCGAAGGCCTTCGCGACATCAAGGGAGACTGCAATCGCTTCCCCATTTCTCTCGAGGGCCTCGCCCCACAAATGAGTGGCATACACTAGTAGCCCCCCAGTTGACCGATTGCGGCGAAACCCGTACTGTCGGTCACTGAGGAGATCGTTACCTTCCAGGTATGCCAAGATACGCTCCATAATTTTGCAAAGTATAGAGGTGATCAAAATCTGCCTATAGTTGGTAGAATCGGCACGACTACCCTTTTTAGGCACGGGCTGCACGTTGGCAAGCTTCCAGAACATGGGCACTATACCAGTCCTAAATCACTCATTTACGAAACAATTTTTAAAAGTTACAAGATTTTCCAAAACACTAAACCACTTCTAAAAACTAAGTTTCACTATTCTGTCGATGCTCAACACATATTATAATCAATACATATTTATACATCGATTTTAAATTGTTGGCATTTAAAAATCAATGCGTAGACTCGTTGTTGTTAAAAATATTTTAGAGTTTTCCAAAACTCTAAAACATTTTTAACGACAACATATAGTAGGTTGTAGAAAAGTGTTTCCTAAGTGAGTGGGTTGTCAGATTAAGCTTGCATCAAACCTGCTGTTTGATGCATGCTCAATCTTTTAAGTCTATATTTCTTTAACTATTGTAAAATTTGGGTATTTTCTGGGTATACGTTTTTTTCATTATTGTTCCATATTTGTTCTTTATATCACCACGTACGGCTGTCGCCTATTTTTATTGTTTCCTTTATTTTTTTTTATTTGTTCTATTTTATAGTAATTAAATTTAAAAAATTGAAATTGTGTGACAAATGAACCGCGATGTTTCTAATCATTTCTTTTTTTAAATATGGTATCTCGTAGTTGACTTTGAGAGGTCGTGACTACTTAACCGGACTATCGTGTGGCTGCCTTAAATGAATTTAAAGCCTCCAGCCAGGGCGACTAAAAACTAAGCGACTACACGCTAAGGGCATCCCCTGTGGGGTACGAACCTCGGCTTAGGGCATAGCTGGAGAGAACAGCAAGCGACGGCTGGATCGAATTTTTTATTTTTATTTCGGTTTGATGACCGCGGCGTTTCCTAGTACTAGCTCTGAGAAGAAACGTCCGAAACAAACTCAGAGGTCATGGTTGGGAAGTTATGTTTACTGGCTCAGCTGCGGCGCTGGCTGGCCTTCATCGGACGAGGAATGACACTCGCCGGCTTTTACGCGTATTTATACGGTCAAACCAGAAGCGGAGAACTCTCTCGAATTGCTTTCCAGAATAGTCCCGAATCTTCTCGCGGCTACGCGGACAGGAAGTTCATATGTCTGTACTCTTTTTTATCTATCTGTCTCGTTCTAACATCGGCGGTTGGGAGGTTCCGCTACTCGACACCAGACGTCGCTGATGCTTGCCGCGCTGTCATTAGTCAATGCGTGTGTGTGAGTTGATGGATTGTCAGGTCAATAACTGTCAATATGTTAATGTAGATTATTCCTCCGAATTCTAGATGTCGCTAGATCTATACATCGTTTCATAAATGTTTCCGTTTGTGTTCCTATCTACGTTTATTGCGTCGAAATGTCATCTGTCAGTCTTGGAAATTTATGTTACCCCGTACGGCTGCCGCCTATTTCTTTTCTGGGCTCCTTCTTCTACTATTTTCAATTAGTTTCAGTATACTAATGTTTACAATTTTAGGTTTTATTTCTCATGTCATAATTAAATGTGTATTAATTTAATTTCTATGACATAAGTAACTACTTTAGTTTTCAAATTTCAACAATTTAAAACTTTTGAGGTTCAAGCTATTATTTATTGCAAATATCATTTGTTTGACGTCGATGGAATAGTGATCCTGACTAATGTTTTAAAACCGAAAGTGAGTTTGTTTGGTTAGAAGTCCGGATTTCATAATAGGCTACTTTTTATCCCGAAAAAAATTGAAATTCCTGGGGGAAAACAAAAATACCGAATTCCACGCGGACGAAGCCGCGGGCGGAAAGCTAGTATTAAATATTTTTTTAGAAGTGGTTTAGTGTTTTGGAAAATCTTGTAACTTATTTCTTTATTAGTATTAATTTTAAAAAATTTAATTATATTGCGTGTTACAAATGAACCGCGATGTTTTAATCATTATCGTTATGTGTTGGTTTTCTATATAACCACGTGGATCTGCCGCCACTTTCTACCCTGTGCTCTGATTTGTTTGTTTTTTCTTTTCTTACTTAAATGCAAATTAATTTCATGTTTTTGAAATCAACGACTGCCTTGATTTTTAATTTCCATACATTTAAAATTGTTGTAATATAACACATTATTTACATTAAATATTGAAATTAAAGTCGTTAAAAGTGTTCTGACATGGAATACTGAATTTAAATATGTCGTTAAAAGTGTTGTAGAGTTTTGGAAAGTCTCGTAAGTTTTTAAAATTTGTTTCCTAAGTGAGTGAGTGTTAACCTGCTGTTTGTTGTATGCTAAATTTGGTAATTCAATATATTTTTATGGTTATGTTTATTTATGGGTTTTCTTTTAAGTTGTAGTAAAAGGTTTCCTAAGTGAGAGGATATTAACCTGCTGCTTGATGCATGATAATTCTAGATATTCCTTACTTTTTGAAAATTGTTGAATTTGGGTATTCTCTAGGTATGTTTATGTTTCTATTCATGATTGTGTTCGCGACGAAAACATTCCACTTCACATTCCACATTCACATGAAAATTAATAGAAACATTTTAAGAAAATTATCTCAACAAAATAAGTAAACAAATAATAGCAAGACTGACAGATGACATTTCGACGCAATAAACGTAGATAGGAACACAAACGGAAACATTTATGAAACGATGTATAGATCTAGCGACATCTAGAATTCGGAGGAATAATCTACATTAACATATTGACAGTTATTGACCTGACAATCCATCAACTCACACACACGCATTGACTAATGACAGCGCGGCAAGCATCAGCGACGTCTGGTGTCGAGTAGCGGAACCTCCCAACCGCCGATGTTAGAACGAGACAGATAGATAAAAAAGAGTACAGACATATGAACTTCCTGTCCGCGTAGCCGCGAGAAGATTCGGGACTATTCTGGAAAGCAATTCGAGAGAGTTCTCCGCTTCTGGTTTGACCGTATAAATACGCGTAAAAGCCGGCGAGTGTCATTCCTCGTCCGATGAAGGCCAGCCAGCGCCGCAGCTGAGCCAGTAAACATAACTTCCCAACCATGACCTCTGAGTGTGTTTCGGACGTTTCTTCTCAGAGCTAGTACTAGGAAACGCCGCGGTCATCAAACCGAAATAAAAATTAAAAATTCGATCCAGCCACCCCTTGCTGTTCACTCCAGCGACGCCCTAAGCCGAGGTTCGTACCCCACAGGGGGTGCCCTTAGTGCGCAGTCGCTTAGTTTTTAATAGCCCTGGCTGGAGGCTTTAAATTCATTTAAGGCATCCACAGGAAAGTCCGGTTAAGTAGTCACGGCCTCTCAAGGTCAACTACGAGATGCCATATCAAAAAAAAAAAAGCGAGTGTCATTCAGTTTACAGTTCAGTTTCTGAGTAGTTCGAGCTGATCTGCGAGTAAATAGTGACAGTGAACAGTACAATAAAGTGAATAGTGATAGTGAACAGTGCAGTACAGTAACAGTGTTTGCCGCCATATTCGACGTCATAGTTTACTAGTTCCGTCTTTTTAAATACCTTTCCCGCCATAGTGATATAGTGTTGTCAGTGTTGCTATAATTATTAATTTCTCTACCCGTCATAGCAATAGTGTTGCCAACATAATAAAATAGTCTACCACAGTGTTTTGTACCGATCGATTTATAGTAAAATAAATAGTATATACAGTCCATAAATAGTGTTGTTTCTTCATGTACACATGGGGTAGTAGGGAACGTATATGCTGACCCCTGCCCCGTACAGATTGTTATGTGTTGAAATCAACATAAAAATGTGTGGTGTGTTCAGTTAAACAGTGCTATTAAATTTGTGTACCAAATAGTATAATAAGATAAGATAGATCATAATAATTTCTATGTTTTTTTTTTTTTTTTTAATAAAATGGAAATTATTTAAAAAATCGTGAATTAAACAAGTGCTTTGGTTTTAAATGCTAACAATTTATTATTTTGTGGTGAATGTCATTTGCTCTTTCAACTGTTAAAAAAATAAAAATTGCCAAACCAAAATGCAATCAAGAATTATGGTAAAAAATAAATGACTGTGTTTTATGACATAACAGGTCTATTTTACGCAAAATCTGTAATCAACTGAGTGTTATAATAATTCAATACAAAGCATTTCTTACATGATTTTATTTTAAATTTTTTGCAGTACATTGTTCCAGTAAACCTGCGCGCGTACGCTTGCGCGTTGCTCTTGACTACGTGACTCTACCCACGCTCGGGAGTGTGACTAGTGAGAAGTCACTAGTCATTAATTCAGTATAGTGAGAACTGTCGTGGTGAGCGCACGCGCCACACTAGTCGAGTTCAGAGTTTTTATTTAATACTTCATGAATTAAATGCAAGTAATTTAATGAAAATAAAATTGAGCAGTGTGTATGTGAGTGTTTTTAAATGTATAATAATTAATATAAAAATTGTGTTGCATTATAATATCCAATGAGTTATTAACCTACGCTTTGATTTTTAAATGCCAACAGTTTAAAATTGTTGTAATACAAGATATTATTTCATTCAAATAACATGTGTTGAGCGTCGACGACATAGTGAAATTAAATATGCCATTAAAAGAATTCTAGAGTTTTGGAAAGTTTTGTAAGAAAGTGTCTCTAAAGGGAGTGAATTTTAACCTGCTGTCTGATGCATGCTAAGTAAATCTGGTAAGTCTATATTTTTATGAATATTTTTATTTTCGGCTTTCCATTAAGTTGTAGTAAAGTGTCCCCTGAAGGAGTGAGTATTAACCTGCTGGTTAATGCATGCTAATTTTGATAAGTCGATATTTATGACTTTTGTTATATTTGGGTATTCTTAAAGTATTGGAAATTTATGTTACCCCGTACGGCTGCCGCCTATTTCTTTTCTGGGCTCCTTCTTCTACTTTTTTCAATTAGTTTCAGTATACTAATGTTTACAATTTTAGGTTTTATTTTTCATGTCTTAATTAAATGTGTATTAATTTAATTTCTATGACATAAATAACTACTTTAGTTTTCAAATTCCAACAATTTAAAACTTTTGAGGTACAAGCTATTATTTATTGCAAGTATTATTTGTTTGACGTCGATGGAATAGTGGTCCTGACTAATGTTTTAAAACCGAAAGTGAGTTTGTTTGGTTAGAAGTCCGGATTTCATAATAGGCTACTTTTTATCCCTAAAAAAATTGAAATTCCTGGGGCAAAACAAAAATACCGAATTCCACGCGGACGAAGCCGCGGGCGGAAACCTAGTATTGTTGTAACCTGTTTTTTTAGAAGTGGTTTAGTGTTTTAGAAAATCTTGTAACTCATTTCTTTATTAGTATTAATTTTAAAAAATTGAATTATATTGCGTGTTACAAATGAACCGCGATGTTTTAATCATTATCGTTATGTGTTGGTTTTCTATATAACCACGTGGATCTGCCGCCACTTTCTACCCTGTGCTCTGATTTGTTTGTTTTTTCTTTTCTTACTTAAATGCAAATTAATTTCATGTTTTTGAAATCAACGACTGCCTTGATTTTTAATTTCCATACATTTTAAATTGTTGTAATATAACACATTATTTACATTAAATATTGAAATTAAAGTCGTTAAAAGTGTTCTGACATGGAATACTTAAATTAAATATGTCGTTAAAAGTGTTGTAGAGTTTTGGAAAGTCTCGTAAGTTTTTAAAGGAGAATGCCAACTTTCGGCCTACACAACTTTTAAAATTAAACTCACGTTTTCACTAAGTTCTTACTCCCAATAATTTAAATATAAACTACAAACTTAAAAAAACATATTTAGTACTTTACGGAAACGTGTCCAGTAAAAAATCATTTTAATAAGTAATTAATTTAAGTTCTTGAACTCAAGATTTGAATACCAAAAATGTTGCCAATCTTGTTACTGTAATCGATAACTCTAAATGAATAAAATCCTGCTACTGTAATCGATAATTGTATTGTAAAAATATTTTTTTATTGTTTAGATAGTTTTAAATAAAAACTATACTCTTTACTTATATTTACCGCCTCAATATTCTTTTTTCTTATTTATATTTTCTTAATTAATACGTTCGTCCTATTTAACAGTTAATAGTTTCATGGATTATTATAAAAAAATCGATTTTCCATCTGCAATCGATAACATAATCGTCTTGTAATAGCAACCCTGTACGCGTGTCTAAACTGACATTGACACATCTGTTCGGTTGTTTGTTTTTCGAACCCCTCTGTGTTTGCGTTAAGTTACAGATTTATTGTGTTATATTCATACCACCACACATTTTGTTACAATATTCATTGTGTGGTCTCGTTCAGAAAGAGAATACGCTATCAGATGCGTGATATAGCAACAGATCGCATCACTACAGGTAAGCAATATCCTTCAATGATTTTATGTGTTGCTGCTGGTTGATGTTTTATTCTGATTGCAATAAGATATTTTTGTTTTTGTTACAGCTTAGATCAACAGATAAGATCTGTCACCCATGTTGGCAAAGAAGTTACCGTTTGTTCAACGGAACTTAAACACCCCATATCACCAAGTATTTATCCACCTTCTACAGCCTCTGTTGTATCAACGCCAGAACACTACACTAGGGCTGTTAATATCTGCATATGGGTGATTGAAGTTGTGAATGGCATTTTTAAGCAACAGTTTAAAATATTCCGACACAAGTTCAACAACAGAGCTTCATCACGTGTCATGATTGACTTTTCTATAGCTGTTGCCCTAATTAATAGATTTCGGCCACCGCTCACAGACAGGTTTGATGCTGCTCAGATATTAGTAATCATCCAACAAAAAATGTTCCAAAATAATACTTTAAGTGAGTTTATTATACAAAATAATTATAATAGAAGGGCACAGTTCTCAAATATAAATGTTAATAACAGCAATGTCACTGAGTTCACCAGCTAGATTTTCACGATTTGAATTTTATAGCTTGTGGTACCTACCAACTCCGTCAGGCTCGATCTTATTATGGTGAGCACATTCGTTTTAATTGCCGATGAAGATAGAAGTGTGCAGGGGGTTATCAATCAATAATCTAAGAGAACAATTGTCTCTCTCTCAAAGCTCTAGGCTTTTAAGAGTGAAAACTCAATGTCGCCATATAAGAAGAAAAAAATATTTTGTGTACGTTTTGATTGAGAATAATTTAAATGGCAGAGAGGCAATAAGTCAATATTATTGCAATTGTAAGGTAGGCAAACGAACTGTGGGATGCTGTTCCCACATTATGACCATTTTATGGTATTTAGGGTGGGCTCGACACCAAAACAATATTGAACCCCGTGCACAGTTTCTTGATGAATTGTTAATCGAATTTGATAATGAAATTGATGATGATGATAATGAATGATTATGGTAAAAAAGAATAAAACTATTCATCAGTTTATTTGTTCTTTAATTTTCTCTGCGTAGAAATGCATAACCTCCAATTTAAAATGTCTGAATGACTTCTTTCTTACAAGTTCAATTTAAAAATGGAAATCACAAACATACTTTTGACATTAAACCACACAAAAAAATGTAAGAATATTCACTGCATACAACAAATTCATATTGAGCCAAAGTTACTATGGAGACTTGGCATTGTCCTTTGTTTCCTAAGTGAGTGAGTTGTATGCTAAATTTGGTAATTCAATATATTTTTATGGTTATGTTTATTTATGGGTTTTCTTTTAAGTTGTATTAAAAGGTTTCCTAAGTGAGAGGATATTAACCTGCTGTTTGATGCATGATAATTCTAGATATTCCTTACTTTTTGAAAATTGTTGAATTTGGTTATTCTCTAGGTATGTTTATGTTTTTATTCACGACTAGCTTTCCGCCCGCGGCTTCGCTCGCGTGGAGATCGGTTATATCGCGCTTTTAAATTTCCCTCGTGAATATAATTGTTTTCCGGGATTAAAAGTACCCTATTATTTAATCCGGACTTCTAACTTTACGTCTGCAAAATTTCACAACAATCGGCTTAGTAGTTACGGCGTGAAAGCGGAACAAACAAACTCACTTTCCGATTTATAATATTAGGATATTAGGTGTACACATACAAATATTCCAGTAATCTCCCTTGGGAACTTGATGTTTTTTTAGGACTAAAAGTAGCCTATGTTACTCTCCTTCTTTTCAACTAAATGTATGCCAAAAATCAGGTCGATTGATTGCTTAGCTACAGCGTGAAGGAAGGACAAACAAACAAACAAACACACTTTCACATTTATAATATTAGTATGGATTGTGTTCGCGACGAAAACATTCCACTTCACATTCCACATTCACATGAAAATTAATAGAAATATTTTAAGAAAATTATCTCAACAAAATACGTAAACAAATAATAGCAAGACTGACAGATGACATTTCGACGCAATAACCATAGATAGGAACACAAACAGAAACATTTATGAAACGATGTAAAGATCTAGCGACATCTAGAATTCGGAGGAATAATCTACATTAACATATTGACAGTTATTGACCTGACACTCCATCAACTCATACGCACGCATTGACCAATGACAGCGCGGCAAGCATCAGCGACGTCTGGTGTCTAGTAGCGGAACCTCCCAACCGCCGATGTTAGAACGAGACAGATAGATAAAAAAGAGTACAGACATATGAACTTTCTGTCCGCGTAGCCGCGAGAAGATTCGGGACTATTCTGGGAAGCAATTCGAGAGAGTTCTCCGCTTCTGGTTTGACCGTATAAATACGCGTAAAAGCCGGCGAGTGTCATTTTACTTGTCCGATGAAGGCCAGCCCGCGCCGCAGCTGAGCCACTAAATATACTTTCCCAACTATGACCTCTGAGTTTGTTTCGGACGTTTCTTCTCAGAGCTAGTACTAGGAAACGCCGCGGTCATCAAACCAAAATAAAAATAAAAATTCGATCCAGCCATCCCTTGCTGCTCTCTCCAGCGACGCCCTAAGCCGAGGTTCGTACCCCACAGGGGGTGCCCTTAGAGCGCAGTCGCTTAGTTTTTATTAGCCCTGGCTGGAGGCTTTAAATTCATTTAAGGCATCCACAGGAAAGTCCGGTTAAGTAGTCACGGCCTCTCAAGGTCAACTACGAGATGCCATATCAAAAAAAAAAAAGCGAGTGTCATTCAGTTTACAGTTCAGTTTCTGAGTAGTTCGAGCTGATCTGCGAGTAAATAGTGACAGTGAACAGTACAATAAAGTGAATAGTGATAGTGAACAGTGCAGTACAGTAACAGTGTTTGCCGCCATATTCGACGTCATAGTTTACTAGTTCCGTCTTTTTAAATACCTTTCCCGCCATAGTGATATAGTGTTGTCAGTGTTGCTATAATTATTAATTTCTCTACCCGTCATAGCAATAGTGTTGCCAACATAATAAAATAGTCTACCACAGTGTTTTGTACCGATCGATTTATAGTAAAATAAATAGTATATACAGTCCATAAATAGTGTTGTTTCTTCATGTACACATGGGGTAGTACGGAACGTATATGCTGACCCCTTTTTTTTTTTTTTTTGCCGGCGTGGAAATCCTCATAGGATGCCCGCCGCCCTGGGGTGGGCGACGGGGTATGTCAGACTTTTACTGACTAAAACCACCCCGGTGTGTCTTCTATCACGAGCGCGCGTGGAGCCGCGGGAGTCTAAATTCTTCCACGGCCCCACACCTCGTGCTGGCCCGGTCTGTCCGGGCCTCGTCTCCTGCACGGGGTAGTGGGGTGTTAAACTACCCCGTGCATCGCCTCAAAGGCGCGCGCCGACACTCGCGCGCGCCTCCGCCTCGGGGTCCATCAATAGGGGGGCGGGGACTTCCCCATGTCCCTCGCCCCTAGACCCATTCATGGGGGGCGGAAGAGGGCGCTATCCGCCCTTCCTCGGCGCCCGGTGCGTCTTCTGCGGCCCGGGAAGGGAGTTGATATCTCCCTCTCCCGTTCCGCAGCTTCCTTCTGCGACATCACGTCCTCGCAGAAGGACACCACCGCGTCCCACGACTCTGAGCTGCCGACCATCCTCCGCACTACTGCCGACAGCGTCAGGTCGCCTCCTACTTCATTTGTGAGGACACGGCGCTGCTCCTCCCAAGCTACACACTCGGAGAGCGTGTGCTGCGCCGTGTCCTCCCCGCATTGGACGCAGTGGTGGCACCGAGCGTCCGGCTCTCTGCCTAAGCGACGCAGGTACTTGCCGAAGCAGCCGTGCCCCGACAGCACCTGCGTCACCCTGAACGACAGGGAGCCGTGCCTCCTCCCGAGCCAGTCGTCGAGTACTGGCCGGATCGCCTCGACGGTAGCGAGGCATATGCTGACCCCTGCCCCGTACAGATTGTTATGTGTTGAAATCAACATAAAAATGTGTGGTGTGTTCAGTTAAACAGTGCTATTAAATTTGTGTACCAAATAGTGAATGATCATAATAATTTCTGGTTTTTTTTTTTTTAATAAAATGGAAATTATTTAAAAAATCGTGAATTAAACAAGTGCTTTAGTTTTTAAATGCTAACAATTTATTATTATGTGGTGAATGTCATTTGCTCTTTCAACTGTTAAAAAAATAAAAATTACCAAACCAAAACGCAATCAAGAATTATGGTAAAAAATAAATGACTGTGTTTTATGACATAACAGGGGGCCGAGTCTGCTATTTTATATCATTTTGTCATTCCAGCACGTTACCATTGTCATTTTGCTTTTATCCCGTAATCTGCTAAGAACATAAAGATCGGCCATTGATCTCGTAACGGAATGATCATTGCTGTATTGCCATTATTATAAAACTCGTTAGTAGAAATGAGTTTCCAAAAACTACTACTCAATTTGAACATTTCGTAATGCAAGATTTTATTAATATATATTTTTATGTATTAATTAAATTTTTATAAGCAGTCTGGAATAGAAAATAGTTCTTTAATAGCAAAAAACATTATTCTGAAACTATAAAACTAGATATTTTGTTATCTGTTAAAGTCAATGTGACATTAATACAGACTGACTGGCGTTTATGTTTTTTTTTATTAGCTGGTGTTTTGTTATGTATTTATTTGTGTTTATATTATTAAAATTATAATTACTACGTAAAGAAAAACAAGGCTGGATGTTATTGAAGTCAGGAATACAAATGCTCAAACGATCAACAAGTTGACTGCGGTCATTAATCGACAGAGCTCCATCACAGCAAAAATGGTTCAAGGTCATCGAGATATCCGTAATAAGTAAATGAAACAGTGTTTATAAAAAGATTAATAATTTATTTTAAATCTTTGTTTTGTGCATGACTGCGGTGGATCTGTAACAAAGAGTTAAATCATTTTAATAACAATTAGAGCGTTTACATAATTTCCTAGAATATTGAGAAGGGTTTGCACTACATACCTGCTAATTTATTGTATACATTTTTCCACAGATAGTCAACAAAAGCCTGGTGCAGTGCTCAACCTTCAAGAAGATCCCGGTTCATACTGCACTGGAAATTAAAAGACTGATTATTGATGTGTTAATATTATTACATTAGGTGTTGTACCTAGGATTTGTTTTATTATTTAAATGACAATATGTCTTTTTGTTTTGTATAATAATTTTTTTGACTTAATGTAAAGTAGATATTTAGTTTATGAGAAAATAGATATATAGTTATAAATAAATGTTGATTTTTAATAGGTATAGTAGTTTCATTTATGCTGCTCCCAGCAAAACAGAAATCAGATCCGGAGATCTGATTTCTGTTTTGGTCTTATTCAGCACCTTTATAGTATGACAGACCGGAGTTTGTCATACTATAAAGGTGCTGAATAAGCTTATGGGTGTATGTTTGGTCTTCTGTGAAAGAAAGTATGCAAGAGAGTCCACTGTTCCATGTTAGTTTTAGTAGTTGTCTTTAAGTTTATTAATGTAATTAGTGTTGTACCGTTTTAGTTAACAATAAATAAATAACTGATAGAAGTCCAACTATTATGTACCTTTACCAACATAGTTAAAAGAAATTCATACCTGCCGCAGTACTTCTGCATAATCCTCATCAGGTGACAATAATGCTATTCAAATTCAAATTCAAATTCAAAAATTTTATTTCGGATTTAAAAAACATAAATATCCATATAGTGTTAGTACAAGTAGAGCTTAGCCTAATGTTAGTAATAAATTAACTAAAGTGGGTCTGGAGTCCCATCCACCTGCGTAAGAGGGGCGACTCCCACCGATCCGAAAACACATTCAGGATGCCATTGGAGGAGGAGCGCAATCGCGCCATCATGGAAGCACACCGCCTCCGCATGATCGCGGCGAACCCGTCGACCCTCGCCTCCGCGAACATCCCTGACGCGCTACAACGCCACGGCAACCCCAAGAGCACCCTGAATGCGTTATTATACTGTACGCGCAGGTCGCTGTATGCCCGCTGGGTATACGTGGTCCACAGGCTGCACGTGTAAAACGACTGGCAGAAGGCCTTAAAAAAGCGTTATCTTAACAGATTTAGAACAGCGCACAAACCTGCGGGCCAGCATGTTGCAACGGACAGCCAGCGACCTGCGCTCCCTATCGATATCCACATTATCCTTTAAGTCATCAGTGACCCAGTGACCCAAATACTTGAACTTTGCAACCCGTCCTAAAGTAGACCCAGAGAGAGAGATTTCAGGCAACTGTTTATAGGTCAAGTTACCTGCTTTAAATACCAACCACTCACTCTTATCGGTATTGTATTTGAGTCCATGAGCCACTGCATACCTTTCACATATTTCAAGGAGCTTTCTTAAAGCACCGATAGACGGACTCAGCAGCACCATATCATCAGCGTAACTAATATTGTTCACGCAAACACCGTCCACGTGACAGCCGATTTTGGTGCTGCTGAGCTCACCTATCAGCTTATTTATGTACAGATTGAAAAGACGGGGGGAGCTCAGACCTCCCTGTCTTACCCCACAGTCCAACCCATACATTTCAGAGTAGGAGCCTGCCCACCTTACCGTATTCCTCTGACTGCTATACCAAAAACTGAATAATGATATAACGTCAGAGGGAACAGTAGTGTCCTGAGTGAGCTTATGCCAGAGTAGGTCATAATTGACAAGGTCGAAGGCCCTCGATAAATCCAAGAAACAAGCTATTACAGGAGTCTTTCTGTCAGTATAATATTGGACAGTCTGCTTAAGGCACAAAATTGCACTATCTGTCGACAAGTTTGGTCTGAATCCAAACTGACCATCCTCGAGAATGATATGCTTAGCCAGTATTTTATCAAGCAGACTATCCAATACCTTAGCACAGACTGTAGCAAGTGATATCGGCCTATAATTAGAGATATCGGAGGCATCGCCTGTCTTATTCTTCACCACTGGCACAACGATCGTTTTAGTAAGTTGGGCAGGTAAGTAACTATGACTTAGACAAAGGTTAAAAAACATAGCCAGCACTCGTGGTAAGTGTACCCCAGCGTGTTTAAGATGTTCAACACAGGCTGTCGTGACCGGCAGACTTACCCCTCACCATGTTCTGTATACTTCTCGCAACTTCCTTAGCAGAGAACCTGACAGGGTGCACCCCGGTCACGACCGCCCCAGCGACATTTTTAGACAACTCGCCAAAGTTATCCAAACGCGAGCACACCTTAAAATGTTTGTGAAAAGCGTTAGCTATTTCAATGGGGTCGCTCACGCCCGCGACGCTCATCGGTACACCCAACTTATGTTTTAAATTATTTGTTAATTTCCAAAACTTATTAAATTGTTTACTTTCATGACAAGACGCTAACATATCCATTTTAATTTTCTCCTGGTTGTTTTGACAATATTTTAACTTAGTTTTAAACAAATTTCGCGATTTACACATATTTTCATAAATAATTCCGGAGGTAGGTTTGTTATTAAATAGCCACATTTGATAACATAGTCGGGCATCGCGATGAGCCTCACGAACGTGTTTGTTCCACCCAACTACATAGTTCCCTTTATAACGCTTTTTAATGGAAGCTGCATGGGAGAGTACGGCTCCTTTTTTCAGAATACAAATAATTTCATTATATAACCTATCTATCACCGACCGATGATTAGTTTTGCGACACATATTATCAGCACAATTTTGAAATACTGTAGGAAAATCAATTAGTTTTAGGTTGCTATTACAGTAATCTGAATAATTATTTATCTGAACTAAATCTGTGGTTTATTTTTTAGTTTTAAAGTCTTTGTTCCTTCTTTGATTGCACTAGACACAGTCACTTGTGAAACTTTAGGGAGGTCAATGTCCTTGTCCAATAAAATTCTCGTAGGACTCTGATGCATAAAATGTAAATAAAAATATAACATTAATCAATCTATTTCGTGTTTGTAGCTATAGATTACTATAGAATAATACATCAATTGTCAAATTACGTTTCCTCACCTTAATTTCTGCCCATACGCTATCAATTCGACGCAGTCTGGCTATAAGGAGAATGAGTTCTTCAATTAACCCTTTTACTGAGACATATTCAAGGCAAAACGTTTTCAGTAATTCCGCCTCGGGAACATTAATAAAGGGATCCGTATTCAAACTCGTCAAGCGATGTGTTCGACGTCTCCTGCATATTATCTTCCTTCTCTAGCATCCACTGCGTTGGCTAGCTCAAGAATATTTGCTAGTAATGAAAACATTCTCAAATATTCCACAAACACAATGGATATTACACTTTTTGTACGAAACCACCACCACCATCGAGCTGCCTTGCTTCGAAAAGCAATGTTTGTACAAAGACGCCATCATAACAGTTCAACGATCAAAAGAACTGTCAAAATTTTAGCAGATTACCGCATATGTCAGTCATTGATTTGTCATTTTGGACAAGATTACCGTTTTATGCCATTTCGTTCAGTGATTGACCACTTGGCACGCCATTTTGTTAGTAGATTACGGATTTTGTCAAAATCGGTCATTATGACATAAAAAGTCGTCAATTTTGACACTATTGCAATAGCAGACTCGGGCCCCAGGTCTATTTTACGCAAAATCTGTAATCAACTGAGTGTTATAATAATTCAATACAAAGCATTTCTTAAATAATTTTATTTTAAATTTTTTGCAGTACATTGTTCCAGTAAACCTGCGCGCGTACGCTTGCGCGATGCTCTTGACTACGTGACTCTACCCACGCTCGTGAGTGTGACTAGTGAGAAGTCACTAGTCATTAATTCAGTATAGTGAGAACTGTCGTGGTGAGCGCACGCGCCACACTAGTCGAGTTCAGAGTTTTTATTTAATACTTCATGAATTAAATGCAAGTAATTTAATGAAAATAAAATTGAGCAGTGTGTATGTGAGTGTTTTTAAATGTATAATAATTAATATAAAAATTGTGTTGCATTATAATATCCAATGAGTTATTAACCTACGCTTTGATTTTTAAATGCCAACAGTTTAAAATTGTTGTAATACAAGATATTATTTCATTCAAATAACATGTGTTGAGCGTCGACGACATAGTGAAATTAAATATGCCATTAAAAGAATTCTAGAGTTTTGGAAAGTTTTGTAAGAAAGTGTCTCTAAAGGGAGTGAATTTTAACCTGCTATCTGATGCATGCTAAGTAAATCTGGTAAGTCTATATTTTTATGAATGTTTTTATTTTCGGCTTTCCATTAAGTTGTAGTAAAGTGTCCCCTGAAGGAGTGAGTTTTAACCTGCTGGTTAATGCATGCTAATTTTGATAAGTCGATATTTATGACTTTTGTTATATTTGGGTATTCTTAAAGTATTGGAAATTTATGTTACCCCGTACGGCTGCCGCCTATTTCTTTTCTGGGCTCCTTCTTCTACTTTTTTCAATTAGTTTCAGTATACTAATGTTTACAATTTTAGGTTTTATTTTTCATGTCTTAATTAAATGTGTATTAATTTAATTTCTATGACATAAATAACTACTTTAGTTTTCAAATTCCAACAATTTAAAACTTTTGAGGTACAAGCTACTATTTATTGCAAGTATTATTTGTTTGACGTCGATGGAATAGTGGTCCTGACTAATGTTTTAAAACCGAAAGTGAGTTTGTTTGGTTAGAAGTTCGGATTTCATAATAGGCTACTTTTTATCCCGAAAAAAATTGAAATTCCTGGGGGAAAACAAAAATACCGAATTCCACGCAGACGAAGCCGCGGGCGGAAAGCTAGTTTAAATATTTTTTAGAAGTGGTTTAGTGTTTTGGAAAATCTTGTAACTTATTTCTTTATTAGTATTAATTAAAAAAAAAAAATTATATTGCGTGTTACAAATGAACCGCGATGTTTTAATCATTATCGTTATGTGTTGGTTTTCTATATAACCACGTGGATCTGCCGCCACTTTCTACCCTGTGCTCTGATTTGTTTGTTTTTTCTTTTCTTACTTAAATGCAAATTAATTTCATGTTTTTGAAATCAACGACTGCCTTGATTTTTAATTTCCATACATTTAAAATTGTTGTAATATAACACATTATTTACATTAAATATTGAAATTAAAGTCGTTAAAAGTGTTCTGACATGGAATACTGAAATTAAATATGTCGTTAAAAGTGTTGTAGAGTTTTGGAAAGTCTCGTAAGTTTTTAAAATTTGTTTCCTAAGTGAGTGAGTGTTAACCTGCTGTTTGTTGTATGCTAAATTTGGTAATTCAATATATTTTTATGGTTATGTTTATTTATGGGTTTTCTTTTAAGTTGTAGTAAAAGGTTTCCTAAGTGAGAGGATATTAACCTGCTGTTTGATGCATGATAATTCTGGATATTCCTTACTTTTTGAAAATTGTTGAATTTGGGTATTCTCTAGGTATGTTTATGTTTTTATTCATGACTGTGTTCGCGACGAAAACATTCCACTTCACATTCCACATTCACATGAAAATTAATAGAAACATTTTAAGAAAATTATCTCTAAAATAAGTAAACAAATAATAGCAAGACTGACAGATGACATTTCGACGCAATAAACGTAGATAGGAACACAAACGGAAACATTTATGAAACGATGTATAGATCTAGCGACATTTAGAATTCGGAGGAATAATCTACATTAACATATTGACAGTTATTGACCTGACAATCCATCAACTCACACACACGCATTGACCAATGACAGCGCGGCAAGCATCAGCGACGTCTGGTGTCGAGTAGCGGAACCTCCCAACCGACGATGTTAGAACGAGACAGATAGATAATAGAGAGTACAGACATATGAACTTCCTGTCCGCGTAGCCGTGAGAAGATTCGGGACTATTCTGGGAAGCAATTCGAGAGAGTTCTCCGCTTCTGGTTTGACCGTATAAATACGCGTAAAAGCCGGCGAGTGTCATTCAGTTTACAGTTCAGTTTCTGAGTAGTTCGAGTTGATCTCCGAGTAAATAGTGACAGTGAACAGTACAATAAAATTATTTTAAATTTTTTGCAGTACATTGTTCCAGTAAACCTGCGCGCGTACGCTTGCGCGATGCTCTTGACTACGTGACTCTACCCACGCTCGTGAGTGTGACTAGTGAGAAGTCACTAGTCATTAATTCAGTATAGTGAGAACTGTCGTGGTGAGCGCACGCGCCACACTAGTCGAGTTCAGAGTTTTTATTTAATACTTCATGAATTAAATGCAAGTAATTTAATGAAAATAAAATTGAGCAGTGTGTATGTGAGTGTTTTTAAATGTATAATAATTAATATAAAAATTGTGTTGCATTATAATATCCAATGAGTTATTAACCTACGCTTTGATTTTTAAATGCCAACAGTTTAAAATTGTTGTAATACAAGATATTATTTCATTCAAATAACATGTGTTGAGCGTCGACGACATAGTGAAATTAAATATGCCATTAAAAGAATTCTAGAGTTTTGGAAAGTTTTGTAAGAAAGTGTCTCTAAAGGGAGTGAATTTTAACCTGCTATCTGATGCATGCTAAGTAAATCTGGTAAGTCTATATTTTTATGAATGTTTTTATTTTCGGCTTTCCATTAAGTTGTAGTAAAGTGTCCCCTGAAGGAGTGAGTATTAACCTGCTGGTTAATGCATGCTAATTTTGATAAGTCGATATTTATGACTTTTGTTATATTTGGGTATTCTTAAAGTATTGGAAATTTATGTTACCCCGTACGGCTGCCGCCTATTTCTTTTCTGGGCTCCTTCTTCTACTTTTTTCAATTAGTTTCAGTATACTAATGTTTACAATTTTAGGTTTTATTTTTCATGTCTTAATTAAATGTGTATTAATTTAATTTCTATGACATAAATAACTACTTTAGTTTTCAAATTCCAACCATTTAAAACTTTTGAGGTACAAGCTATTATTTATTGCAAGTATTATTTGTTTGACGTCGATGGAATAGTGGTCCTGACTAATGTTTTAAAACCGAAAGTGAGTTTGTTTGGTTAGAAGTCCGGATTTCATAATAGGCTACTTTTTATCCCTAAAAGAATTGAAATTCCTGGGGGAAAACAAAAATACCGAATTCCACGTAGACGAAGCCGCGGGCGGAAAGCTAGTTTAAATATTTTTTTAGATGTGGTTTAGTGTTTTGCAAAATCTTGTAACTTATTTCTTTATTAGTATTAATTTAAAAAAAAAAATTATATTGCGTGTTACAAATGAACCGCGATGTTTTAATCATTATCGTTATGTGTTGGTTTTCCATATAACCACGTGGATCTGCCGCCACTTTCTACCCTGTGCTCTGATTTGTTTGTTTTTTCTTTTCTTACTTAAATGCAAATTAATTTCATGTTTTTGAAATCAACGACTGCCTTGATTTTTAATTTCCATACATTTAAAATTGTTGTAATATAACACATTATTTACATTAAATATTGAAATTAAAGTCGTTAAAAGTGTTCTGACATGGAATACTGAAATTAAATATGTCGTTAAAAGTGTTGTAGAGTTTTGGAAAGTCTCGTAAGTTTTTAAAATTTGTTTCCTAAGTGAGTGAGTGTTAACCTGCTGTTTGTTGTATGCTAAATTTGGTAATTCAATATATTTTTATGGTTATGTTTATTTATGGGTTTTCTTTTAAGTTGTAGTAAAAGGTTTCCTAAGTGAGAGGATATTAACCTGCTGTTTGATGCATGATAATTCTGGATATTCCTTACTTTTTGAAAATTGTTGAATTTGGGTATTCTCTAGGTATGTTTATGTTTTTATTCATGACTGTGTTCGCGACGAAAACATTCCACTTCACATTCCACATTCACATGAAAATTAATAGAAACATTTTAAGAAAATTATCTCTAAAATAAGTAAACAAATAATAGCAAGACTGACAGATGACATTTCGACGCAATAAACGTAGATAGGAACACAAACGGAAACATTTATGAAACGATGTATAGATCTAGCGACATCTAGAATTCGGAGGAATAATCAACATTAACATATTGACAGTTATTGACCTGACAATCCATCAACTCACACACACGCATTGACTAATGACAGCGCGGCAAGCATCAGCGACGTCTGGTGTCGAGTAGCGGAACCTCCCAACCGCCGATGTTAGAACGAGACAGATAGATAAAAAAGAGTACAGACATATGAACTTCCTGTCCGCGTAGCCGCGAGAAGATTCGGGACTATTCTAGGAAGCAATTCGAGAGAGTTCTCCGCTTCTGGTTTGACCGTATAAATACGCGTAAAAGCCGGCGAGTGTCATTCAGTTTACAGTTCAGTTTCTGAGTAGTTCGAGCTGATCTGCGAGTAAATAGTGACAGTGAACAGTACAATAAAGTGAATAGTGATAGTGAACAGTGCAGTACAGTAACAGTGTTTGCCGCCATATTCGACGTCATAGTTTACTAGTTCCGCCTTTTTAAATACCTTTCCCGCCATAGTGATATAGTGTTGTCAGTGTTGCTATAATTATAAATTTCTGTACCCGTCATAGCAATAGTGTTGCCAACATAATAAAATAGTCTACCACAGTGTTTTGTACCGATCGATTTATAGTAAAATAAATAGTATATACAGTCCATAAATAGTGTTGTTTCTTCATGTACACATGGGGTAGTACGGAACGTATATGCTGACCCCTGCCCCGTACAGATTGTTATGTGTTGAAATCAACATAAAAATGTGTGGTGTGTTCAGTTAAACAGTGCTATTAAATTTGTGTACCAAATAGTGAATGATCATAATAATTTCTATGTTTTTTTTTTTTTTAATAAAATGGAAATTATTTAAAAAATCGTGAATTAAACAAGTGCTTTGGTTTTTAAATGCTAACAATTTATTGTGGTGTGTTTTGTGGTGAATGTCATTTGCTCTTTCAACTGTTAAAAAAATAAAAATTGCCAAACTAAAACGCAATCAAGAATTATGGTAAAAAATAAATGACTGTGTTTTATGACATAACAGGTCTATTTTACGCAAAATCTGTAATCAACTGAGTGTTATAATAATTCAATACAAAGCATTTCTTAAATGGTTTTATTTTAAATTTTTTGCAGTACATTGTTCCAATAAACCTGCGCGCGTACGCTTGCGCGATGCTCTTGACTACGTGACTCTACCCACGGTCGTGAGTGTGACTAGTGAGAAGTCACTAGTCATTAATTCAGTATAGTGAGCACTGTTGTGAGTTCAGAGTTTTTATTTAATACTTCATGAATTAAATGCAAGTAATTTAATGAAAATAAAATTGAGCAGTGTGTATGTGAGTGTTTTTAAATGTATAATAATTAATATAAAAATTGTGTTGCATTATAATATCCAATGAGTTATTAACCTACGCTTTGATTTTTAAATGCCAACAGTTTAAAATTGTTGTAATACAAGATATTATTTCATTCAAATAACATGTGTTGAACGTCAACGACATAGTGAAATTAAATATGCCATTAAAAGTGTTCTAGAGTTTTGGAAAGTCTTGTAAGTTTTAATAAAGTGTCTTCTGAGTTTTAACCTGCTGTCTGATGCATGCTAAATCTGGTAAGTCGATAATTTTTTGAATGTTTTTATGTTCGGCTTTCCATTAAGTTGTAGTAAAGTGTCCCCTAAGTAAGTGGGTATTATTAACCTGCTTGTTAATGCATGCTACACAATTTTGGTAAGTCGATATTCTTATGACTTTTGTTAAATTTGGGTATTCTTAAAGTGTTGGAACTTTAAATCACCACGTGCGACTATCGCTTATTTCTTTTCTGTGCTCTTTTTTTTCTATCTCTTGTTATTAGTTTCAGTATACTAATGTTTACGATTTTTGGTTTTATTTCTTAATTAAATATGTATTAATTTAATCTCTATGACAACAATTTCAAACTTTGAGGTACTAGACATTATTTATTTCAAATTTTATGTGTTTACCGTGGACGGAATAGCGATATATTTAATATCAGTTTTTAGAAATGTTTTAGTGTTTTGAAAAATCTTGTAAGTTTTAAAAAGTGTCTCTATAGTGAGTGAGTTTTAACCTGCTGTTTGTTGTATGCTAAATCTGATGAGTCACTGTTTTTTTTTTGTTATGTTTATTTTTGAGTGTTCTTTTAAGTTGAAGTAAACGGTCTACTAAGTGAGTGGGTATTAACCTGCTATTTGTTGCATGCTAAATGTGGATGTCGATATTGTTATTCATGTTTTTATTTTTACATTTTCTTTTAAGTTGTAAATAAGTGTCTCCTTAGTGAGTGGGTATTAGCCTGCTGTTTTTTCCACGGTAATTCTAAAAAGTCCTCTTTTTTTAAATGTTGAGAGCGTATATTTTAGCATGCTTTATATTTGTATTTATTATTGTTATGTGTTGATTCTTTATATCACCACGTATCCGTCGCATTTTTCTAATTTGTGTTCTTTATTTTCTTTTTTATTATAAATTGTTCCAATTTATTAATATAAATTTTAAAAATTTAAATTATTTTTCATGTTACGAAGGAACCGCGATGTTTTTAATCATTATCCTTGTATGTTAGTCTTTTATATAATTACGTGAAACTGCCATCAATTTCTACCCTCAGCTAATTTTTTTTTATTTTATGCATATGAATTTCATGTCTATGGATTCAGCGACTACTTTGATTTTTAAATTCCAACAATTTTAAATTGTTGTAGTACAAGACATTATTTCTTCAAAATTTTATTTCTTAGGCGTCGACGAAATAGTGAAATTAAATAGATCGTTAAAAGTGTTCTAGAGTTTTAGAAAGTGTTGGAAGTTTTAAAAAAGTGTCTCCTAAGTGAGTGAGTTTTAACCTGGAAATTCTAGTAAATATCTTTTTGGCTACAGTTAAATTTGGGTATTTTCTAGGTATATTTTTATTTATATGCATTGGATATTTTTACTATTAGTTTAATTTAAAGATATTAATGTAATAAATTGAATTATTTTAAGTGTTACGAATGAACCGCGATGTTTATAATTTTAATCCTTATATATATTTTCTTTAATAATAAGGCGGGATAGCGGTCAAGCGCTACTTTATAGTAGCGCTTGACCGCTATCCCGCCTGATGGTAAGCAGTGATGCAATCGTTGAAGGTAAAGCGCGCTAGTATATTAAGAGTCTTTTCACTCAGAAAAACTGACTTAGTAGTTGATATGGTGGTCAATCCATTTAAAATTTTTGTAATATAACACATTATTTATTTCAACTATTATGATTTAATTTAAATTTTTACTTAAAAAGACACATTTGAAATTGATAACTAGTCATAGACGGTGACTCGGATAATGAGTAGTAGCAAATGAAGTTCTAAATTGGTTTTTACTGTACGAGACAAGTTTTATATAAGTTGTTTATATTGTTTTCAATATTAACCACATTTCAACTGTACTAGCGTATTAGACTTAATCCATGGATTGAAAATCGGATCTGGAAACATTTATCAAACTAACAGTTTCTGTAGTCAAATCAAAAAAGTTTTTTAGTCAAGAGCTACATAATAAATGGTCCAACTGATACTTTTCTTGTTTTCTCAAAAATAGCAGGTAATAGATATAAAAAAACAAATATCCTGTTTTCAGAATTTTACCCCACACAAATATCAAAACTATTATCAACTCTTAGAATATTAGAAATCATGAACACAAATAAAGATAACGGCGCGCGGCGTACTGAGAAGCCGCTTTTGTCCAATAAACTATTGTTTCGAAAGCTGGCCCTAAAATTACATCAAACATTCTTAATGGAATTGCTTTGTTCCCTTACAGACCATACACATTTATTTAATATCAAGCTAATTTACTAAAAGTCTAGTGCTTACTATTGAGTGACTCCTAGCATTATTTTTCAGGAATAGATTATTTATAAAAGTATTGTTTAAAATATTGAAAAAATATATAATTTGGTCATATGTTACGATCTGATCTAGATTGTCCCTTGCCGCTGTCCCCTGGTGTTACCCAGAGCCGAGGTCCTTCACACAGTGGTACAGGGGGTGTCCTTAGTGTAAAGTAGCTTAGTTTAGATACTTCATACTTCAGCTGAGGCCCTATTTTATTGTTGTATTTACCATACCATATTTGTAATTAATAGCTATTGATTTGAAATATTATATAATTTAGGTTTGTTTTTTCCTTTTATATTAGGTCTCCAGTTAATAATAAATCATACCAGCTAAGGTTTTGCAGTACATTGTTCCAGTAAACCTGCGCGCGTACGCTTGCGCGATGTTTTTGACTACGTGACTCTACCCACGCTCGTGAGTGTGACTAGTGAGAAGTCACTGGTCATTAATTCAGTATAGTGAGAACTGTCGTGGTGACCGCACGCGCCACACTAGTCGAGTTCAGAGTTTTTATTTAATACTTCATGAATTAAATGCAAGTAATTTAATGAAAATAAAATTGAGCAGTGTGTATGTGAGTGTTTTTAAATGTATAATAATTAATATAAAAATTGTGTTGCATTATAATATCCAATGAGTTATTAACCTACGCTTTGATTTTTAAATGCCAACAGTTTAAAATTGTTGTAATACAAGATATTATTTCATTCAAATAACATGTGTTGAGCGTCGACGACATAGTGAAATTAAATATGTCATTAAAAGTGTTCTAGAGTTTTGGAAAGTCTTGTAAGTTTTAATAAAGTGTCTTCTGAGTTTTAACCTGCTGTCTGATGCATGCTAAATCTGGTAAGTCGATAATTTTTTGAATGTTTTTATGTTCGGCTTTCCATTAAGTTGTAGTAAAGTGTCCCCTAAGTGAGTAGTAAGTCGATATTCTTATGACCTTTGTTAAATTTGGGTATTCTTAAAGTGTTGGATCTTTAAATCACCACGACGACTATCGCCTATTTCTTTTCTGTGCTCTTTTTTCTGTCTTTTGTTATTAGATTCAGTATACTAATGTTTACGATTTTTGATTTTATTTCTTAATTAAATATGTATTAATTTAATGGCTATGACATAAACCACTGCTTTGTTTTTTAAATTCCAACAATTTCAAACTTTGAGGTACTAGACATTATTTATTTCAAATTTTATGTATTTACCGTGGACGGAATAGTGATATATTTAATATCAGTTTTTAGAAATGGTTTAGTGTTTTGAAAAATCTTGTAGTTTTAAAAAAGTGTCTCTATAGTGAGTGAGTTTAAACCTGCTGTTTGTTGTATGCTAAATCTGATGAGTCACTGTATTTTTTTTTTTTTGTTATGTTTATTTTTGAGTGTTCTTTTAAGTTGTAGTAAACGGTCTACTAAGTGAGTGGGTATTAACCTGCTATTTGTTGCATGCTAAATGTGGATGTCGATATTGTTATGCATGTTTTTATTTTTACATTTTCTTTTAAGTTGTAAATAAGTGTCTCCTTAGTGAGTGGGTATTAGCCTGCTGTTTTTTCCACGGTAATTCTAAAAAGTCCTCTTTTTTTAAATGTTGAGAGTGTATATTTTAGCATGCTTTACATTTGTATTTATTATTGTTATGTTTTGATTCTTTATATCACCACGTAGCCGTCGCATTTTTCTATTTTGTGTTCTTTATTTTCTTTTTTATTATAAATTGTTCCAATTTATTAATATAAATTTTAAAAATTTAAATTATTTTTCATGTTACGAAGGAACTGCGATGTTTTTAATCATTATCCTTATATGTTAGTCTTTTATATAATTACGTGAAACTGCCACCAATTTCTACCCTCAGCTAAATTTTTTTTTAATTTTTTTTGTTTAATGCATATGAATTTCATGTCTATGGATTCAACGACTACTTTGATTTTTAAATTCCAATAATTTAAAATTGTTGTAGTACAAGACATTATTTCTTCAAAATTTTATTTCTTAGGCGTCGACGAAATAGTGAAATTAAATAGATCGTTAAAAGTGTTCTAGAGTTTTAGAAAGTGTTGGAAGTTTTAAAAAAGTGTCTCCTAAGTGAGTGAGTTTTAACCTGGAAAGTCTAGTAAATATCTTTTTGGCTACAGTTAAATTTGGGTATTTTCAAGGTATATTTTTATTTATATGCATTGGATATTTTTAGTTTTAGTTTAATTTAAAGATATTAATGTAATAAATTGAATTATTTTAAGTGTTACGAATGAACCGCGATGTTTATAATATTTATCCTTATATATATTTTCTTTAATAATAAGGCGGGATAGCGGTCAAGCGCTACTATAAAGTAGCGCTTGACCGCTATCCCGCCTGATGGTAAGCAGTGATGCAATCGTTGAAGGTAAAGCGCGCTAGTATATTAAGAGTCTATTCACTCAGAAAAACTGACTTAGTAGTTGATATGGTGGTCAATCCATTTAAAATTGTTGTAATATAACACATTATTTATTTCAACTATTATGATTTTATTTTAAATTTTACTTAAAAAGACACATTTGAAATTGATACTAGTCATAGACGGTGACTCGGATAATGAGTAGTAGCAAATGAAATTCTAAATTGGTTTTTACTGTACGAGACAAGTTTTATATAAGTTGTTTATATTGTTTTCAATATTAACCACATTTCAACTGTGCTAGCGTATTAGACTTAATCCATGGATTGAAAATCGGATCTGGAAACATTTATCAAACTAACAATTTCTGTAGTCAAATCAAAAAAGTTTTTTAGTCAAGAGCTACATAATAAATGGTCCAACTGATACTTTTCTTGTTTTCTCAAATATAGCAGGTAATAGATATAAAAAAACAAATATCCTGTTTTCAGAATTTTACCCCACACAAATATCAAAACTATTATCAACTCTTAGAATATTAGAAATCATGAACATAAATAAAGATAACGGCGCGCGGCGTCCTGAGAAGCCGCTTTTGTCCAATAAACTATTGTTTCCAAAGCTGGCCCTAAAATTACCTCAAACATTTTTAGTGGAATTGCTTTGTTCCCTTACATGGTCTGTACACATTTATTTAATGGTTCCGGTGACTACCTGGCTAGTCACTGTTTTGTTTGATGTTCGCCGCTTCTTTGAAATGCCATTTTACTGCAATAACCTAATATCAAGCTAATTTACTAAAAGTCTAGTGCTTACTATTGAGTAACTCCTAGCATTATTTTTTAAAGGAATAGATTATTAATAAAAGTATTGTTTAAAATATTGAAAAAATATATAATTTGGTCATATGTTACGATCTGATCTAGATTGTCCCTTGCCGCTGTCCCCTAGTGTTATCCAGAGCCGAGGTCCTTCATACAGTGGTACTGGTATAGTAGCTTTGTTTAGACACTTCATACTTCAGCTGAGGCGCTATTTTGTTGTTGTATTTACCATACCTTATTTGTAATTAATAGCTATTGATTTGAAATATTATATAATTTAGGTTTGTTTTTTTCCTTTTAGAATAGTTCTCCAGTTAATAATAAATCATACCAGCTAAGGTTTTGCAGTACATTGTTCCAGTAAAACTGCGCGCGTACGGTTGCACGATGCTCTTGACTACGTGACTCTACCCACATTCGTGAGTGTGACTAGTGAGTCACTAGTCATTAATTCAGTATAGTGAGCACTGTCGTGGTGGGCGCAAGCGCCACACTAGTCGAGTTCAGAGTTTTTATTTCATACTTCATGAATTAAATGCAAGTAATTTAATGAAAATAAAATTGAGCAGTGTGTATGTGAGTGTTTTTAAATGTATAATAATTAATACAAAAATTGTGTTGCATTATAATATCCAATGAGTTATTAACCTCCGCTTTGATTTTTAAATGCCAACAGTTTAAAATTGTTGTAATACAAGTTATTATTTCATTCAAATAACATGTGTTGAGCGTCGACGACATAGTGAAATTAAATATGTCATTAAAAGTGTTCTAGAGTTTTGGAAAGTCTTGTAAGTTTTAATAAAGTGTCTTCTGAGTTTTAACCTGCTGTCTGAAGCATGCTAAATCTGGTAAGTCGATAATTTTTTGAATTTTTTATGTTCGGCTTTCCATTAAGTTGTAGTAAAGTGTCCCCTAAGTGAGTGGGTATTGTCAATGCATGCTACACAATTTTGGTAAGTCGATATTCTTATGACATTTGTTAAATTTGGGTATTCTTAGAGTGTTGGAACTTTAAATCACCACGTACGACTATCGCCTATTTCTTTTCTGTGCTCTTTTTTTTCTATCTTTTGTTATTAGTTTCAGTATACTAATGTTTACGATTTTTGGTTTTGTTTCTTAATTAAATATGTATTAATTTAATCTCTATGACAACAATTTCAAACTTTGAGGTACTAAGTAGACATTATTTATTGCAATCTTTATGTGTTTACCGTGGATGGAATAGCGATATATTTAATATCAGTTTTTAGAAATGGTTTAGTGTTTTGAAAAATTTTCTAAGTTTAAAAAAGGTGTCTCTATAGTGAGTGAGTTTTAACCTGCTGTTTGTTGTATACTAAATCTGATGAGTCACTGTATTTTTTTCTGGTTATGTTTATTTTATGAGCGTTCTTTTATGTTGTAGTAAACGGTCTACTAAGTGAGTGGGTATTGACCTGCTGTTTGTTGCATGCTAAATGTGGATGTCGATGTCGATATTGTTATGCATGTTTTTATTTTAACATTTTCTTTTAAGTTGTAAATAAGTGTCTCCTTAGTGAGTGGGTATTAGCCTGCTGTTTTTTTTTCACGGTAATTCTAAAAAGTCCTTTTTTATAAATGTTGAGAGCGTATATTTTAGCATGCTTTATCTTTGTATTTATTATTGTTATGTGTTGATTCTTTACATCACCACGTATCCATCGCAATCTAATTCTAAATAATATCTAATTTGTTTTCTTTATTTTCGTTTTTATTATAAATTGTTCCAATTTATTAATATAAATTTTAAAAATTTAAATTATTTTTCGTGTTACGAAGGAACCGCGATGTTTTTAATCATTATCCTTATATGTTAGTATTTTATATAATTACGTGAAACTGCCACCAATTTCTACCCTCAGCTACATTTTTTTGATGTTTTTTATTTAATGCATATGAATTTCATATCTATGAATTCAACGACTACTTTGATTTTTAAATTCCAACAATTTAAAATTGTTCTAGTACAAGACATTATTTCTTTAAAATTTTATTTGTTAGCCGTCGACGAAATAGTGAAATTAAATAGATCGTTAAAAGTGTTCTAGAGTTTTATAAAGTGTTGGAAGTTTTAAAAAAGTGTCTCCTAAGTGAGTGAGTTTTAACCTGGAAAGTCTAGTAAATATCTTTTGGCTTTTGTTAAATTTGGGTATTTATATATATTTTTATTTATATTCATTTGAAATTTTTCGTATTAGTTTTATTTATCACCACGCACGATTATCGCCTATTTATATTCTGTGCTCTTTTTTCTATTTTATTTTTTTGGTTACTGATACTTCTTTTAATTTTTTTTAGATTTCTTTGCGTGTGACAAATGAAACGCGATGGTTTAATTCATTGTCGTTTTGAGTTGGACTTTTATAGAACAACTTACAACTGCCGCCATTTTCTATTCTGTGGTCGTTATGATTGGATTTTTCGTTTCTTGGTTAAATGCGAATTAATTTAATGTCTGTGTTTTAGACAACGGCTTTGGTTTTTAAATTGACAACATTTTTACAATTTTTGAGGATCAAGCTGTTTTTCCTTTCAAATATTATGTGTTCATCATCGACGGAATAATGAAATTAAATATGTTTATAAAAATGTACTAGAGTTTTGGAAAGTTATATAAGTTTTAAAAAAGTGTCTCTAAAGTGAGTGAGTTTTGTTGTTTGTTGTATGCTAAATCTGGAAAGTCAGCGTTTTTTCCTTTTTAGGGCTATGTTTATTTTTGAGTGTACTTTTAAGTTGTAGTAAAATGTCTTCTAAGTGAGTAGGTATTGAGAAGCTGTTTGATGCATGTTAATTCTAGAAATTCACTAGTTTTTTTTTTTAATTGTTGAATATGGGTATTCTAAGTATATTTATGACTTTATTCATTATTGTTATGTGATGGTTCTTTATAATTATCACCCCGTAAGGCAGTCGCATTTTTCTAATGTGTGTTCTTTATTTTCTTTATCGTTTTAATTTGTTCCTAATTTATTGATATTAATTTTAAAAAAATTGTTTTGCGTGTTACCAATGAACCGCTATGTTTTTAATGACAGTGTAAAATCTATGTAACGTCACTCGACTGAACGACAAACTTTCTAAAGCGTCGAAATCAATTGTCTTTGGCTATACTCTCTACATAGCATCACACCCACTCTAAATAACGACAACCATTAAGTAATAAAATGACCTTTTCAAGTTGCTTAAAACTGCGCACCTGTGTACTTTCTTTTGTCGCTTTGTTATCCTAGCCTGCAATAAACTCGACATCATGCATACTGAACTTTCTAATAAATTCGTTCTTTTGTTCAAAAATTGAGATTGCTTGCACGTGTAGACAAATTTTGAGCTATTATACAATATTTGACTATGATACGCAATAGCGTTCAAGAAACAATCTATTTATGTACATAATTACTAACACTAGCTTGAAATAAACTTTTTCTTTTTCTAATTCTGATTTTTCTTTTCTCTATACAAACAACAACTCTACATAACGCCATGTAATGCACAGTCCCTTCGGTGTCATTATATAGAGTTTTATAATTTCATTGTATTATCCTTATATGTTGGTCTTTTATATCACGTGAAACTGCCACCAATTTTTACCCTCTGCTATATTTTTGTTTTAAGTTTTTAACTTAAATTTGCATCAAGCTATAGCTTGTCTATAAAGTCGTGAAAATGGAGGTTTCATGAATTAATAATTTTAAAAGTAGGGCAACACTAAATCTTAGTAACCACCGTTTACACCAACTTTGTTTCACTCACTGCTTGCTATATGCCTTCTTTATTTTTTGCCATGCTTGCTTTCCATGTGTACACTCTCATGCACGTAATAAATGCTGAGAGTAAGTTCACCTGCTTAGTGCTTAGAGCTTAGTGCTTAAATACAGGATCAATGAAACTACGTCGACGGAGCGCCAGCGTCAAAGTTACGTCGCTGAATGCAGTCTTCGATACACTCTGCTACATGGACCAAAGATAGTAACCACCATTTTCACCAGCTTTGTTCCATTCACTGCCTACTGTATGCCTTCAATATTTTTTGCTTGCTTGCCTTCCATTTGTACACTCTCATGCACGTAATAAATGCTGAGAGTAAGTTCACCTGCTTAGTGCTTAGTGCTTGGAGCTTAGTGCTTAGTGCTTACATACAGGATCAATGAAACTACGTCGACGGAGCGCCAGCGTCAAAGTTACGTCGCTGAATGCAAGTCTTCGATACACTCTGCTACATCGACTAAAGATAGTAACCACCATTTTCACCAGCTTTATGCCATTTACTGCCTACTATATGCCTTCAATGTTTTGCTTGCTTGCTTTCCATATGTACATTCTCATGCACGTAATAAATGCTGAGAGTAAGTTCACCTGCTTAGTGCTTAGTGCTTACATACAGTATCAATGAAACTACGTCGACGGAGCGTCAGCGTCATGTAGGCGACGCTCACTGGTTTCTTCGATGCACACTGATACATAATAGCTTGATAATTTAAAAGAGTGTCCATGGAGTTTCTTGCCCGTTCTTCTCCATAGATACCTACTCTTTGGAATGGGCGACTAGCTTCACCTTACTGACTGACCAACCTTCTGACAATTCAAAAGTGCCTGTAACTGGTTAATTTGAAATAAATGATTTGATTTGACTAAAGTTTCACCAACATGTTGAATCACTCTTATCCAGATTACGTAAGCTCATCTTTACTTTCACCTTTAAAAACCTAAGTCACATTGCCGATAAATCAGTTATAAAAATGGTATACTAGGCTCTTTGTCGTCCTCCGTGGCGCAGCGATCAACACGCCCTGTCTGCGACGTGGAGGCCCCGGGTTTGATCCCCGGCCAGGTCATGATGGAAAACGATCTTTTCCTGATTGAACTGGGTCTTGGATTTTTATATATATATGACGGAGGAAGAACCTCCGTGGTGTTTTTGAAAAGTGTGACGTCAGCATAGCTGACGTCACACTTTTCAAAAACTAGGTCCTTACGGTTCGGTGGCTCAGAACCGAATGCCCCAGTGCCGGTGGAGCGGTCGTATTTATAGTCGTCGCCCCCACTCTCGTGCAAATATTACAATAACAAAGCTAGTGATTTGCTGTTTAACGTTAATTTGACATCGTAATAAACTGTAAAGTAAATAATCTACTGATTTTAGAACCATCAAATTATGAATGTTAATTATTTAAGTGATTAAATATTGTGATTGCGCCGACACGGCCATTCTGACAGGCGGTGCGCGCTCTGCACCAGCCTCGTTGATTCTCTCCGTGATATCTGTAAGAATAGAAAGAACTTCCTCTGAGTTGGATATCTGAGAACAACTTGCGTTGCTTTATATTAAGTAGTTATGAAATAACAGGCAGTCTAAGAATATCAATAAGGTAATTAAGTTTTTGGAGGTTCTCGAAGAGGTCTCGGAGGGTTCTCGGAAGGGTCTCGGAGGGTTCTCGGAGGGGTCTCGGAGGGTTCTCGGAGGGGTCTCGGACGGGTCTCGGAGGGGTCTCGGAGGGTTCTCGGAGGGTCTCGTAGAATCTCGTAGGGTCTCGTAGGGTCTCGGAGGGTCTCGGAGGGTCTCGGAGTATCTCGTAGGGTCTCGGAGAATCTCGTAGGGTCTCGTAGGGTCTCGTAGGGTCTCGGAGGGTCTCGGAGGGTCTCGGAGGGTCTCGGAGGGTCTCGGAGGGTCTCGGAGAATTCCTATTGCATTTGTTAGGCTATTTGAAATGATTGAATTTAGTTACTTACCCCTTATTCTGATGGGTGGTTGTTTGGTTGTATTCGCAAGTTTCCTCGTACGTCGATGGTATAGGCTCTGCTGCAGGATCTCGATGAGTAGGCAGACTTTCATACGGACATCGAAATCCATCCAGTTTGTACGCTTCGATCGCTTGATCGATATGCTGGCACCATTCTCGTAAACCGATGAGAGTATCTGGATCAAATGATGGTAGATAGACATCCTCAATCCTTATTTTTGCTTCGGCTGGTGTAGCACATAAGTGCTTCGACATTTTCTGCATCATTTCCTATATTTGCATCATAAATTGTGGCCCATCTGCATTCCATGGTCGGTACATTTGCGGTCTTGATTGGAACACAGGTTCTAACGGTGCATTGGTAACCAACACGGGCTCGCGCTGCTGGGTGATAGTTGGTTCCAATTGATCAGGTGGTGACGGTCTGATAAGGAAGCGGTTTGGGTAGGAGCTTCCTGCAATCCCACTTCTGATGACGGAGGAAGAACCTCCGTGGTGTTTTTGAAAAGTGTGACGTCAGCATAGCTGACGTCACAGAGGTTATCTTCACGATGATCACTCATTGTGGATCTTCCAAAGGAAACTTCACAAATTCCGCAACAACTTCTTTTATTCAACAAACAACGTAATGACGTCACAACTAGGTCCTTACGGTTCGGTGGCTCAGAACCGAATGCCCCAGTGCTTCGAGAACATCTCTGCGTCCCCGAGATGGGGGCGCGAGGAGACGGGTTTGGGGCTCCTTTTTGGCCCCATGCCCGTGGCGTCGGTCTCTTGGTCTCCAAAAATGGAGACCCGTCGTCGGAGTGCACCCATAGGGTGCAATCTTCGCACACCTAGTTGTCCGCCGCAGGGGTGTGCCTTCCCTCCGGCGGTCGTCGGTGTGCTTTGCGGTGTGTGACTGTAGGAGCGCCCGAAGTGCTTCTCGACGCCCGGGCGATCAGGCCCCTGCCGAGTGGGATCTCTAGTGGCCCAGAGAAGGCCCAGCAAGGGTCGGTCAGCGACCGAGCGTCGGTTTTGTTTGGCGCTCCGCTACAGTGGGTGCTTACCCCGGCCCCTAACAGCTCAACCAGCTATGTACGGTTGGCTGCGGGGTGCGGGGGGTGGTGGTGAGTAACGAGCGGTATGTGTGTGTGTGTTCTCCGCTCGCGTGGAATTCTGTGTGTGTGCCTGCATGTCAAGTAATGCATGTCTGTATGTCGAACGTAAAGCGCCTATATTAACTTAGTCCGCAATGCGCACGACGGTGTCGTGTTGCGAATGTGCAGTCAATATTTTGTCTGAGTAGGTCGCGTGTGAAAGTGTAAGCGACCTACCCGGGCGTCAAATCCGGTATTTTATGCGACGTCTGACGTCGACGTCTCTTGTGATCGGGAGGCCTCGCGTGCCAGGGTGCAATATCCCAGTGCCGGTGGAGCGGTCGTATTTATAGTCGTCGCCCCCACTCTCGTGCAAATATTACAATAACAAAGCTAGTGATTTGCTGTTTAACGTTAATTTGACATCGTAATAAACTGTAAAGTAATTAATCTACTGATTTTAGAACCATCAAATTATGAATGTTAATTATTTAAGTGATTAAATATTGTGATTGCGCCGACATATATTATAACTTCTGAAATTATAAAGAGCGCAACGCTTGATACTAAAGGTTAGATGGCGTCTCCCCTTCCAATATCCGACGACCGAACTTTATTCTACTTGTAGAATATTAACAGTCCAACAACAGTTCATTCTGAGTGTAGCAATGAGATCTCATTCACTAACTCCCTATGACCCACACAAGCTGACGCATACACAATGTCTGTCCCACCAGTTCCTTCACCACACTCCTCGCACGAAGCAGTTTCTACTATCTTGGAGGTCTTGTTTATAACAAAATAAACAAAATCCTAAATATTTATCCTATTTAAACCTAAAACCGAATGTAAACTTATCGTTACCATTTGGCCCCTTCAACAAGATTATGAAAATACTGAAAGTATAATAAAACCTTAAATAAAAGTCCAATTGACGTACATCAAACGTACACACAAACACACACACACGCACGCACACACACACTCACACACACACAAACACACACACACAACACTCACAATATACTTAGTACACAACATACTTTAAGTTCTATAAAAATTATCTTCACTTCAGTGTAGTTAACAATCAAACTTAACACGTGATATGCACGTACCATACGCTAGCTCACTACGAGGCGGCGAGAGCCTGGTGATCTGTACTACAGGTTTTCACTGAAACCTACTTCAGACACCAGCTCTCACAAAGGACATGCAAATAAAATTTAAACTGTTAGCTTTAAGTGAAATTGTAACTACCTTTGTGGAGAAATTTATTATATTTTTTAAAATTTATTATATTATTATATTTTATAGATATGTATCTTGAATAATTTTTGTCTCGTCTATTTTGATGATAAAACTTATCGTTTAGCTGGGAAACGCAGAAAAAAAAGATTTTTCAACATTTGCCCGTGTGGTACCGGACTTAGAATAGTACCAACCCATATCCTCCCATGGGTGTGGAATATCAAATACTGCAATCCCTAACCCGCCTGCCAAATGTGGGGATTATGGCAAACCCCCCATGGAAACCTTCTGGGAGGCGTTTGTCCAGCAGTGGAGCACTTGCTTTATGAATACTGTTAGCTTTTGTAACCGTTTTTCTTTTACAATTGAAGTTAAATATTTACGAATTGTTCCAGGAAATCTAGAAAGAAATCATTAAATCTGAATGGCAAGAATCCAACTACATCCGCTGATAATATAGAAGACTCTATTCAGGTAAGTGAACACTCGCACTTAGATTATAATTTATAGGTTTGTACTTGCCTATATACGTTATAGCAACCAATAGTTCGATAGTTTATATCGGCATTTACATAAAAGTTCACATAAGTAATTTGTAAGGAGATTACGAATTTACGTAACTTGAAAATGTGATTTTTTGTTTATGGTGATATAAACCAAAAATTAAGGCTCAATTAAGGATTTTGGTGTAAAAATAGTTTTACAAAAGTTTTGAGTAGATAGGACTTTTAGTTTTTAAGATATTAGCAAAAATGTGTAATAAAAACTCTTACTTAACTTCAAATCAAATCAAAGCATTTATTTCAGATAAACCAGTTACAGGCATTTGAATTGTCAGAAGGTCGGTCAGTCAGTAAGGTGAAGCTAGTCGCCCATTCCAAAGAGTAGGTACCTATGGAGAAGAACGGGTAAGAAACTCCATGGACACTCTTTTAAATTATCAAGCTATTGATACAAATATTTGATTACATCATTCATTTTGAAATGAATCGTGTGAGAACGATGCAGAAATATATTGTACGCTAAGAGCGTCCATTATGGAGAACACACAAAAATAAAACAACAACAAAAAAGACTAACCCAATAAATAGATGCTTTACAGCAAGTACATTGTGCTCACACGAGTCTTTATGGAAAGCCTTTGGGGAGGCCTTTGCCCAGTAGTGGGCCTCTATAGGCTGAAGAAGAAGAAAATGGTGTTATTTTATAGACTAAGTTTAAGGAATTCAAAAACTATGTAAGTGATGAAATCTATTGATGATGACAGACTTTCTTATCATTTTAACAAAGCAAATACAAACAGGGAAATGTATTTTTTTGTACCTTGATGCAATAATATCATGAATGTTTGGAATGTCACAGTTATCAGTAGTTTTTTCTGTTTTTATTTTTTCTGTTTAAATAATATTGTAATAACATTTTTCGACTTACAGATGGAAAGATACCTCTTCGCTCTATACTTCAGGTCTGACTTTTTGCCTTCCATATTATAATTACACAATACGGCATTTTAAGCCATAGCTCCGTCTTAGTAGTTTGAAGAATACTAAATGCGATGAATGAATGTTTTGGAAGTTCAACTCGGAGCTTCCCATAAATGTATCGTAACTGTGGCGTGCTTGCCACGTTCCAACCTTATTTTATCTATTCCGTGATTTACACCAATCTGCAAGTACGCTCTGGCACCCAATTGACAGAACTTAAAAGTTTAATTTGCTTTTTAGGTCGAACACTAACGCAGATGATTCCAGGTCAGACATCCATACAGAATGTCGTCAAGAAAATGATAATATATCTCTATGTGCACAAAAAAAACGACGCAAATTCCATCATCATCATTCAGGTAAAATTGCATGCCTGTCCTAAAACCTATATTATTAGTTTACAAATATATCATATACCTGTAAAATTAATCTTTTGTTCTGCTAATACTTTGGAGTGCCTACAACATATAGTAATCTTTCCACAAACAGGTTTGATCTAGAAGGTTGTAGACCATTCCAGAGGGGTTACTTCTATTAATTTTAAGAGCGTTGACAGTCTGATCTCAGTATCAATTTGTCATAAAATACTTCTAAATTCCCTGTATTTTCACAAGTTTCGACATTTGTTTGGCGCCGAGATGAGACTGCGACTGGATTTTGAACGTTTTAAATTACAAGATTTGGGGCTCTGATCAGACTCATTTGTGGAAATATTTGAAAAGTCGATAATATTTCAACAAGATCAGAAAAGTTGAAAAATATCCGATTCATTTAAAAAAGTCGTACTTCGAAATTTTTTCTTGACTTATAATAATAACCATATATTATTACTACATACTTAATTTTGCAATACAGATAATTGGACGCTTTATATACGGGTATTGGTCGTCTACAGTACGGACCCTCTAGTCTTTCTATTAATTCCTTGACAAAAATCTCTAACAATGTTGCCAGGGTTAATTAAAATGTATGTTATATCTTTTTTTAGCTCAAAATATCACCAAAACCTCAACAAATCTCAAGCTGTTTCATCGAAGGGCGACGCGTAGTTAATATTGCTTACTTTTATTCAGAACTAAAGAAAATTGCTAAGCGCGGAGAATTATAGACTGTGGTTTAGAATCTGTGGATATTGTTGGAGAACGATAAGTGAAACTACATTCCCTATTTATTTTTTAATGCCGTATGTGTATGGAGACATTTTGTATATCCTACAGAAATCAATATCAGCTGTGCAGTTGTAGGAACAATAGAAATAGACTGTGGCCATTCTCAACTGCAAGAACTTTCTGCAGCTTTAGATTTGTCTATAATCTCGCATGTAAGTTATCGGATCGAAGAATTAAAATTTACAGATTTTAAAATAACTCGTGTTTTATTTGAAACCTCATTACTACGGAGTACATTCAATCCGACGTCACTGACACAGTATAAATAAGGTACCTACTATGTTTTCACGGAAAACGGCCGAAGCTACGCGCTTTGTAATCTCATGGCATATATATACAGTATGTTACGAAAACCCTGTCCGACCCGTGAAGGTGTTGTTAGGTATCGATAACTGATTCTACTAATGCATACAAAACCGGGCTTTACTTAAAAAAAAAATCCCCCTAAAAAAAATAAATATTATTTCGCAAAAGGAGGTAACTTATTAAATGTGCGTTGACCACCCTTCGCCTGCCGACCGCGGGGGGCGGGCGGCAGGACACGCGACACGTGGTCGCATCGCTATTCGCTCATAATAATACCGGTGTTGTCACTTTTTAAAAATTACCAAATTTCGGGGAAATTGGAATTAATTCGTTGGAAAAAAAGATTATTTCAAAATTCATTTGTATTGGTACTATGATGAATACGTAAAATTTTATATTATATTTGGTCATGTGTTTACCTAACCTCTATTATCCTTATGGGTCGGACAGGGTTTTCGTAACATACTGTATAGCACGGTTCACGCAGTGGTTAAAGCTATTGACTGCTGCGACGGGTGTCGCGGGTTCGATTCCCGCGCGGAACAAATATTCAAAACATTTCTGTTCGTGTCTGTGAATTTATGTTTGAAAACGCACCCACTGTAGGAGTAATTCCTAGAGTGAGGTAACGTTTTTTTTTAAATAAAAATATCACAAAGTGCCTAGTGCGAGTTTGTTTTACGTTGACACGATGAACTCATTTATGTTGTTCGCACTAGTAATACTACTAGTAGTTAATTCAAGGACACTGAAAAGATATGATGCCGTTACGGTCTTACTACACTCATGTACTGAAAAGTAGTGAAAAAATTGAAATATTTTGAATCGATAGATACCATCTACCATAAATGTTTATATTAATATTATGATATATTATAATGTGTGGGTACTTGTTTTACAAATGTCTGTCAGTTTGCGATCGGCCATTAAACTGTTTAACGAGCACTCCTTGCTTTTATTCAAACATTGATCAAGAATACTACAAATATATTATCGTTCGATATTGCCATTTATCGATACAAAATATACATTTATCGGTCTTGCATCCATACCCCGTCTGAAATCGTAGGCACAAATCGCGACCTACACGCGGCTTGTCTGCTTCTCTGGATATTCTTTGATTGTCGTTTTAGTTTAGCGCGCCACCGCGTGCATTTTACAAATTCGGGAGTACGGCGTTTAGCTCCGCCCACATGCACAAGGTCATTGAGGCTACTATACGCCTTAACGAATTATTTATGGTTTTCTTAAAAACCAATTGGGTTATAAAAGTATAGCACTTATGAACGGTCTAAAGTGAAAAAAACTGCATCTTATTTTTTTTTTATATCGGGAAAAAGCCGACATAAAATTCCACCACTGGGGGGTTCAGAATCATGTACTGGCTCCATGGTACTCGTTTTTGCGTCGATGTCAGATACACCCTTTATGTAGATAAATCGTAGCTGCTTTTTTTGTTCAATAAACTATTGTTTCTAAAGCTGGCCTAAAACATTCTTACCGTTATCGGAATTTCGTTTTTCTCTAAGCTGCTTCGTAAAAATATGTTTTATGGTCACAATGAGCACCTGACTAGTAGGATTTGTGTTATAATTGACTATTTTGTTATAAATATAAGCCGGAAGAGCAATGACGCTTCTTTGAAATGCCAGTTTATTGTAATAACCTAAAATCATGCCAATTTAATAAAAGTCAAATGCTTACTATTGAGTGACTTCTAGAATTATTTGTCAAGAATACGTTTACTAATAAAAAGAATCTGTTCGAATTTCAGTAAGAATATCATCTAAATAGGTACTTAGAAGATCTGATATTGCTATAAGATCTAGATTGTCTCTTGCGGCCCAGCAGCGCCCTAAGTCGAGGTTCTTACCAAAAGGGACACGGAGAGAGCCCTTAGCGTGTTGTCTCTTAATTTATGCCACCCCAGCCTCAACTTACTACACCTACTCCCATAACAGCTCAGCCAGTGCTAGGTGCATGTCTTAATTATGTTAATAATAATACAAATAATTTGATTGGCACTACTTATGTATTTTCAGATCAATTTGTTCAAGGCTTTTGTAGTATATTAAATACTAGCTTTCCGGCCGCGGCATCGCCCGCGTGGAATTCGGTTATATCGGGCTTTTTAGATTTCCCTCGGGATTATCAATTTTTTCTGGGATAGAAAGTATCCCATTATTTAATCCGGACTTCTAACTTTACGTCTGCAAAATTTCAAAGCAATCGGTTCAGTAGACAACTCACTTTCACTTTAGTAAGGATGTGTTCTCAACAATGTGTCATAAATAATTGTTCATATTGTTCAATGATGAGAACATTCAGCCTTGCACAACATTATTCAATGATTATAATGATTTCTATTAGATGTATCAGCATGCATCGAAGAAACCATTGAGCTTTGCAACCATGACGCTGTCGCTCCGTCGAAGTAGTTTCATAGATTCTGTATAAGCACAACAGCAGCCTCGCATGCATTTCATGCCTGCGAGTGTACACATGGAAAGCAAGCATGGCAGAAAATAAAGAAGGGATATAGTAGGCAGTGAGTGGAACAAAGCTGGTGAAAATGGTGATTATTATCTTTAGTCGATGTAGAAGCGTGGTATAATAATAATAAAATGACATATTTAAAAAAAATAAATTAGAAAGAAAGTCTGAACATTAACATAAAAAAAATCTTTAAAAACGTAATTTAAAAGAAAACAATATAAATAATTAGGTTCAACCTGTACATTTTTAATAAGACTTTTTAAATTATTATTTACACGCGCTCTTATACTTGACACATTATTACGCTTGTGTTTGACGTGGCACGCTCGGCCGTCAACCGAAGACCGATGATATCGTTTTCTCGTTTCTAATACGTGTCAAGCGACGCGAGCGACTAAGACCGTGCGCGGGCGCATGACGTGTAGTAAGTAGTACGGCTAGAGTAGTGCGTTGTGTAGTTGTGAAAGATTGGGTTGAAGTTAGTAGTTTACGTTGATTCGAAGAGTTTGTTATAATAAGAGTAGTAGTATATATTACTGCTACTCTCGTTCTTCCATTCTCTCATTCGACCATTTTCACCAACTTCCACTCACTGCCTACTTATATGCTTTCATTACTTTTTGCTTGCTTGCCTTCCATGTGTACACTCTCATGCACGTAATAAATGCTGAGAGTAAGTTCACCTCCTTAGTGCTTAGTGCTTAGAGCTTAGTGCTTACATACAGGATCAATGAAACTATGTCGACGAAGCACCAGCGTCAAAGTTACGTCGCTGAATGCAGTCTTCGATACACCCTGCTACATCGACTAAAGATAGTAACCACCATTTTCACCAGCTTTGTTCCATTCACTGCCTACTATATGCCTTCAATATTTTTTACTTGCTTGCCGTCCATGTGTACACTCTCATGCACGTAATAAATGCTGAGGGTAAGTTCACCTGCTTAGTGCTTAGAGCTTAGTGCTTAAATACAGGATCAATGAAACTACGTCGGCGGAGCGCCAGCGTCAAAGTTACGTCGCTGAATGCAGTCTTCGATACACTCTGCTACATCGACTAAAGATAGTAACCACCATTTTCACCAGCTTTGTTCCATTCACTGCCTACTATATGCCTTCAATATTTTTTACTTGCTTGCCGTCCATGTGTACACTCTCATGCACGTAATAAATGCTGAGGGTAAGTTCACCTGCTTAGTGCTTAGAGCTTAGTGCTTAAATACAGGATCAATGAAACTACGTCGGCGGAGCGCCAGCGTCAAAGTTACGTCGCTGAATGCAGTCTTCGATACACTCTGCTACATCGACTAAAGATAGTAACCACCATTTTCACCAGCTTTGTTCCATTCACTGCCTACTATATGCCTTCAATATTTTTTACTTGCTTGCCGTCCATGTGTACACTCTCATGCACGTAATAAATGCTGAGGGTAAGTTCACCTGCTTAGTGCTTAGAGCTTAGTGCTTAAATACAGGATCAATGAAACTACGTCGGCGGAGCGCCAGCGTCAAAGTTACGTCGCTGAATGCAGTCTTCGATACACTCTGCTACATCGACTAAAGATAGTAACCACCATTTACACCAGCTTTGTTCCACTCACTGTTTACTTTATGCCTTCTTTATTTTTTGCCATGCTTGCCTTCCATGTGTACATAAACTCGCATGCATGTAATACATACATGCTGAGAGTAAGTTCACCCGCTTAGTGCTTAGTGCTTACATACAGGATCAATGAAACTACGTCGACGGAGCACCAGCGTCAAAGTTACGTCGCTGAATGCAGTCTTCGATACACTCTGCTACATCGATTAAATATAATAATCACAATTTTCACCAGCTTTGTTCCACTCACTGCCTACTCTATGCCTTCATTATTTTTTGCCATGCTTGCCTTCCATGTGGACACTCTCATGCACGTAATAAATGCTGCGAGTAAGTTCACCTGCTTAGTGCTTAGAGCTTAGTGCTTAGAGCTTAGTGCTTAAATACAGGATCAATGAAACTACGTCGACGGAGCGCCAGCGTCAAAGTTACGTCTCTGAATGCAGTCTGCGATACACCCTGCTACATGGACCAAAGATAGTAACCACCATTTTCACCAGCTTTGTTCCATTCGCTGCCTACTGTATGCCTTCAATATTTTTTGCTTGCTTGCCGTCCATGTGGACACTCTCATGCACGTAATAAATGCTGAGAGTAAGTTCACCTGCTTAGTGCTTAGTGCTTAGAGCTTAGTGCTTAAATACAGGATCAATGAAACTACGTCGACGGAGCGCCAGCGTCAAAGTTACGTCGCTGAATGCAGTCTTCGATATACTCTGCTACATCGACTAAAGATAGTAACCACCGTTTACACCAACTTTGTTTCACTCACTGCTTGCTATATGCCATCATTATTTTTTGCCATGCTTGCCTACCATGTGGACACTCTCATGCACGTAATAATTGCTGAGAGTAAGTTCATCTGCTTAGTGCTTAGTGCTTAGAGCTTAGTGCTTACATACAGGATCAATGAAACTACGTCGACGGAGCGCCAGCGTCAAAGTTACGTCGCTGAATGCAGTCTTCGATATACTCTGCTACATCGACTAAAGATAGTAACCACCGTTTACACCAACTTTGTTTCACTCACTGTTTACTTTATGCCTTCTTTATTTTTTGCCATGCTTGCCTTCCATGTGTACATACACTCGCATGCATGTAATACATACATGCTGAGAGTAAGTTCCCCCGCTTAGTGCTTACATACAGGATCAATGAAACTACGTCGACGGAGCGCCAGCGTCATGTAGGCGACGCTCACTGATTTCTTCGATGTCCACTAATACATCTAATGGAGATCATTATCATCATCATCAACGTTTTATCTTCCCACTGCTGGGCACAGGTCTCGTCTCATACAGAGAAGGAGGTCATTATAATCATTGAATCATGTTGTGCAAGGCTGTATGTGATTCTATGTTTTTAGAGTTTTGAACCCCCTTCCTCTTGGTGATACGTGATCAGATTTAAGACTAAATCCCCCATAAAAACACGTATATTATTAAAGTTTTTAGTTTGAAATATAGATATAAAGAGTGATCTCATTTTATACGCATGAGAACTTCTTTCGTTCACGAGTGTATATCGGCACTCCGGTATCGGTTTAGGAATCGTACGTTTATCGTAAAATAAATACACGAGATACCTTACCCCCTCCCCCCTCCCCCCCCCCCCTCTTGAGCCTCACTTGGTTAAAAGCCGAAACATTAGTTTTACTGGGGTAAAAACATAAGCATAGTCATTAGACTATGCTTATGTTTTTCTTTCTATATTCAGTTCCTTAACCCCGGTCATTACACATAAAAGGCCCTTTTCAGGGCCATCATATGTATCAGATCATTAAATGTTTCTTTAAATCAGATGTCACATAAAAGTTTAAATGTAACAATGAATGTTGTTGAACTGTCAAAATGAAACTCAATGCTACTGATAGTGTCTTATGTAATTATCCTGCAGGTTGGTTAAACGAATAGGAATTTCACACCAACACGTAATATTTATTTATAAATCCATTCATAAATTTATCATCATGTCAGCCACATGAAATCGACTGCTGGACATAGGCCTCCCCAAGTATTTCCAAAATAACGGTGGGACGCGGCCTGCATCCAGCGCTTCCCTGCGATTTTAGTCAGGTCATCCGACCACCGACTCGGTGGGTGTTCGACGCTGCTCTTGCCGGTACATGGTCGCCATTCAAGAGCCTCTTTAACCCATTGGCCATTGGCTCTACGTACTGTATGTCCCGCCTTTTTTTTTTTTTTTTTTTTTTTTTTTTTTTTTTTTTTTTTTTTTTTTTTTTTCTCGAGTGGAAATGCCTTTACGCACCATACCCGTCGCTAGCTAGGCGACGAGCGTGTGCCGGGAATACCCACTAAAACCACCCGGTTACCGTCGGGCCCTGTGTTGAGAGTGTCACGGGGCCGACCCGAAGGCCAAGTACTCCGTGCCACTCTCAGGGCTTGCCGGCCCTCCCCTGTAGGGCCGGTTTCCGCGCCAAAGGGGGATTACCCGGTAACGGAATAATCCCCAGACGTGGTGACCGTTGTGCAATGCACGTGCGGGAGCTACCCGCACGCGCTGGTCACACCCTGGGGCTAGAGGAGACGGGGGTTCGTCCCCCGCCTTCTTCGCCCCACCCGTCTACGCCGGAGGGGAGCGGCAAGTACGTCCTCTTCCCGCTCCCTCTCCGCAGCCTCCTGCAAGAGGACGGTCTCGCAGAAGGAGGCGGCAGCCTCCCATGCACTCTCCCTTTCAACCATGGCTCGCACCATGGTTGCCAGGGAGAGGCGTCCGCCTAACTGTATGTCCCGCCTGCTGCAACTACTACTGCTAACTGTTACTGTAATTCATAAATTGTTAAGTGTTTAATGATTACTTATAACTGTCGTGTTTTTAATAAACATATAAAAGTTTCTTGATTGTTTAACCTACTTTCCTCGATACAAAAATTACAAATATTTAGCTCAGTTAATATTTATGACGTTTTTCAAATGTGGTCATTTCTATCATAATGTTATTTAATGTTTGTGATTACTAGTTCGGATATGTAGTTAAGATTTTACAACAGAATACTTATTATGATTTTAGTGGAGATAATCTAGCGTAAATCCGTATCAAGTTTATTTGATTTACCCCTTTGTGGATATTTACTTCAAGTACTTATGTGCAAAATCGCTAGTGAAAATACAATTATCAAAAAAATTGTCGCTGACACGTTAAACGCCTAGATAAAAGTTCATAACTATGTTATTGTTTGAAGTTAGTTTTTGTACCTTTGTCGTAGGAGTTTTATTTTCAGGATTGTGCAGATATCTAAAGTTAGTAATTGTACGTACCAACTTACAACAATAAATAATAATTTTTGTTCACTCTTGTCTTTACAACAGACTTTTAAATAACCCTCGCCAAATAAAACATTTATTTATAAATTATTATTAATAATAATAAATACCAACCCTGTGGCTATATAGATTTAACATTTTCTGGCAAACAGTCAGTTTTACGACTATAAAACCTAAAGTGCCTTCTTTTTCAAACTTCAAACTAATTTATTGCGAAAATGGGAAATTCAGCTAATTAACAACATATGGTTTTGCCATGTCCATAATCCGCATGATGGCATGCAATTTTAATTGGAGTTTCTGTAATTATTGTATATTACCGATAATTATTATATAAATTCATGTAAAATGTCAATTAATAATAAAATTGTCAGCAAATTTTATCATGCACAGGTCAGAATAGGATAAATTCGTTTTCATTATAATAGCCTTTTTCCACGAGAAGTTTTTTAACTTTATGTTTAAATATATTACAGCTTATGTTTTCTAATACATAATTGGTTTGGTAGGTGTGTTGAGGACTTTTTAGTTGTGGCGTTTATTATATCTGACAAATATCGCCAACTCGTATATGCGCTAACACGGTAATGTTAATATTTTTAGTTTTCTGAAGTGTGGTCTACAACTATCCAAGTATCTATATGACCGAGCTTGCATATTGCCTATATGCACTCTTTTTGTGCTTTGTATATTTGCTCTTTTTGAGTAAAGTTTCCCCAAAATACTTTCGGATGGGAAATCATCCCATAAACTCCCCCGCTCTGGGCGGAGCGGAAGGGCGTGTCAGACTTTTACTGACTAAAACCCTCCCGGGTTCCTTTAATTACCTGTCCACCAGGGGCCACGGTAATTCTTAGGAACAACCCACGGCCCCCGTCACTGCGTGCTGTGTGTTTATGTATACCTTTTAGTGCTTATTAACGAGTACTTAACTGCCATATCGTGTTTAAAAGCAACACTTCTGAAGATGTAAGACAGCCTCCGAGAGGTTCAATCCCCGCGCAATGCAAATATTTGTATGCATGAATATGAATATTTGCACTGGTCTGCTCGTGCCTCGGAAAGCACGTTAAGCCGTTGGTCCCGGTTGCCATATGAACATTTAATGGCAGTCGTTACAAGTTGTTGGATCCCTCAAAAGTCCAACAATTGGTCTAACTGCAAAGCTTCGAATCGCCTTTGGGTTGTGGAGGTCAGACGGCATCGGCAGTCGCTTCACGGAAAACAGACTGCATCGGCAGTCGCTTCACGGAAAACAGACGGCATCGGCAGTCGTTTCACGGAAAACATCGAAGTTTAGCCAAAATCAGCAGTTAGACTGGTAAAAGCTGAAATAGCTTCGGATGCGACTGGGATTAAGGCTGAGATGATAATGATGAAGATGCAAAGCCACGTATAGACATGAACTGCAAACTGTAAATAATGAATTAAAGCTGTCTATGATTTTATTGTAAGCAAAGCGTACTAAAAAGACCCCGCGTAGGTTTCGACCCCGTTTGAATATCGGGATTAAAAGTATATTATGTTTTATTCCAGGTTATAAACCATCTGTGTGCCAATTTTCATCCAAATCCATTCAGTAGTTTTTGCGTAAAAGAGCAACAAATATCCTTACATAGATACTTTCTTACAAACTTTCGCATTTATAATATTAGTTAGAATAAACTATCGTTTCTAAACATGTCTCAAAAATACGTCGCTCCGGCTTCTCGGAATTCTTTTGTTCCCTAAATTTCTCAGAAAAATTTGAGTTATGGCCGTCCGCAGTGAACACCTGCGTTGTAGGATTGTGCCTAGTCACTACTCACTCTTGCGCGTACCGTCTCGGTGAGCATTTCTGTCCATGTAGATTTTAAACAATTATTTTGAATTTTATTTGAGTGACTTATACAGTGAATTTTATCAAAATAAAAATGTGCGGTGTGTCTAATTAAACAGTGCTATTAACATTATCCCCCAATTAGTTATTATTAGTAATCTTTTGCAGTGTTTCTTATCAAAATAAATAATATATTTGTGAATTAAACGATTATTTAGTTAGCTTCATTGTCGACAGAATAGTGAAATTGAAAATGTTTGTCAAAATCTTGTAAGTTGTATTAAAGTGTCTTCTAAATAACTTAAACCCCCGTTTGCTAACTCTGGTAAGTCCATAGTTTATTATGACCATTGTTATTTTTAGGTAGGTTCTAGGTATATGTAGCTATGTTTTTATTCATAATTATTGTGTTGGATCTTTATATCACCAAGTGCAGTTGCAGCGTTGTTTTGTTCTGTGGTCTATTTTGTTGTTCCAGTAAACTTATATTTTTAAATATTTAATTGTTGTACTAGTTACAAGTGGACCAACTTTTAATTCCTTTCTGACTGTACGACTACCTACGCCTAATATAGGTAGATGTAGTACATGTGCCTAAATAAATAGTAAATTAAAAGGATCTAAACTAAGACCTAAAAGCCCTACAGTGTCTACGACCCTAAGTCCTATTAGCCCTACATAACAACCCTGACCTTATAGTTTGTAATAAATAAATATATAAGTAAGTGCGGGATGTTTGCACCAAGAGACCTAAGGTAACAGCAGACGGATAGTGGGTAGGAATTCCAGATACGGGTGAAGGGTGAACTCACTGGCAGTCCAGCAGACTTACAGGACAGATCTGAGATGGCTAAAGATGTCTTTTCCACAGTGAGGGATAATGAGACAAGAATAAATTCTAATCTGATTTATTTACACGATATTAAAGCTTTAGAATCATTTTGATTAAGTCGATGAAAGGAAATTCATAAGATTTTACTTGAAATCAGTAAGCATAATATTTGAATACAGCGCCATCTATTGAAAGTTTAGAGAATCACTAGAGTTTGTCATCAGAATAAAACGGAAAATTGTGGCCTCGTTTAATTAATTCCACATAAAAAATACAGAGAGCGCTGATGTATACGTATTGCTTCGGTTCGATTGCGCTGATTTTTTTGTTCACAATTAGAAAGAAAAAGATGGACTGAACTTAAATTTAATTTAGTTAGTGAACAAGGGAAATTGTTGTTTTTATTTCATTGTTTTTATTTCATTAAATTTATCAATGGAAAGTACGTTAAATAGCCAAGAAAAAGGTGTATTAAATTATAATCTTACATACAATAATGTTTTTGTCTCGTGGCCTAGTGGTATTGGCCGCGACTTACAAGGTTGTAAGTCGTAGGTTCGAATCCCGTTAGGCGCTTTACTTTGTGTAGATTATTTCATTACCACTGCTCTCAAAACGGTGAACGAAAACATCGTCATGAAACCGGCATGTCCTAGAGACGCTGCTATCGGGCCGTGCAAGTCCATATTCTATAATAATATTAAAAGCTGAAGAGTTTGTTTGTTTGAACGGGCTAATCTCAGGAACTACTGGTTCGATTTGAATAATTATTGTTGTGTTAGATAGCCTATTAATCCAGGAAGGCTTTAAGTTATAAGTATAACATCATGCTACGACCAATAGGATCGGAGAAAACCTACACGAATGATACCTATTATTAATATAGGCCTTTCACCTACAAGGCCACGGGTATGGGGCCATAAAGGAGCCCCCACCCGGTCTCCACGCGCCCCCATCTCGGGGTCGGGGTCCGTGCGCCGCTTTGCATTGGTTAATGCGATGGGCATTAAGACCTCTGCTGCAATGTACCAACTCCGTGTGGCAAAGCGTTCTTTTCAGAGCGAACTTGCGTGTAACGTCGATGTCCGCACCGCAACAAGTATCTTATTTCTTTGACAATAAATATCTTTTTCAAGGCAACCTCCTATTTCCTTTAACGGTTTGTCAAACGTGTGGCGTCTCTTTTGAGACGGTATCGGTCGATTATTTCTTAGCAGATGTCAAAACGTTGCGTTCGTAAGGTGATGGTTCTGGTATTCTGGTAATATGGTAACTGTTATGGAGGTACGGTAATTATGTGCGATGTCACTGTCATGTCACTACAATCCTCTTGCTGTAAGTTTACATTCATCATTATTTTGAAACTAATATTTCATTTGTACCCATGTGAATTGCACATTGCATTTTTATATATTTTGTTAAAATATTCTTCCAATTTCTGTTGTATAAAATTTTACAAATCGATCGGTAATATTAGTTCAGAATTCTTGCTTTCATAACCAAATTCGTCGAAAATCTGACCAATAACAAGAAAGCAGATTTTCAAAGTATTTAATTTACTTAATGTAAATATTCTCAACAGAATCCTTTTAAAAACAGTCTTATTAGTGATACATAAATTAATGAGTAATTTAAACTAGATAATGCCTAATAAACACAAGGGAAATCTCTTTAAGCTATGAACTAGTGACTTTAAAAATGTAAACGTATTGCCTTTTGTGTAGCGGTCCTCCCACTACTTGCGCCACGGTACCCAGATAGGGTCTAAACGGTTATTAATTTCTCAACAAAATTACTTAATTTTTTCTTGCTTAATCAAAAATAATGTAAATTACTCGATTTACATTATTTTTTATTAATTTATTCAATGCCCTGTCACCGACAACTTAACAATTAAAAAATAATCTGATAAAATTCTGTCTGCACCATGAATGCAGAATGATATATATTGTATATATCATTCTGCATTCTTAGTCGCAATTAATTTATTGGATTGCTACGCAAGCGTTCTCACCTCTCACTGTATTTAACTTATCGTATCGTAAATCAGAAAAGTTTTAAAATATTAGTGACGTAATCTAAACTTTTCAAGTTACATTGTTACTGTTCTTACTCTGTAAGGGATGAGAGAGACCAAACGATGTTAATAATGCACTTTAGTTATGTATGTATGAACAAATTAAAAAAAAAACCTCAAATAACAGAAATCGGACTATTTTATTTAATAGAACAAATCTGAAAATTGATAAATATTTTATTTTATTTTTATTTATTTTTATTTATTTATTTATTCTCACCTATCTCTATCATTACAGATCCATGATCCAATGCGACAGATTGGCCGTATAAACTAAATTCTAAATATACACATTATAAAAATATTCATATTGATATTGATATTGATATTATTACTTAGACCAAGAATTAAGTGGGTACTTAATTCTTAGTCTAAGCAACAATATCAATTAGTCTAAGTAACTTATTATATATAATGTAACTTTAGCAAGTTCACTCATATTGCACCACAATACATCAACCCTCTCATGAACCTCATTCACCACACGTATGGCTCTAGTGAGAGGAGTTCTCGCCAGTAGGTTGGTCCTGGCCGCAGGCACAGCGAGCAACGAGACAGGACACTATACGTTGTTTTGAGAGTAGATGTAGCGGTGCACCCACTACTTGTGCCCTACAGCGTAAATTTTCACATTGTTGTCAAATTTTGTTTTTAATGTTAGTGACTTACTTCCACTTTTCAAGTTACGATACTTGTTACTGTATTCTTACACTGTAAGGGATGAGAGAGACTAAATAATGCTAATAATGCGCTTTCAGTTTTATCTGTATTAACAACTTTAAATAAACCTCAACTAGCAGAAATCAGATTGTGTGAGCCTCACGTAGCCCACACAAGATGATGTCAGAATGTTAAGGGAGAGTGTTTGTCAACAATATACGCCAGTAAAAGCTAATGCACTCAACATAAGTACATGCGCATTAGTGAACCGACCTAAGTTTTATATGTATTAACATATAAAACTTAGGTCGGTTTTGCAATTCGACTTGACATCGACCCAAAAATGCTTAATATTAAGTCATTTAAACACTGGCTTGCACTCAGATTATTTTATTTAGTAGATCAAATCTGAAAATTAATACATATAACGACATAGGACACTATTCGTTGTTGTGAGAGTGCGCATGTAGCGGTGCACCCACTACTTGCGCCCTACAGCGTAAATTTTCACATTGTGGAAAATTTTTGTTTTTAATACTAGTAATGTAATCTAAACTTCAATTTTTCAAATTACGTTAATTCATACATTGTAAGGGATGGAAGAATAAGTATGGCTTCAACTTTTCAAATTACGTTAATATTGACGCTGTATGGGATGAGAAATACCAAAGGTTGCTAATAATGCACTTAAGTTTAATTTACATAGTTATATCTGTGTTAACAACTTTAAAAAAAAACCTCAACTAACAGAAATCAGATTATTTTATTTCGTAGATCAAATCTGAAAATTGATAAATATAACGACACAGGACACTATTCGTTGTTGTGAGAGTGCGTATGTAGCGGTGCACCCACAACTTGCGCCCTACAGCGTAAATTTTCACATTTTAGAAAAAATTTGTTTTCATTTTGTGTGTAAGCAAATCAATTTCAGAAAAACACTGACCACTTTCTTGCTTTATTTCTTAAACAGGCCACTGTCACCGCTCTTTAAAGAGTTAAAGAGCATTACATTGAATCATAGAATAGAACAACTTTGAAGGCCTAGAAAAATGGGTATTCTGTTATCCGCCGGTCCAAATCCGATGATGATCCAATGCCTTATTGGTACTAGGTACTGAAGGGGACTAATACGATATGGAAACCCATCCCGAAATGGCCTGTTTTGGCCTTAATTTACATATGTACAACAAGTAATGATGCAAGCCAGTATAAAACATGCTCAATATAAGACAAAATGTAATTCTCGTTATTATTTACCTTAAATAGTTAATTACTTATTAAAAAAAGTTTATAAAACTGTAACAATAAAACAAAGCGAAATTTCAACGTAAATTATAAAAACATAAGCGATCAGCCAATCAGATCGCGCGGAATTCTGATTGGCTGACAGCGAGCGAGCGCCCAAGGCTAAAACTATAAAAGGCGCGCTCCGATTTACACGTATTATTATAACTAATGTCGGAGTCGGAGTCGGGAGTCGGGCAGTCGGGCAGAAAATTTTGGTCGCGGAAGGTTTTCTCGTAGGAACGCTGGAAAGTTTTCACTAACACGTATCTAATAAAATAAAGAAAGACAATGGACAACGAGGGCCGGCGGCAAGCAGCGTCACGGTTTCGGATCGTTCATGAAGTTGAAGAGGAGCGTGTGCGAATCCGGCAAGGGTGCGGCGGTCGTTCGGAAGGTGGCGGTGATTTATTTTGACGACTGGTTACGAAGCGCAGGTCGGGTCGTTGTCAAAACGTTATTTTCTCTATAAAAGTGATAGATGACGACGATAAACGTCGACGCGTCAACTAGGAGGATATCGAACATGTCTGGTAACAGGACTCCGTCGATATCACACAGTCTCGCGAGGGTATTCTCGACCTAAAAGTGAAGTGTCGTAAAACACCGCGGGAGTGCTGAACATCTAAGGACAGACGACTACAGACCACGTTCGGCAAGTGCAGCCCGTTAATATCTAGTGTTATATCAAAATACGAGAGTGACAGTGTACAGATTAGTAGCAATAGCATCAGAAAGCGTATTAAACAACCTGCAAATAGAGACGGACTGTCCGCGTACCTACTCGGGCCGGCCGTTCGTTCGACAGCCAGACAGACTCTTCAGACGGTAAACGCACAAGTAGATAGATAGGCTGTAATGTGCCTGTGTTAGAGTTTCGTGTATGTATTCATGTGTCTGATATAACGACTAGTAAATAATAAAATACTTAATAATAATTCTATAAAATTTCAATAATAAAATATTATACACATACATAAGTAGGTACCTACAAAGTAGGTAACACACTTCACGACATCGAACATCCACATAAACAGACTGCACCCGCATCGAACTACGATCAAACGAATAGGCACCTAGGTTTCTACCTACCAACCAACCAACCAACCAACCAACCAACCAACCAACCAACCAAGCAAGCAAGCAACAACTTAACGTAACGTAAGTATCTATCAATCTATCTATTGAATATTATTGTCTACTAATTAATGCATTTTCTTTTTCAGTTTAATATCCCAGTTGGGCGGCAACGCGCATTTCACGCGTAGTAGTAGTAACAATAAGTTTGTACTTATCTATTACCGAGAGTATGTATAATATTGTATATGTATTTAATGAATTTCTTTGTTTATTTTTATTTAGAGGTACGTTTTTCAGACATTTCCATTAGAGAAACATATTTAATAGTATCGAATCATATGCGGCCCTGAAAAGGGCCTTTTTTAAGTGCGCGCATCTACATAAACACATGGTGGAACGACATATAGACACGTCCACCACGGTAGTATGCAGAGCTGGTTGCGCAGGCAACACGGTGGTGTGTTTAACCGCCGAAACCGTAGAGAGTGCGTCCCTGGCGCTTCAGGGCATAGACGACGTCCATGGCGGTGACGGTCTTCCTTTTGGCGTGCTCGGTGTAAGTGACAGCGTCGCGAATCACGTTCTCCAGGAACACTTTAAGCACACCGCGAGTCTCTTCGTAGATCAGACCGGAGATACGTTTCACGCCGCCTCTGCGAGCCAGACGACGGATGGCGGGTTTCGTGATACCTTGGATGTTATCACGAAGTACCTTCCTGTGGCGCTTGGCTCCTCCTTTTCCCAGACCCTTTCCTCCCTTACCGCGACCGGTCATCTTGAGAAATTAACTGAGTGTGTAGTGCACGAACACGAACGAAGCGAGCGAGCGACTGGTTGTATATGTATTTTTTCGGCTCGGCGGAGCTCTTATATTTATACAGAACACGGAACTCGGCGGGTGGGGTGACAGAAACGAGAGGAGCGGGGGGCGAGGCAGGCCCGCGCTCTTAGCAGATTGGTCGGTTTGACGATATCTCAGTCTCTCGCTCTCTCTTTGTCTCTCTCTCTGTCTCTCAATCGGTGTTGTTTCGTAAAACAGAATTTCAGCTACCTCCTTAAACAGATACTAAACTAAACTTAAAATAATAAATTAAATTATTATTACTTACCTACATAGGTGACAATACCGAAATGTACGTACGTACTTACTTACTTACTTACTTACATACATACATACATACATACATACATACATACATACATGTTAGTAATATATTATGTACATATTATGCATGTACGTATGCTATTATTATAGTAGTTGTACTAAGTTAAGGTAAGTAAGTATTTATTTCAGTTTTCATAATAATTTATAAATTTACATATGCACCTATCTATAGATATGAAACTGTAAAATAGGTATATAATCATTTTGTGTCCCTAGTACCTAGTTGTACTTATTATTACAGACAAGGCAAGTAATTCTCATAACCATCATCATCATAATAAATATTAAGGACTGACCGATGTGTAATGGTCTTAATAGATAGAATGAATCTAATTAGGTAAGTACATGACTGTATCATTTTTGTATGTATGTATGTATGTATGTATGTTTGTATGTCTGTCGGTAGGTAGGTAGGTAGGTAGGTAGGTAGGTAGGTAGGTACGTTTTTGTTTGACGACAACAAACCGTTAAAGAAATTGTCTTTGTTTTAAATTTGACGAATCATATTGTGGCCCTGAAAAGGGCCGTTTATGTTAATTAAGGCACAGCCACAGACACGCTGCACTGCACTAGGGCAGTAGTCATAGTGTCGTAGGGCGACGTGCGATTGTGTGGTGTAGCTTAAGCGCGTTCGCCTCTGATCCTGCGCGCCAGCTGGATGTCCTTGGGCATGATGGTGACGCGCTTCGCGTGAATCGCGCACAAGTTGGTGTCTTCGAAGAGACCGACGAGGTAAGCCTCGCTAGCCTCCTGCAGTGCCATAACAGCGGAGCTCTGGAAACGGAGATCGGTCTTGAAGTCCTGTGCGATCTCACGCACGAGACGCTGGAACGGAAGCTTGCGGATCAGCAGCTCGGTACTCTTCTGGTAGCGACGAATCTCACGGAGGGCCACAGTGCCGGGCCTGTAGCGATGGGGTTTCTTCACGCCACCTGTGGCTGGAGCGCTTTTGCGCGCCGCTTTGGTGGCGAGCTGTTTCCTCGGGGCCTTACCACCGGTGGATTTACGAGCAGTCTGCTTAGTACGCGCCATAGTAGACGAATAAAAAATCGACTCAAACAAAATAATCACTCGGAACGGACGTACGGACGTGCGAACAGTTCGAACGCAAGAGATAGAATAAAAACTCGGCGCGCTCCTCGCCCCTTTTTATAACGTGGCACCGTAGCTGAAGTAGCGACACCCGCTCGGGGCCGAGCAGGTAGTAGGAGCCAATGCGCGCGCGCCATGCGCCATCTTTAGTGCAACGAGCTAACTAACTAAAATATTGTCTAATATTATTAAAATTAGCCTAAAACCCACATTTTATGTATTTATGTTGGGACTGCATTATTTTTTATATGTATATGCACCATTATTACTGTGTGGAATATTATAATAATAAAAATAATGTGTATATATTATTATGCATATGTCTGTTATTGCTATATGTGTATAGTATATATATACCATATGTTTGTTTAGTGTAAATAGTAACGTAAAATAATGATATATATATATATATATATATATATATATAAATAAACAAAACTACCGAGGTAGGTACTTTGTTTGTTGTTATTGCTAATATTGTAGGTAGGTATTTAGGTAGGTTCGTTTGTCGCTCTTTCTTTCTATTTTAATAATGAAATATGTAATAATGTATAAGTCTGATAAGTGTTTGCTCAATTCATCTACATACATACATACATACATACATACATACATACATATTTTATAGTTATATTATGATATCTACATATTACGTAGTTAAGTTTATATGGTAAAGATTTTTTTTTTTTCTCTCTCATGTTTTCTACAAATATTATAGGGGAACTGTAAAAGAACATAAGACATGGGGGCTTGTGTAAAATATATGTATAAATAAATAAATATATATATATATATACCTATTTTATTTATTTTATATATAATATAAATTACGATATGATTTGTGTAATGTGTATATATTATGCATATGTTTGTTATTGCTATATGTGTAAAGTGTATATATATATACCATATGTTTGTTTAGTGTAAATAGTAACGTTTTGACTAAATTCATATCAAAAGAAACGTGAATTTATCACATGAGCTTATTTGTGGCCCTGAAAAGGGCCTTTTGGTTTTAATTACTCCTGCCGCGGTCCCACTGTCTGTGTGTGCCCGCTTACTTGGAGCTGGTGTATTTGGTGACGGCTTTGGTGCCTTCACTGACTGCGTGCTTGGCGAGTTCGCCGGGCAACAGCAGCCTGACTGAAGTCTGCACCTCCCTGGACGTGATGGTAGATCTCTTGTTGTAGTGGGCGAGACGGGAAGCCTCGGCGGCGATACGCTCGAAGATGTCGTTCACGAACGAGTTCATGATAGACATGGCCTTGCTGGAGATACCGGTGTCGGGGTGCACCTGCTTCAACACCTTGTAGATGTAGATGGCATAGCTCTCCTTCCTCTTGTGCTTCTTCTTCTTCTTGTCGGTCTTGGAGATGTTCTTCTGGGCTTTCCCAGACTTCTTGGCGGCTTTACCACTTGTTTTAGGCGGCATTATGAGATGATGAGATTAATCAATAGAGTACACGTGCTAACAGAACGGAGTTCGGTCGCTGTATAACGGGAGAAAATTTTAACACTTCTATTTATAATGCGCCCTCGTGGCCCACGGTTGTGGCATGCGGTGAGTAATTCGACTCAGCGGCGGACCAATCACAGCGCTTCTAGCGCTCGATCGTAGATCGAGCGCGGGGGGGGGGGGGGGGTGAGACGCGGAGGGTGTGGGAAGAAGCTTGCTTGAAGTGCTAGGCTAGTTTGCCATTGTAGAAAATGTACATATGGAATATTATAATATTTATACAATTTTATTTTTGTTTTTTTTTTTTTTTTTTCCTTGTTTACCATTATGCATTACACACATATTATAACAGAAACAATAATAATGAAAGAGTAACTTTTATAAACTACTTACTTACTTTCATTTTACTCTTTTATTATTATTCTTTCTTTCTTAATTGTTATGTATGTGAGTACCTAATCATAATTAAACTCATCGAAACCTTTTCCTGCTTGCTACAAAGTACTTAGTTCTGTGTTGTTTTATTATGCTAACAAACCAAATAGGTATTTATTCCATTATGTATCTGTATTATAATTGAAATATAAATACCTAGGTCCGAGTATTATCATCATAGACTGTCATGTTCATTCATTCATTCAATAATAGTAGGTAATATGACAGTATTATATTAGTTTTACTAGGTAGGTAGGTAGGTAGGTAGGTAGGTAGGTAGGTAGGTACGTACGTTTTTGTTTGACGACAACAAACCGTTAAAGAAATTGTCTTTGTCTTAAATTTGACGAATCATATTGTGGCCCTGAAAAGGGCCTTTTGTTTTGATGTTGCTCGCATGACTGGAGTAAAGTACACGCGTGCCCGGGTGTCGCTCGCACGAAGCACCACGTTCGTTCGGAGACGTCGCGGCACCACGTTTAAGCCTTCTTCTCGGTCTTCTTGGGCAGTAGCACGGCCTGGATGTTCGGCAGCACACCACCTTGAGCGATCGTCACACCGGAGAGCAGCTTGTTCAACTCCTCGTCGTTGCGGATGGCCAATTGAAGATGACGCGGGATGATCCTGGTCTTTTTGTTGTCTCTCGCGGCGTTGCCGGCCAACTCGAGTACCTCAGCAGCCAGATACTCCATCACAGCGGCCAGGTAGACGGGAGCGCCGGCACCCACGCGCTCGGCGTAGTTTCCGTTACGCAGCAGCCTGTGAATACGACCCACAGGGAACTGGAGACCAGCACGGTTGGAACGGGACTTTGCCTTTCCCTTCACCTTGCCACCTTTACCGCGACCAGACATAATTGAAGGATTTGTTTATGATAACGAGAAAATAACGAAACACGCGAACGACAGTGCGCGCGCTGATAGAATCTGGGTACAAATGCGACGAAACTTTTCTGTTCGGTTCTTTTTATACTCGCGCTACGTGGCAGAGTTAGCGGGAGGGGTAAACTATATCACAAAAACACGCAAGCGCACACACTGAACCATGGATATATGAATACGGGTAACGGGGTCGATAGTGATTATTAAGGGGTATTTTTTTTTTTTTTTTTTTTTTTAATTTTTTTTTTTTTTTTTGTGAATTGTCTATGAAATTGTGTATAACCTAACCTAACTAACGATTACGTATTACTTTTTTTTTTTTTTTTTTTTTTACTTACGTAAGTTATACCTATGAGTTTTAGTCTCTTTGTTTGTTATTTATTTATTTATTTATTTATTTATTTATCTAACTAACTAACTAACTAACTAACTAACTAACTAACTAACTATCTATCTATCTATCTATCTATACATATATATATATATATCTCTCTCTCTCTCTCTCTCTTATTTACTTATCCATCTATCTATCTATCTATCTGTCTGTTTGTCTTTATTTATTTATTTCATTCATTCATTCATTCTATTTCATATTCTAATTTATGTCGTGTGTATGTTTATGTGTAGGTACGTTTTGACTCATCTGTCATAGAGGAACGAATATTTTTTTATATTCATGAAAGTATTGTTAGCCCTGAAAAGGGCTTTTTGGTGTGGTGAGCGCATTCACGCGCCCTAAGCATCTCGGTGCCGCCGACTCCGTCGTCTGTGGTCTCTTCAGTTGCGTTGCTTGCTTGCTTGCTTGCTTGCTTGCTTGCTGCTTCTGATGAATCGTTATCGGTCGGTAGGTCGGACGAGTTAGAGACACGTCGAGCGCGATTCGCGCCCCCCTACTACCGGAGGACGATAGATAGACGCGTACGTACGTACGTACTGCGTGCGCGAGGTGGGACGATTTGATTTTGTCAATGATTATATCAACTGTATGTACCTGTTGTTGTTTCTGATGTGTCGTATAGGTATATTGTGAACAGGTTATGATGATTTTGGTTTTGGGCCGGGGTCCGGTCAGTCGACCCAGCGCCGCGCCGTCGTAGTCGTAGTCGTCGTCGTCGTCGCCGTCGTCACCGTCGCCGGTGTAACGCGAACGCGACCGTAGCTTACTTCTTAGCGGCGGACGCTTTCTTGGCTGCCGGCTTTGATTTGGGTGTAGCCGCGGCCTTCTTGGGTTTAGGCGCTTTAGGTTTCTTGGTTGGCGGCTTCGCGGTTTTCTTAGCTTTAGGAGCGGCGCCTCCCTTCGCCTTAGCGGGGGCTGCCGCCTTCTTTGGTGCGGGCTTCTTCTTAGCGGCGGCGGCGGCCTTCTTGTCCTTGGCGGAGGCGGCAGACGATGCCTTGGACTTCGACGGTGAGCCGGAAGCGGCAGATGCGGCCGCGGACGCGGCTGCTGCCTTCTTGGTCTTAGCGCCGGCCGCAGAGGCGGAGGCTTTCTTAGTCTTCGCGGCGGTGGCGGCGGGCGCCTTGCCGGCGGCCTTACCAGATGCGCCGGCGGGTTTCTTTGCAGCGGCCGATTTCGATTCGAGCTTGAAGGAACCGGAGGCACCCTTGCCCTTGGTCTGGATCAGTGCCCCAGATTCGACGGCGCTCTTGAGGTATTTCCTGATGAACGGAGCCAGTTTCTCCGCATCGACCTTGTACTGCGCGGCTATGTACTTCTTGATCGCCTGCAGGGAAGATCCGCTGCGCTCCTTCATCTCCTTGATGGCGTTGGTGACCATCTCGGATGTCTTGGGATGGGTAGGCTTCGCCTTCGGTTTCTTCGCGGCACCGGCCTGTCTCGCCTGCTTCTTCGCTGGTGTAGCGGGGGCCGGAGCCTCGGTAGCGACTGCTGTGTCTGCCATTTTTTTTAAAATAATATAAATTTGTGTTGTTATTTAAAAAAAAAAACAAAACAACTTCACACTTCACACAAACACACTGGTAGCTGTGATACGTGATTAAATAACAACAACTTAGATGTCGCCACTTATATGACTTATAAGATTTCGGGCGTTTCGTGTATTTACGTTTAGGAACGTCGAAACTTTACCGTAACGAGCGCCATGATGTCGCGGAAGGTTTTCTCGTAGGAACGCTGGAAAGTTTTCACTAACACGTATCTAATAAAATAAAGAAAGACAATGGACAACGAGGGCCGGCGGCAAGCAGCGTCACGGTTTCGGATCGTTCATGAAGTTGAAGAGGAGCGTGTGCGAATCCGGCAAGGGTGCGGCGGTCGTTCGGAAGGTGGCGGTGATTTATTTTGACGACTGGTTACGAAGCGCAGGTCGGGTCGTTGTCAAAACGTTATTTTCTCTATAAAAGTGATAGATGACGACGATAAACGTCGACGCGTCAACTAGGAGGATATCGAACATGTCTGGTAACAGGACTCCGTCGATATCACACAGTCTCGCGAGGGTATTCTCGACCTAAAAGTGAAGTGTCGTAAAACACCGCGGGAGTGCTGAACATCTAAGGACAGACGACTACAGACCACGTTCGGCAAGTGCAGCCCGTTAATATCTAGTGTTATATCAAAATACGAGAGTGACAGTGTACAGATTAGTAGCAATAGCATCAGAAAGCGTATTAAACAACCTGCAAATAGAGACGGACTGTCCGCGTACCTACTCGGGCCGGCCGTTCGTTCGACAGCCAGACAGACTCTTCAGACGGTAAACGCACAAGTAGATAGATAGGCTGTAATGTGCCTGTGTTAGAGTTTCGTGTATGTATTCATGTGTCTGATATAACGACTAGTAAATAATAAAATACTTAATAATAATTCTATAAAATTTCAATAATAAAATATTATACACATACATAAGTAGGTACCTACAAAGTAGGTAACACACTTCACGACATCGAACATCCACATAAACAGACTGCACCCGCATCGAACTACGATCAAACGAATAGGCACCTAGGTTTCTACCTACCAACCAACCAACCAACCAACCAACCAACCAACCAACCAACCAACCAACCAAGCAAGCAAGCAACAACTTAACGTAACGTAAGTATCTATCAATCTATCTATTGAATATTATTGTCTACTAATTAATGCATTTTCTTTTTCAGTTTAATATCCCAGTTGGGCGGCAACGCGCATTTCACGCGTAGTAGTAGTAACAATAAGTTTGTACTTATCTATTACCGAGAGTATGTATAATATTGTATATGTATTTAATGAATTTCTTTGTTTATTTTTATTTAGAGGTACGTTTTTCAGACATTTCCATTAGAGAAACATATTTAATAGTATCGAATCATATGCGGCCCTGAAAAGGGCCTTTTTTAAGTGCGCGCATCTACATAAACACATGGTGGAACGACATATAGACACGTCCACCACGGTAGTATGCAGAGCTGGTTGCGCAGGCAACACGGTGGTGTGTTTAACCGCCGAAACCGTAGAGAGTGCGTCCCTGGCGCTTCAGGGCATAGACGACGTCCATGGCGGTGACGGTCTTCCTTTTGGCGTGCTCGGTGTAAGTGACAGCGTCGCGAATCACGTTCTCCAGGAACACTTTAAGCACACCGCGAGTCTCTTCGTAGATCAGACCGGAGATACGTTTCACGCCGCCTCTGCGAGCCAGACGACGGATGGCGGGTTTCGTGATACCTTGGATGTTATCACGAAGTACCTTCCTGTGGCGCTTGGCTCCTCCTTTTCCCAGACCCTTTCCTCCCTTACCGCGACCGGTCATCTTGAGAAATTAACTGAGTGTGTAGTGCACGAACACGAACGAAGCGAGCGAGCGACTGGTTGTATATGTATTTTTTCGGCTCGGCGGAGCTCTTATATTTATACAGAACACGGAACTCGGCGGGTGGGGTGACAGAAACGAGAGGAGCGGGGGGCGAGGCAGGCCCGCGCTCTTAGCAGATTGGTCGGTTTGACGATATCTCAGTCTCTCGCTCTCTCTTTGTCTCTCTCTCTGTCTCTCAATCGGTGTTGTTTCGTAAAACAGAATTTCAGCTACCTCCTTAAACAGATACTAAACTAAACTTAAAATAATAAATTAAATTATTATTACTTACCTACATAGGTGACAATACCGAAATGTACGTACGTACTTACTTACTTACTTACTTACATACATACATACATACATACATACATACATACATACATGTTAGTAATATATTATGTACATATTATGCATGTACGTATGCTATTATTATAGTAGTTGTACTAAGTTAAGGTAAGTAAGTATTTATTTCAGTTTTCATAATAATTTATAAATTTACATATGCACCTATCTATAGATATGAAACTGTAAAATAGGTATATAATCATTTTGTGTCCCTAGTACCTAGTTGTACTTATTATTACAGACAAGGCAAGTAATTCTCATAACCATCATCATCATAATAAATATTAAGGACTGACCGATGTGTAATGGTCTTAATAGATAGAATGAATCTAATTAGGTAAGTACATGACTGTATCATTTTTGTATGTATGTATGTATGTATGTATGTTTGTATGTCTGTCGGTAGGTAGGTAGGTAGGTAGGTAGGTAGGTAGGTAGGTACGTTTTTGTTTGACGACAACAAACCGTTAAAGAAATTGTCTTTGTTTTAAATTTGACGAATCATATTGTGGCCCTGAAAAGGGCCGTTTATGTTAATTAAGGCACAGCCACAGACACGCTGCACTGCACTAGGGCAGTAGTCATAGTGTCGTAGGGCGACGTGCGATTGTGTGGTGTAGCTTAAGCGCGTTCGCCTCTGATCCTGCGCGCCAGCTGGATGTCCTTGGGCATGATGGTGACGCGCTTCGCGTGAATCGCGCACAAGTTGGTGTCTTCGAAGAGACCGACGAGGTAAGCCTCGCTAGCCTCCTGCAGTGCCATAACAGCGGAGCTCTGGAAACGGAGATCGGTCTTGAAGTCCTGTGCGATCTCACGCACGAGACGCTGGAACGGAAGCTTGCGGATCAGCAGCTCGGTACTCTTCTGGTAGCGACGAATCTCACGGAGGGCCACAGTGCCGGGCCTGTAGCGATGGGGTTTCTTCACGCCACCTGTGGCTGGAGCGCTTTTGCGCGCCGCTTTGGTGGCGAGCTGTTTCCTCGGGGCCTTACCACCGGTGGATTTACGAGCAGTCTGCTTAGTACGCGCCATAGTAGACGAATAAAAAATCGACTCAAACAAAATAATCACTCGGAACGGACGTACGGACGTGCGAACAGTTCGAACGCAAGAGATAGAATAAAAACTCGGCCTTCGAGAACATCTCTGCGTCCCCGAGATGGGGGCGCGAGGAGACGGGTTTGGGGCTCCTTTTTGGCCCCATGCCCGTGGCGTCGGTCTCTTGGTCTCCAAAAATGGAGACCCGTCGTCGGAGTGCACCCATAGGGTGCAATCTTCAATCTTCGCACACCTAGTTGTCCGCCGCAGGGGTGTGCCTTCCCTCCGGCGGTCGTCGGTGTGCTTTGTGGTGTGTGACTGTAGGAGCGCCCGAAGTGCTTCTCGACGCCCGGGCGATCAGGCCCCTGCCGAGTGGGATCTCTAGTGGCCCAGAGAAGGCCCAGCAAGGGTCGGTCAGCGACCGAGCGTCGGTTTTGTTTGGCGCTCCGCTACAGTGGGTGCTTACCCCGGCCCCTAACAGCTCAACCAGCTATGTACGGTTGGCTGCGGGGTGCGGGGGGTGGTGGTGAGTAACGAGCGGTATGTGTGTGAGTGTTCTCCGCTCGCGTGGAATTCTGTGTGTGTGCCTGCATGTCAAGTAATGCATGTCTGTATGTCGAACGCAAAGCGCCTATATTAACTTAGTCCGCAATGCGCACGACGGTGTCGTGTTGCGCTTGTAAAGTCGATATTTTTGTCTGAGTAGGCCGCGTGTGAAAGTGTAAGCGACCTACCCGGGCGTCAAGTCCGGTATTTTATGCGACGTCTGCGATGAGGTCGCGCGGGAATCTTTTGTGATCGGGAGGCCTCGCGTGCCAGGGTGCAATATCCTTGATGTGGTGGTGCTCGGAGGTGCTGGCACGCGAGAACATCCCCCTCGCCAGGCGGATTGCAAAGTCGTCGATGCTCTCGACACGCAGGTCCCTGTGAATTACAGAATTCCTCACGTACCGAGGCGCCTTTACTATTTGGCGCAGCGTGATGTTCTGCTGCGCCCGGAGCTTCTTCTTGTGAGACTCGGCCGTGAGGGCGAGCCAAGCCGGTGCAGCGTATGTCAGCTGCGGGCGCACGTAGGTCTTATATATCCCCAGCTTGACTCGCGTGGAGAGGCGTGACGAGAACACCGGATGTAGAAGGTTCCTTGTTACCTTGACCCGCGCGACGGTGTTGCAGACGTGCGGGCCCATGGTGAGCCGACTGTCGAGTGTGACCCCCAAGTACTTGGCGGTCTTGGTCCACCCGACCTCGGTCCCCATGAGCTGAAGGCTCGGTGGATGGCGGCCGCTTCGTGCCGTGACTATAATAGCCTGCGTCTTACCTGCGTTAACCGACAGTCTCCACTTGCTGAGCCAGTCGGGGAGGTCGTCTAGCGCGCGCTGCATCTTGATGGCCGCGTGGTCGGCCGACAGCGATGTGGTGATGTATGCGGCGTCATCGGCGTACAGCGCGAGCGTCGCAGTGTGCGTGGCGGGAATGTCGTCGGTGTATAACGAGTATAACGCAGGCGAGACGCAGCTCCCCTGTGGCACGCCCGCTCTGACGGGGCGTGCGTTGGATGACACGTTCTCCACCGAAACCTTGATAGTCCTGTCCTGTAGGAAGGAGGAGACCACCTGTATCAAGCGACGGGGCGTGGTGGTCTTGGTCAGTTTGTAAATAAGGCCGGCGTGCCAGACCCGGTCGAATGCCTTCTCCATGTCGAGGAATACTGCTGCGGCGTACTCTCTCTTATTCACGGCCGCCGTGAGTAAGTGCAGTACCCTCGACAGCTGGAGCGTCGTGCTGTGTTCGGCCCTGAAGCCAAACTGTTCTTGGCGCGGTGTGATGTGCGGCAGCAGGTGGTGCAGCAGGAGCGCCTCAAACACCTTGGAGGTAGTGGGAAGGAGCGTGATGGGCCGGTAGCTTTCCGGCTTCAGGACGTTCTTCCCGGGCTTGGGCAACATAATCACCTTTCCCTGCTTCCAGCAGGTGGGGAAGGTGCCGGTGCGGAGTATGCCGTTGTACAGGCGAGCTATCGCTGCCACTGTTTTCGGTGGCAGGTGTCTGAGTGCGGTGTTAGTAATACCGTCCGCACCGGGTGCCTTTCTTGGCTTGGTGCGCCTTATTGCCCCCAGTACTTGGCCCGGGGAGAAAATGATAGGGTCTTCCTCTGGAGCTACCGGCGTCTTGAAGTACTCTCCAAGGTGTTGCTCCACTGCTGCGACGTGGTCCAGGGCGTCAGTCTGGTTGGGCGTGAATTGACGCTCCAGGTGTTCGGCGAATATTTCGGCCCGGTCGGCCGCCTCGTAGCGTAGCGCCCCGTCGCTGTTGCGCAGCGGGCGCACCGGGGCTGGGGTATTCTTGAGGCGTCGGCATAGCCGGTGTACCGACGCCCAGTCGCTGTCTGCCGAGTCTATGATGTTCTCCCAGCTCTCCGTTGCGCGCGCGTGTAGCTCGGCCTTCACCTTGTCCGTGGCACGGTTGAGCTGGTTCTTAATGGTGGGGCATCTTGTCTGTTGCCACCGCTTGCGCAGACGCCTTTTGACGGCGATCAGGTCTGCGATGTGTGCGGGGAGCTTGTGGTAGCGCCCCTGTGTCGCGGTGGTGGTGCATGTCGCCGCTTCTAAGGCGCTCTGGATGCAAGCGGTGAGCCCCTCTGCCAACGCGTCCACGTCCGTGGCGCTGGTGATGGGCCGAGTGGGTGTGGTGGCCTCCATGACCTTCCGGAATTTTTCCCAGTCCGTGTGTCGACGTGGCGCCGGATGGGCAACTCTGGTGGCGTGGTCTGTTAGGCGGACGAGCACCGGCTGGTGGTCCGATCGCAGCTCGTCGTCCAGTACCTCCTGTGCGATCTGACAGGTGAGGCCTTTGTGCACGACGATGTCCAGTACGTCGGGTGTATGGGCAATGTTGTCCGGGTAGTGTGTCGGCGTCTCCGGTCCAGACACGTCGTACCCTTGGGCCTCTGCGTCGTTGAAGAGCCGTCTGCCCCCCGTGTTGGTGGTGCCGCTATTCCAAGCCGGATGTTTACAATTTAAGTCGCCGGCAATGATGGTGGGATGCGGCGACGCTAGCAACGTGTGTATGTCGCTAGTGTTGAGCTGCTTGTGTGGTTGTTTATAGGCTGCGTACATACACACGTGCCTGCCGGCGACATGCAGCTGCACACCCAGCGCAGACATACTGCTGAGTGTGGGGGGCGGTAGTTCCTGGTGGACGACTCTTCGCTTCACCAGCACCACCAGCCCTTGAGAGTGGCACCTGTTGGTGTTATTGGGTTGCCCATCCTTCTTATAGACGTGGTATCCTGGGAACTTGACCGTGTCTGCTGGTCCCAGGAATGTCTCGCTGATGAGCGCCACGTCGATGTCCTGCTCCTGTAGGAGAGGACGGAGGAGCACGACCTTCTCCCTGAGGCCGCGGGCATTCCAGTGAAGTATTCTCACCGGCTTAGCCATTCCTGTGTAACATAATCAGTTCCGTTATGCCGGTGAGAATAACTGGCATCGGGTCCTGTCCTCTACTAAGAGCCACCAGTATCTCCTGTAGGACCCGAAGAGCGGCCTCTATAACTGTGGACCCGGGGTTATTGTTCTTAATGTACTCCCCGGGTGCGCCCGCCGACATGGAGTCCGACTGTGGCGGCCGCATGTCTCTACGGCCGCTGGGAGCCGAGTTATTCGCATTTTTCGCGATGCGTTTCGCCTCTGCTCGGCCCCCGGACGCTAATGAGTCGTGAGTCGCCGCCTTATGTTTATTTACCTTGTTATTGTCACCGCCCACCTGTTGCACGACGGGCGGTCTGTGACTCACTCGTCCATGGTTTTCAATGTGGGATGCGCCCAATCCCGTCTGCGCCCTGTGATTGGTCGGCGGTCGGGAGAGGTCGGGTTTCAGCGGCTTAGGCCCCGCCCCCGTCGGTTGTATATGGCTCTGTACATACCTCTGTGTAGTGTTTTGTTCGGTAGCGGGGGTGACAGGGGCGTTGCTCTCGATGCGTGGGACGTCTTTGTTTACTTTATTTACCGTTTGTTCAGTAATGTTCCCACGCTTGCCGCCGCGTCCTTTTCTCCTCCGTCCTGAGGAGGTGGTGGCCGTGTCGCGCGCTAAGGGGTTGTTAGCGGCCGCCATCAGGGACGCCGTTTGGGTCTCTCCCGTCGGCGTCGGCTGTAACGGCCTCTCAGCGGCCGTATTCGACCGGCGCGTGTTGCCGGTGATGGCGACCGTGCCCGCTCGCTTGTTGCGCACCTCCTTGCGCAATACCGGGCACTTTGTGTAGTTAGCGGGGTGCGCCCCCCCGCAGTTAACGCAGGTGGCGGGCTCCTCCCGCGGTCTCGGGCACTCTCTAGCCGCGTGACCCCCGCCGCACCTGACGCAAGCGAGCGGTCTGTGGCACTGCTCGGAGGAGTGCCTGAATTGCTGGCAACGATGGCATTGCGCAGGCCCCCTCTTGCCACGCCACGCCTCAATCTTGATGCTTGATGAAAAACTCGGCGCGCTCCTCGCCCCTTTTTATAACGTGGCACCGTAGCTGAAGTAGCGACACCCGCTCGGGGCCGAGCAGGTAGTAGGAGCCAATGCGCGCGCGCCATGCGCCATCTTTAGTGCAACGAGCTAACTAACTAAAATATTGTCTAATATTATTAAAATTAGCCTAAAACCCACATTTTATGTATTTATGTTGGGACTGCATTATTTTTTATATGTATATGCACCATTATTACTGTGTGGAATATTATAATAATAAAAATAATGTGTATATATTATTATGCATATGTCTGTTATTGCTATATGTGTATAGTATATATATACCATATGTTTGTTTAGTGTAAATAGTAACGTAAAATAATGATATATATATATATATATATATATATATATAAATAAACAAAACTACCGAGGTAGGTACTTTGTTTGTTGTTATTGCTAATATTGTAGGTAGGTATTTAGGTAGGTTCGTTTGTCGCTCTTTCTTTCTATTTTAATAATGAAATATGTAATAATGTATAAGTCTGATAAGTGTTTGCTCAATTCATCTACATACATACATACATACATACATACATACATACATATTTTATAGTTATATTATGATATCTACATATTACGTAGTTAAGTTTATATGGTAAAGATTTTTTTTTTTTCTCTCTCATGTTTTCTACAAATATTATAGGGGAACTGTAAAAGAACATAAGACATGGGGGCTTGTGTAAAATATATGTATAAATAAATAAATATATATATATATATACCTATTTTATTTATTTTATATATAATATAAATTACGATATGATTTGTGTAATGTGTATATATTATGCATATGTTTGTTATTGCTATATGTGTAAAGTGTATATATATATACCATATGTTTGTTTAGTGTAAATAGTAACGTTTTGACTAAATTCATATCAAAAGAAACGTGAATTTATCACATGAGCTTATTTGTGGCCCTGAAAAGGGCCTTTTGGTTTTAATTACTCCTGCCGCGGTCCCACTGTCTGTGTGTGCCCGCTTACTTGGAGCTGGTGTATTTGGTGACGGCTTTGGTGCCTTCACTGACTGCGTGCTTGGCGAGTTCGCCGGGCAACAGCAGCCTGACTGAAGTCTGCACCTCCCTGGACGTGATGGTAGATCTCTTGTTGTAGTGGGCGAGACGGGAAGCCTCGGCGGCGATACGCTCGAAGATGTCGTTCACGAACGAGTTCATGATAGACATGGCCTTGCTGGAGATACCGGTGTCGGGGTGCACCTGCTTCAACACCTTGTAGATGTAGATGGCATAGCTCTCCTTCCTCTTGTGCTTCTTCTTCTTCTTGTCGGTCTTGGAGATGTTCTTCTGGGCTTTCCCAGACTTCTTGGCGGCTTTACCACTTGTTTTAGGCGGCATTATGAGATGATGAGATTAATCAATAGAGTACACGTGCTAACAGAACGGAGTTCGGTCGCTGTATAACGGGAGAAAATTTTAACACTTCTATTTATAATGCGCCCTCGTGGCCCACGGTTGTGGCATGCGGTGAGTAATTCGACTCAGCGGCGGACCAATCACAGCGCTTCTAGCGCTCGATCGTAGATCGAGCGCGGGGGGGGGGGGGGGGTGAGACGCGGAGGGTGTGGGAAGAAGCTTGCTTGAAGTGCTAGGCTAGTTTGCCATTGTAGAAAATGTACATATGGAATATTATAATATTTATACAATTTTATTTTTGTTTTTTTTTTTTTTTTTTCCTTGTTTACCATTATGCATTACACACATATTATAACAGAAACAATAATAATGAAAGAGTAACTTTTATAAACTACTTACTTACTTTCATTTTACTCTTTTATTATTATTCTTTCTTTCTTAATTGTTATGTATGTGAGTACCTAATCATAATTAAACTCATCGAAACCTTTTCCTGCTTGCTACAAAGTACTTAGTTCTGTGTTGTTTTATTATGCTAACAAACCAAATAGGTATTTATTCCATTATGTATCTGTATTATAATTGAAATATAAATACCTAGGTCCGAGTATTATCATCATAGACTGTCATGTTCATTCATTCATTCAATAATAGTAGGTAATATGACAGTATTATATTAGTTTTACTAGGTAGGTAGGTAGGTAGGTAGGTAGGTAGGTAGGTAGGTACGTACGTTTTTGTTTGACGACAACAAACCGTTAAAGAAATTGTCTTTGTCTTAAATTTGACGAATCATATTGTGGCCCTGAAAAGGGCCTTTTGTTTTGATGTTGCTCGCATGACTGGAGTAAAGTACACGCGTGCCCGGGTGTCGCTCGCACGAAGCACCACGTTCGTTCGGAGACGTCGCGGCACCACGTTTAAGCCTTCTTCTCGGTCTTCTTGGGCAGTAGCACGGCCTGGATGTTCGGCAGCACACCACCTTGAGCGATCGTCACACCGGAGAGCAGCTTGTTCAACTCCTCGTCGTTGCGGATGGCCAATTGAAGATGACGCGGGATGATCCTGGTCTTTTTGTTGTCTCTCGCGGCGTTGCCGGCCAACTCGAGTACCTCAGCAGCCAGATACTCCATCACAGCGGCCAGGTAGACGGGAGCGCCGGCACCCACGCGCTCGGCGTAGTTTCCGTTACGCAGCAGCCTGTGAATACGACCCACAGGGAACTGGAGACCAGCACGGTTGGAACGGGACTTTGCCTTTCCCTTCACCTTGCCACCTTTACCGCGACCAGACATAATTGAAGGATTTGTTTATGATAACGAGAAAATAACGAAACACGCGAACGACAGTGCGCGCGCTGATAGAATCTGGGTACAAATGCGACGAAACTTTTCTGTTCGGTTCTTTTTATACTCGCGCTACGTGGCAGAGTTAGCGGGAGGGGTAAACTATATCACAAAAACACGCAAGCGCACACACTGAACCATGGATATATGAATACGGGTAACGGGGTCGATAGTGATTATTAAGGGGTATTTTTTTTTTTTTTTTTTTTTTTAATTTTTTTTTTTTTTTTTGTGAATTGTCTATGAAATTGTGTATAACCTAACCTAACTAACGATTACGTATTACTTTTTTTTTTTTTTTTTTTTTTACTTACGTAAGTTATACCTATGAGTTTTAGTCTCTTTGTTTGTTATTTATTTATTTATTTATTTATTTATTTATCTAACTAACTAACTAACTAACTAACTAACTAACTAACTAACTATCTATCTATCTATCTATCTATACATATATATATATATATCTCTCTCTCTCTCTCTCTCTTATTTACTTATCCATCTATCTATCTATCTATCTGTCTGTTTGTCTTTATTTATTTATTTCATTCATTCATTCATTCTATTTCATATTCTAATTTATGTCGTGTGTATGTTTATGTGTAGGTACGTTTTGACTCATCTGTCATAGAGGAACGAATATTTTTTTATATTCATGAAAGTATTGTTAGCCCTGAAAAGGGCTTTTTGGTGTGGTGAGCGCATTCACGCGCCCTAAGCATCTCGGTGCCGCCGACTCCGTCGTCTGTGGTCTCTTCAGTTGCGTTGCTTGCTTGCTTGCTTGCTTGCTTGCTTGCTGCTTCTGATGAATCGTTATCGGTCGGTAGGTCGGACGAGTTAGAGACACGTCGAGCGCGATTCGCGCCCCCCTACTACCGGAGGACGATAGATAGACGCGTACGTACGTACGTACTGCGTGCGCGAGGTGGGACGATTTGATTTTGTCAATGATTATATCAACTGTATGTACCTGTTGTTGTTTCTGATGTGTCGTATAGGTATATTGTGAACAGGTTATGATGATTTTGGTTTTGGGCCGGGGTCCGGTCAGTCGACCCAGCGCCGCGCCGTCGTAGTCGTAGTCGTCGTCGTCGTCGCCGTCGTCACCGTCGCCGGTGTAACGCGAACGCGACCGTAGCTTACTTCTTAGCGGCGGACGCTTTCTTGGCTGCCGGCTTTGATTTGGGTGTAGCCGCGGCCTTCTTGGGTTTAGGCGCTTTAGGTTTCTTGGTTGGCGGCTTCGCGGTTTTCTTAGCTTTAGGAGCGGCGCCTCCCTTCGCCTTAGCGGGGGCTGCCGCCTTCTTTGGTGCGGGCTTCTTCTTAGCGGCGGCGGCGGCCTTCTTGTCCTTGGCGGAGGCGGCAGACGATGCCTTGGACTTCGACGGTGAGCCGGAAGCGGCAGATGCGGCCGCGGACGCGGCTGCTGCCTTCTTGGTCTTAGCGCCGGCCGCAGAGGCGGAGGCTTTCTTAGTCTTCGCGGCGGTGGCGGCGGGCGCCTTGCCGGCGGCCTTACCAGATGCGCCGGCGGGTTTCTTTGCAGCGGCCGATTTCGATTCGAGCTTGAAGGAACCGGAGGCACCCTTGCCCTTGGTCTGGATCAGTGCCCCAGATTCGACGGCGCTCTTGAGGTATTTCCTGATGAACGGAGCCAGTTTCTCCGCATCGACCTTGTACTGCGCGGCTATGTACTTCTTGATCGCCTGCAGGGAAGATCCGCTGCGCTCCTTCATCTCCTTGATGGCGTTGGTGACCATCTCGGATGTCTTGGGATGGGTAGGCTTCGCCTTCGGTTTCTTCGCGGCACCGGCCTGTCTCGCCTGCTTCTTCGCTGGTGTAGCGGGGGCCGGAGCCTCGGTAGCGACTGCTGTGTCTGCCATTTTTTTTAAAATAATATAAATTTGTGTTGTTATTTAAAAAAAAAAACAAAACAACTTCACACTTCACACAAACACACTGGTAGCTGTGATACGTGATTAAATAACAACAACTTAGATGTCGCCACTTATATGACTTATAAGATTTCGGGCGTTTCGTGTATTTACGTTTAGGAACGTCGAAACTTTACCGTAACGAGCGCCATGATGTCGCGGAAGGTTTTCTCGTAGGAACGCTGGAAAGTTTTCACTAACACGTATCTAATAAAATAAAGAAAGACAATGGACAACGAGGGCCGGCGGCAAGCAGCGTCACGGTTTCGGATCGTTCATGAAGTTGAAGAGGAGCGTGTGCGAATCCGGCAAGGGTGCGGCGGTCGTTCGGAAGGTGGCGGTGATTTATTTTGACGACTGGTTACGAAGCGCAGGTCGGGTCGTTGTCAAAACGTTATTTTCTCTATAAAAGTGATAGATGACGACGATAAACGTCGACGCGTCAACTAGGAGGATATCGAACATGTCTGGTAACAGGACTCCGTCGATATCACACAGTCTCGCGAGGGTATTCTCGACCTAAAAGTGAAGTGTCGTAAAACACCGCGGGAGTGCTGAACATCTAAGGACAGACGACTACAGACCACGTTCGGCAAGTGCAGCCCGTTAATATCTAGTGTTATATCAAAATACGAGAGTGACAGTGTACAGATTAGTAGCAATAGCATCAGAAAGCGTATTAAACAACCTGCAAATAGAGACGGACTGTCCGCGTACCTACTCGGGCCGGCCGTTCGTTCGACAGCCAGACAGACTCTTCAGACGGTAAACGCACAAGTAGATAGATAGGCTGTAATGTGCCTGTGTTAGAGTTTCGTGTATGTATTCATGTGTCTGATATAACGACTAGTAAATAATAAAATACTTAATAATAATTCTATAAAATTTCAATAATAAAATATTATACACATACATAAGTAGGTACCTACAAAGTAGGTAACACACTTCACGACATCGAACATCCACATAAACAGACTGCACCCGCATCGAACTACGATCAAACGAATAGGCACCTAGGTTTCTACCTACCAACCAACCAACCAACCAACCAACCAACCAACCAACCAACCAACCAAGCAAGCAAGCAACAACTTAACGTAACGTAAGTATCTATCAATCTATCTATTGAATATTATTGTCTACTAATTAATGCATTTTCTTTTTCAGTTTAATATCCCAGTTGGGCGGCAACGCGCATTTCACGCGTAGTAGTAGTAACAATAAGTTTGTACTTATCTATTACCGAGAGTATGTATAATATTGTATATGTATTTAATGAATTTCTTTGTTTATTTTTATTTAGAGGTACGTTTTTCAGACATTTCCATTAGAGAAACATATTTAATAGTATCGAATCATATGCGGCCCTGAAAAGGGCCTTTTTTAAGTGCGCGCATCTACATAAACACATGGTGGAACGACATATAGACACGTCCACCACGGTAGTATGCAGAGCTGGTTGCGCAGGCAACACGGTGGTGTGTTTAACCGCCGAAACCGTAGAGAGTGCGTCCCTGGCGCTTCAGGGCATAGACGACGTCCATGGCGGTGACGGTCTTCCTTTTGGCGTGCTCGGTGTAAGTGACAGCGTCGCGAATCACGTTCTCCAGGAACACTTTAAGCACACCGCGAGTCTCTTCGTAGATCAGACCGGAGATACGTTTCACGCCGCCTCTGCGAGCCAGACGACGGATGGCGGGTTTCGTGATACCTTGGATGTTATCACGAAGTACCTTCCTGTGGCGCTTGGCTCCTCCTTTTCCCAGACCCTTTCCTCCCTTACCGCGACCGGTCATCTTGAGAAATTAACTGAGTGTGTAGTGCACGAACACGAACGAAGCGAGCGAGCGACTGGTTGTATATGTATTTTTTCGGCTCGGCGGAGCTCTTATATTTATACAGAACACGGAACTCGGCGGGTGGGGTGACAGAAACGAGAGGAGCGGGGGGCGAGGCAGGCCCGCGCTCTTAGCAGATTGGTCGGTTTGACGATATCTCAGTCTCTCGCTCTCTCTTTGTCTCTCTCTCTGTCTCTCAATCGGTGTTGTTTCGTAAAACAGAATTTCAGCTACCTCCTTAAACAGATACTAAACTAAACTTAAAATAATAAATTAAATTATTATTACTTACCTACATAGGTGACAATACCGAAATGTACGTACGTACTTACTTACTTACTTACTTACATACATACATACATACATACATACATACATACATACATGTTAGTAATATATTATGTACATATTATGCATGTACGTATGCTATTATTATAGTAGTTGTACTAAGTTAAGGTAAGTAAGTATTTATTTCAGTTTTCATAATAATTTATAAATTTACATATGCACCTATCTATAGATATGAAACTGTAAAATAGGTATATAATCATTTTGTGTCCCTAGTACCTAGTTGTACTTATTATTACAGACAAGGCAAGTAATTCTCATAACCATCATCATCATAATAAATATTAAGGACTGACCGATGTGTAATGGTCTTAATAGATAGAATGAATCTAATTAGGTAAGTACATGACTGTATCATTTTTGTATGTATGTATGTATGTATGTATGTTTGTATGTCTGTCGGTAGGTAGGTAGGTAGGTAGGTAGGTAGGTAGGTAGGTACGTTTTTGTTTGACGACAACAAACCGTTAAAGAAATTGTCTTTGTTTTAAATTTGACGAATCATATTGTGGCCCTGAAAAGGGCCGTTTATGTTAATTAAGGCACAGCCACAGACACGCTGCACTGCACTAGGGCAGTAGTCATAGTGTCGTAGGGCGACGTGCGATTGTGTGGTGTAGCTTAAGCGCGTTCGCCTCTGATCCTGCGCGCCAGCTGGATGTCCTTGGGCATGATGGTGACGCGCTTCGCGTGAATCGCGCACAAGTTGGTGTCTTCGAAGAGACCGACGAGGTAAGCCTCGCTAGCCTCCTGCAGTGCCATAACAGCGGAGCTCTGGAAACGGAGATCGGTCTTGAAGTCCTGTGCGATCTCACGCACGAGACGCTGGAACGGAAGCTTGCGGATCAGCAGCTCGGTACTCTTCTGGTAGCGACGAATCTCACGGAGGGCCACAGTGCCGGGCCTGTAGCGATGGGGTTTCTTCACGCCACCTGTGGCTGGAGCGCTTTTGCGCGCCGCTTTGGTGGCGAGCTGTTTCCTCGGGGCCTTACCACCGGTGGATTTACGAGCAGTCTGCTTAGTACGCGCCATAGTAGACGAATAAAAAATCGACTCAAACAAAATAATCACTCGGAACGGACGTACGGACGTGCGAACAGTTCGAACGCAAGAGATAGAATAAAAACTCGGCGCGCTCCTCGCCCCTTTTTATAACGTGGCACCGTAGCTGAAGTAGCGACACCCGCTCGGGGCCGAGCAGGTAGTAGGAGCCAATGCGCGCGCGCCATGCGCCATCTTTAGTGCAACGAGCTAACTAACTAAAATATTGTCTAATATTATTAAAATTAGCCTAAAACCCACATTTTATGTATTTATGTTGGGACTGCATTATTTTTTATATGTATATGCACCATTATTACTGTGTGGAATATTATAATAATAAAAATAATGTGTATATATTATTATGCATATGTCTGTTATTGCTATATGTGTATAGTATATATATACCATATGTTTGTTTAGTGTAAATAGTAACGTAAAATAATGATATATATATATATATATATATATATATATAAATAAACAAAACTACCGAGGTAGGTACTTTGTTTGTTGTTATTGCTAATATTGTAGGTAGGTATTTAGGTAGGTTCGTTTGTCGCTCTTTCTTTCTATTTTAATAATGAAATATGTAATAATGTATAAGTCTGATAAGTGTTTGCTCAATTCATCTACATACATACATACATACATACATACATACATACATATTTTATAGTTATATTATGATATCTACATATTACGTAGTTAAGTTTATATGGTAAAGATTTTTTTTTTTTCTCTCTCATGTTTTCTACAAATATTATAGGGGAACTGTAAAAGAACATAAGACATGGGGGCTTGTGTAAAATATATGTATAAATAAATAAATATATATATATATATACCTATTTTATTTATTTTATATATAATATAAATTACGATATGATTTGTGTAATGTGTATATATTATGCATATGTTTGTTATTGCTATATGTGTAAAGTGTATATATATATACCATATGTTTGTTTAGTGTAAATAGTAACGTTTTGACTAAATTCATATCAAAAGAAACGTGAATTTATCACATGAGCTTATTTGTGGCCCTGAAAAGGGCCTTTTGGTTTTAATTACTCCTGCCGCGGTCCCACTGTCTGTGTGTGCCCGCTTACTTGGAGCTGGTGTATTTGGTGACGGCTTTGGTGCCTTCACTGACTGCGTGCTTGGCGAGTTCGCCGGGCAACAGCAGCCTGACTGAAGTCTGCACCTCCCTGGACGTGATGGTAGATCTCTTGTTGTAGTGGGCGAGACGGGAAGCCTCGGCGGCGATACGCTCGAAGATGTCGTTCACGAACGAGTTCATGATAGACATGGCCTTGCTGGAGATACCGGTGTCGGGGTGCACCTGCTTCAACACCTTGTAGATGTAGATGGCATAGCTCTCCTTCCTCTTGTGCTTCTTCTTCTTCTTGTCGGTCTTGGAGATGTTCTTCTGGGCTTTCCCAGACTTCTTGGCGGCTTTACCACTTGTTTTAGGCGGCATTATGAGATGATGAGATTAATCAATAGAGTACACGTGCTAACAGAACGGAGTTCGGTCGCTGTATAACGGGAGAAAATTTTAACACTTCTATTTATAATGCGCCCTCGTGGCCCACGGTTGTGGCATGCGGTGAGTAATTCGACTCAGCGGCGGACCAATCACAGCGCTTCTAGCGCTCGATCGTAGATCGAGCGCGGGGGGGGGGGGGGGGTGAGACGCGGAGGGTGTGGGAAGAAGCTTGCTTGAAGTGCTAGGCTAGTTTGCCATTGTAGAAAATGTACATATGGAATATTATAATATTTATACAATTTTATTTTTGTTTTTTTTTTTTTTTTTTCCTTGTTTACCATTATGCATTACACACATATTATAACAGAAACAATAATAATGAAAGAGTAACTTTTATAAACTACTTACTTACTTTCATTTTACTCTTTTATTATTATTCTTTCTTTCTTAATTGTTATGTATGTGAGTACCTAATCATAATTAAACTCATCGAAACCTTTTCCTGCTTGCTACAAAGTACTTAGTTCTGTGTTGTTTTATTATGCTAACAAACCAAATAGGTATTTATTCCATTATGTATCTGTATTATAATTGAAATATAAATACCTAGGTCCGAGTATTATCATCATAGACTGTCATGTTCATTCATTCATTCAATAATAGTAGGTAATATGACAGTATTATATTAGTTTTACTAGGTAGGTAGGTAGGTAGGTAGGTAGGTAGGTAGGTAGGTACGTACGTTTTTGTTTGACGACAACAAACCGTTAAAGAAATTGTCTTTGTCTTAAATTTGACGAATCATATTGTGGCCCTGAAAAGGGCCTTTTGTTTTGATGTTGCTCGCATGACTGGAGTAAAGTACACGCGTGCCCGGGTGTCGCTCGCACGAAGCACCACGTTCGTTCGGAGACGTCGCGGCACCACGTTTAAGCCTTCTTCTCGGTCTTCTTGGGCAGTAGCACGGCCTGGATGTTCGGCAGCACACCACCTTGAGCGATCGTCACACCGGAGAGCAGCTTGTTCAACTCCTCGTCGTTGCGGATGGCCAATTGAAGATGACGCGGGATGATCCTGGTCTTTTTGTTGTCTCTCGCGGCGTTGCCGGCCAACTCGAGTACCTCAGCAGCCAGATACTCCATCACAGCGGCCAGGTAGACGGGAGCGCCGGCACCCACGCGCTCGGCGTAGTTTCCGTTACGCAGCAGCCTGTGAATACGACCCACAGGGAACTGGAGACCAGCACGGTTGGAACGGGACTTTGCCTTTCCCTTCACCTTGCCACCTTTACCGCGACCAGACATAATTGAAGGATTTGTTTATGATAACGAGAAAATAACGAAACACGCGAACGACAGTGCGCGCGCTGATAGAATCTGGGTACAAATGCGACGAAACTTTTCTGTTCGGTTCTTTTTATACTCGCGCTACGTGGCAGAGTTAGCGGGAGGGGTAAACTATATCACAAAAACACGCAAGCGCACACACTGAACCATGGATATATGAATACGGGTAACGGGGTCGATAGTGATTATTAAGGGGTATTTTTTTTTTTTTTTTTTTTTTTAATTTTTTTTTTTTTTTTTGTGAATTGTCTATGAAATTGTGTATAACCTAACCTAACTAACGATTACGTATTACTTTTTTTTTTTTTTTTTTTTTTACTTACGTAAGTTATACCTATGAGTTTTAGTCTCTTTGTTTGTTATTTATTTATTTATTTATTTATTTATTTATCTAACTAACTAACTAACTAACTAACTAACTAACTAACTAACTATCTATCTATCTATCTATCTATACATATATATATATATATCTCTCTCTCTCTCTCTCTCTTATTTACTTATCCATCTATCTATCTATCTATCTGTCTGTTTGTCTTTATTTATTTATTTCATTCATTCATTCATTCTATTTCATATTCTAATTTATGTCGTGTGTATGTTTATGTGTAGGTACGTTTTGACTCATCTGTCATAGAGGAACGAATATTTTTTTATATTCATGAAAGTATTGTTAGCCCTGAAAAGGGCTTTTTGGTGTGGTGAGCGCATTCACGCGCCCTAAGCATCTCGGTGCCGCCGACTCCGTCGTCTGTGGTCTCTTCAGTTGCGTTGCTTGCTTGCTTGCTTGCTTGCTTGCTTGCTGCTTCTGATGAATCGTTATCGGTCGGTAGGTCGGACGAGTTAGAGACACGTCGAGCGCGATTCGCGCCCCCCTACTACCGGAGGACGATAGATAGACGCGTACGTACGTACGTACTGCGTGCGCGAGGTGGGACGATTTGATTTTGTCAATGATTATATCAACTGTATGTACCTGTTGTTGTTTCTGATGTGTCGTATAGGTATATTGTGAACAGGTTATGATGATTTTGGTTTTGGGCCGGGGTCCGGTCAGTCGACCCAGCGCCGCGCCGTCGTAGTCGTAGTCGTCGTCGTCGTCGCCGTCGTCACCGTCGCCGGTGTAACGCGAACGCGACCGTAGCTTACTTCTTAGCGGCGGACGCTTTCTTGGCTGCCGGCTTTGATTTGGGTGTAGCCGCGGCCTTCTTGGGTTTAGGCGCTTTAGGTTTCTTGGTTGGCGGCTTCGCGGTTTTCTTAGCTTTAGGAGCGGCGCCTCCCTTCGCCTTAGCGGGGGCTGCCGCCTTCTTTGGTGCGGGCTTCTTCTTAGCGGCGGCGGCGGCCTTCTTGTCCTTGGCGGAGGCGGCAGACGATGCCTTGGACTTCGACGGTGAGCCGGAAGCGGCAGATGCGGCCGCGGACGCGGCTGCTGCCTTCTTGGTCTTAGCGCCGGCCGCAGAGGCGGAGGCTTTCTTAGTCTTCGCGGCGGTGGCGGCGGGCGCCTTGCCGGCGGCCTTACCAGATGCGCCGGCGGGTTTCTTTGCAGCGGCCGATTTCGATTCGAGCTTGAAGGAACCGGAGGCACCCTTGCCCTTGGTCTGGATCAGTGCCCCAGATTCGACGGCGCTCTTGAGGTATTTCCTGATGAACGGAGCCAGTTTCTCCGCATCGACCTTGTACTGCGCGGCTATGTACTTCTTGATCGCCTGCAGGGAAGATCCGCTGCGCTCCTTCATCTCCTTGATGGCGTTGGTGACCATCTCGGATGTCTTGGGATGGGTAGGCTTCGCCTTCGGTTTCTTCGCGGCACCGGCCTGTCTCGCCTGCTTCTTCGCTGGTGTAGCGGGGGCCGGAGCCTCGGTAGCGACTGCTGTGTCTGCCATTTTTTTTAAAATAATATAAATTTGTGTTGTTATTTAAAAAAAAAAACAAAACAACTTCACACTTCACACAAACACACTGGTAGCTGTGATACGTGATTAAATAACAACAACTTAGATGTCGCCACTTATATGACTTATAAGATTTCGGGCGTTTCGTGTATTTACGTTTAGGAACGTCGAAACTTTACCGTAACGAGCGCCATGATGTCGCGGAAGGTTTTCTCGTAGGAACGCTGGAAAGTTTTCACTAACACGTATCTAATAAAATAAAGAAAGACAATGGACAACGAGGGCCGGCGGCAAGCAGCGTCACGGTTTCGGATCGTTCATGAAGTTGAAGAGGAGCGTGTGCGAATCCGGCAAGGGTGCGGCGGTCGTTCGGAAGGTGGCGGTGATTTATTTTGACGACTGGTTACGAAGCGCAGGTCGGGTCGTTGTCAAAACGTTATTTATTTTCTCTATAAAAGTGATAGATGACGACGATAAACGTCGACGCGTCAACTAGGAGGATATCGAACATGTCTGGTAACAGGACTCCGTCGATATCACACAGTCTCGCGAGGGTATTCTCGACCTAAAAGTGAAGTGTCGTAAAACACCGCGGGAGTGCTGAACATCTAAGGACAGACGACTACAGACCACGTTCGGCAAGTGCAGCCCGTTAATATCTAGTGTTATATCAAAATACGAGAGTGACAGTGTACAGATTAGTAGCAATAGCATCAGAAAGCGTATTAAACAACCTGCAAATAGAGACGGACTGTCCGCGTACCTACTCGGGCCGGCCGTTCGTTCGACAGCCAGACAGACTCTTCAGACGGTAAACGCACAAGTAGATAGATAGGCTGTAATGTGCCTGTGTTAGAGTTTCGTGTATGTATTCATGTGTCTGATATAACGACTAGTAAATAATAAAATACTTAATAATAATTCTATAAAATTTCAATAATAAAATATTATACACATACATAAGTAGGTACCTACAAAGTAGGTAACACACTTCACGACATCGAACATCCACATAAACAGACTGCACCCGCATCGAACTACGATCAAACGAATAGGCACCTAGGTTTCTACCTACCAACCAACCAACCAACCAACCAACCAACCAACCAACCAACCAACCAAGCAAGCAAGCAACAACTTAACGTAACGTAAGTATCTATCAATCTATCTATTGAATATTATTGTCTACTAATTAATGCATTTTCTTTTTCAGTTTAATATCCCAGTTGGGCGGCAACGCGCATTTCACGCGTAGTAGTAGTAACAATAAGTTTGTACTTATCTATTACCGAGAGTATGTATAATATTGTATATGTATTTAATGAATTTCTTTGTTTATTTTTATTTAGAGGTACGTTTTTCAGACATTTCCATTAGAGAAACATATTTAATAGTATCGAATCATATGCGGCCCTGAAAAGGGCCTTTTTTAAGTGCGCGCATCTACATAAACACATGGTGGAACGACATATAGACACGTCCACCACGGTAGTATGCAGAGCTGGTTGCGCAGGCAACACGGTGGTGTGTTTAACCGCCGAAACCGTAGAGAGTGCGTCCCTGGCGCTTCAGGGCATAGACGACGTCCATGGCGGTGACGGTCTTCCTTTTGGCGTGCTCGGTGTAAGTGACAGCGTCGCGAATCACGTTCTCCAGGAACACTTTAAGCACACCGCGAGTCTCTTCGTAGATCAGACCGGAGATACGTTTCACGCCGCCTCTGCGAGCCAGACGACGGATGGCGGGTTTCGTGATACCTTGGATGTTATCACGAAGTACCTTCCTGTGGCGCTTGGCTCCTCCTTTTCCCAGACCCTTTCCTCCCTTACCGCGACCGGTCATCTTGAGAAATTAACTGAGTGTGTAGTGCACGAACACGAACGAAGCGAGCGAGCGACTGGTTGTATATGTATTTTTTCGGCTCGGCGGAGCTCTTATATTTATACAGAACACGGAACTCGGCGGGTGGGGTGACAGAAACGAGAGGAGCGGGGGGCGAGGCAGGCCCGCGCTCTTAGCAGATTGGTCGGTTTGACGATATCTCAGTCTCTCGCTCTCTCTTTGTCTCTCTCTCTGTCTCTCAATCGGTGTTGTTTCGTAAAACAGAATTTCAGCTACCTCCTTAAACAGATACTAAACTAAACTTAAAATAATAAATTAAATTATTATTACTTACCTACATAGGTGACAATACCGAAATGTACGTACGTACTTACTTACTTACTTACTTACATACATACATACATACATACATACATACATACATACATGTTAGTAATATATTATGTACATATTATGCATGTACGTATGCTATTATTATAGTAGTTGTACTAAGTTAAGGTAAGTAAGTATTTATTTCAGTTTTCATAATAATTTATAAATTTACATATGCACCTATCTATAGATATGAAACTGTAAAATAGGTATATAATCATTTTGTGTCCCTAGTACCTAGTTGTACTTATTATTACAGACAAGGCAAGTAATTCTCATAACCATCATCATCATAATAAATATTAAGGACTGACCGATGTGTAATGGTCTTAATAGATAGAATGAATCTAATTAGGTAAGTACATGACTGTATCATTTTTGTATGTATGTATGTATGTATGTATGTTTGTATGTCTGTCGGTAGGTAGGTAGGTAGGTAGGTAGGTAGGTAGGTAGGTACGTTTTTGTTTGACGACAACAAACCGTTAAAGAAATTGTCTTTGTTTTAAATTTGACGAATCATATTGTGGCCCTGAAAAGGGCCGTTTATGTTAATTAAGGCACAGCCACAGACACGCTGCACTGCACTAGGGCAGTAGTCATAGTGTCGTAGGGCGACGTGCGATTGTGTGGTGTAGCTTAAGCGCGTTCGCCTCTGATCCTGCGCGCCAGCTGGATGTCCTTGGGCATGATGGTGACGCGCTTCGCGTGAATCGCGCACAAGTTGGTGTCTTCGAAGAGACCGACGAGGTAAGCCTCGCTAGCCTCCTGCAGTGCCATAACAGCGGAGCTCTGGAAACGGAGATCGGTCTTGAAGTCCTGTGCGATCTCACGCACGAGACGCTGGAACGGAAGCTTGCGGATCAGCAGCTCGGTACTCTTCTGGTAGCGACGAATCTCACGGAGGGCCACAGTGCCGGGCCTGTAGCGATGGGGTTTCTTCACGCCACCTGTGGCTGGAGCGCTTTTGCGCGCCGCTTTGGTGGCGAGCTGTTTCCTCGGGGCCTTACCACCGGTGGATTTACGAGCAGTCTGCTTAGTACGCGCCATAGTAGACGAATAAAAAATCGACTCAAACAAAATAATCACTCGGAACGGACGTACGGACGTGCGAACAGTTCGAACGCAAGAGATAGAATAAAAACTCGGCGCGCTCCTCGCCCCTTTTTATAACGTGGCACCGTAGCTGAAGTAGCGACACCCGCTCGGGGCCGAGCAGGTAGTAGGAGCCAATGCGCGCGCGCCATGCGCCATCTTTAGTGCAACGAGCTAACTAACTAAAATATTGTCTAATATTATTAAAATTAGCCTAAAACCCACATTTTATGTATTTATGTTGGGACTGCATTATTTTTTATATGTATATGCACCATTATTACTGTGTGGAATATTATAATAATAAAAATAATGTGTATATATTATTATGCATATGTCTGTTATTGCTATATGTGTATAGTATATATATACCATATGTTTGTTTAGTGTAAATAGTAACGTAAAATAATGATATATATATATATATATATATATATATATAAATAAACAAAACTACCGAGGTAGGTACTTTGTTTGTTGTTATTGCTAATATTGTAGGTAGGTATTTAGGTAGGTTCGTTTGTCGCTCTTTCTTTCTATTTTAATAATGAAATATGTAATAATGTATAAGTCTGATAAGTGTTTGCTCAATTCATCTACATACATACATACATACATACATACATACATACATATTTTATAGTTATATTATGATATCTACATATTACGTAGTTAAGTTTATATGGTAAAGATTTTTTTTTTTTCTCTCTCATGTTTTCTACAAATATTATAGGGGAACTGTAAAAGAACATAAGACATGGGGGCTTGTGTAAAATATATGTATAAATAAATAAATATATATATATATATACCTATTTTATTTATTTTATATATAATATAAATTACGATATGATTTGTGTAATGTGTATATATTATGCATATGTTTGTTATTGCTATATGTGTAAAGTGTATATATATATACCATATGTTTGTTTAGTGTAAATAGTAACGTTTTGACTAAATTCATATCAAAAGAAACGTGAATTTATCACATGAGCTTATTTGTGGCCCTGAAAAGGGCCTTTTGGTTTTAATTACTCCTGCCGCGGTCCCACTGTCTGTGTGTGCCCGCTTACTTGGAGCTGGTGTATTTGGTGACGGCTTTGGTGCCTTCACTGACTGCGTGCTTGGCGAGTTCGCCGGGCAACAGCAGCCTGACTGAAGTCTGCACCTCCCTGGACGTGATGGTAGATCTCTTGTTGTAGTGGGCGAGACGGGAAGCCTCGGCGGCGATACGCTCGAAGATGTCGTTCACGAACGAGTTCATGATAGACATGGCCTTGCTGGAGATACCGGTGTCGGGGTGCACCTGCTTCAACACCTTGTAGATGTAGATGGCATAGCTCTCCTTCCTCTTGTGCTTCTTCTTCTTCTTGTCGGTCTTGGAGATGTTCTTCTGGGCTTTCCCAGACTTCTTGGCGGCTTTACCACTTGTTTTAGGCGGCATTATGAGATGATGAGATTAATCAATAGAGTACACGTGCTAACAGAACGGAGTTCGGTCGCTGTATAACGGGAGAAAATTTTAACACTTCTATTTATAATGCGCCCTCGTGGCCCACGGTTGTGGCATGCGGTGAGTAATTCGACTCAGCGGCGGACCAATCACAGCGCTTCTAGCGCTCGATCGTAGATCGAGCGCGGGGGGGGGGGGGGGGTGAGACGCGGAGGGTGTGGGAAGAAGCTTGCTTGAAGTGCTAGGCTAGTTTGCCATTGTAGAAAATGTACATATGGAATATTATAATATTTATACAATTTTATTTTTGTTTTTTTTTTTTTTTTTTCCTTGTTTACCATTATGCATTACACACATATTATAACAGAAACAATAATAATGAAAGAGTAACTTTTATAAACTACTTACTTACTTTCATTTTACTCTTTTATTATTATTCTTTCTTTCTTAATTGTTATGTATGTGAGTACCTAATCATAATTAAACTCATCGAAACCTTTTCCTGCTTGCTACAAAGTACTTAGTTCTGTGTTGTTTTATTATGCTAACAAACCAAATAGGTATTTATTCCATTATGTATCTGTATTATAATTGAAATATAAATACCTAGGTCCGAGTATTATCATCATAGACTGTCATGTTCATTCATTCATTCAATAATAGTAGGTAATATGACAGTATTATATTAGTTTTACTAGGTAGGTAGGTAGGTAGGTAGGTAGGTAGGTAGGTAGGTACGTACGTTTTTGTTTGACGACAACAAACCGTTAAAGAAATTGTCTTTGTCTTAAATTTGACGAATCATATTGTGGCCCTGAAAAGGGCCTTTTGTTTTGATGTTGCTCGCATGACTGGAGTAAAGTACACGCGTGCCCGGGTGTCGCTCGCACGAAGCACCACGTTCGTTCGGAGACGTCGCGGCACCACGTTTAAGCCTTCTTCTCGGTCTTCTTGGGCAGTAGCACGGCCTGGATGTTCGGCAGCACACCACCTTGAGCGATCGTCACACCGGAGAGCAGCTTGTTCAACTCCTCGTCGTTGCGGATGGCCAATTGAAGATGACGCGGGATGATCCTGGTCTTTTTGTTGTCTCTCGCGGCGTTGCCGGCCAACTCGAGTACCTCAGCAGCCAGATACTCCATCACAGCGGCCAGGTAGACGGGAGCGCCGGCACCCACGCGCTCGGCGTAGTTTCCGTTACGCAGCAGCCTGTGAATACGACCCACAGGGAACTGGAGACCAGCACGGTTGGAACGGGACTTTGCCTTTCCCTTCACCTTGCCACCTTTACCGCGACCAGACATAATTGAAGGATTTGTTTATGATAACGAGAAAATAACGAAACACGCGAACGACAGTGCGCGCGCTGATAGAATCTGGGTACAAATGCGACGAAACTTTTCTGTTCGGTTCTTTTTATACTCGCGCTACGTGGCAGAGTTAGCGGGAGGGGTAAACTATATCACAAAAACACGCAAGCGCACACACTGAACCATGGATATATGAATACGGGTAACGGGGTCGATAGTGATTATTAAGGGGTATTTTTTTTTTTTTTTTTTTTTTTAATTTTTTTTTTTTTTTTTGTGAATTGTCTATGAAATTGTGTATAACCTAACCTAACTAACGATTACGTATTACTTTTTTTTTTTTTTTTTTTTTTACTTACGTAAGTTATACCTATGAGTTTTAGTCTCTTTGTTTGTTATTTATTTATTTATTTATTTATTTATTTATCTAACTAACTAACTAACTAACTAACTAACTAACTAACTAACTATCTATCTATCTATCTATCTATACATATATATATATATATCTCTCTCTCTCTCTCTCTCTTATTTACTTATCCATCTATCTATCTATCTATCTGTCTGTTTGTCTTTATTTATTTATTTCATTCATTCATTCATTCTATTTCATATTCTAATTTATGTCGTGTGTATGTTTATGTGTAGGTACGTTTTGACTCATCTGTCATAGAGGAACGAATATTTTTTTATATTCATGAAAGTATTGTTAGCCCTGAAAAGGGCTTTTTGGTGTGGTGAGCGCATTCACGCGCCCTAAGCATCTCGGTGCCGCCGACTCCGTCGTCTGTGGTCTCTTCAGTTGCGTTGCTTGCTTGCTTGCTTGCTTGCTTGCTTGCTGCTTCTGATGAATCGTTATCGGTCGGTAGGTCGGACGAGTTAGAGACACGTCGAGCGCGATTCGCGCCCCCCTACTACCGGAGGACGATAGATAGACGCGTACGTACGTACGTACTGCGTGCGCGAGGTGGGACGATTTGATTTTGTCAATGATTATATCAACTGTATGTACCTGTTGTTGTTTCTGATGTGTCGTATAGGTATATTGTGAACAGGTTATGATGATTTTGGTTTTGGGCCGGGGTCCGGTCAGTCGACCCAGCGCCGCGCCGTCGTAGTCGTAGTCGTCGTCGTCGTCGCCGTCGTCACCGTCGCCGGTGTAACGCGAACGCGACCGTAGCTTACTTCTTAGCGGCGGACGCTTTCTTGGCTGCCGGCTTTGATTTGGGTGTAGCCGCGGCCTTCTTGGGTTTAGGCGCTTTAGGTTTCTTGGTTGGCGGCTTCGCGGTTTTCTTAGCTTTAGGAGCGGCGCCTCCCTTCGCCTTAGCGGGGGCTGCCGCCTTCTTTGGTGCGGGCTTCTTCTTAGCGGCGGCGGCGGCCTTCTTGTCCTTGGCGGAGGCGGCAGACGATGCCTTGGACTTCGACGGTGAGCCGGAAGCGGCAGATGCGGCCGCGGACGCGGCTGCTGCCTTCTTGGTCTTAGCGCCGGCCGCAGAGGCGGAGGCTTTCTTAGTCTTCGCGGCGGTGGCGGCGGGCGCCTTGCCGGCGGCCTTACCAGATGCGCCGGCGGGTTTCTTTGCAGCGGCCGATTTCGATTCGAGCTTGAAGGAACCGGAGGCACCCTTGCCCTTGGTCTGGATCAGTGCCCCAGATTCGACGGCGCTCTTGAGGTATTTCCTGATGAACGGAGCCAGTTTCTCCGCATCGACCTTGTACTGCGCGGCTATGTACTTCTTGATCGCCTGCAGGGAAGATCCGCTGCGCTCCTTCATCTCCTTGATGGCGTTGGTGACCATCTCGGATGTCTTGGGATGGGTAGGCTTCGCCTTCGGTTTCTTCGCGGCACCGGCCTGTCTCGCCTGCTTCTTCGCTGGTGTAGCGGGGGCCGGAGCCTCGGTAGCGACTGCTGTGTCTGCCATTTTTTTTAAAATAATATAAATTTGTGTTGTTATTTAAAAAAAAAAACAAAACAACTTCACACTTCACACAAACACACTGGTAGCTGTGATACGTGATTAAATAACAACAACTTAGATGTCGCCACTTATATGACTTATAAGATTTCGGGCGTTTCGTGTATTTACGTTTAGGAACGTCGAAACTTTACCGTAACGAGCGCCATGATGTCGCGGAAGGTTTTCTCGTAGGAACGCTGGAAAGTTTTCACTAACACGTATCTAATAAAATAAAGAAAGACAATGGACAACGAGGGCCGGCGGCAAGCAGCGTCACGGTTTCGGATCGTTCATGAAGTTGAAGAGGAGCGTGTGCGAATCCGGCAAGGGTGCGGCGGTCGTTCGGAAGGTGGCGGTGATTTATTTTGACGACTGGTTACGAAGCGCAGGTCGGGTCGTTGTCAAAACGTTATTTTCTCTATAAAAGTGATAGATGACGACGATAAACGTCGACGCGTCAACTAGGAGGATATCGAACATGTCTGGTAACAGGACTCCGTCGATATCACACAGTCTCGCGAGGGTATTCTCGACCTAAAAGTGAAGTGTCGTAAAACACCGCGGGAGTGCTGAACATCTAAGGACAGACGACTACAGACCACGTTCGGCAAGTGCAGCCCGTTAATATCTAGTGTTATATCAAAATACGAGAGTGACAGTGTACAGATTAGTAGCAATAGCATCAGAAAGCGTATTAAACAACCTGCAAATAGAGACGGACTGTCCGCGTACCTACTCGGGCCGGCCGTTCGTTCGACAGCCAGACAGACTCTTCAGACGGTAAACGCACAAGTAGATAGATAGGCTGTAATGTGCCTGTGTTAGAGTTTCGTGTATGTATTCATGTGTCTGATATAACGACTAGTAAATAATAAAATACTTAATAATAATTCTATAAAATTTCAATAATAAAATATTATACACATACATAAGTAGGTACCTACAAAGTAGGTAACACACTTCACGACATCGAACATCCACATAAACAGACTGCACCCGCATCGAACTACGATCAAACGAATAGGCACCTAGGTTTCTACCTACCAACCAACCAACCAACCAACCAACCAACCAACCAACCAACCAAGCAAGCAAGCAACAACTTAACGTAACGTAAGTATCTATCAATCTATCTATTGAATATTATTGTCTACTAATTAATGCATTTTCTTTTTCAGTTTAATATCCCAGTTGGGCGGCAACGCGCATTTCACGCGTAGTAGTAGTAACAATAAGTTTGTACTTATCTATTACCGAGAGTATGTATAATATTGTATATGTATTTAATGAATTTCTTTGTTTATTTTTATTTAGAGGTACGTTTTTCAGACATTTCCATTAGAGAAACATATTTAATAGTATCGAATCATATGCGGCCCTGAAAAGGGCCTTTTTTAAGTGCGCGCATCTACATAAACACATGGTGGAACGACATATAGACACGTCCACCACGGTAGTATGCAGAGCTGGTTGCGCAGGCAACACGGTGGTGTGTTTAACCGCCGAAACCGTAGAGAGTGCGTCCCTGGCGCTTCAGGGCATAGACGACGTCCATGGCGGTGACGGTCTTCCTTTTGGCGTGCTCGGTGTAAGTGACAGCGTCGCGAATCACGTTCTCCAGGAACACTTTAAGCACACCGCGAGTCTCTTCGTAGATCAGACCGGAGATACGTTTCACGCCGCCTCTGCGAGCCAGACGACGGATGGCGGGTTTCGTGATACCTTGGATGTTATCACGAAGTACCTTCCTGTGGCGCTTGGCTCCTCCTTTTCCCAGACCCTTTCCTCCCTTACCGCGACCGGTCATCTTGAGAAATTAACTGAGTGTGTAGTGCACGAACACGAACGAAGCGAGCTTTTTTTTTTTTTTTTTTTTTTTTTTTTTTTTGATATGGCATCTCGTAGTTGACCTTGAGAGGTCGTGACTACTTAACCGGACTATCCTGTGGCTGCCTTAAATGAATTTAAAGCCTCCAGCCAGGGCTACTAAAAGCTAAGCGACTACACGCTAAGGGCACCCCCTGTGGGGTACGAACCTCGGCTTAGGGTGTCGCTGGAGAAAACAGCAAGGGACGGCTGGATCGAATTATTTTATTTTTATTTCGGTTTGATGACCACAGCGTTTCCTAGTACTAGCTCTGAGAAGAAACGGCCGAAACAAACTCAGAGGTCATAGTCGGGAGTTTATATTTACTGGCTCAGCTGCGGCGCGGGCTGGCCTTCATCGGAAAAACGAACGAAGCGAGCGAGCGACTGGTTGTATATGTATTTTTTCGGCTCGGCGGAGCTCTTATATTTATACAGAACACGGAACTCGGCGGGTGGGGTGACAGAAACGAGAGGAGCGGGGGGCGAGGCAGGCCCGCGCTCTTAGCAGATTGGTCGGTTTGACGATATCTCAGTCTCTCGCTCTCTCTTTGTCTCTCTCTCTGTCTCTCAATCGGTGTTGTTTCGTAAAACAGAATTTCAGCTACCTCCTTAAACAGATACTAAACTAAACTTAAAATAATAAATTAAATTATTATTACTTACCTACATAGGTGACAATACCGAAATGTACGTACGTACTTACTTACTTACTTACTTACATACATACATACATACATACATACATACATACATACATGTTAGTAATATATTATGTACATATTATGCATGTACGTATGCTATTATTATAGTAGTTGTACTAAGTTAAGGTAAGTAAGTATTTATTTCAGTTTTCATAATAATTTATAAATTTACATATGCACCTATCTATAGATATGAAACTGTAAAATAGGTATATAATCATTTTGTGTCCCTAGTACCTAGTTGTACTTATTATTACAGACAAGGCAAGTAATTCTCATAACCATCATCATCATAATAAATATTAAGGACTGACCGATGTGTAATGGTCTTAATAGATAGAATGAATCTAATTAGGTAAGTACATGACTGTATCATTTTTGTATGTATGTATGTATGTATGTATGTTTGTATGTCTGTCGGTAGGTAGGTAGGTAGGTAGGTAGGTAGGTAGGTAGGTACGTTTTTGTTTGACGACAACAAACCGTTAAAGAAATTGTCTTTGTTTTAAATTTGACGAATCATATTGTGGCCCTGAAAAGGGCCGTTTATGTTAATTAAGGCACAGCCACAGACACGCTGCACTGCACTAGGGCAGTAGTCATAGTGTCGTAGGGCGACGTGCGATTGTGTGGTGTAGCTTAAGCGCGTTCGCCTCTGATCCTGCGCGCCAGCTGGATGTCCTTGGGCATGATGGTGACGCGCTTCGCGTGAATCGCGCACAAGTTGGTGTCTTCGAAGAGACCGACGAGGTAAGCCTCGCTAGCCTCCTGCAGTGCCATAACAGCGGAGCTCTGGAAACGGAGATCGGTCTTGAAGTCCTGTGCGATCTCACGCACGAGACGCTGGAACGGAAGCTTGCGGATCAGCAGCTCGGTACTCTTCTGGTAGCGACGAATCTCACGGAGGGCCACAGTGCCGGGCCTGTAGCGATGGGGTTTCTTCACGCCACCTGTGGCTGGAGCGCTTTTGCGCGCCGCTTTGGTGGCGAGCTGTTTCCTCGGGGCCTTACCACCGGTGGATTTACGAGCAGTCTGCTTAGTACGCGCCATAGTAGACGAATAAAAAATCGACTCAAACAAAATAATCACTCGGAACGGACGTACGGACGTGCGAACAGTTCGAACGCAAGAGATAGAATAAAAACTCGGCGCGCTCCTCGCCCCTTTTTATAACGTGGCACCGTAGCTGAAGTAGCGACACCCGCTCGGGGCCGAGCAGGTAGTAGGAGCCAATGCGCGCGCGCCATGCGCCATCTTTAGTGCAACGAGCTAACTAACTAAAATATTGTCTAATATTATTAAAATTAGCCTAAAACCCACATTTTATGTATTTATGTTGGGACTGCATTATTTTTTATATGTATATGCACCATTATTACTGTGTGGAATATTATAATAATAAAAATAATGTGTATATATTATTATGCATATGTCTGTTATTGCTATATGTGTATAGTATATATATACCATATGTTTGTTTAGTGTAAATAGTAACGTAAAATAATGATATATATATATATATATATATATATATATAAATAAACAAAACTACCGAGGTAGGTACTTTGTTTGTTGTTATTGCTAATATTGTAGGTAGGTATTTAGGTAGGTTCGTTTGTCGCTCTTTCTTTCTATTTTAATAATGAAATATGTAATAATGTATAAGTCTGATAAGTGTTTGCTCAATTCATCTACATACATACATACATACATACATACATACATACATATTTTATAGTTATATTATGATATCTACATATTACGTAGTTAAGTTTATATGGTAAAGATTTTTTTTTTTTCTCTCTCATGTTTTCTACAAATATTATAGGGGAACTGTAAAAGAACATAAGACATGGGGGCTTGTGTAAAATATATGTATAAATAAATAAATATATATATATATATACCTATTTTATTTATTTTATATATAATATAAATTACGATATGATTTGTGTAATGTGTATATATTATGCATATGTTTGTTATTGCTATATGTGTAAAGTGTATATATATATACCATATGTTTGTTTAGTGTAAATAGTAACGTTTTGACTAAATTCATATCAAAAGAAACGTGAATTTATCACATGAGCTTATTTGTGGCCCTGAAAAGGGCCTTTTGGTTTTAATTACTCCTGCCGCGGTCCCACTGTCTGTGTGTGCCCGCTTACTTGGAGCTGGTGTATTTGGTGACGGCTTTGGTGCCTTCACTGACTGCGTGCTTGGCGAGTTCGCCGGGCAACAGCAGCCTGACTGAAGTCTGCACCTCCCTGGACGTGATGGTAGATCTCTTGTTGTAGTGGGCGAGACGGGAAGCCTCGGCGGCGATACGCTCGAAGATGTCGTTCACGAACGAGTTCATGATAGACATGGCCTTGCTGGAGATACCGGTGTCGGGGTGCACCTGCTTCAACACCTTGTAGATGTAGATGGCATAGCTCTCCTTCCTCTTGTGCTTCTTCTTCTTCTTGTCGGTCTTGGAGATGTTCTTCTGGGCTTTCCCAGACTTCTTGGCGGCTTTACCACTTGTTTTAGGCGGCATTATGAGATGATGAGATTAATCAATAGAGTACACGTGCTAACAGAACGGAGTTCGGTCGCTGTATAACGGGAGAAAATTTTAACACTTCTATTTATAATGCGCCCTCGTGGCCCACGGTTGTGGCATGCGGTGAGTAATTCGACTCAGCGGCGGACCAATCACAGCGCTTCTAGCGCTCGATCGTAGATCGAGCGCGGGGGGGGGGGGGGGGTGAGACGCGGAGGGTGTGGGAAGAAGCTTGCTTGAAGTGCTAGGCTAGTTTGCCATTGTAGAAAATGTACATATGGAATATTATAATATTTATACAATTTTATTTTTGTTTTTTTTTTTTTTTTTTCCTTGTTTACCATTATGCATTACACACATATTATAACAGAAACAATAATAATGAAAGAGTAACTTTTATAAACTACTTACTTACTTTCATTTTACTCTTTTATTATTATTCTTTCTTTCTTAATTGTTATGTATGTGAGTACCTAATCATAATTAAACTCATCGAAACCTTTTCCTGCTTGCTACAAAGTACTTAGTTCTGTGTTGTTTTATTATGCTAACAAACCAAATAGGTATTTATTCCATTATGTATCTGTATTATAATTGAAATATAAATACCTAGGTCCGAGTATTATCATCATAGACTGTCATGTTCATTCATTCATTCAATAATAGTAGGTAATATGACAGTATTATATTAGTTTTACTAGGTAGGTAGGTAGGTAGGTAGGTAGGTAGGTAGGTAGGTACGTACGTTTTTGTTTGACGACAACAAACCGTTAAAGAAATTGTCTTTGTCTTAAATTTGACGAATCATATTGTGGCCCTGAAAAGGGCCTTTTGTTTTGATGTTGCTCGCATGACTGGAGTAAAGTACACGCGTGCCCGGGTGTCGCTCGCACGAAGCACCACGTTCGTTCGGAGACGTCGCGGCACCACGTTTAAGCCTTCTTCTCGGTCTTCTTGGGCAGTAGCACGGCCTGGATGTTCGGCAGCACACCACCTTGAGCGATCGTCACACCGGAGAGCAGCTTGTTCAACTCCTCGTCGTTGCGGATGGCCAATTGAAGATGACGCGGGATGATCCTGGTCTTTTTGTTGTCTCTCGCGGCGTTGCCGGCCAACTCGAGTACCTCAGCAGCCAGATACTCCATCACAGCGGCCAGGTAGACGGGAGCGCCGGCACCCACGCGCTCGGCGTAGTTTCCGTTACGCAGCAGCCTGTGAATACGACCCACAGGGAACTGGAGACCAGCACGGTTGGAACGGGACTTTGCCTTTCCCTTCACCTTGCCACCTTTACCGCGACCAGACATAATTGAAGGATTTGTTTATGATAACGAGAAAATAACGAAACACGCGAACGACAGTGCGCGCGCTGATAGAATCTGGGTACAAATGCGACGAAACTTTTCTGTTCGGTTCTTTTTATACTCGCGCTACGTGGCAGAGTTAGCGGGAGGGGTAAACTATATCACAAAAACACGCAAGCGCACACACTGAACCATGGATATATGAATACGGGTAACGGGGTCGATAGTGATTATTAAGGGGTATTTTTTTTTTTTTTTTTTTTTTTAATTTTTTTTTTTTTTTTTGTGAATTGTCTATGAAATTGTGTATAACCTAACCTAACTAACGATTACGTATTACTTTTTTTTTTTTTTTTTTTTTTACTTACGTAAGTTATACCTATGAGTTTTAGTCTCTTTGTTTGTTATTTATTTATTTATTTATTTATTTATTTATCTAACTAACTAACTAACTAACTAACTAACTAACTAACTAACTATCTATCTATCTATCTATCTATACATATATATATATATATCTCTCTCTCTCTCTCTCTCTTATTTACTTATCCATCTATCTATCTATCTATCTGTCTGTTTGTCTTTATTTATTTATTTCATTCATTCATTCATTCTATTTCATATTCTAATTTATGTCGTGTGTATGTTTATGTGTAGGTACGTTTTGACTCATCTGTCATAGAGGAACGAATATTTTTTTATATTCATGAAAGTATTGTTAGCCCTGAAAAGGGCTTTTTGGTGTGGTGAGCGCATTCACGCGCCCTAAGCATCTCGGTGCCGCCGACTCCGTCGTCTGTGGTCTCTTCAGTTGCGTTGCTTGCTTGCTTGCTTGCTTGCTTGCTTGCTGCTTCTGATGAATCGTTATCGGTCGGTAGGTCGGACGAGTTAGAGACACGTCGAGCGCGATTCGCGCCCCCCTACTACCGGAGGACGATAGATAGACGCGTACGTACGTACGTACTGCGTGCGCGAGGTGGGACGATTTGATTTTGTCAATGATTATATCAACTGTATGTACCTGTTGTTGTTTCTGATGTGTCGTATAGGTATATTGTGAACAGGTTATGATGATTTTGGTTTTGGGCCGGGGTCCGGTCAGTCGACCCAGCGCCGCGCCGTCGTAGTCGTAGTCGTCGTCGTCGTCGCCGTCGTCACCGTCGCCGGTGTAACGCGAACGCGACCGTAGCTTACTTCTTAGCGGCGGACGCTTTCTTGGCTGCCGGCTTTGATTTGGGTGTAGCCGCGGCCTTCTTGGGTTTAGGCGCTTTAGGTTTCTTGGTTGGCGGCTTCGCGGTTTTCTTAGCTTTAGGAGCGGCGCCTCCCTTCGCCTTAGCGGGGGCTGCCGCCTTCTTTGGTGCGGGCTTCTTCTTAGCGGCGGCGGCGGCCTTCTTGTCCTTGGCGGAGGCGGCAGACGATGCCTTGGACTTCGACGGTGAGCCGGAAGCGGCAGATGCGGCCGCGGACGCGGCTGCTGCCTTCTTGGTCTTAGCGCCGGCCGCAGAGGCGGAGGCTTTCTTAGTCTTCGCGGCGGTGGCGGCGGGCGCCTTGCCGGCGGCCTTACCAGATGCGCCGGCGGGTTTCTTTGCAGCGGCCGATTTCGATTCGAGCTTGAAGGAACCGGAGGCACCCTTGCCCTTGGTCTGGATCAGTGCCCCAGATTCGACGGCGCTCTTGAGGTATTTCCTGATGAACGGAGCCAGTTTCTCCGCATCGACCTTGTACTGCGCGGCTATGTACTTCTTGATCGCCTGCAGGGAAGATCCGCTGCGCTCCTTCATCTCCTTGATGGCGTTGGTGACCATCTCGGATGTCTTGGGATGGGTAGGCTTCGCCTTCGGTTTCTTCGCGGCACCGGCCTGTCTCGCCTGCTTCTTCGCTGGTGTAGCGGGGGCCGGAGCCTCGGTAGCGACTGCTGTGTCTGCCATTTTTTTTAAAATAATATAAATTTGTGTTGTTATTTAAAAAAAAAAACAAAACAACTTCACACTTCACACAAACACACTGGTAGCTGTGATACGTGATTAAATAACAACAACTTAGATGTCGCCACTTATATGACTTATAAGATTTCGGGCGTTTCGTGTATTTACGTTTAGGAACGTCGAAACTTTACCGTAACGAGCGCCATGATGTCGCGGAAGGTTTTCTCGTAGGAACGCTGGAAAGTTTTCACTAACACGTATCTAATAAAATAAAGAAAGACAATGGACAACGAGGGCCGGCGGCAAGCAGCGTCACGGTTTCGGATCGTTCATGAAGTTGAAGAGGAGCGTGTGCGAATCCGGCAAGGGTGCGGCGGTCGTTCGGAAGGTGGCGGTGATTTATTTTGACGACTGGTTACGAAGCGCAGGTCGGGTCGTTGTCAAAACGTTATTTTCTCTATAAAAGTGATAGATGACGACGATAAACGTCGACGCGTCAACTAGGAGGATATCGAACATGTCTGGTAACAGGACTCCGTCGATATCACACAGTCTCGCGAGGGTATTCTCGACCTAAAAGTGAAGTGTCGTAAAACACCGCGGGAGTGCTGAACATCTAAGGACAGACGACTACAGACCACGTTCGGCAAGTGCAGCCCGTTAATATCTAGTGTTATATCAAAATACGAGAGTGACAGTGTACAGATTAGTAGCAATAGCATCAGAAAGCGTATTAAACAACCTGCAAATAGAGACGGACTGTCCGCGTACCTACTCGGGCCGGCCGTTCGTTCGACAGCCAGACAGACTCTTCAGACGGTAAACGCACAAGTAGATAGATAGGCTGTAATGTGCCTGTGTTAGAGTTTCGTGTATGTATTCATGTGTCTGATATAACGACTAGTAAATAATAAAATACTTAATAATAATTCTATAAAATTTCAATAATAAAATATTATACACATACATAAGTAGGTACCTACAAAGTAGGTAACACACTTCACGACATCGAACATCCACATAAACAGACTGCACCCGCATCGAACTACGATCAAACGAATAGGCACCTAGGTTTCTACCTACCAACCAACCAACCAACCAACCAACCAACCAACCAACCAACCAAGCAAGCAAGCAACAACTTAACGTAACGTAAGTATCTATCAATCTATCTATTGAATATTATTGTCTACTAATTAATGCATTTTCTTTTTCAGTTTAATATCCCAGTTGGGCGGCAACGCGCATTTCACGCGTAGTAGTAGTAACAATAAGTTTGTACTTATCTATTACCGAGAGTATGTATAATATTGTATATGTATTTAATGAATTTCTTTGTTTATTTTTATTTAGAGGTACGTTTTTCAGACATTTCCATTAGAGAAACATATTTAATAGTATCGAATCATATGCGGCCCTGAAAAGGGCCTTTTTTAAGTGCGCGCATCTACATAAACACATGGTGGAACGACATATAGACACGTCCACCACGGTAGTATGCAGAGCTGGTTGCGCAGGCAACACGGTGGTGTGTTTAACCGCCGAAACCGTAGAGAGTGCGTCCCTGGCGCTTCAGGGCATAGACGACGTCCATGGCGGTGACGGTCTTCCTTTTGGCGTGCTCGGTGTAAGTGACAGCGTCGCGAATCACGTTCTCCAGGAACACTTTAAGCACACCGCGAGTCTCTTCGTAGATCAGACCGGAGATACGTTTCACGCCGCCTCTGCGAGCCAGACGACGGATGGCGGGTTTCGTGATACCTTGGATGTTATCACGAAGTACCTTCCTGTGGCGCTTGGCTCCTCCTTTTCCCAGACCCTTTCCTCCCTTACCGCGACCGGTCATCTTGAGAAATTAACTGAGTGTGTAGTGCACGAACACGAACGAAGCGAGCGAGCGACTGGTTGTATATGTATTTTTTCGGCTCGGCGGAGCTCTTATATTTATACAGAACACGGAACTCGGCGGGTGGGGTGACAGAAACGAGAGGAGCGGGGGGCGAGGCAGGCCCGCGCTCTTAGCAGATTGGTCGGTTTGACGATATCTCAGTCTCTCGCTCTCTCTTTGTCTCTCTCTCTGTCTCTCAATCGGTGTTGTTTCGTAAAACAGAATTTCAGCTACCTCCTTAAACAGATACTAAACTAAACTTAAAATAATAAATTAAATTATTATTACTTACCTACATAGGTGACAATACCGAAATGTACGTACGTACTTACTTACTTACTTACTTACATACATACATACATACATACATACATACATACATACATGTTAGTAATATATTATGTACATATTATGCATGTACGTATGCTATTATTATAGTAGTTGTACTAAGTTAAGGTAAGTAAGTATTTATTTCAGTTTTCATAATAATTTATAAATTTACATATGCACCTATCTATAGATATGAAACTGTAAAATAGGTATATAATCATTTTGTGTCCCTAGTACCTAGTTGTACTTATTATTACAGACAAGGCAAGTAATTCTCATAACCATCATCATCATAATAAATATTAAGGACTGACCGATGTGTAATGGTCTTAATAGATAGAATGAATCTAATTAGGTAAGTACATGACTGTATCATTTTTGTATGTATGTATGTATGTATGTATGTTTGTATGTCTGTCGGTAGGTAGGTAGGTAGGTAGGTAGGTAGGTAGGTAGGTACGTTTTTGTTTGACGACAACAAACCGTTAAAGAAATTGTCTTTGTTTTAAATTTGACGAATCATATTGTGGCCCTGAAAAGGGCCGTTTATGTTAATTAAGGCACAGCCACAGACACGCTGCACTGCACTAGGGCAGTAGTCATAGTGTCGTAGGGCGACGTGCGATTGTGTGGTGTAGCTTAAGCGCGTTCGCCTCTGATCCTGCGCGCCAGCTGGATGTCCTTGGGCATGATGGTGACGCGCTTCGCGTGAATCGCGCACAAGTTGGTGTCTTCGAAGAGACCGACGAGGTAAGCCTCGCTAGCCTCCTGCAGTGCCATAACAGCGGAGCTCTGGAAACGGAGATCGGTCTTGAAGTCCTGTGCGATCTCACGCACGAGACGCTGGAACGGAAGCTTGCGGATCAGCAGCTCGGTACTCTTCTGGTAGCGACGAATCTCACGGAGGGCCACAGTGCCGGGCCTGTAGCGATGGGGTTTCTTCACGCCACCTGTGGCTGGAGCGCTTTTGCGCGCCGCTTTGGTGGCGAGCTGTTTCCTCGGGGCCTTACCACCGGTGGATTTACGAGCAGTCTGCTTAGTACGCGCCATAGTAGACGAATAAAAAATCGACTCAAACAAAATAATCACTCGGAACGGACGTACGGACGTGCGAACAGTTCGAACGCAAGAGATAGAATAAAAACTCGGCGCGCTCCTCGCCCCTTTTTATAACGTGGCACCGTAGCTGAAGTAGCGACACCCGCTCGGGGCCGAGCAGGTAGTAGGAGCCAATGCGCGCGCGCCATGCGCCATCTTTAGTGCAACGAGCTAACTAACTAAAATATTGTCTAATATTATTAAAATTAGCCTAAAACCCACATTTTATGTATTTATGTTGGGACTGCATTATTTTTTATATGTATATGCACCATTATTACTGTGTGGAATATTATAATAATAAAAATAATGTGTATATATTATTATGCATATGTCTGTTATTGCTATATGTGTATAGTATATATATACCATATGTTTGTTTAGTGTAAATAGTAACGTAAAATAATGATATATATATATATATATATATATATATATAAATAAACAAAACTACCGAGGTAGGTACTTTGTTTGTTGTTATTGCTAATATTGTAGGTAGGTATTTAGGTAGGTTCGTTTGTCGCTCTTTCTTTCTATTTTAATAATGAAATATGTAATAATGTATAAGTCTGATAAGTGTTTGCTCAATTCATCTACATACATACATACATACATACATACATACATACATATTTTATAGTTATATTATGATATCTACATATTACGTAGTTAAGTTTATATGGTAAAGATTTTTTTTTTTTCTCTCTCATGTTTTCTACAAATATTATAGGGGAACTGTAAAAGAACATAAGACATGGGGGCTTGTGTAAAATATATGTATAAATAAATAAATATATATATATATATACCTATTTTATTTATTTTATATATAATATAAATTACGATATGATTTGTGTAATGTGTATATATTATGCATATGTTTGTTATTGCTATATGTGTAAAGTGTATATATATATACCATATGTTTGTTTAGTGTAAATAGTAACGTTTTGACTAAATTCATATCAAAAGAAACGTGAATTTATCACATGAGCTTATTTGTGGCCCTGAAAAGGGCCTTTTGGTTTTAATTACTCCTGCCGCGGTCCCACTGTCTGTGTGTGCCCGCTTACTTGGAGCTGGTGTATTTGGTGACGGCTTTGGTGCCTTCACTGACTGCGTGCTTGGCGAGTTCGCCGGGCAACAGCAGCCTGACTGAAGTCTGCACCTCCCTGGACGTGATGGTAGATCTCTTGTTGTAGTGGGCGAGACGGGAAGCCTCGGCGGCGATACGCTCGAAGATGTCGTTCACGAACGAGTTCATGATAGACATGGCCTTGCTGGAGATACCGGTGTCGGGGTGCACCTGCTTCAACACCTTGTAGATGTAGATGGCATAGCTCTCCTTCCTCTTGTGCTTCTTCTTCTTCTTGTCGGTCTTGGAGATGTTCTTCTGGGCTTTCCCAGACTTCTTGGCGGCTTTACCACTTGTTTTAGGCGGCATTATGAGATGATGAGATTAATCAATAGAGTACACGTGCTAACAGAACGGAGTTCGGTCGCTGTATAACGGGAGAAAATTTTAACACTTCTATTTATAATGCGCCCTCGTGGCCCACGGTTGTGGCATGCGGTGAGTAATTCGACTCAGCGGCGGACCAATCACAGCGCTTCTAGCGCTCGATCGTAGATCGAGCGCGGGGGGGGGGGGGGGGTGAGACGCGGAGGGTGTGGGAAGAAGCTTGCTTGAAGTGCTAGGCTAGTTTGCCATTGTAGAAAATGTACATATGGAATATTATAATATTTATACAATTTTATTTTTGTTTTTTTTTTTTTTTTTTCCTTGTTTACCATTATGCATTACACACATATTATAACAGAAACAATAATAATGAAAGAGTAACTTTTATAAACTACTTACTTACTTTCATTTTACTCTTTTATTATTATTCTTTCTTTCTTAATTGTTATGTATGTGAGTACCTAATCATAATTAAACTCATCGAAACCTTTTCCTGCTTGCTACAAAGTACTTAGTTCTGTGTTGTTTTATTATGCTAACAAACCAAATAGGTATTTATTCCATTATGTATCTGTATTATAATTGAAATATAAATACCTAGGTCCGAGTATTATCATCATAGACTGTCATGTTCATTCATTCATTCAATAATAGTAGGTAATATGACAGTATTATATTAGTTTTACTAGGTAGGTAGGTAGGTAGGTAGGTAGGTAGGTAGGTAGGTACGTACGTTTTTGTTTGACGACAACAAACCGTTAAAGAAATTGTCTTTGTCTTAAATTTGACGAATCATATTGTGGCCCTGAAAAGGGCCTTTTGTTTTGATGTTGCTCGCATGACTGGAGTAAAGTACACGCGTGCCCGGGTGTCGCTCGCACGAAGCACCACGTTCGTTCGGAGACGTCGCGGCACCACGTTTAAGCCTTCTTCTCGGTCTTCTTGGGCAGTAGCACGGCCTGGATGTTCGGCAGCACACCACCTTGAGCGATCGTCACACCGGAGAGCAGCTTGTTCAACTCCTCGTCGTTGCGGATGGCCAATTGAAGATGACGCGGGATGATCCTGGTCTTTTTGTTGTCTCTCGCGGCGTTGCCGGCCAACTCGAGTACCTCAGCAGCCAGATACTCCATCACAGCGGCCAGGTAGACGGGAGCGCCGGCACCCACGCGCTCGGCGTAGTTTCCGTTACGCAGCAGCCTGTGAATACGACCCACAGGGAACTGGAGACCAGCACGGTTGGAACGGGACTTTGCCTTTCCCTTCACCTTGCCACCTTTACCGCGACCAGACATAATTGAAGGATTTGTTTATGATAACGAGAAAATAACGAAACACGCGAACGACAGTGCGCGCGCTGATAGAATCTGGGTACAAATGCGACGAAACTATTGTGGAAATCGCGACGCCCCCGTCAGGGGGCGTGGCGAGCGGTACCGGGGCTATGCCCCCCGGCCGCGGAAGCGGGTTGTTGACCCGCGAATACGGGTCCCGGTCTGTGTTGGCAACAAGGGCCTGTCGAAATATGTTACACGCGTGAGTTGCGCGTGTCTGTGTTAATGGTTGCTATGAGTAATTCTGTAGGCGCGTCACAGAACCCACTCACGGTTCTGCTTGCTTCACGGCGCCTCGGCGGTCAGTCCCCGCCAGGTGAGACCCCCAGTTACCTGGAGGAAGCCCAGCGGGGGACGACCAGCGACAGAGGCGCCGACTCGACGCCCTACAGAATATCGGATGTAAACCCCCGCCCGTCCGGTTTCCAGCTATGTACGGTTACGTTCCGGGCTAAGGGGTCGTGGTGTGTGTATGGGCGGCATTGAAATGTACAATAACGCCGCCCAGTGATTGCCCGTACCGCGGCCCGCGCTGCGCGTACGTGCGAGTATGTAGATGTCGGTGTTTGTGGTGGCTGTCTGGTCGCCGCGCAACGTGCCTATATTAACTTAGCACACGCTGCGCGACGCGTGAGTGTAATCGGTAGAGTATTATTGGGTCAGGTGAGCCGCGTGTAACCTGGGTGCAGCTCACCTGGGAAGTCCAGTCCGGTGAGGGGTCACTCGTCCGCTACCAGGTCGCGGGGGAAGGGTTTCGCGTCAGGGGGGCGCGCGTGCCAGGGCGCAATGTCCTTGACATGTGTCAAGTCCGATGCGTCGGCACGCGCGAACATACCCTTCGCGAGGCGCCGCACAAACTCATCCAGGCTCTCAATCCTGAGGTCCCTCCGGATGATGTCGTTCCTCACATAGCGAGGAGCAGCAACAATGGTCCGCAACGCAAGATTTTCTTGCGTGCGGAGCGTCTTTCGGTGTGTCTCGCATGCGAGGGCGAACCATGCCGGAGCGGCGTACGTCAAGATTGGGCGTATGTACGACTTGTACACGCCCAACTTGACGCGCACCGGGATGCAGGACGAGAGCACTGGATAGAGCAGGTAGCGGGCAACCCTGCCCCGTGCAGCGACCGAGCGGACGTGTGGCCCCATGGTGAGCCGGCGATCGATCGTCACCCCCAGGTACTTCACCCGGGGGGACCACTCGACGTCGGCTCCCAGGAGTTTCAGGGGGGGTGGGAGGGGCGCGTGTCCGAAGACTATCGCCTGCGTTTTTCCCACGTTCACCGACAGCCGCCACTTCGATAGCCACTCGGGAAGGAGCTCGAGCACACGCTGCATCTTGACAGCCGCGTACTTCGCATTGAGCGATGAAGTAATGTACGCGGCGTCATCAGCGTATAGCGCGAGCATCACTTCCGAGGTAGTGGGGATGTCGTCGGTGTAACGTGAGTAGCACGCAGGCGACAGACAGCTGCCCTGCGGCACACCGGCCAGCACCGGGCGGGGGGCGGACAGCGCCCCGTCGACCACCACCCGGAAAGTCCTGTTTGAGAGGAATGTAGAGACCACCTTTACAACGCGACGGGGCGCGCCTGAGGTGGAGAGTTTGTAGAGGAGTCCCTCGTGCCATACGCGGTCGAAGGCCTTCTCCATGTCGAGGAGTACTGCCACCGCGGTCTCCTTCTTGTTCATAGCAGCTGTGACGTGGTGCAGTACCCTCGACAGCTGGAGCGTCGTGCTGTGCTCCGCCCGAAACCCGAATTGCTCGGGCCGCGGCGCAATGTGCGGCAGGAGGTGTCGCAGCAGGAGCGCTTCGAACACCTTGGAGACTGTCGGCAGCAGAGTGATCGGCCGATAGCTCTCCGGCTTCAGGACGTTCTTTCCCGCCTTGGGCAGCATTATGACGCGCCCCTCCTTCCACGCATCAGGAAAGGCCCCGGTGCGCAGTATCGCGGTGAACAGGCGCGCCAGCGCCGCCACCATACGGTAGGGCAGGTGGCGCAGCGCTGCGTTCGTGACACCGTCAGCACCGGGGGCCTTGCGCGGTTTAGTGCGTAGGATGGCGCGCCTGACTGCCCCAGGCGAGAAGAATATTGGTTCTTCTTCGGGAGCTATCGGCGCTGCGAAGTAGTCTCCCAGGTGTTCCTCGACTGCTGCGACATGGTCTGCGTCGCTGGTCGGGTTTGGGCGGAACTGACGCTCCAGGTGTTCGGCGAAGACCTCCGCCCGGTCTTCCGCTACGTACTTCAGTGCCCCGTCGCTATTGTACAGCGGCCGTACCGGGGCTGGGGTACTCGTGAGCTGGCCGCAGATCTTGTGTAACGACGGCCAGCTGTCCGTCGTGGCGTCGATCTTCTCCTCCCAGCCCGCGGCAGTATGCGCCTTTAGCTCGGCCTTTACTTTCTCCGCGAGACGGTTGAGCTGCGTCTTGATAGTCGGGCACCTCAACTGCTGCCACTGCTTGCGTAATCGCCTCTTCTCGGCGATCATCCTGCTGAGCCGCGCCGGCAGGGGCGGCAATAGCCCTCTCCCCTGCGGCAGCGTGCTAGTCGCCGAGTCTAGGGCGTTCTGTACGCAAACAGTGACATCAGATGCCATCGAGTCTACGTCCGCGGAGGTTGTAACAGGCCGAGTCGGCGTGGTGGCCTCTACTTCCTCTGCAAACTTTTTCCAATCAATGCGTCGACGTGGCGCTAGTGGTTTCAGTTGGGTCAGCGTCCCTGATAGGACGACGAGTACAGGCTGATGGTCAGACTGCAACTCGTCGTCGATCACCTGTTGGGTGATCTGGCAGCACAGCCCCCGGTGAATGACGATGTCCAGCACGTCCGGCATATACCCGGAATAACCCGGGTAATGTGTGGGCGTTTCCGGGCCGGACACCGAATAACCGGAGGCTTCCGCGTCCGCGAAGAGCCGTCTGCCCCCCGTGTTTGTCAGCACCGAGTTCCACGCCGGGTGCTTACAGTTGAAGTCGCCGGCGAGGACAGTAGCGCGCGGCGTGCCGTAGAGTAGGCCCCGCAGCTCGACCAAATCAATGGGAGTCAGGGGCGGCTTATAGCACGCGTACACGTCGATGTCCTCGCCAGCCACGTGCAGCTGAACACCCAGCGCGTAAAATGTGCCGAGCGACGGCACGGGGAGCTCTTGATGGACGACCCTTCGCCTCACCAGTACCGCCAGACCACGGTACCGGGTGTGGGAGGCTGACCGTTCATCTTTCCGATAAGCGAGATATCCCGGGAATCTGACCTTGTCCTCCGGTCCCAGGAAGGTCTCGCTTATTAGCGCCACGTCGATGTCTTGTTCCCGAAGGAGATGGCGGAGGGGAGCGACCTTATCCCTAAGGCCGCGGGCATTCCAGTGGATCACCCTCAATGGCCTAGCCACGGTAAAGCATTAGTAGCGCGGCCAGGCCATCGAAGATGACCTTCTCCACGTCTTGTCCCTGCCTTATTGCTCTGATGAGCTCCATCAATAATTTGATGGCGCAGGTCGTAAATTCAGTTTTCTCGGGATGGTTTCTTTTTGATGTTTTTAGGGCGCCGGGGGCGCCGCGGCTTGCGTCCAAGGCTAGCCGCTTGGGTTGTTCCGCTTCTCGCCGCGGCGCGGTGCCGGCGCTAGTGGACGGCTGATTCACGACCTGCGCCTCTGCCCTGTCCAAGGAGGGGGCGGCCGTAGGGATAATCTCCTGGGTCGCTGGGGCCTTGGGTTTCTTCCCTTTGCCCCCGCGTTTCTTCTTCTTCCTCCGCCCGGAGGAGGAGGAGGCCTGGGTCCTCTCTGAGGGCCCGTTGGCCGCCGCCATTAGTGTTGCGGCCTCCTTCTCGGACTCTACCATTTGCGGCCTCTCGGTGGCCGCAGCCGGCCGGCGCGCTGTGGATGTAATGGCGGCGGTCCCCGCTCGCCTGCACTTGAGCTCCCGCTGGTAAACGGGGCACTTGTTGTTGCACGCGGGATGTGGCCCCCCGCAGTTGGCGCAGGTTGCCGGTTCTTCCCGCGGGCGTGGGCAATCACGTGCCGCGTGCTCGCCTCCGCATCTCACACAGGCGAGCGGACGGTGGCACATGTGCGAACTGTGCCGGAAACGCTGGCACCTGTGACACTGTGCGGGCCCTCGCTTTCCACGCCAGGCCTCTATTTTGACACCACGCATGTACATAAACACCGTGGTGTCAAATATGGCCCGGACGTCAGGTGTCCTCTTGAGGATGGCATGGAAGACACAGCCGGGTCTTCCCTGTGCGCCCTTGATATGGCGCACGTACTCCGGCTGGTATCCTAACGCCCGGAGCTCCTCCTCAATCTCCTTCGGGTCGGTGTCCGCTGGCAGCCCCCTTATGGCCACCTTCAGACTCTTGTCCGCCGGTAGGGAGTAGGCGAACCAAGAGAGACCCTCTTCTTTCTCCAGGCCCGTCAAGTACCTCTGGACCAGCCTGTACTCATCCTCGGTGTCGGGGGTGAACCTCACCCCCGTCCCGTAGGGGCGAGCGTTAGGGGGCCGGCCCAGTTTGGCACTGAGGGCCCGGAAATGGGTCGCCCAGTTCGGCAACTTCTCCACTACCAGCGGAGGATATCGTTGTTTTTTCCCCGGCTTTTGCTTGGAAGCGTCGCCGGGGGCGGCAGCGTGCTGTGCCTGAGGTGGTGCCACGGGGGCTGGGGGTATGCGACGAAACTTTTCTGTTCGGTTCTTTTTATACTCGCGCTACGTGGCAGAGTTAGCGGGAGGGGTAAACTATATCACAAAAACACGCAAGCGCACACACTGAACCATGGATATATGAATACGGGTAACGGGGTCGATAGTGATTATTAAGGGGTATTTTTTTTTTTTTTTTTTTTTTTAATTTTTTTTTTTTTTTTTGTGAATTGTCTATGAAATTGTGTATAACCTAACCTAACTAACGATTACGTATTACTTTTTTTTTTTTTTTTTTTTTTACTTACGTAAGTTATACCTATGAGTTTTAGTCTCTTTGTTTGTTATTTATTTATTTATTTATTTATTTATTTATCTAACTAACTAACTAACTAACTAACTAACTAACTAACTAACTATCTATCTATCTATCTATCTATACATATATATATATATATCTCTCTCTCTCTCTCTCTCTTATTTACTTATCCATCTATCTATCTATCTATCTGTCTGTTTGTCTTTATTTATTTATTTCATTCATTCATTCATTCTATTTCATATTCTAATTTATGTCGTGTGTATGTTTATGTGTAGGTACGTTTTGACTCATCTGTCATAGAGGAACGAATATTTTTTTATATTCATGAAAGTATTGTTAGCCCTGAAAAGGGCTTTTTGGTGTGGTGAGCGCATTCACGCGCCCTAAGCATCTCGGTGCCGCCGACTCCGTCGTCTGTGGTCTCTTCAGTTGCGTTGCTTGCTTGCTTGCTTGCTTGCTTGCTTGCTGCTTCTGATGAATCGTTATCGGTCGGTAGGTCGGACGAGTTAGAGACACGTCGAGCGCGATTCGCGCCCCCCTACTACCGGAGGACGATAGATAGACGCGTACGTACGTACGTACTGCGTGCGCGAGGTGGGACGATTTGATTTTGTCAATGATTATATCAACTGTATGTACCTGTTGTTGTTTCTGATGTGTCGTATAGGTATATTGTGAACAGGTTATGATGATTTTGGTTTTGGGCCGGGGTCCGGTCAGTCGACCCAGCGCCGCGCCGTCGTAGTCGTAGTCGTCGTCGTCGTCGTCGCCGTCGTCACCGTCGCCGGTGTAACGCGAACGCGACCGTAGCTTACTTCTTAGCGGCGGACGCTTTCTTGGCTGCCGGCTTTGATTTGGGTGTAGCCGCGGCCTTCTTGGGTTTAGGCGCTTTAGGTTTCTTGGTTGGCGGCTTCGCGGTTTTCTTAGCTTTAGGAGCGGCGCCTCCCTTCGCCTTAGCGGGGGCTGCCGCCTTCTTTGGTGCGGGCTTCTTCTTAGCGGCGGCGGCGGCCTTCTTGTCCTTGGCGGAGGCGGCAGACGATGCCTTGGACTTCGACGGTGAGCCGGAAGCGGCAGATGCGGCCGCGGACGCGGCTGCTGCCTTCTTGGTCTTAGCGCCGGCCGCAGAGGCGGAGGCTTTCTTAGTCTTCGCGGCGGTGGCGGCGGGCGCCTTGCCGGCGGCCTTACCAGATGCGCCGGCGGGTTTCTTTGCAGCGGCCGATTTCGATTCGAGCTTGAAGGAACCGGAGGCACCCTTGCCCTTGGTCTGGATCAGTGCCCCAGATTCGACGGCGCTCTTGAGGTATTTCCTGATGAACGGAGCCAGTTTCTCCGCATCGACCTTGTACTGCGCGGCTATGTACTTCTTGATCGCCTGCAGGGAAGATCCGCTGCGCTCCTTCATCTCCTTGATGGCGTTGGTGACCATCTCGGATGTCTTGGGATGGGTAGGCTTCGCCTTCGGTTTCTTCGCGGCACCGGCCTGTCTCGCCTGCTTCTTCGCTGGTGTAGCGGGGGCCGGAGCCTCGGTAGCGACTGCTGTGTCTGCCATTTTTTTTAAAATAATATAAATTTGTGTTGTTATTTAAAAAAAAACAAAACAACTTCACACTTCACACAAACACACTGGTAGCTGTGATACGTGATTAAATAACAACAACTTAGATGTCGCCACTTATATGACTTATAAGATTTCGGGCGTTTCGTGTATTTACGTTTAGGAACGTCGAAACTTTACCGTAACGAGCGCCATGATGTCGCGGAAGGTTTTCTCGTATGAACGCTGGAAAGTTTTCACTAACACGTATCTAATAAAATAAAGAAAGACAATGGACAACGAGGGCCGGCGGCAAGCAGCGTCACGGTTTCGGATCGTTCATGAAGTTGAAGAGGAGCGTGTGCGAATCCGGCAAGGGTGCGGCGGTCGTTCGGAAGGTGGCGGTGATTTATTTTGACGACTGGTTACGAAGCGCAGGTCGGGTCGTTGTCAAAACGTTATTTTCTCTATAAAAGTGATAGATGACGACGATAAACGTCGACGCGTCAACTAGGAGGATATCGAACATGTCTGGTAACAGGACTCCGTCGATATCACACAGTCTCGCGAGGGTATTCTCGACCTAAAAGTGAAGTGTCGTAAAACACCGCGGGAGTGCTGAACATCTAAGGACAGACGACTACAGACCACGTTCGGCAAGTGCAGCCCGTTAATATCTAGTGTTATATCAAAATACGAGAGTGACAGTGTACAGATTAGTAGCAATAGCATCAGAAAGCGTATTAAACAACCTGCAAATAGAGACGGACTGTCCGCGTACCTACTCGGGCCGGCCGTTCGTTCGACAGCCAGACAGACTCTTCAGACGGTAAACGCACAAGTAGATAGATAGGCTGTAATGTGCCTGTGTTAGAGTTTCGTGTATGTATTCATGTGTCTGATATAACGACTAGTAAATAATATAATACTTAATAATAATTCTATAAAATTTCAATAATAAAATATTATACACATACATAAGTAGGTACCTACAAAGTAGGTAACACACTTCACGACATCGAACATCCACATAAACAGACTGCACCCGCATCGAACTACGATCAAACGAATAGGCACCTAGGTTTCTACCTACCAACCAACCAACCAACCAACCAACCAACCAACCAACCAACCAAGCAAGCAAGCAACAACTTAACGTAACGTAAGTATCTATCAATCTATCTATTGAATATTATTGTCTACTAATTAATGCATTTTCTTTTTCAGTTTAATATCCCAGTTGGGCGGCAACGCGCATTTCACGCGTAGTAGTAGTAACAATAAGTTTGTACTTATCTATTACCGAGAGTATGTATAATATTGTATATGTATTTAATGAATTTCTTTGTTTATTTTTATTTAGAGGTACGTTTTTCAGACATTTCCATTAGAGAAACATATTTAATAGTATCGAATCATATGCGGCCCTGAAAAGGGCCTTTTTTAAGTGCGCGCATCTACATAAACACATGGTGGAACGACATATAGACACGTCCACCACGGTAGTATGCAGAGCTGGTTGCGCAGGCAACACGGTGGTGTGTTTAACCGCCGAAACCGTAGAGAGTGCGTCCCTGGCGCTTCAGGGCATAGACGACGTCCATGGCGGTGACGGTCTTCCTTTTGGCGTGCTCGGTGTAAGTGACAGCGTCGCGAATCACGTTCTCCAGGAACACTTTAAGCACACCGCGAGTCTCTTCGTAGATCAGACCGGAGATACGTTTCACGCCGCCTCTGCGAGCCAGACGACGGATGGCGGGTTTCGTGATACCTTGGATGTTATCACGAAGTACCTTCCTGTGGCGCTTGGCTCCTCCTTTTCCCAGACCCTTTCCTCCCTTACCGCGACCGGTCATCTTGAGAAATTAACTGAGTGTGTAGTGCACGAACACGAACGAAGCGAGCGAGCGACTGGTTGTATATGTATTTTTTCGGCTCGGCGGAGCTCTTATATTTATACAGAACACGGAACTCGGCGGGTGGGGTGACAGAAACGAGAGGAGCGGGGGGCGAGGCAGGCCCGCGCTCTTAGCAGATTGGTCGGTTTGACGATATCTCAGTCTCTCGCTCTCTCTTTGTCTCTCTCTCTGTCTCTCAATCGGTGTTGTTTCGTAAAACAGAATTTCAGCTACCTCCTTAAACAGATACTAAACTAAACTTAAAATAATAAATTAAATTATTATTACTTACCTACATAGGTGACAATACCGAAATGTACGTACTTACTTACTTACATACATACATACATACATACATACATACATGTTAGTAATATATTATGTACATATTATGCATGTACGTATGCTATTATTATAGTAGTTGTACTAAGTTAAGGTAAGTAAGTATTTATTTCAGTTTTCATAATAATTTATAAATTTACATATGCACCTATCTATAGATATGAAACTGTAAAATAGGTATATAATCATTTTGTGTCCCTAGTACCTAGTTGTACTTATTATTACAGACAAGGCAAGTAATTCTCATAACCATCATCATCATAATAAATATTAAGGACTGACCGATGTGTAATGGTCTTAATAGATAGAATGAATCTAATTAGGTAAGTACATGACTGTATCATTTTTGTATGTATGTATGTATGTATGTTTGTATGTCTGTCGGTAGGTAGGTAGGTAGGTAGGTAGGTAGGTAGGTAGGTAGGTAGGTAGGTACGTTTTTGTTTGACGACAACAAACCGTTAAAGAAATTGTCTTTGTTTTAAATTTGACGAATCATATTGTGGCCCTGAAAAGGGCCGTTTATGTTAATTAAGGCACAGCCACAGACACGCTGCACTGCACTAGGGCAGTAGTCATAGTGTCGTAGGGCGACGTGCGATTGTGTGGTGTAGCTTAAGCGCGTTCGCCTCTGATCCTGCGCGCCAGCTGGATGTCCTTGGGCATGATGGTGACGCGCTTCGCGTGAATCGCGCACAAGTTGGTGTCTTCGAAGAGACCGACGAGGTAAGCCTCGCTAGCCTCCTGCAGTGCCATAACAGCGGAGCTCTGGAAACGGAGATCGGTCTTGAAGTCCTGTGCGATCTCACGCACGAGACGCTGGAACGGAAGCTTGCGGATCAGCAGCTCGGTACTCTTCTGGTAGCGACGAATCTCACGGAGGGCCACAGTGCCGGGCCTGTAGCGATGGGGTTTCTTCACGCCACCTGTGGCTGGAGCGCTTTTGCGCGCCGCTTTGGTGGCGAGCTGTTTCCTCGGGGCCTTACCACCGGTGGATTTACGAGCAGTCTGCTTAGTACGCGCCATAGTAGACGAATAAAAAATCGACTCAAACAAAATAATCACTCGGAACGGACGTACGGACGTGCGAACAGTTCGAACGCAAGAGATAGAATAAAAACTCGGCGCGCTCCTCGCCCCTTTTTATAACGTGGCACCGTAGCTGAAGTAGCGACACCCGCTCGGGGCCGAGCAGGTAGTAGGAGCCAATGCGCGCGCGCCATGCGCCATCTTTAGTGCAACGAGCTAACTAACTAAAATATTGTCTAATATTATTAAAATTAGCCTAAAACCCACATTTTATGTATTTATGTTGGGACTGCATTATTTTTTATATGTATATGCACCATTATTACTGTGTGGAATATTATAATAATAAAAATAATGTGTATATATTATTATGCATATGTCTGTTATTGCTATATGTGTATAGTATATATATACCATATGTTTGTTTAGTGTAAATAGTAACGTAAAATAATGATATATATATATATATATATATAAATAAACAAAACTACCGAGGTAGGTACTTTGTTTGTTGTTATTGCTAATATTGTAGGTAGGTATTTAGGTAGGTTCGTTTGTCGCTCTTTCTTTCTATTTTAATAATGAAATATGTAATAATGTATAAGTCTGATAAGTGTTTGCTCAATTCATCTACATACATACATACATACATACATACATATTTTATAGTTATATTATGATATCTACATATTACGTAGTTAAGTTTATATGGTAAAGATTTTTTTTTTTTTCTCTCTCATGTTTTCTACAAATATTATAGGGGAACTGTAAAAGAACATAAGACATGGGGGCTTGTGTAAAATATATGTATAAATAAATAAATATATATATATATATATACCTATTTTATTTATTTTATATATAATATAAATTACGATATGATTTGTGTAATGTGTATATATTATGCATATGTTTGTTATTGCTATATGTGTAAAGTGTATATATATATACCATATGTTTGTTTAGTGTAAATAGTAACGTTTTGACTAAATTCATATCAAAAGAAACGTGAATTTATCACATGAGCTTATTTGTGGCCCTGAAAAGGGCCTTTTGGTTTTTATTACTCCTGCCGCGGTCCCACTGTCTGTGTGTGCCCGCTTACTTGGAGCTGGTGTATTTGGTGACGGCTTTGGTGCCTTCACTGACTGCGTGCTTGGCGAGTTCGCCGGGCAACAGCAGCCTGACTGAAGTCTGCACCTCCCTGGACGTGATGGTAGATCTCTTGTTGTAGTGGGCGAGACGGGAAGCCTCGGCGGCGATACGCTCGAAGATGTCGTTCACGAACGAGTTCATGATAGACATGGCCTTGCTGGAGATACCGGTGTCGGGGTGCACCTGCTTCAACACCTTGTAGATGTAGATGGCATAGCTCTCCTTCCTCTTGTGCTTCTTCTTCTTCTTGTCGGTCTTGGAGATGTTCTTCTGGGCTTTCCCAGACTTCTTGGCGGCTTTACCACTTGTTTTAGGCGGCATTATGAGATGATGAGATTAATCAATAGAGTACACGTGCTAACAGAACGGAGTTCGGTCGCTGTATAACGGGAGACTCTGTGGAGGTCGCGACGCCCCCGTCAGGGGGCGTGGCGAGCGGTGCCAGGGCTAAGCCCCCCGGCCGCGGAGTCAGTTACATTGGCCCGTTACTACGGGCCCTTCGTTTGGTCGGCAACAAGGGCCTGTACAATATGTGATGGTACGTGCGTGAGTTGCGCACGTCTGTATAATGGTTGCTATGAGTAATTCTGTAGGCGCGTCACAGAACCCACTCACGGTCCTGCTTGCTTCACGGCGCCTCGGCGGTCAGTCCCCGCCAGGTGAGACCCCCAGTTACCTGGAGGAAGCCCAGCGGGGGACGACCAGCGACAGAGGCGCCGACTCGACGCCCTACAGAATATCGGATGTAAACCCCCGCCCGTCCGGTTTCCAGCTATGTACGGTTACGTTCCGGGCTAAGGGGTCGTGATGTATGTGTGGGCGGTATTGAACTGTACAGTAACACCGCCCAGTGATAACGCGTACCGCTGCCCGCGCTGCGCATACGCGCGTATGTGTAGGGTGTCTGTGATGTAAAGGTTGTCTGGTCGCCGCGTTAGCGTGCCTATATTAACTTAGCACACGCTACGCGACGAGTGCGTGTAATGGGTGGAGTATTATTGGGTCAGATGAGCCGCGTGTAGCCTGGGTGCAGCTCACCTGAGGAGTCCAGTCCGGTGAGGGGTCACTCGTCCGCTACCAGGTCGCGGGGGAAGGGTTTCGCGTCGGGGGGGCGCGCGTGCCAGGGCGCAATGTCCTTGACGTGCGTCAAGTCGGACGCGTCGGCACGCGCGAACATTCCCTTCGCGAGGCGCCGCACAAACTCATCCAGGCTCTCCATCCTGAGATCCCTCCGGATGACATCGTTCCTCACATAGCGAGGAGCGGCAACTATGGTCCGCAGCGCAAGATTTTCTTGCGCGCGGAGCGTCTTCCGGTGCGCCTCGCTAGTGAGGGCGAACCATGCCGGAGCGGCGTACGTCAATATGGGCCGTATGTACAACTTGTACACGGCCAGTTTGACGCGCGCCGGGATGCAGGACGAGAGCACTGGATAGAGCAGGTAGCGGGCAACCCTGCCCCGTGCGGCGACCGAGCGGACGTGTGGCCCCATGGTGAGCCGGCGATCAATCGTCACCCCCAGGTACTTCACCCGGGGGGACCACTCGACGTCGGCTCCCAGGAGTCTCAGGGGGGGTGGGAGGGACGCGTATCCGAATACTATCGCCTGCGTTTTTCCCACGTTCACCGACAGCCGCCACTTGGAGAGCCACTCAGGAAGGAGCCCGAGCGCACGCTGCATCTTGACGGCCGCGTACTTCGCGTTAAGCGATGTAGTAATGTACGCGGCGTCGTCAGCGTAGAGCGCGAGCATCGCTTCCGAGGTAGTGGGGATGTCGTCGGTGTAACGTGAGTAGCACGCAGGCGAGAGACAGCTGCCCTGCGGTACACCCGCGAGCACTGGGCGGGGGGCGGATAGCGTCCCGTCGACCACCACCCGGAAAGTCCTGTCGGAGAGAAAAGTAGAGACCACCTTTACAACGCGACGGGGCGCGCCTGATGTGGCCAGTTTATATACCAGGCCGTCGTGCCACACACGGTCGAAGGCCTTCTCCATGTCGAGGAGTACTGCAACGGCGCACTCCCTCCTGTTCAGTGCGGCCGTGATGTGGTGCAGCACCCTCGACAGCTGGAGCGTCGTGCTGTGCTCCGCCCTAAACCCGAATTGCTCGGGTCGCGGCGCGATGTGGGGCTGGAGATGTCGCAGCAGGAGTGCTTCGAACACCTTGGAGACTGTCGGCAGCAGGGTGATCGGCCGATAGCTCTCCGGCTTCAGTATATTTTTCCCCGCCTTGGGCAGCATTATGACGCGCCCTTCCTTCCACGCAGCGGGGAAGGACCCGGTGCGCAGTACCGCCGTAAACAGGCGCGCCAGCGCCGCTACCATACGGTACGGCAGGTGGCGCAGCGCTGTGTTGGTGATACCGTCAGCACCGGGAGCCTTCCTGGGCTTCGTGCGTAGGATGGCGCGTCTGACTGCGCCAGGCGAGAAGAATACCGGGTCTTCATCGGGAGCTATCGGCGCTGCGAAGTAGTCTCCCAGGTGTTTCTCGACTGCTGCGACATGGTCGGTGTCGCTGGTCGGGTTGGGGCGGAACTGACGCTCCAGGTGTTCGGCGAAGACCTCCGCCCGGTCCTCCGCTGCATACTTCAGCGCCCCGTCGCTGTTGTGCAGCGGCCGTACCGGGGCTGGGGTACTCTTCAGTTGGCCGCAGAGCTTATGTAGCGACGGCCAGCTGTCCGTAGTGGCTTCTATCCTTTCCTCCCAGCCCGCGGCGGTATGCGCCTTGAGCTCGGCCTTTACCCTCTCCGCGAGACGGTTGAGCTGCGTCTTGAGCGTCGGACATCGTAGCTGCTGCCACTGCTTGCGTAGTCGCCTCTTCTCGGCGATCATCCTGTTAAGACGCGCCGGCAGGGGCGGCAATAGCACTCTCCCCTGCGGCTGCGTGCTCGTCGCCGAGTGTAAGGCGCTCTGTATGCAAGCAGTGACATTGTCCGCCATAGAGTCTACGTCCGCGGCGGTAGCAATAGGCCGAGCCGGCGTGGTGGCCTCTACTTCCTCTGCGAACTTCGTCCAGTCTATGCGTCGACGTGGCGCTAGCGGCTTCAGTTGGGTCAGCGTCCCCGATAGGACGACGAGCACAGGCTGATGGTCAGACTGCAGCTCGTCGTCAATCACCTGCTGGGTGATCTGGCAGCACAGCCCCCGGTGGATCACGATGTCCAGAACGTCCGGCATATACCCAGGGTTGCCCGGGTAGTGCGTGGGCGTCTCTGGGCCGGACACCGTATAACCGGAGGCCTCCGCGTCCGCAAAGAGCCGTCTGCCACCCGTATTGGCCAGCACCGAGTTCCACGCCGGGTGCTTGCAGTTGAAGTCGCCGGCGAGGACAACAGCGCGCGGCGTGCCGTAAAGGAGGCCCCGCAGCTCGACTGTGTTCATGGGAGCCGCGGGCGGCCTGTAGCACGCATACACGTCAATGTCCTCGCCAGCCACGTGCAGCTGGACACCCAGCGCGTAGAGTGTGCTGAGCGACGGTACGGGTAGCTCTTGATGGACGACCCTTCGCCTCACAAGTACCGCCAGACCACGGTACCGGGAGTGGGAGGCTGACCGTTCGTCCTTCCTATAAACGAGATATCCCGGGAATCTGACCTTGTCCTCCGGTCCCAGGAAGGTCTCGTTTATTAGCGCCACGTCGACGTCCTGTTCCCTCAGGAGATGGCGGAGGGGGGCGACCTTTCCCCTAAGGCCGCGGGCATTCCAATGCACTATCCTCAACGGCCTAGCCATGGCGAAGCAGTAGTAGCTTGGTCAGGCCGTCGAGGATGACGGTCTCCACATCCTGACCCTGCCTGATGGCCTTAATAAGGCCCATTAGCAATTCAATGGCGCAGGTCGTGAACTCCTTTGTGGTCTCGGTCATGGCTTTCGTTTGTGTTGTGGCGCCGGTGGCGCCGCGGTTGGCACGAGCCTTCTGTCGCGGCGCTGAGCCGGCGCCAGACTCCAGCGTGCCCGGAGCCACGACCTGCTTGCCCTTTGAGGCAGGGTCGGCGGCCTTAGGCGCGTCCTCCTGGGTGGCTGCGGGTTCTTCCGGCCTCTTGCCTTTACCCTTGCCCCCGCGCCCTTTCCTCCTCCGCTTCGACGAGGTGGCTTGAGCGCGGTCGGTGGGCCCGTTGGCTGCCGCCATTAATGTGGCGGCCTTGGCGTCAGCGTCGACCGTTTGCGGCCTCTCGGTGGCCGCTTGCGGCCGGCGCGCTTTGGTGGTGGTGATGGCGGCAGTCCCCGCCCGCCTGTTCTTCAGCTCCGCCTGGAAGACGGGGCACTTGGTGTTGCACGCGGGGTGCGGGCCACCGCAGTTCGCGCAGGTGGCCGGCTCCTCCCGCGGGCGTGGGCAGTCGCGTGCCGCGTGTTCCCCGCCGCAGCGTACGCAGGCGAGCGGGCGGTGGCACTGGTGCGAGCTGTGCCTGAATTTCTGGCACCGGTGGCACTGAGCGGGCCCACGTTTCCCGCGCCAAGCCTCTATCTTGACACCGCGCATGTTCATGAACACGGCGGTGTCAAAGATAGCTCGTACCTCCGGCGTCCTTTTTAGGATTGCGTGGAATACGCAGCCGGGTCTTCCCTGTGCGCCCTTAATGTGGCGCACGTACTCCGGCTCGTATCCCATCTCCCGGAGTTCCTCGCCGATCTCCTGAGGGTCTGTGTCCGCTGGCAGCCCCCGGATGGCGATCTTCAAACTTTTCTCCGCTGGTAGGGAGTAGGCGAACCACGAGACGCCGCTCTCCTTCTCCAGGCCAGTGAGGTAGCGCTGGACCAGCCGGTACTCGTCTTCGGTGTCGGGGGTGAAGCGTACCCCCGTCCCGTATGGACGAGCATTAGGCGGCCGGCCCAAGCGCTCCCTGAGGGCCCGGAAATGAGCGGCCCAATTTGGTAGCCTCTCCACTACCAGCGGCGGGTAGCGCAGCTTCTTCGGCTTCTTGTTGGTGTTCGTAGCCGGCTTGGGTGAGCCGGGGGTGGTAGCGGGGGGCGCGGTGGTGCCAGCGGACACTCCTCTTGGCTCCTCCTCTTCTTCCCTGGGCGTGGGCGAGCGCGGCGGCGTGCGGCGCACCGCCTCGGCGAAAGTGGGCGAAGCGGGTTTCCCCCCCCCGCGCGGCGCGCGTGCGCGCTGTGGGCGCGGCGGGTCAGGGCAGTACCGCTTCGCCACCTCCTCCCCGGCGGCGGACTCGCCCGAGCTTCTGCGCCGCCGCTGCGGTCGGGCCCCGAGTTCAAACTCGTAGCCGAACCCGAGCAGCGGCGGCGGTGGTGAGGCCGGCGGCTGCCGGCCTGGTTGGTCTCGGCCCTCGGTGGACCGGCGTCCGGATCGCAGGGTCGTGTCTCTGTACACGTCCTCAGGACCGGACCCGGCCGAGTCCCCCGACGCCAGCGACATGCTCGAAGAGCACGCCGATAGTGCGGCGGGGGAATCAAAGGCCGAGACTCTCGGCGGTGCCGGCGATTCAGGCGCCGGTGGCGCCCTCTGCGCCGGTCGGCGGCTGCCGCCCGCACTGGCTGGCCGCTCAAGCTCCGCCCTCGCCGGCCCCGCCAGCAAGCTGTGGGTGCCGGATGAGGCGGTGCTCGAAGCTGGCACAGCTTGGGGCACAGCTTGGGTAGCGGGCGGTGTGGTCAGCTGCGTCGGAGGCACAGCTGGGCGCGACGGGGGCGCGCGGGTGCGCGCGGGCGTCGCTGGGGTTCGCGCCGGCGGCGCGCTCTGCGCGGGCTGCGCGGCGACGCGCGCTGGCGCCGCGGCCCGCGAAGCGGGCGCAGCCGTGCGCGCGGGTGCAGGCACGCGGGCTGGTGTCGGGGGCGCACGCGCTTGCTGCGCGCGCCCCTGGGTGGCGGCCGGTCCCGGCGCCTGGATAGGCACCGGCCGGAACGCAGCTGGGCGGACGGGCACCGCGTGCTGCCGGCTCGACGACGGTGCCGGCGCAACGCGCGCAGGCGCCGGCGACGTCGGTGGGCCGGCGGCTCCAGCAGCGCCAGGTCCGCGCCCTCTCCTTCCTTCTTCACCCCGCCCGGCCGGCGGCGAAGCGGACGCCGCACTGCCTATGTCAGGCAGAGACAGCGCCCGGTCCATCGCCGGACGGGGCTCCTCTTCTTGCCCGGACCCGCGGCCCAAAGAGCCGCGAGCGCCGGGCTTCGGCATACTATGGGCGTGTGTCCGACCGCGACCGCGGCGGCGGCACTCCGCCGGGCTGCTCGGTGGCTCCCCTGTGTCCGCACCAGTCGCAAGGCAGGCTAATGCAGGCACAGGAGAACAAACAATGTTCGGTCCGCGCGGTGTTCGGAGAGCTGAGTCTTGACTGGATACTTCCTCGACTTCTTCGGAGCTCCCCGCCGGATCACTGGCCGATCCATATAACGGGAGAAAATTTTAACACTTCTATTTATAATGCGCCCTCGTGGCCCACGGTTGTGGCATGCGGTGAGTAATTCGACTCAGCGGCGGACCAATCACAGCGCTTCTAGCGCTCGATCGTAGATCGAGCGCGGGGGGGGGGGGTGAGACGCGGAGGGTGTGGGAAGAAGCTTGCTTGAAGTGCTAGGCTAGTTTGCCATTGTAGAAAATGTACATATGGAATATTATAATATTTATACAATTTTATTTTTGTTTTTTTTTTTTTTTTTTTTTTTCCTTGTTTACCATTATGCATTACACACATATTATAACAGAAACAATAATAATGAAAGAGTAACTTTTATAAACTACTTACTTACTTACTTTCATTTTACTCTTTTATTATTATTCTTTCTTTCTTAATTGTTATGTATGTGAGTACCTAATCATAATTAAACTCATCGAAACCTTTTCCTGCTTGCTACAAAGTACTTAGTTCTGTGTTGTTTTATTATGCTAACAAACCAAATAGGTATTTATTCTATTATGTATCTGTATTATAATTGAAATATAAATACCTAGGTCCGAGTATTATCATCATAGACTGTCATGTTCATTCATTCATTCAATAATAGTAGGTAATATGACAGTATTATATTAGTTTTACTAGGTAGGTAGGTAGGTAGGTAGGTAGGTAGGTAGGTAGGTAGGTAGGTAGGTAGGTAGGTAGGTACGTACGTTTTTGTTTGACGACAACAAACCGTTAAAGAAATTGTCTTTGTCTTAAATTTAACGAATCATATTGTGGCCCTGAAAAGGGCCTTTTGTTTTGATGTTGCTCGCATGACTGGAGTAAAGTACACGCGTGCCCGGGTGTCGCTCGCACGAAGCACCACGTTCGTTCGGAGACGTCGCGGCACCACGTTTAAGCCTTCTTCTCGGTCTTCTTGGGCAGTAGCACGGCCTGGATGTTCGGCAGCACACCACCTTGAGCGATCGTCACACCGGAGAGCAGCTTGTTCAACTCCTCGTCGTTGCGGATGGCCAATTGAAGATGACGCGGGATGATCCTGGTCTTTTTGTTGTCTCTCGCGGCGTTGCCGGCCAACTCGAGTACCTCAGCAGCCAGATACTCCATCACAGCGGCCAGGTAGACGGGAGCGCCGGCACCCACGCGCTCGGCGTAGTTTCCGTTACGCAGCAGCCTGTGAATACGACCCACAGGGAACTGGAGACCAGCACGGTTGGAACGGGACTTTGCCTTTCCCTTCACCTTGCCACCTTTACCGCGACCAGACATAATTGAAGGATTTGTTTATGATAACGAGAAAATAACGAAACACGCGAACGACAGTGCGCGCGCTGATAGAATCTGGGTACAAATGCGACGAAACTTTTCTGTTCGGTTCTTTTTATACTCGCGCTACGTGGCAGAGTTAGCGGGAGGGGTAAACTATATCACAAAAACACGCAAGCGCACACACTGAACCATGGATATATGCATACGGGTAACGGGGTCGATAGTGATTATTAAGGGTTATTTTTTTTTTTTTTTAATTTTTTTTTTTTTTTTGTGAATTGTCTATGAAATTGTGTATAACCTAACCTAACTAACGATTACGTATTACTTTTTTTTTTTTTTTACTTACGTAAATTATACCTATGAGTTTTAGTCTCTTTGTTTGTTATTTATTTATTTAACTAACTAACTAACTAACTAACTAACTAACTAACTATCTATCTATCTATCTATACATATATATATATATATATATATATATATATATATATATATCTCTCTCTCTCTCTCTCTCTCTCTTATTTACTTATCCATCTATCTATCTATCTATCTATCTATCTATCTATCTATCTGTCTGTTTGTCTTTATTTATTTATTTATTTATTTCATTCATTCATTCTATTTCATATTCTAATTTATGTCGTGTGTATGTTTATGTGTAGGTACGTTTTGACTCATCTGTCATAGAGGAACGAATATTTTTTATATTCATGAAAGTATTGTTAGCCCTGAAAAGGGCTTTTTGGTGTGGTGAGCGCATTCACGCGCCCTAAGCATCTCGGTGCCGCCGACTCCGTCGTCTGTGGTCTCTTCAGTTGCGTTGCTTGCTTGCTTGCTTGCTTGCTTGCTTGCTTGCTTGCTGCTTCTGATGAATCGTTATCGGTCGGTAGGTCGGACGAGTTAGAGACACGTCGAGCGCGATTCGCGCCCCCCTACTACCGGAGGACGATAGATAGACGCGTACGTACGTACGTACTGCGTGCGCGAGGTGGGACGATTTGATTTTGTCAATGATTATATCAACTGTATGTACCTGTTGTTGTTTCTGATGTGTCGTATAGGTATATTGTGAACAGGTTATGATGATTTTGGTTTTGGGCCGGGGTCCGGTCAGTCGACCCAGCGCCGCGCCGTCGTAGTCGTAGTCGTCGTCGTCGTCGTCGCCGTCGTCACCGTCGCCGGTGTAACGCGAACGCGACCGTAGCTTACTTCTTAGCGGCGGACGCTTTCTTGGCTGCCGGCTTTGATTTGGGTGTAGCCGCGGCCTTCTTGGGTTTAGGCGCTTTAGGTTTCTTGGTTGGCGGCTTCGCGGTTTTCTTAGCTTTAGGAGCGGCGCCTCCCTTCGCCTTAGCGGGGGCTGCCGCCTTCTTTGGTGCGGGCTTCTTCTTAGCGGCGGCGGCGGCCTTCTTGTCCTTGGCGGAGGCGGCAGACGATGCCTTGGACTTCGACGGTGAGCCGGAAGCGGCAGATGCGGCCGCGGACGCGGCTGCTGCCTTCTTGGTCTTAGCGCCGGCCGCAGAGGCGGAGGCTTTCTTAGTCTTCGCGGCGGTGGCGGCGGGCGCCTTGCCGGCGGCCTTACCAGATGCGCCGGCGGGTTTCTTTGCAGCGGCCGATTTCGATTCGAGCTTGAAGGAACCGGAGGCACCCTTGCCCTTGGTCTGGATCAGTGCCCCAGATTCGACGGCGCTCTTGAGGTATTTCCTGATGAACGGAGCCAGTTTCTCCGCATCGACCTTGTACTGCGCGGCTATGTACTTCTTGATCGCCTGCAGGGAAGATCCGCTGCGCTCCTTCATCTCCTTGATGGCGTTGGTGACCATCTCGGATGTCTTGGGATGGGTAGGCTTCGCCTTCGGTTTCTTCGCGGCACCGGCCTGTCTCGCCTGCTTCTTCGCTGGTGTAGCGGGGGCCGGAGCCTCGGTAGCGACTGCTGTGTCTGCCATTTTTTTTAAAATAATATAAATTTGTGTTGTTATTTAAAAAAAAACAAAACAACTTCACACTTCACACAAACACACTGGTAGCTGTGATACGTGATTAAATAACAACAACTTAGATGTCGCCACTTATATGACTTATAAGATTTCGGGCGTTTCGTGTATTTACGTTTAGGAACGTCGAAACTTTACCGTAACGAGCGCCATGATGTCGCGGAAGGTTTTCTCGTATGAACGCTGGAAAGTTTTCACTAACACGTATCTAATAAAATAAAGAAAGACAATGGACAACGAGGGCCGGCGGCAAGCAGCGTCACGGTTTCGGATCGTTCATGAAGTTGAAGAGGAGCGTGTGCGAATCCGGCAAGGGTGCGGCGGTCGTTCGGAAGGTGGCGGTGATTTATTTTGACGACTGGTTACGAAGCGCAGGTCGGGTCGTTGTCAAAACGTTATTTTCTCTATAAAAGTGATAGATGACGACGATAAACGTCGACGCGTCAACTAGGAGGATATCGAACATGTCTGGTAACAGGACTCCGTCGATATCACACAGTCTCGCGAGGGTATTCTCGACCTAAAAGTGAAGTGTCGTAAAACACCGCGGGAGTGCTGAACATCTAAGGACAGACGACTACAGACCACGTTCGGCAAGTGCAGCCCGTTAATATCTAGTGTTATATCAAAATACGAGAGTGACAGTGTACAGATTAGTAGCAATAGCATCAGAAAGCGTATTAAACAACCTGCAAATAGAGACGGACTGTCCGCGTACCTACTCGGGCCGGCCGTTCGTTCGACAGCCAGACAGACTCTTCAGACGGTAAACGCACAAGTAGATAGATAGGCTGTAATGTGCCTGTGTTAGAGTTTCGTGTATGTATTCATGTGTCTGATATAACGACTAGTAAATAATATAATACTTAATAATAATTCTATAAAATTTCAATAATAAAATATTATACACATACATAAGTAGGTACCTACAAAGTAGGTAACACACTTCACGACATCGAACATCCACATAAACAGACTGCACCCGCATCGAACTACGATCAAACGAATAGGCACCTAGGTTTCTACCTACCAACCAACCAACCAACCAACCAACCAACCAACCAACCAACCAAGCAAGCAAGCAACAACTTAACGTAACGTAAGTATCTATCAATCTATCTATTGAATATTATTGTCTACTAATTAATGCATTTTCTTTTTCAGTTTAATATCCCAGTTGGGCGGCAACGCGCATTTCACGCGTAGTAGTAGTAACAATAAGTTTGTACTTATCTATTACCGAGAGTATGTATAATATTGTATATGTATTTAATGAATTTCTTTGTTTATTTTTATTTAGAGGTACGTTTTTCAGACATTTCCATTAGAGAAACATATTTAATAGTATCGAATCATATGCGGCCCTGAAAAGGGCCTTTTTTAAGTGCGCGCATCTACATAAACACATGGTGGAACGACATATAGACACGTCCACCACGGTAGTATGCAGAGCTGGTTGCGCAGGCAACACGGTGGTGTGTTTAACCGCCGAAACCGTAGAGAGTGCGTCCCTGGCGCTTCAGGGCATAGACGACGTCCATGGCGGTGACGGTCTTCCTTTTGGCGTGCTCGGTGTAAGTGACAGCGTCGCGAATCACGTTCTCCAGGAACACTTTAAGCACACCGCGAGTCTCTTCGTAGATCAGACCGGAGATACGTTTCACGCCGCCTCTGCGAGCCAGACGACGGATGGCGGGTTTCGTGATACCTTGGATGTTATCACGAAGTACCTTCCTGTGGCGCTTGGCTCCTCCTTTTCCCAGACCCTTTCCTCCCTTACCGCGACCGGTCATCTTGAGAAATTAACTGAGTGTGTAGTGCACGAACACGAACGAAGCGAGCGAGCGACTGGTTGTATATGTATTTTTTCGGCTCGGCGGAGCTCTTATATTTATACAGAACACGGAACTCGGCGGGTGGGGTGACAGAAACGAGAGGAGCGGGGGGCGAGGCAGGCCCGCGCTCTTAGCAGATTGGTCGGTTTGACGATATCTCAGTCTCTCGCTCTCTCTTTGTCTCTCTCTCTGTCTCTCAATCGGTGTTGTTTCGTAAAACAGAATTTCAGCTACCTCCTTAAACAGATACTAAACTAAACTTAAAATAATAAATTAAATTATTATTACTTACCTACATAGGTGACAATACCGAAATGTACGTACTTACTTACTTACATACATACATACATACATACATACATACATGTTAGTAATATATTATGTACATATTATGCATGTACGTATGCTATTATTATAGTAGTTGTACTAAGTTAAGGTAAGTAAGTATTTATTTCAGTTTTCATAATAATTTATAAATTTACATATGCACCTATCTATAGATATGAAACTGTAAAATAGGTATATAATCATTTTGTGTCCCTAGTACCTAGTTGTACTTATTATTACAGACAAGGCAAGTAATTCTCATAACCATCATCATCATAATAAATATTAAGGACTGACCGATGTGTAATGGTCTTAATAGATAGAATGAATCTAATTAGGTAAGTACATGACTGTATCATTTTTGTATGTATGTATGTATGTATGTTTGTATGTCTGTCGGTAGGTAGGTAGGTAGGTAGGTAGGTAGGTAGGTAGGTAGGTAGGTAGGTAGGTACGTTTTTGTTTGACGACAACAAACCGTTAAAGAAATTGTCTTTGTTTTAAATTTGACGAATCATATTGTGGCCCTGAAAAGGGCCGTTTATGTTAATTAAGGCACAGCCACAGACACGCTGCACTGCACTAGGGCAGTAGTCATAGTGTCGTAGGGCGACGTGCGATTGTGTGGTGTAGCTTAAGCGCGTTCGCCTCTGATCCTGCGCGCCAGCTGGATGTCCTTGGGCATGATGGTGACGCGCTTCGCGTGAATCGCGCACAAGTTGGTGTCTTCGAAGAGACCGACGAGGTAAGCCTCGCTAGCCTCCTGCAGTGCCATAACAGCGGAGCTCTGGAAACGGAGATCGGTCTTGAAGTCCTGTGCGATCTCACGCACGAGACGCTGGAACGGAAGCTTGCGGATCAGCAGCTCGGTACTCTTCTGGTAGCGACGAATCTCACGGAGGGCCACAGTGCCGGGCCTGTAGCGATGGGGTTTCTTCACGCCACCTGTGGCTGGAGCGCTTTTGCGCGCCGCTTTGGTGGCGAGCTGTTTCCTCGGGGCCTTACCACCGGTGGATTTACGAGCAGTCTGCTTAGTACGCGCCATAGTAGACGAATAAAAAATCGACTCAAACAAAATAATCACTCGGAACGGACGTACGGACGTGCGAACAGTTCGAACGCAAGAGATAGAATAAAAACTCGGCGCGCTCCTCGCCCCTTTTTATAACGTGGCACCGTAGCTGAAGTAGCGACACCCGCTCGGGGCCGAGCAGGTAGTAGGAGCCAATGCGCGCGCGCCATGCGCCATCTTTAGTGCAACGAGCTAACTAACTAAAATATTGTCTAATATTATTAAAATTAGCCTAAAACCCACATTTTATGTATTTATGTTGGGACTGCATTATTTTTTATATGTATATGCACCATTATTACTGTGTGGAATATTATAATAATAAAAATAATGTGTATATATTATTATGCATATGTCTGTTATTGCTATATGTGTATAGTATATATATACCATATGTTTGTTTAGTGTAAATAGTAACGTAAAATAATGATATATATATATATATATATATAAATAAACAAAACTACCGAGGTAGGTACTTTGTTTGTTGTTATTGCTAATATTGTAGGTAGGTATTTAGGTAGGTTCGTTTGTCGCTCTTTCTTTCTATTTTAATAATGAAATATGTAATAATGTATAAGTCTGATAAGTGTTTGCTCAATTCATCTACATACATACATACATACATACATACATATTTTATAGTTATATTATGATATCTACATATTACGTAGTTAAGTTTATATGGTAAAGATTTTTTTTTTTTTCTCTCTCATGTTTTCTACAAATATTATAGGGGAACTGTAAAAGAACATAAGACATGGGGGCTTGTGTAAAATATATGTATAAATAAATAAATATATATATATATATATACCTATTTTATTTATTTTATATATAATATAAATTACGATATGATTTGTGTAATGTGTATATATTATGCATATGTTTGTTATTGCTATATGTGTAAAGTGTATATATATATACCATATGTTTGTTTAGTGTAAATAGTAACGTTTTGACTAAATTCATATCAAAAGAAACGTGAATTTATCACATGAGCTTATTTGTGGCCCTGAAAAGGGCCTTTTGGTTTTTATTACTCCTGCCGCGGTCCCACTGTCTGTGTGTGCCCGCTTACTTGGAGCTGGTGTATTTGGTGACGGCTTTGGTGCCTTCACTGACTGCGTGCTTGGCGAGTTCGCCGGGCAACAGCAGCCTGACTGAAGTCTGCACCTCCCTGGACGTGATGGTAGATCTCTTGTTGTAGTGGGCGAGACGGGAAGCCTCGGCGGCGATACGCTCGAAGATGTCGTTCACGAACGAGTTCATGATAGACATGGCCTTGCTGGAGATACCGGTGTCGGGGTGCACCTGCTTCAACACCTTGTAGATGTAGATGGCATAGCTCTCCTTCCTCTTGTGCTTCTTCTTCTTCTTGTCGGTCTTGGAGATGTTCTTCTGGGCTTTCCCAGACTTCTTGGCGGCTTTACCACTTGTTTTAGGCGGCATTATGAGATGATGAGATTAATCAATAGAGTACACGTGCTAACAGAACGGAGTTCGGTCGCTGTATAACGGGAGAAAATTTTAACACTTCTATTTATAATGCGCCCTCGTGGCCCACGGTTGTGGCATGCGGTGAGTAATTCGACTCAGCGGCGGACCAATCACAGCGCTTCTAGCGCTCGATCGTAGATCGAGCGCGGGGGGGGGGGGTGAGACGCGGAGGGTGTGGGAAGAAGCTTGCTTGAAGTGCTAGGCTAGTTTGCCATTGTAGAAAATGTACATATGGAATATTATAATATTTATACAATTTTATTTTTGTTTTTTTTTTTTTTTTTTTTTTCCTTGTTTACCATTATGCATTACACACATATTATAACAGAAACAATAATAATGAAAGAGTAACTTTTATAAACTACTTACTTACTTACTTTCATTTTACTCTTTTATTATTATTCTTTCTTTCTTAATTGTTATGTATGTGAGTACCTAATCATAATTAAACTCATCGAAACCTTTTCCTGCTTGCTACAAAGTACTTAGTTCTGTGTTGTTTTATTATGCTAACAAACCAAATAGGTATTTATTCTATTATGTATCTGTATTATAATTGAAATATAAATACCTAGGTCCGAGTATTATCATCATAGACTGTCATGTTCATTCATTCATTCAATAATAGTAGGTAATATGACAGTATTATATTAGTTTTACTAGGTAGGTAGGTAGGTAGGTAGGTAGGTAGGTAGGTAGGTAGGTAGGTAGGTAGGTAGGTAGGTACGTACGTTTTTGTTTGACGACAACAAACCGTTAAAGAAATTGTCTTTGTCTTAAATTTAACGAATCATATTGTGGCCCTGAAAAGGGCCTTTTGTTTTGATGTTGCTCGCATGACTGGAGTAAAGTACACGCGTGCCCGGGTGTCGCTCGCACGAAGCACCACGTTCGTTCGGAGACGTCGCGGCACCACGTTTAAGCCTTCTTCTCGGTCTTCTTGGGCAGTAGCACGGCCTGGATGTTCGGCAGCACACCACCTTGAGCGATCGTCACACCGGAGAGCAGCTTGTTCAACTCCTCGTCGTTGCGGATGGCCAATTGAAGATGACGCGGGATGATCCTGGTCTTTTTGTTGTCTCTCGCGGCGTTGCCGGCCAACTCGAGTACCTCAGCAGCCAGATACTCCATCACAGCGGCCAGGTAGACGGGAGCGCCGGCACCCACGCGCTCGGCGTAGTTTCCGTTACGCAGCAGCCTGTGAATACGACCCACAGGGAACTGGAGACCAGCACGGTTGGAACGGGACTTTGCCTTTCCCTTCACCTTGCCACCTTTACCGCGACCAGACATAATTGAAGGATTTGTTTATGATAACGAGAAAATAACGAAACACGCGAACGACAGTGCGCGCGCTGATAGAATCTGGGTACAAATGCGACGAAACTTTTCTGTTCGGTTCTTTTTATACTCGCGCTACGTGGCAGAGTTAGCGGGAGGGGTAAACTATATCACAAAAACACGCAAGCGCACACACTGAACCATGGATATATGCATACGGGTAACGGGGTCGATAGTGATTATTAAGGGTTATTTTTTTTTTTTTTTAATTTTTTTTTTTTTTTTGTGAATTGTCTATGAAATTGTGTATAACCTAACCTAACTAACGATTACGTATTACTTTTTTTTTTTTTTTACTTACGTAAATTATACCTATGAGTTTTAGTCTCTTTGTTTGTTATTTATTTATTTAACTAACTAACTAACTAACTAACTAACTAACTAACTATCTATCTATCTATCTATACATATATATATATATATATATATATATATATATATATATATATCTCTCTCTCTCTCTCTCTCTCTTATTTACTTATCCATCTATCTATCTATCTATCTATCTATCTATCTATCTATCTGTCTGTTTGTCTTTATTTATTTATTTATTTATTTCATTCATTCATTCTATTTCATATTCTAATTTATGTCGTGTGTATGTTTATGTGTAGGTACGTTTTGACTCATCTGTCATAGAGGAACGAATATTTTTTATATTCATGAAAGTATTGTTAGCCCTGAAAAGGGCTTTTTGGTGTGGTGAGCGCATTCACGCGCCCTAAGCATCTCGGTGCCGCCGACTCCGTCGTCTGTGGTCTCTTCAGTTGCGTTGCTTGCTTGCTTGCTTGCTTGCTTGCTTGCTTGCTTGCTGCTTCTGATGAATCGTTATCGGTCGGTAGGTCGGACGAGTTAGAGACACGTCGAGCGCGATTCGCGCCCCCCTACTACCGGAGGACGATAGATAGACGCGTACGTACGTACGTACTGCGTGCGCGAGGTGGGACGATTTGATTTTGTCAATGATTATATCAACTGTATGTACCTGTTGTTGTTTCTGATGTGTCGTATAGGTATATTGTGAACAGGTTATGATGATTTTGGTTTTGGGCCGGGGTCCGGTCAGTCGACCCAGCGCCGCGCCGTCGTAGTCGTAGTCGTCGTCGTCGTCGTCGCCGTCGTCACCGTCGCCGGTGTAACGCGAACGCGACCGTAGCTTACTTCTTAGCGGCGGACGCTTTCTTGGCTGCCGGCTTTGATTTGGGTGTAGCCGCGGCCTTCTTGGGTTTAGGCGCTTTAGGTTTCTTGGTTGGCGGCTTCGCGGTTTTCTTAGCTTTAGGAGCGGCGCCTCCCTTCGCCTTAGCGGGGGCTGCCGCCTTCTTTGGTGCGGGCTTCTTCTTAGCGGCGGCGGCGGCCTTCTTGTCCTTGGCGGAGGCGGCAGACGATGCCTTGGACTTCGACGGTGAGCCGGAAGCGGCAGATGCGGCCGCGGACGCGGCTGCTGCCTTCTTGGTCTTAGCGCCGGCCGCAGAGGCGGAGGCTTTCTTAGTCTTCGCGGCGGTGGCGGCGGGCGCCTTGCCGGCGGCCTTACCAGATGCGCCGGCGGGTTTCTTTGCAGCGGCCGATTTCGATTCGAGCTTGAAGGAACCGGAGGCACCCTTGCCCTTGGTCTGGATCAGTGCCCCAGATTCGACGGCGCTCTTGAGGTATTTCCTGATGAACGGAGCCAGTTTCTCCGCATCGACCTTGTACTGCGCGGCTATGTACTTCTTGATCGCCTGCAGGGAAGATCCGCTGCGCTCCTTCATCTCCTTGATGGCGTTGGTGACCATCTCGGATGTCTTGGGATGGGTAGGCTTCGCCTTCGGTTTCTTCGCGGCACCGGCCTGTCTCGCCTGCTTCTTCGCTGGTGTAGCGGGGGCCGGAGCCTCGGTAGCGACTGCTGTGTCTGCCATTTTTTTTAAAATAATATAAATTTGTGTTGTTATTTAAAAAAAAACAAAACAACTTCACACTTCACACAAACACACTGGTAGCTGTGATACGTGATTAAATAACAACAACTTAGATGTCGCCACTTATATGACTTATAAGATTTCGGGCGTTTCGTGTATTTACGTTTAGGAACGTCGAAACTTTACCGTAACGAGCGCCATGATGTCGCGGAAGGTTTTCTCGTATGAACGCTGGAAAGTTTTCACTAACACGTATCTAATAAAATAAAGAAAGACAATGGACAACGAGGGCCGGCGGCAAGCAGCGTCACGGTTTCGGATCGTTCATGAAGTTGAAGAGGAGCGTGTGCGAATCCGGCAAGGGTGCGGCGGTCGTTCGGAAGGTGGCGGTGATTTATTTTGACGACTGGTTACGAAGCGCAGGTCGGGTCGTTGTCAAAACGTTATTTTCTCTATAAAAGTGATAGATGACGACGATAAACGTCGACGCGTCAACTAGGAGGATATCGAACATGTCTGGTAACAGGACTCCGTCGATATCACACAGTCTCGCGAGGGTATTCTCGACCTAAAAGTGAAGTGTCGTAAAACACCGCGGGAGTGCTGAACATCTAAGGACAGACGACTACAGACCACGTTCGGCAAGTGCAGCCCGTTAATATCTAGTGTTATATCAAAATACGAGAGTGACAGTGTACAGATTAGTAGCAATAGCATCAGAAAGCGTATTAAACAACCTGCAAATAGAGACGGACTGTCCGCGTACCTACTCGGGCCGGCCGTTCGTTCGACAGCCAGACAGACTCTTCAGACGGTAAACGCACAAGTAGATAGATAGGCTGTAATGTGCCTGTGTTAGAGTTTCGTGTATGTATTCATGTGTCTGATATAACGACTAGTAAATAATATAATACTTAATAATAATTCTATAAAATTTCAATAATAAAATATTATACACATACATAAGTAGGTACCTACAAAGTAGGTAACACACTTCACGACATCGAACATCCACATAAACAGACTGCACCCGCATCGAACTACGATCAAACGAATAGGCACCTAGGTTTCTACCTACCAACCAACCAACCAACCAACCAACCAACCAACCAACCAACCAAGCAAGCAAGCAACAACTTAACGTAACGTAAGTATCTATCAATCTATCTATTGAATATTATTGTCTACTAATTAATGCATTTTCTTTTTCAGTTTAATATCCCAGTTGGGCGGCAACGCGCATTTCACGCGTAGTAGTAGTAACAATAAGTTTGTACTTATCTATTACCGAGAGTATGTATAATATTGTATATGTATTTAATGAATTTCTTTGTTTATTTTTATTTAGAGGTACGTTTTTCAGACATTTCCATTAGAGAAACATATTTAATAGTATCGAATCATATGCGGCCCTGAAAAGGGCCTTTTTTAAGTGCGCGCATCTACATAAACACATGGTGGAACGACATATAGACACGTCCACCACGGTAGTATGCAGAGCTGGTTGCGCAGGCAACACGGTGGTGTGTTTAACCGCCGAAACCGTAGAGAGTGCGTCCCTGGCGCTTCAGGGCATAGACGACGTCCATGGCGGTGACGGTCTTCCTTTTGGCGTGCTCGGTGTAAGTGACAGCGTCGCGAATCACGTTCTCCAGGAACACTTTAAGCACACCGCGAGTCTCTTCGTAGATCAGACCGGAGATACGTTTCACGCCGCCTCTGCGAGCCAGACGACGGATGGCGGGTTTCGTGATACCTTGGATGTTATCACGAAGTACCTTCCTGTGGCGCTTGGCTCCTCCTTTTCCCAGACCCTTTCCTCCCTTACCGCGACCGGTCATCTTGAGAAATTAACTGAGTGTGTAGTGCACGAACACGAACGAAGCGAGCGAGCGACTGGTTGTATATGTATTTTTTCGGCTCTTTTTTTTTTTTTTTTTTTTTTTGATATGGCATCTCGTAGTTGACCTTGAGAGGCCGTGACTACTTAACCGGACTTTCCTGTGGATGCCTTAAATGAATTTAAAGCCTCCAGCCAGGGCTACTAAAAGCTAAGCGACTACACGCTAAGGGCACCCCCTGTGGGGTACGAACCTCGGCTTAGGGTGTCGCTGGAGAAACAGCAAGGGACGGCTGGATCGAATTAATTTATTTTTATTTCGGTTTGATGACCACGGCGTTTCCTAGTACTAGCTCTGAGAAGAAACGGCCGAAACAAACTCAGAGGTCATAGTCGGGAGTTTATATTTACTGGCTCAGCTGCGGCGCGGGCTGGCCTTCATCGGACAAGGGACGGGGAGGGCGATTACTACGTTGAACGCGTCGCGATGGACCTCGGCGGCGAGGTCGGTAGGTCGGTCTGTTTTTGTATAATGTACTAGTGGCCCTATTGGCCTCTTGAAGGAGGGTAATGGGGTCATCTGGGTCGGTGAGAGCATGCCTTGGGCGGCGAAGCTTGGAGATGGTGGAGGGGGTGTAATTAGCAGCCGCTACTATCAGGGGATTGCGGTGCTTGGAGGCAGTATCAAAGAAGCGTTTGGAAAGACGCTTCATGAACTGCTGAATGGTGGGGATTTTGAGATCTAGGTGGAGGATCTCGTTACGGACGAACCAAGGGGCGTTTGTGGCTTTACGCAAGAAACGGTTTTGGACTACTTGCATCCTATGGATATGACGCGGCTTGGTGTGTGCGAAGACAGGACAAGCGTATGTCATAATCGGGCGTATGCACGCTGTGTACAAGCGCATTTTGCACTTGAGCGACAGTTTGCTGCGCGGGTTGAGGATTTTTCGGCTCGGCGGAGCTCTTATATTTATACAGAACACGGAACTCGGCGGGTGGGGTGACAGAAACGAGAGGAGCGGGGGGCGAGGCAGGCCCGCGCTCTTAGCAGATTGGTCGGTTTGACGATATCTCAGTCTCTCGCTCTCTCTTTGTCTCTCTCTCTGTCTCTCAATCGGTGTTGTTTCGTAAAACAGAATTTCAGCTACCTCCTTAAACAGATACTAAACTAAACTTAAAATAATAAATTAAATTATTATTACTTACCTACATAGGTGACAATACCGAAATGTACGTACTTACTTACTTACATACATACATACATACATACATACATACATGTTAGTAATATATTATGTACATATTATGCATGTACGTATGCTATTATTATAGTAGTTGTACTAAGTTAAGGTAAGTAAGTATTTATTTCAGTTTTCATAATAATTTATAAATTTACATATGCACCTATCTATAGATATGAAACTGTAAAATAGGTATATAATCATTTTGTGTCCCTAGTACCTAGTTGTACTTATTATTACAGACAAGGCAAGTAATTCTCATAACCATCATCATCATAATAAATATTAAGGACTGACCGATGTGTAATGGTCTTAATAGATAGAATGAATCTAATTAGGTAAGTACATGACTGTATCATTTTTGTATGTATGTATGTATGTATGTTTGTATGTCTGTCGGTAGGTAGGTAGGTAGGTAGGTAGGTAGGTAGGTAGGTAGGTAGGTAGGTAGGTACGTTTTTGTTTGACGACAACAAACCGTTAAAGAAATTGTCTTTGTTTTAAATTTGACGAATCATATTGTGGCCCTGAAAAGGGCCGTTTATGTTAATTAAGGCACAGCCACAGACACGCTGCACTGCACTAGGGCAGTAGTCATAGTGTCGTAGGGCGACGTGCGATTGTGTGGTGTAGCTTAAGCGCGTTCGCCTCTGATCCTGCGCGCCAGCTGGATGTCCTTGGGCATGATGGTGACGCGCTTCGCGTGAATCGCGCACAAGTTGGTGTCTTCGAAGAGACCGACGAGGTAAGCCTCGCTAGCCTCCTGCAGTGCCATAACAGCGGAGCTCTGGAAACGGAGATCGGTCTTGAAGTCCTGTGCGATCTCACGCACGAGACGCTGGAACGGAAGCTTGCGGATCAGCAGCTCGGTACTCTTCTGGTAGCGACGAATCTCACGGAGGGCCACAGTGCCGGGCCTGTAGCGATGGGGTTTCTTCACGCCACCTGTGGCTGGAGCGCTTTTGCGCGCCGCTTTGGTGGCGAGCTGTTTCCTCGGGGCCTTACCACCGGTGGATTTACGAGCAGTCTGCTTAGTACGCGCCATAGTAGACGAATAAAAAATCGACTCAAACAAAATAATCACTCGGAACGGACGTACGGACGTGCGAACAGTTCGAACGCAAGAGATAGAATAAAAACTCGGCGCGCTCCTCGCCCCTTTTTATAACGTGGCACCGTAGCTGAAGTAGCGACACCCGCTCGGGGCCGAGCAGGTAGTAGGAGCCAATGCGCGCGCGCCATGCGCCATCTTTAGTGCAACGAGCTAACTAACTAAAATATTGTCTAATATTATTAAAATTAGCCTAAAACCCACATTTTATGTATTTATGTTGGGACTGCATTATTTTTTATATGTATATGCACCATTATTACTGTGTGGAATATTATAATAATAAAAATAATGTGTATATATTATTATGCATATGTCTGTTATTGCTATATGTGTATAGTATATATATACCATATGTTTGTTTAGTGTAAATAGTAACGTAAAATAATGATATATATATATATATATATATAAATAAACAAAACTACCGAGGTAGGTACTTTGTTTGTTGTTATTGCTAATATTGTAGGTAGGTATTTAGGTAGGTTCGTTTGTCGCTCTTTCTTTCTATTTTAATAATGAAATATGTAATAATGTATAAGTCTGATAAGTGTTTGCTCAATTCATCTACATACATACATACATACATACATACATATTTTATAGTTATATTATGATATCTACATATTACGTAGTTAAGTTTATATGGTAAAGATTTTTTTTTTTTTCTCTCTCATGTTTTCTACAAATATTATAGGGGAACTGTAAAAGAACATAAGACATGGGGGCTTGTGTAAAATATATGTATAAATAAATAAATATATATATATATATATACCTATTTTATTTATTTTATATATAATATAAATTACGATATGATTTGTGTAATGTGTATATATTATGCATATGTTTGTTATTGCTATATGTGTAAAGTGTATATATATATACCATATGTTTGTTTAGTGTAAATAGTAACGTTTTGACTAAATTCATATCAAAAGAAACGTGAATTTATCACATGAGCTTATTTGTGGCCCTGAAAAGGGCCTTTTGGTTTTTATTACTCCTGCCGCGGTCCCACTGTCTGTGTGTGCCCGCTTACTTGGAGCTGGTGTATTTGGTGACGGCTTTGGTGCCTTCACTGACTGCGTGCTTGGCGAGTTCGCCGGGCAACAGCAGCCTGACTGAAGTCTGCACCTCCCTGGACGTGATGGTAGATCTCTTGTTGTAGTGGGCGAGACGGGAAGCCTCGGCGGCGATACGCTCGAAGATGTCGTTCACGAACGAGTTCATGATAGACATGGCCTTGCTGGAGATACCGGTGTCGGGGTGCACCTGCTTCAACACCTTGTAGATGTAGATGGCATAGCTCTCCTTCCTCTTGTGCTTCTTCTTCTTCTTGTCGGTCTTGGAGATGTTCTTCTGGGCTTTCCCAGACTTCTTGGCGGCTTTACCACTTGTTTTAGGCGGCATTATGAGATGATGAGATTAATCAATAGAGTACACGTGCTAACAGAACGGAGTTCGGTCGCTGTATAACGGGAGACTCTGTGGAGGTCGCGACGCCCCCGTCAGGGGGCGTGGCGAGCGGTGCCAGGGCTAAGCCCCCCGGCCGCGGTGTCAATTACATTGACCCGTTACTACGGGCCCTTCCTTAGGTCGGCAACAAGGGCCTGTCCAAAATGTAATGGTACGTGCGTGAGTTGCGCACGTCGTGTAACTGGTTGCAATGTGTTTCTCTGTAGGCGCGTCACAGGACCCACTCACGGCCCTGCTTGCTTCACGGCACCTCGGCGGTCAGTCCCCGCCAGGTGAGACCTCCAGTTACCTGGAGGAAGCCCAGCGGAGGACGACCAGCGACAGAGGCGCCGACTCGACGCCCTACAGAGATTACGGATGTAAACCCCCGCCCGTCCGGTTTCCAGCTATGTACGGTTACGTTCCGGGCTAAGGGGTCGTGATGTATGTGTGGGCGGTATTGAACTGTACAGTAACACCGCCCAGTGATAACGCGTACCGCTGCCCGCGCTGCGCATACGCGTGTATGTGTAGGGTGTCTGTTATGTAGAGGTTGTCTGGTCGCCGCGCTAGCGTGCCTATATTAACTTAGCACACGCTACGCGACGAGTGCGTGTAAAGGGTGGAGTATTATTGGGTCAGGTGAGCCGCGTGTAGCCTGGGTGCAACTCACCTGTGGAGTCCAGTCCGGTGAGGGGTCACTCGTCCGCTACCAGGTCGCGGGGGAAGGGTTTCGCGTCAGGGGGGCGCGCGTGCCAGGGCGCAATGTCCTTGACGTGCGTCAAGTCGGACGCGTCGGCACGCGCGAACATTCCCTTCGCGAGGCGCCGCACAAACTCATCCAGGCTCTCCATCCTGAGATCCCTCCGGATGACATCGTTCCTCACATAGCGAGGAGCGGCAACTATGGTCCGCAGCGCAAGATTTTCTTGCGCGCGGAGCGTCTTCCGGTGCGCCTCGCTAGTGAGGGCGAACCATGCCGGAGCGGCGTACGTCAATATGGGCCGTATGTACAACTTGTACACGGCCAGTTTGACGCGCGCCGGGATGCAGGACGAGAGCACTGGATAGAGCAGGTAGCGGGCAACCCTGCCCCGTGCGGCGACCGAGCGGACGTGTGGCCCCATGGTGAGCCGGCGATCAATCGTCACCCCCAGGTACTTCACCCGGGGGGACCACTCGACGTCGGCTCCCAGGAGTTTCAGGGGGGGTGGGAGGGGCGCGTATCCGAATACTATCGCCTGCGTTTTTCCCACGTTCACCGACAGCCGCCACTTCGAGAGCCACTCAGGAAGGAGCCCGAGCGCACGCTGCATCTTGACGGCCGCGTACTTCGCGTTGAGCGATGTAGTAATGTACGCGGCGTCGTCAGCGTAGAGCGCGAGCATCGCTTCCGAGGTAGTGGGGATGTCGTCGGTGTAACGTGAGTAGCACGCAGGCGACAAGCAGCTGCCCTGCGGTACACCCGCGAGCACTGGGCGGGGGGCGGATAGCGTCCCGTCGACCACCACCCGGAAAGTCCTGTCGGAGAGAAAAGTAGAGACCACCTTTACAACGCGACGGGGCGCGCCTGATGTGGTCAGTTTAAATACAAGGCCGTCGTGCCACACGCGGTCGAAGGCCTTCTCCATGTCGAGGAGTACTGCAACGGCGCACTCCTTCCTGTTCAGTGCGGCCGTGATGTGGTGCAGCACCCTCGACAGCTGGAGCGTCGTACTGTGCTCCGCCCTGAACCCGAATTGCTCGGGCCGCGGCGCGATGTGAGGCTGGAGATGTCGCAGCAGGAGTGCTTCGAACACCTTGGAGACTGTCGGCAGCAGGGTGATCGGCCGATAGCTCTCCGGCTTCAGTATGTTTTTCCCCGCCTTGGGCAGCATTATGACGCGCCCTTCCTTCCACGCAGCGGGGAAGGACCCGGTGCGCAGTACCCCCGTAAACAGGCGCGCCAGCGCCGCTACCATACGGTACGGCAGGTGGCGCAGCGCTGTGTTGGTGATACCGTCAGCACCGGGAGCCTTCCTGGGCTTCGTGCGTAGGATGGCGCGTCTGACTGCGCCAGGCGAGAAGAATACCGGGTCTTCATCGGGAGCTATCGGCGCTGCGAAGTAGTCTCCCAGGTGTTTCTCGACTGCTGCGACATGGTCGGTGTCGCTGGTCGGGTTGGGGCGGAACTGACGCTCCAGGTGTTCGGCGAAGACCTCCGCCCGGTCCTCCGCTGCATACTTCAGCGCCCCGTCGCTGTTGTGTAGCGGCCGTACCGGGGCTGGGGTATTCTTCAGCTGGCCGCAAAGCTTGTGAAGCGACGGCCAGCTGTCTGTTGTGGCCTCAATCCTCTCTTCCCAGCCCGCGGCGGTATGCGCCTTGAGCTCGGCCTTTACCCTCTCCGCGAGACGGTTGAGCTGCGTCTTGAGCGTCGGACATCGTAGCTGCTGCCACTGCTTGCGTAGTCGCCTCTTCTCGGCGATCATCCTGTAAAGACGCGCCGGCAGGGGCGGCAATAGCACTCTCCCCTGCGGCTGCGTGCTCGTCGCCGAGTGTAAGGCGCTCTGTATGCAAGCAGTGACATTGTCCGCCATAGAGTCTACGTCCGCGGCGGTAGCAATAGGCCGAGCCGGCGTGGTGGCCTCTACTTCCTCTGCGAACTTCGTCCAGTCTATGCGTCGACGTGGCGCTAGCGGCTTCAGTTGGGTCAGCATCCCCGATAGGACGACGAGTACAGGCTGATGATCAGACTGCAGCTCGTCGTCAATCACCTGTTGGGTGATCTGGCAGCACAGCCCCCGGTGGATCACGATGTCCAGCACGTCCGGCATATACCCAGGGTTGCCCGGGTAATGCGTGGGCGTCTCTGGGCCGGACACCGTATAACCGGAGGCCTCCGCGTCCGCAAAGAGTCGTCTGCCACCCGTATTGGCCAGCACCGAGTTCCACGCCGGGTGCTTGCAGTTGAAGTCGCCGGCGAGGACAACAGCGCGCGGCGTGCCGAATAGGAGGCCCCGCAGCTCGGCTGTGTTCATGGGAGCCGCGGGCGGCCTGTAGCACGCATACACGTCAATGTCCTCGCCAGCCACGTGCAGCTGGACACCCAGCGCGTAGAGCGTGCTGAGCGACGGTACGGGTAGCTCTTGGTGGACGACCCTTCGCCTCACAAGTACCGCCAGACCACGGTACCGGGAGTGGGAGGCTGACCGTTCGTCCTTCCTATAAACGAGATATCCCGGGAATCTGACCTTTGTATAACGGGAGAAAATTTTAACACTTCTATTTATAATGCGCCCTCGTGGCCCACGGTTGTGGCATGCGGTGAGTAATTCGACTCAGCGGCGGACCAATCACAGCGCTTCTAGCGCTCGATCGTAGATCGAGCGCGGGGGGGGGGGGTGAGACGCGGAGGGTGTGGGAAGAAGCTTGCTTGAAGTGCTAGGCTAGTTTGCCATTGTAGAAAATGTACATATGGAATATTATAATATTTATACAATTTTATTTTTGTTTTTTTTTTTTTTTTTTTTTTCCTTGTTTACCATTATGCATTACACACATATTATAACAGAAACAATAATAATGAAAGAGTAACTTTTATAAACTACTTACTTACTTACTTTCATTTTACTCTTTTATTATTATTCTTTCTTTCTTAATTGTTATGTATGTGAGTACCTAATCATAATTAAACTCATCGAAACCTTTTCCTGCTTGCTACAAAGTACTTAGTTCTGTGTTGTTTTATTATGCTAACAAACCAAATAGGTATTTATTCTATTATGTATCTGTATTATAATTGAAATATAAATACCTAGGTCCGAGTATTATCATCATAGACTGTCATGTTCATTCATTCATTCAATAATAGTAGGTAATATGACAGTATTATATTAGTTTTACTAGGTAGGTAGGTAGGTAGGTAGGTAGGTAGGTAGGTAGGTAGGTAGGTAGGTAGGTAGGTAGGTACGTACGTTTTTGTTTGACGACAACAAACCGTTAAAGAAATTGTCTTTGTCTTAAATTTAACGAATCATATTGTGGCCCTGAAAAGGGCCTTTTGTTTTGATGTTGCTCGCATGACTGGAGTAAAGTACACGCGTGCCCGGGTGTCGCTCGCACGAAGCACCACGTTCGTTCGGAGACGTCGCGGCACCACGTTTAAGCCTTCTTCTCGGTCTTCTTGGGCAGTAGCACGGCCTGGATGTTCGGCAGCACACCACCTTGAGCGATCGTCACACCGGAGAGCAGCTTGTTCAACTCCTCGTCGTTGCGGATGGCCAATTGAAGATGACGCGGGATGATCCTGGTCTTTTTGTTGTCTCTCGCGGCGTTGCCGGCCAACTCGAGTACCTCAGCAGCCAGATACTCCATCACAGCGGCCAGGTAGACGGGAGCGCCGGCACCCACGCGCTCGGCGTAGTTTCCGTTACGCAGCAGCCTGTGAATACGACCCACAGGGAACTGGAGACCAGCACGGTTGGAACGGGACTTTGCCTTTCCCTTCACCTTGCCACCTTTACCGCGACCAGACATAATTGAAGGATTTGTTTATGATAACGAGAAAATAACGAAACACGCGAACGACAGTGCGCGCGCTGATAGAATCTGGGTACAAATGCGACGAAACTTTTCTGTTCGGTTCTTTTTATACTCGCGCTACGTGGCAGAGTTAGCGGGAGGGGTAAACTATATCACAAAAACACGCAAGCGCACACACTGAACCATGGATATATGCATACGGGTAACGGGGTCGATAGTGATTATTAAGGGTTATTTTTTTTTTTTTTTAATTTTTTTTTTTTTTTTGTGAATTGTCTATGAAATTGTGTATAACCTAACCTAACTAACGATTACGTATTACTTTTTTTTTTTTTTTACTTACGTAAATTATACCTATGAGTTTTAGTCTCTTTGTTTGTTATTTATTTATTTAACTAACTAACTAACTAACTAACTAACTAACTAACTATCTATCTATCTATCTATACATATATATATATATATATATATATATATATATATATATATCTCTCTCTCTCTCTCTCTCTCTCTTATTTACTTATCCATCTATCTATCTATCTATCTATCTATCTATCTATCTATCTGTCTGTTTGTCTTTATTTATTTATTTATTTATTTCATTCATTCATTCTATTTCATATTCTAATTTATGTCGTGTGTATGTTTATGTGTAGGTACGTTTTGACTCATCTGTCATAGAGGAACGAATATTTTTTATATTCATGAAAGTATTGTTAGCCCTGAAAAGGGCTTTTTGGTGTGGTGAGCGCATTCACGCGCCCTAAGCATCTCGGTGCCGCCGACTCCGTCGTCTGTGGTCTCTTCAGTTGCGTTGCTTGCTTGCTTGCTTGCTTGCTTGCTTGCTTGCTTGCTGCTTCTGATGAATCGTTATCGGTCGGTAGGTCGGACGAGTTAGAGACACGTCGAGCGCGATTCGCGCCCCCCTACTACCGGAGGACGATAGATAGACGCGTACGTACGTACGTACTGCGTGCGCGAGGTGGGACGATTTGATTTTGTCAATGATTATATCAACTGTATGTACCTGTTGTTGTTTCTGATGTGTCGTATAGGTATATTGTGAACAGGTTATGATGATTTTGGTTTTGGGCCGGGGTCCGGTCAGTCGACCCAGCGCCGCGCCGTCGTAGTCGTAGTCGTCGTCGTCGTCGTCGCCGTCGTCACCGTCGCCGGTGTAACGCGAACGCGACCGTAGCTTACTTCTTAGCGGCGGACGCTTTCTTGGCTGCCGGCTTTGATTTGGGTGTAGCCGCGGCCTTCTTGGGTTTAGGCGCTTTAGGTTTCTTGGTTGGCGGCTTCGCGGTTTTCTTAGCTTTAGGAGCGGCGCCTCCCTTCGCCTTAGCGGGGGCTGCCGCCTTCTTTGGTGCGGGCTTCTTCTTAGCGGCGGCGGCGGCCTTCTTGTCCTTGGCGGAGGCGGCAGACGATGCCTTGGACTTCGACGGTGAGCCGGAAGCGGCAGATGCGGCCGCGGACGCGGCTGCTGCCTTCTTGGTCTTAGCGCCGGCCGCAGAGGCGGAGGCTTTCTTAGTCTTCGCGGCGGTGGCGGCGGGCGCCTTGCCGGCGGCCTTACCAGATGCGCCGGCGGGTTTCTTTGCAGCGGCCGATTTCGATTCGAGCTTGAAGGAACCGGAGGCACCCTTGCCCTTGGTCTGGATCAGTGCCCCAGATTCGACGGCGCTCTTGAGGTATTTCCTGATGAACGGAGCCAGTTTCTCCGCATCGACCTTGTACTGCGCGGCTATGTACTTCTTGATCGCCTGCAGGGAAGATCCGCTGCGCTCCTTCATCTCCTTGATGGCGTTGGTGACCATCTCGGATGTCTTGGGATGGGTAGGCTTCGCCTTCGGTTTCTTCGCGGCACCGGCCTGTCTCGCCTGCTTCTTCGCTGGTGTAGCGGGGGCCGGAGCCTCGGTAGCGACTGCTGTGTCTGCCATTTTTTTTAAAATAATATAAATTTGTGTTGTTATTTAAAAAAAAACAAAACAACTTCACACTTCACACAAACACACTGGTAGCTGTGATACGTGATTAAATAACAACAACTTAGATGTCGCCACTTATATGACTTATAAGATTTCGGGCGTTTCGTGTATTTACGTTTAGGAACGTCGAAACTTTACCGTAACGAGCGCCATGATGTCGCGGAAGGTTTTCTCGTATGAACGCTGGAAAGTTTTCACTAACACGTATCTAATAAAATAAAGAAAGACAATGGACAACGAGGGCCGGCGGCAAGCAGCGTCACGGTTTCGGATCGTTCATGAAGTTGAAGAGGAGCGTGTGCGAATCCGGCAAGGGTGCGGCGGTCGTTCGGAAGGTGGCGGTGATTTATTTTGACGACTGGTTACGAAGCGCAGGTCGGGTCGTTGTCAAAACGTTATTTTCTCTATAAAAGTGATAGATGACGACGATAAACGTCGACGCGTCAACTAGGAGGATATCGAACATGTCTGGTAACAGGACTCCGTCGATATCACACAGTCTCGCGAGGGTATTCTCGACCTAAAAGTGAAGTGTCGTAAAACACCGCGGGAGTGCTGAACATCTAAGGACAGACGACTACAGACCACGTTCGGCAAGTGCAGCCCGTTAATATCTAGTGTTATATCAAAATACGAGAGTGACAGTGTACAGATTAGTAGCAATAGCATCAGAAAGCGTATTAAACAACCTGCAAATAGAGACGGACTGTCCGCGTACCTACTCGGGCCGGCCGTTCGTTCGACAGCCAGACAGACTCTTCAGACGGTAAACGCACAAGTAGATAGATAGGCTGTAATGTGCCTGTGTTAGAGTTTCGTGTATGTATTCATGTGTCTGATATAACGACTAGTAAATAATATAATACTTAATAATAATTCTATAAAATTTCAATAATAAAATATTATACACATACATAAGTAGGTACCTACAAAGTAGGTAACACACTTCACGACATCGAACATCCACATAAACAGACTGCACCCGCATCGAACTACGATCAAACGAATAGGCACCTAGGTTTCTACCTACCAACCAACCAACCAACCAACCAACCAACCAACCAACCAACCAAGCAAGCAAGCAACAACTTAACGTAACGTAAGTATCTATCAATCTATCTATTGAATATTATTGTCTACTAATTAATGCATTTTCTTTTTCAGTTTAATATCCCAGTTGGGCGGCAACGCGCATTTCACGCGTAGTAGTAGTAACAATAAGTTTGTACTTATCTATTACCGAGAGTATGTATAATATTGTATATGTATTTAATGAATTTCTTTGTTTATTTTTATTTAGAGGTACGTTTTTCAGACATTTCCATTAGAGAAACATATTTAATAGTATCGAATCATATGCGGCCCTGAAAAGGGCCTTTTTTAAGTGCGCGCATCTACATAAACACATGGTGGAACGACATATAGACACGTCCACCACGGTAGTATGCAGAGCTGGTTGCGCAGGCAACACGGTGGTGTGTTTAACCGCCGAAACCGTAGAGAGTGCGTCCCTGGCGCTTCAGGGCATAGACGACGTCCATGGCGGTGACGGTCTTCCTTTTGGCGTGCTCGGTGTAAGTGACAGCGTCGCGAATCACGTTCTCCAGGAACACTTTAAGCACACCGCGAGTCTCTTCGTAGATCAGACCGGAGATACGTTTCACGCCGCCTCTGCGAGCCAGACGACGGATGGCGGGTTTCGTGATACCTTGGATGTTATCACGAAGTACCTTCCTGTGGCGCTTGGCTCCTCCTTTTCCCAGACCCTTTCCTCCCTTACCGCGACCGGTCATCTTGAGAAATTAACTGAGTGTGTAGTGCACGAACACGAACGAAGCGAGCGAGCGACTGGTTGTATATGTATTTTTTCGGCTCTTTTTTTTTTTTTTTTTTTTTTTTTTTTTTTGATATGGCATCTCGTAGTTGACCTTGAGAGGCCGTGACTACTTAACCGGACTTTCCTGTGGATGCCTTAAATGAATTTAAAGCCTCCAGCCAGGGCTATTAAAAACTAAGCGACTGCGCACTAAGGGCACCCCCTGTGGGGTACGAACCTCGGCTTAGGGCGTCGCTGGAGAAAGCAGCAAGGGACGGCTGGATCGAATTATTTTATTTTTATTTCGGTTTGATGACCACGGCGTTTCCTAGTACTAGCTCTGAGAAGAAACGGCCGAAACAAACTCAGAGGTCATAGTCGGGAGTTTATATTTACTGGCTCAGCTGCGGCGCGGGCTGGCCTTCAACGGACAAGGGACGGGGAGGGCGATTACTACGTTGAACGCGTCGCGATGGACCTCGGCGGCGAGGTCGGTAGGTCGGTCTAGCTTTGTGTGTTGTGCTGGTGGCCCTATTGGCCTCTTGGAGGAGAGTAATGGGGTCATCGGGGTCTGTGAGAGCGTGCCTTGGGCGGCGAAGCTTGGAGATGGTGGAGGGGGTGTAGTTAGCAGCCGCTACTATCAGGGGATTGCGGTGCTTGGAGGCAGTGTCAAAGAAGCGTTTGGAAAGACGCTTCATGAACTGCTGAATGGTGGGGATTTTGAGATCTAGGTGGAGGATCTCATTACGGACGAACCAAGGGGCGTTTGTGGCTTTACGCAAGAAACGGTTTTGGACTACTTGCATCCTATGGATATGACGCGGCTTGGCGTGTGCGAAGACAGGACAAGCGTATGTCATAATCGGGCGTATGCACGCTGTGTACAAGCGCATTTTGCACTTGAGCGACAGTTTGCTGCGCGGGTTGAGGACGGGGTGGAGTCGACCCAGAGCGTAGGCGGCACGTGAGCGGACCGCCTTAATGTGCTCTGAGAAGTTGAGGTTGCGGTCGAGGATCACACCTAGATATTTGGCTTGCTTCCCCCAGGGGATCAGCTCGCCAGACATGGAGATGGGTCGTGGGGTGGGGACGTTTTGTCGCGGCTTTGTGTGGAGTACCGCTTGACTTTTCTGGGGGTTAACTTCGATCCTCCATTTCTTGAACCAGTCAGCCAATTTGTTGACTGCGGTTTGGAGATGGTGTCGAATTCGGTCAGGGCTGAGTCCCGAGCAGTAGATGGCGGTGTCGTCTGCGAACAGTGCGACTTGAGCCTTACCACCTTTCGGGATATCGCTTGTGTACAGCGTGAAAATAAGGGGGGCTAGCACGGAGCCCTGGGGAACACCTGCACGGATGGGGCGAGGGGAGGAGTGTGCTCCTTCGATTTTGTAGCGGAAGGTGCGGTTTGACAGGAAGTCCCGTAAGATGAGAACGAGACGGTCGGGCACTCCGAGTTTGTACAGCTTATAGATTAAGCCGTTGTGCCAGACTTTGTCAAACGCTTTCGCTATATCGAAGTAGACTACGCCTGTGTACATACCACGCATGAACCCTGCGTGTATATGTTCAGTGATGCGTAGGACTTGTTGTGGGCAAGAGTGTTGGGATCGGAACCCGAACTGCTCATTGGGAATGAGGCCCTTGTTCTCGGCGTAAGCTCTGAGACGCTTATAAATAAGCCTCTCATAGATTTTGCCGAGAACTTTCAGCAAGCTGATGGGACGGTAACTGGTGGGTTCGGCTTTGGGCTTGCCGGGCTTGGGAATGCCAATCACTGTGGCTTCTTTCCACGTTTGTGGGAAAATGTTATTCCCCATTGCACCATTGAAGATGGTGGTCAAGAGGAGGACTAGGTGGGCTGGGAAGAGACGGACCACTCTGTTGGTGATGCCGTCTGATCCGGGTGCCTTTTTGGGTTGAAGGCCTTTGATGATGTCCTGCACTTCATCTGGAGTGATTTTTCGGCTCGGCGGAGCTCTTATATTTATACAGAACACGGAACTCGGCGGGTGGGGTGACAGAAACGAGAGGAGCGGGGGGCGAGGCAGGCCCGCGCTCTTAGCAGATTGGTCGGTTTGACGATATCTCAGTCTCTCGCTCTCTCTTTGTCTCTCTCTCTGTCTCTCAATCGGTGTTGTTTCGTAAAACAGAATTTCAGCTACCTCCTTAAACAGATACTAAACTAAACTTAAAATAATAAATTAAATTATTATTACTTACCTACATAGGTGACAATACCGAAATGTACGTACTTACTTACTTACATACATACATACATACATACATACATACATGTTAGTAATATATTATGTACATATTATGCATGTACGTATGCTATTATTATAGTAGTTGTACTAAGTTAAGGTAAGTAAGTATTTATTTCAGTTTTCATAATAATTTATAAATTTACATATGCACCTATCTATAGATATGAAACTGTAAAATAGGTATATAATCATTTTGTGTCCCTAGTACCTAGTTGTACTTATTATTACAGACAAGGCAAGTAATTCTCATAACCATCATCATCATAATAAATATTAAGGACTGACCGATGTGTAATGGTCTTAATAGATAGAATGAATCTAATTAGGTAAGTACATGACTGTATCATTTTTGTATGTATGTATGTATGTATGTTTGTATGTCTGTCGGTAGGTAGGTAGGTAGGTAGGTAGGTAGGTAGGTAGGTAGGTAGGTACGTTTTTGTTTGACGACAACAAACCGTTAAAGAAATTGTCTTTGTTTTAAATTTGACGAATCATATTGTGGCCCTGAAAAGGGCCGTTTATGTTAATTAAGGCACAGCCACAGACACGCTGCACTGCACTAGGGCAGTAGTCATAGTGTCGTAGGGCGACGTGCGATTGTGTGGTGTAGCTTAAGCGCGTTCGCCTCTGATCCTGCGCGCCAGCTGGATGTCCTTGGGCATGATGGTGACGCGCTTCGCGTGAATCGCGCACAAGTTGGTGTCTTCGAAGAGACCGACGAGGTAAGCCTCGCTAGCCTCCTGCAGTGCCATAACAGCGGAGCTCTGGAAACGGAGATCGGTCTTGAAGTCCTGTGCGATCTCACGCACGAGACGCTGGAACGGAAGCTTGCGGATCAGCAGCTCGGTACTCTTCTGGTAGCGACGAATCTCACGGAGGGCCACAGTGCCGGGCCTGTAGCGATGGGGTTTCTTCACGCCACCTGTGGCTGGAGCGCTTTTGCGCGCCGCTTTGGTGGCGAGCTGTTTCCTCGGGGCCTTACCACCGGTGGATTTACGAGCAGTCTGCTTAGTACGCGCCATAGTAGACGAATAAAAAATCGACTCAAACAAAATAATCACTCGGAACGGACGTACGGACGTGCGAACAGTTCGAACGCAAGAGATAGAATAAAAACTCGGCGCGCTCCTCGCCCCTTTTTATAACGTGGCACCGTAGCTGAAGTAGCGACACCCGCTCGGGGCCGAGCAGGTAGTAGGAGCCAATGCGCGCGCGCCATGCGCCATCTTTAGTGCAACGAGCTAACTAACTAAAATATTGTCTAATATTATTAAAATTAGCCTAAAACCCACATTTTATGTATTTATGTTGGGACTGCATTATTTTTTATATGTATATGCACCATTATTACTGTGTGGAATATTATAATAATAAAAATAATGTGTATATATTATTATGCATATGTCTGTTATTGCTATATGTGTATAGTATATATATACCATATGTTTGTTTAGTGTAAATAGTAACGTAAAATAATGATATATATATATATATATATATAAATAAACAAAACTACCGAGGTAGGTACTTTGTTTGTTGTTATTGCTAATATTGTAGGTAGGTATTTAGGTAGGTTCGTTTGTCGCTCTTTCTTTCTATTTTAATAATGAAATATGTAATAATGTATAAGTCTGATAAGTGTTTGCTCAATTCATCTACATACATACATACATACATACATACATATTTTATAGTTATATTATGATATCTACATATTACGTAGTTAAGTTTATATGGTAAAGATTTTTTTTTTTTTCTCTCTCATGTTTTCTACAAATATTATAGGGGAACTGTAAAAGAACATAAGACATGGGGGCTTGTGTAAAATATATGTATAAATAAATAAATATATATATATATATATACCTATTTTATTTATTTTATATATAATATAAATTACGATATGATTTGTGTAATGTGTATATATTATGCATATGTTTGTTATTGCTATATGTGTAAAGTGTATATATATATACCATATGTTTGTTTAGTGTAAATAGTAACGTTTTGACTAAATTCATATCAAAAGAAACGTGAATTTATCACATGAGCTTATTTGTGGCCCTGAAAAGGGCCTTTTGGTTTTTATTACTCCTGCCGCGGTCCCACTGTCTGTGTGTGCCCGCTTACTTGGAGCTGGTGTATTTGGTGACGGCTTTGGTGCCTTCACTGACTGCGTGCTTGGCGAGTTCGCCGGGCAACAGCAGCCTGACTGAAGTCTGCACCTCCCTGGACGTGATGGTAGATCTCTTGTTGTAGTGGGCGAGACGGGAAGCCTCGGCGGCGATACGCTCGAAGATGTCGTTCACGAACGAGTTCATGATAGACATGGCCTTGCTGGAGATACCGGTGTCGGGGTGCACCTGCTTCAACACCTTGTAGATGTAGATGGCATAGCTCTCCTTCCTCTTGTGCTTCTTCTTCTTCTTGTCGGTCTTGGAGATGTTCTTCTGGGCTTTCCCAGACTTCTTGGCGGCTTTACCACTTGTTTTAGGCGGCATTATGAGATGATGAGATTAATCAATAGAGTACACGTGCTAACAGAACGGAGTTCGGTCGCTGTATAACGGGAGAAACTCTGTGGAGGTCGCGACGCCCCCGTCAGGGGGCGTGGCGAGCGGTGCCAGGGCTAAGCCCCCCGGCCGCGGAGTCGGTTACATTGGCCCGTTACTACGGGCCCTTCGTTTGGTCGGCAACAAGGGCCTGTACAATATGTGATGGTACGTGCGTGAGTTGCGCACGTCTGTATAATGGTTGCTATGAGTAATTCTGTAGGCGCGTCACAGAACCCACTCACGGTCCTGCTTGCTTCACGGCGCCTCGGCGGTCAGTCCCCGCCAGGTGAGACCCCCAGTTACCTGGAGGAAGCCCAGCGGGGGACGACCAGCGACAGAGGCGCCGACTCGACGCCCTACAGAATATCGGATGTAAACCCCCGCCCGTCCGGTTTCCAGCTATGTACGGTTACGTTCCGGGCTAAGGGGTCGTGATGTATGTGTGGGCGGTATTGAACTGTACAGTAACACCGCCCAGTGATAACGCGTACCGCTGCCCGCGCTGCGCATACGCGTGTATGTGTAGGGTGTCTGTGGTGTAAAGGTTGTCTGGTCGCCGCGTTAGCGTGCCTATATTAACTTAGCACACGCTACGCGACGAGTGCGTGTAATGGGTGGAGTATTATTGGGTCAGATGAGCCGCGTGTAGCCTGGGTGCAGCTCACCTGAGGAGTCCAGTCCGGTGAGGGGTCACTCGTCCGCTACCAGGTCGCGGGGGAAGGGTTTCGCGTCGGGGGGGCGCGCGTGCCAGGGCGCAATGTCCTTGACGTGCGTCAAGTCGGACGCGTCGGCACGCGCGAACATTCCCTTCGCGAGGCGCCGCACAAACTCATCCAGGCTCTCCATCCTGAGATCCCTCCGGATGACATCGTTCCTCACATAGCGAGGAGCGGCAACTATGGTCCGCAGCGCAAGATTTTCTTGCGCGCGGAGCGTCTTCCGGTGCGCCTCGCTAGTGAGGGCGAACCATGCCGGAGCGGCGTACGTCAATATGGGCCGTATGTACAACTTGTACACGGCCAGTTTGACGCGCGCCGGGATGCAGGACGAGAGCACTGGATAGAGCAGGTAGCGGGCAACCCTGCCCCGTGCGGCGACCGAGCGGACGTGTGGCCCCATGGTGAGCCGGCGATCAATCGTCACCCCCAGGTACTTCACCCGGGGGGACCACTCGACGTCGGCTCCCAGGAGTCTCAGGGGGGGTGGGAGGGACGCGTATCCGAATACTATCGCCTGCGTTTTTCCCACGTTCACCGACAGCCGCCACTTGGAGAGCCACTCAGGAAGGAGCCCGAGCGCACGCTGCATCTTGACGGCCGCGTACTTCGCGTTAAGCGATGTAGTAATGTACGCGGCGTCGTCAGCGTAGAGCGCGAGCATCGCTTCCGAGGTAGTGGGGATGTCGTCGGTGTAACGTGAGTAGCACGCAGGCGAGAGACAGCTGCCCTGCGGTACACCCGCGAGCACTGGGCGGGGGGCGGATAGCGTCCCGTCGACCACCACCCGGAAAGTCCTGTCGGAGAGAAAAGTAGAGACCACCTTTACAACGCGACGGGGCGCGCCTGATGTGGCCAGTTTATATACCAGGCCGTCGTGCCACACACGGTCGAAGGCCTTCTCCATGTCGAGGAGTACTGCAACGGCGCACTCCCTCCTGTTCAGTGCGGCCGTGATGTGGTGCAGCACCCTCGACAGCTGGAGCGTCGTGCTGTGCTCCGCCCTAAACCCGAATTGCTCGGGTCGCGGCGCGATGTGGGGCTGGAGATGTCGCAGCAGGAGTGCTTCGAACACCTTGGAGACTGTCGGCAGCAGGGTGATCGGCCGATAGCTCTCCGGCTTCAGTATATTTTTCCCCGCCTTGGGCAGCATTATGACGCGCCCTTCCTTCCACGCAGCGGGGAAGGACCCGGTGCGCAGTACCGCCGTAAACAGGCGCGCCAGCGCCGCTACCATACGGTACGGCAGGTGGCGCAGCGCTGTGTTGGTGATACCGTCAGCACCGGGAGCCTTCCTGGGCTTCGTGCGTAGGATGGCGCGTCTGACTGCGCCAGGCGAGAAGAATACCGGGTCTTCATCGGGAGCTATCGGCGCTGCGAAGTAGTCTCCCAGGTGTTTCTCGACTGCTGCGACATGGTCGGTGTCGCTGGTCGGGTTGGGGCGGAACTGACGCTCCAGGTGTTCGGCGAAGACCTCCGCCCGGTCCTCCGCTGCATACTTCAGCGCCCCGTCGCTGTTGTGCAGCGGCCGTACCGGGGCTGGGGTACTCTTCAGTTGGCCGCAGAGCTTATGTAGCGACGGCCAGCTGTCCGTAGTGGCTTCTATCCTTTCCTCCCAGCCCGCGGCGGTATGCGCCTTGAGCTCGGCCTTTACCCTCTCCGCGAGACGGTTGAGCTGCGTCTTGAGCGTCGGACATCGTAGCTGCTGCCACTGCTTGCGTAGTCGCCTCTTCTCGGCGATCATCCTGTTAAGACGCGCCGGCAGGGGCGGCAATAGCACTCTCCCCTGCGGCTGCGTGCTCGTCGCCGAGTGTAAGGCGCTCTGTATGCAAGCAGTGACATTGTCCGCCATAGAGTCTACGTCCGCGGCGGTAGCAATAGGCCGAGCCGGCGTGGTGGCCTCTACTTCCTCTGCGAACTTCGTCCAGTCTATGCGTCGACGTGGCGCTAGCGGCTTCAGTTGGGTCAGCGTCCCCGATAGGACGACGAGCACAGGCTGATGGTCAGACTGCAGCTCGTCGTCAATCACCTGCTGGGTGATCTGGCAGCACAGCCCCCGGTGGATCACGATGTCCAGAACGTCCGGCATATACCCAGGGTTGCCCGGGTAGTGCGTGGGCGTCTCTGGGCCGGACACCGTATAACCGGAGGCCTCCGCGTCCGCAAAGAGCCGTCTGCCACCCGTATTGGCCAGCACCGAGTTCCACGCCGGGTGCTTGCAGTTGAAGTCGCCGGCGAGGACAACAGCGCGCGGCGTGCCGTAAAGGAGGCCCCGCAGCTCGACTGTGTTCATGGGAGCCGCGGGCGGCCTGTAGCACGCATACACGTCAATGTCCTCGCCAGCCACGTGCAGCTGGACACCCAGCGCGTAGAGTGTGCTGAGCGACGGTACGGGTAGCTCTTGATGGACGACCCTTCGCCTCACAAGTACCGCCAGACCACGGTACCGGGAGTGGGAGGCTGACCGTTCGTCCTTCCTATAAACGAGATATCCCGGGAATCTGACCTTGTCCTCCGGTCCCAGGAAGGTCTCGTTTATTAGCGCCACGTCGACGTCCTGTTCCCTCAGGAGATGGCGGAGGGGGGCGACCTTTCCCCTAAGGCCGCGGGCATTCCAATGCACTATCCTCAACGGCCTAGCCATGGCGAAGCAGTAGTAGCTTGGTCAGGCCGTCGAGGATGACGGTCTCCACATCCTGACCCTGCCTGATGGCCTTAATAAGGCCCATTAGCAATTCAATGGCGCAGGTCGTGAACTCCTTTGTGGTCTCGGTCATGGCTTTCGTTTGTGTTGTGGCGCCGGTGGCGCCGCGGTTGGCACGAGCCTTCTGTCGCGGCGCTGAGCCGGCGCCAGACTCCAGCGTGCCCGGAGCCACGACCTGCTTGCCCTTTGAGGCAGGGTCGGCGGCCTTAGGCGCGTCCTCCTGGGTGGCTGCGGGTTCTTCCGGCCTCTTGCCTTTACCCTTGCCCCCGCGCCCTTTCCTCCTCCGCTTCGACGAGGTGGCTTGAGCGCGGTCGGTGGGCCCGTTGGCTGCCGCCATTAATGTGGCGGCCTTGGCGTCAGCGTCGACCGTTTGCGGCCTCTCGGTGGCCGCTTGCGGCCGGCGCGCTTTGGTGGTGGTGATGGCGGCAGTCCCCGCCCGCCTGTTCTTCAGCTCCGCCTGGAAGACGGGGCACTTGGTGTTGCACGCGGGGTGCGGGCCACCGCAGTTCGCGCAGGTGGCCGGCTCCTCCCGCGGGCGTGGGCAGTCGCGTGCCGCGTGTTCCCCGCCGCAGCGTACGCAGGCGAGCGGGCGGTGGCACTGGTGCGAGCTGTGCCTGAATTTCTGGCACCGGTGGCACTGAGCGGGCCCACGTTTCCCGCGCCAAGCCTCTATCTTGACACCGCGCATGTTCATGAACACGGCGGTGTCAAAGATAGCTCGTACCTCCGGCGTCCTTTTTAGGATTGCGTGGAATACGCAGCCGGGTCTTCCCTGTGCGCCCTTAATGTGGCGCACGTACTCCGGCTCGTATCCCATCTCCCGGAGTTCCTCGCCGATCTCCTGAGGGTCTGTGTCCGCTGGCAGCCCCCGGATGGCGATCTTCAAACTTTTCTCCGCTGGTAGGGAGTAGGCGAACCACGAGACGCCGCTCTCCTTCTCCAGGCCAGTGAGGTAGCGCTGGACCAGCCGGTACTCGTCTTCGGTGTCGGGGGTGAAGCGTACCCCCGTCCCGTATGGACGAGCATTAGGCGGCCGGCCCAAGCGCTCCCTGAGGGCCCGGAAATGAGCGGCCCAATTTGGTAGCCTCTCCACTACCAGCGGCGGGTAGCGCAGCTTCTTCGGCTTCTTGTTGGTGTTCATAGCCGGCTTGGGTGAGCCGGGGGTGGTAGCGGGGGGCGCGGTGGTGCCAGCGGACACTCCTCTTGGCTCCTCCTCTTCTTCCCTGGGCGTGGGCGAGCGCGGCGGCGTGCGGCGCACCGCCTCGGCGAAAGTGGGCGAAGCGGGTTTCCCCCCCCCGCGCGGCGCGCGTGCGCGCTGTGGGCGCGGCGGGTCAGGGCAGTACCGCTTCGCCACCTCCTCCCCGGCGGCGGACTCGCCCGAGCTTCTGCGCCGCCGCTGCGGTCGGGCCCCGAGTTCAAACTCGTAGCCGAACCCGAGCAGCGGCGGCGGTGGTGAGGCCGGCGGCTGCCGGCCTGGTTGGTCTCGGCCCTCGGTGGACCGGCGTCCGGATCGCAGGGTCGTGTCTCTGTACACGTCCTCAGGACCGGACCCGGCCGAGTCCCCCGACGCCAGCGACATGCTCGAAGAGCACGCCGATAGTGCGGCGGGGGAATCAAAGGCCGAGACTCTCGGCGGTGCCGGCGATTCAGGCGCCGGTGGCGCCCTCTGCGCCGGTCGGCGGCTGCCGCCCGCACTGGCTGGCCGCTCAAGCTCCGCCCTCGCCGGCCCCGCCAGCAAGCTGTGGGTGCCGGATGAGGCGGTGCTCGAAGCTGGCACAGCTTGGGGCACAGCTTGGGTAGCGGGCGGTGTGGTCAGCTGCGTCGGAGGCACAGCTGGGCGCGACGGGGGCGCGCGGGTGCGCGCGGGCGTCGCTGGGGTTCGCGCCGGCGGCGCGCTCTGCGCGGGCTGCGCGGCGACGCGCGCTGGCGCCGCGGCCCGCGAAGCGGGCGCAGCCGTGCGCGCGGGTGCAGGCACGCGGGCTGGTGTCGGGGGCGCACGCGCTTGCTGCGCGCGCCCCTGGGTGGCGGCCGGTCCCGGCGCCTGGATAGGCACCGGCCGGAACGCAGCTGGGCGGACGGGCACCGCGTGCTGCCGGCTCGACGACGGTGCCGGCGCAACGCGCGCAGGCGCCGGCGACGTCGGTGGGCCGGCGGCTCCAGCAGCGCCAGGTCCGCGCCCTCTCCTTCCTTCTTCACCCCGCCCGGCCGGCGGCGAAGCGGACGCCGCACTGCCTATGTCAGGCAGAGACAGCGCCCGGTCCATCGCCGGACGGGGCTCCTCTTCTTGCCCGGACCCGCGGCCCAAAGAGCCGCGAGCGCCGGGCTTCGGCATACTATGGGCGTGTGTCCGACCGCGACCGCGGCGGCGGCACTCCGCCGGGCTGCTCGGTGGCTCCCCTGTGTCCGCACCAGTCGCAAGGCAGGCTAATGCAGGCACAGGAGAACAAACAATGTTCGGTCCGCGCGGTGTTCGGAGAGCTGAGTCTTGACTGGATACTTCCTCGACTTCTTCGGAGCTCCCCGCCGGATCACTGGCCGATCCGTATAACGGGAGAAAATTTTAACACTTCTATTTATAATGCGCCCTCGTGGCCCACGGTTGTGGCATGCGGTGAGTAATTCGACTCAGCGGCGGACCAATCACAGCGCTTCTAGCGCTCGATCGTAGATCGAGCGCGGGGGGGGGGGGTGAGACGCGGAGGGTGTGGGAAGAAGCTTGCTTGAAGTGCTAGGCTAGTTTGCCATTGTAGAAAATGTACATATGGAATATTATAATATTTATACAATTTTATTTTTGTTTTTTTTTTTTTTTTTTTTTTCCTTGTTTACCATTATGCATTACACACATATTATAACAGAAACAATAATAATGAAAGAGTAACTTTTATAAACTACTTACTTACTTACTTTCATTTTACTCTTTTATTATTATTCTTTCTTTCTTAATTGTTATGTATGTGAGTACCTAATCATAATTAAACTCATCGAAACCTTTTCCTGCTTGCTACAAAGTACTTAGTTCTGTGTTGTTTTATTATGCTAACAAACCAAATAGGTATTTATTCTATTATGTATCTGTATTATAATTGAAATATAAATACCTAGGTCCGAGTATTATCATCATAGACTGTCATGTTCATTCATTCATTCAATAATAGTAGGTAATATGACAGTATTATATTAGTTTTACTAGGTAGGTAGGTAGGTAGGTAGGTAGGTAGGTAGGTAGGTAGGTAGGTAGGTAGGTAGGTAGGTACGTACGTTTTTGTTTGACGACAACAAACCGTTAAAGAAATTGTCTTTGTCTTAAATTTAACGAATCATATTGTGGCCCTGAAAAGGGCCTTTTGTTTTGATGTTGCTCGCATGACTGGAGTAAAGTACACGCGTGCCCGGGTGTCGCTCGCACGAAGCACCACGTTCGTTCGGAGACGTCGCGGCACCACGTTTAAGCCTTCTTCTCGGTCTTCTTGGGCAGTAGCACGGCCTGGATGTTCGGCAGCACACCACCTTGAGCGATCGTCACACCGGAGAGCAGCTTGTTCAACTCCTCGTCGTTGCGGATGGCCAATTGAAGATGACGCGGGATGATCCTGGTCTTTTTGTTGTCTCTCGCGGCGTTGCCGGCCAACTCGAGTACCTCAGCAGCCAGATACTCCATCACAGCGGCCAGGTAGACGGGAGCGCCGGCACCCACGCGCTCGGCGTAGTTTCCGTTACGCAGCAGCCTGTGAATACGACCCACAGGGAACTGGAGACCAGCACGGTTGGAACGGGACTTTGCCTTTCCCTTCACCTTGCCACCTTTACCGCGACCAGACATAATTGAAGGATTTGTTTATGATAACGAGAAAATAACGAAACACGCGAACGACAGTGCGCGCGCTGATAGAATCTGGGTACAAATGCGACGAAACTTTTTTTTTTTTTTTTTTTTTTTTTTTTGATATGGCATCTCGTAGTTGACCTTGAGAGGCCGTGACTACTTAACCGGACTTTCCTGTGGATGCCTTAAATGAATTTAAAGCCTCCAGCCAGGGCTATTAAAAACTAAGCGACTGCGCACTAAGGGCACCCCCTGTGGGGTACGAACCTCGGCTTAGGGCGTCGCTGGAGAAAACAGCAAGGGACGGCTGGATCGAATTATTTTATTTTTATTTCGGTTTGATGACCACGGCGTTTCCTAGTACTAGCTCTGAGAAGAAACGGCCGAAACAAACTCAGAGGTCATAGTCGGGAGTTTATATTTACTGGCTCAGCTGCGGCGCGGGCTGGCCTTCAACGGACAAGGGACGGGGAGGGCGATTACTACGTTGAACGCGTCGCGATGGACCTCGGCGGCGAGGTCGGTAGGTCGGTCTAGCTTTGTGTGTTGTGCTGGTGGCCCTAATGGCCTCTTGGAGGAGAGTAATGGGGTCATCGGGGTCTGTGAGAGCGTGCCTTGGGCGGCGAAGCTTGGAGATGGTGGAGGGGGTGTAGTTAGCAGCCGCTACTATCAGGGGATTGCGGTGCTTGGAGGCAGTGTCAAAGAAGCGTTTTGAAAGACGCTTCATGAACTGCTGGATGGTGGGGATTTTGAGATCGAGGTGGAGGATCTCGTTACGGACGAACCAAGGGGCGTTTGTGGCTTTACGCAAGAAACGGTTTTGGACTACTTGCATCCTATGGATATGACGCGGCTTGGCGTGTGCGAAGACAGGACAAGCGTATGTCATAATCGGGCGTATGCACGCTGTGTACAAGCGCATTTTGCACTTGAGCGACAGTTTGCTGCGCGGGTTGAGGACGGGGTGGAGTCGACCCAGAGCGTAGGCGGCACGTGAGCGGACCGCCTTAATGTGCTCTGAGAAGTTGAGGTTGCGGTCGAGGATCACACCTAGATATTTGGCTTGCTTCCCCCAGGGGATCAGCTCGCCAGACATGGAGATGGGTCGTGGGGTGGGGACGTTTTGTCGCGGCTTTGTGTGGAGTACCGCTTGACTTTTCTGGGGGTTAACTTCGATCCTCCATTTCTTGAACCAGTCAGCCAATTTCTTGACTGCGGTTTGGAGATGGTGTCGAATTCGGTCAGGGCTGAGTCCCGAGCAGTAGATGGCGGTGTCGTCTGCGAACAGTGCGACTTGGGCCTTACCACCTTTCGGGATATCGCTTGTGTACAGCGTGAAAATAAGGGGGGCTAGCACGGAGCCCTGGGGAACACCTGCACGGATGGGGCGGGGGGAGGAGTGTGCTCCTTCGATTTTGTAGCGGAAGGTGCGGTTTGACAGGAAGTCCCGTAAGATGAGAACGAGACGGTCGGGCACTCCGAGTTTGTACAGCTTATAGATTAAGCCGTTGTGCCAGACTTTGTCAAACGCTTTCGCTATATCGAAGTAGACTACGCCTGTGTACATACCACGCATGAACCCTGCGTGTATATGTTCAGTGATGCGTAGGACTTGTTGTGGACAAGAGTGTTGGGATCGGAACCCGAACTGCTCATTGGGAATGAGGCCCTTGTTCTCAGCGTAAGCTCTGAGACGCTTATAAATAAGCCTCTCATAGATTTTGCCGAGAACTTTCAGCAAGCTGATGGGACGGTAACTGGTGGGTTCGGCTTTGGGCTTGCCGGGCTTGGGAATGCCAATCACTGTGGCTTCTTTCCACGTTTGTGGGAAAATGTTATTCCCCATTGCACCATTGAAGATGGTGGTCAAGAGGAGGACTAGGTGGGCTGGGAAGAGACGGACCACTCTGTTGGTGATGCCGTCTGATCCGGGTGCCTTTTTGGGTTGAAGGCCTTTGATGATGTCCTGCACTTCATCTGGAGTGATGGGAGGCAGGGGATCATCCGGGTCGTCAACGGGCGGGAGGGAGGTCCTACGTTCAACTTCAGCGTCGACCTCTAGGAGGTGGGCTTGGTCTACTGGTAGGAGGCTGGGGGAGCACTGGGCTTCGAGGCAGGAGGCAAGGCATTCAGCCTTTTCATCGTCATCGAAGGCGATGGTATTGTCGGGGCGAACCAGAGGAGGCATGGTGACAACTTCTTTGGATTTTAACTTCCTCTGAAGTTCCCAGAAGGCTAGATGGGTGGGCTCTAACTCGTCCAGCATCTTATCCCAGCCGGCTTCACGCCACTCCGATATGCGTCTTTTTACAGTTCTCTGTAAATAGCGCATATGGGCTTTGTTTGCCGCGCAGGGGAAGTTGCTGTAGGCACGGACAGCCGCGTTCTTCTCGGTCAGGAGTTCACGCAAGTCAGTGGGAAGTTTCCAGCGACAGTCTTCTGTCGCTGTTACCTCCCTTGAACAGTCGTTCAGGACTGACTGTACGTGGTCCGTGAACGAGTCGATCGCGGTCGTCGTGTCCGCGATAGAGTCCAGGCGTGCAGGTATGGAGTCCAGGTGGGGGGATGTGGAGGATTTCAGCTGAACGCTTACTTTCCTCCAGTCCGTTACCACCTTCGAGAGGGGTTCTTGACCTGGGTCAGAGAGGCCAGTGCGGGGAGCCAGTCTGATAACGACTGGTCGATGATCGGACGATAGCTCTGGTAGCGCTTCTATAGAGTCTAACCGTAGGTTGACGTTCTTTAGGAGCGCCACGTCAAGGACGTCCGGGGTGTGATCGGGGTCGTAGGGGAAATGGGTGGGGGTCATAGGTCCCACGACGTCGAAGTTCATTCGGGTAGAGAGGTCAAACAAGAGTCTGCCTCTGGAGTTGGTCCTGGTGCTATTCCAGGCGGTGTGTTTGGCGTTGAGGTCGCCCGCTATTATCACGGAGTCGCTCAACCCCAGAAGTAGGGCGATGTCGTCTGCTATGAGTTGGTGATTCTCTGCAGAGGAACTGGGAGGGAGGTAGGCCGACACTAGTGTGATAGGTTGGTGGCCTGTCATGCCGAGGCGGCACATTGACACTTCGAGTCGTGAGAGGGGAGGGGGGTCCATTGGGATGCAATGTAGAGCCCTTTTGAAGTAAATAAGGGTTCCGCCTTTGTGACAACGCAACCTGTCGTTGCGAACTACGCGGTAATTCGCGATCAGAGGTGTGCGGTGGCTAGGCTTGAGGAAGGTCTCTTGGGCGAGGAAGATGTCTATCTGGTGCTCGCGAAGGAATGTTGAGATCTCTAATTTCTGATCTCTAATGCCATCGGCATTGAAGTGCACCAGTTTCAGGGATCGGGGCTTGGTTCGTTTGCTGCTCCTGCTATCCATTATTTGGATGCGATGGAGGACAGGGCCTGGGTAATTTTGGGGTAGGCATTGTAAATGCCTATCACGGCCTCAAGGTTGCCAGCAGATCTGGCAGCCAAGAGTTCATTTGCCATTTGCCTGGCACGGGGGGACATGAAAATGAGGAAGGTCCCCGAGATGACGTTGAATGCGTCAAGGGGGTTGCTTCCGGTGGTTGTTGCGGGGGTTGTGCGTGCGGGGGTTGTTGTCGCCGCAGCAGCAGTTGTTGCCACCTTTTGGGCCGTGGAAGGTCGGACGCGAGGATCCTTGTCCTTCCATGCGAGGGTGGATTGAGGGGTCGTGGGGACGGCCGCCACTAAGGCCGGGAAGGCCTTCTGGTGGTTTAAGGCGTTCCAGGGACTAGGTCTCTGGGGGCTCAAAGCCACCGGGGGCTGGGTCTGGCCTGCTGGGGCCTCCCTTTGCTGGCGAGCGCTCGCGCGCTTCGCCAGTTTAGGGGATGATGACTTGGGGGCCTTGGGGCACCCACGGTAGTTGGCCGTGTGGCCGGTCGTGCCGCATAGGACACAACTTGGTGGCTCGGTGCAGAGCGCGCGGTCTTTGGGCCGTGGGCACTCTGCTGTGCCGTGGTCGCCTAGGCACTTGACGCACCTGGGCTTGGCATGGCAGTGTGCCTGAGAGTGGCCGTAAAGTTGGCACCTATGGCATTGGCCAACGGTGCCGCTCTTGTGCGGCTTCTCTATGATTATTCCTGATAGAGAGCAGATGCTCTTAATCAGGAAAATGGGGTGGTGGGTGGCTCCCTCGACGGGGTGACAGATCACTAGGATCATGTCGTATGCCGACCCTTTACCGCGTGCTTTATGCATGCGGTGAACTTCTTTTACAGGGATATCCTGTGCTAGGAGATCTGATTTTAATTCCTCAGTGGGAATCTCCTTAGGTATCCTTCGGATCACCACGCGTGTGAGTCGATCCTCAGGGAGGGAGTAGGTGTGGAAGGCCACACCTCTTTGGCGGAGGAGCTTGGTCAGCTCTCGGAAGTCTTTTGAAGTGGGGACGGAGACTTTTATCCCCGTCTGCGTGGATTTAGCATTAGTGAATGCTATCTTAGAATCGGTGCACCAGCCGGACACTGTGGGCCACTTCGCCTTGTCTTGGATGAAGACAGGCGGGGGAGGGGGGGTTTTTGGGGCCGCTCGTGGGGCCGAGGGGGCGGGTTTAGCTGACGCGGCACGAGGGGCGTCAGTCCCTTTAGGGGGGATGGGTGTGGGGTTGGGGCGGCCGCTAGCCGACTCGGTGGCTACCAGCTTAGGGGCTTGAGAGGAGGAGGATTTCTTCCTCCTCCTCTTGAGGGCGACGACCTTAAAGTCGGGTTCATCGTCGTCCGACGCCTGAGAGGGCGGAGATGATTCCTCGGCAGAGTCCGAGGAGGCGGGGTTGGGGCGCTTGGCCGAGAAAACTTCGGTGTCCATGGACACCTCGGTTTCGGCGGGGGCGGCATCGGGCTGGGGGGAGGGGGCCAGCTGTTGGAGGACAGCCACCCTGTCGCCATATTTGGCGCGGATCGAAGGTTCTTCAAGCAGAACCTCCTTTAGAATGGCGAGAAGCGCCTCATAGTGGGGAGAGGACATTTTATTTACCTATCCCACCCGGGTGGATTGGCCCGGGGGTGTGTACCCTCCCTGTCGGGTATAGACAGGGAGGTGAGTGCCTAGCGACGAAACTTTTCTGTTCGGTTCTTTTTATACTCGCGCTACGTGGCAGAGTTAGCGGGAGGGGTAAACTATATCACAAAAACACGCAAGCGCACACACTGAACCATGGATATATGCATACGGGTAACGGGGTCGATAGTGATTATTAAGGGTTATTTTTTTTTTTTTTTAATTTTTTTTTTTTTTTTGTGAATTGTCTATGAAATTGTGTATAACCTAACCTAACTAACGATTACGTATTACTTTTTTTTTTTTTTTTTTTTTTACTTACGTAAATTATACCTATGAGTTTTAGTCTCTTTGTTTGTTATTTATTTATTTAACTAACTAACTAACTAACTAACTAACTAACTAACTATCTATCTATCTATCTATACATATATATATATATATATATATATATATATATATATATATCTCTCTCTCTCTCTCTCTCTCTTATTTACTTATCCATCTATCTATCTATCTATCTATCTATCTATCTATCTATCTGTCTGTTTGTCTTTATTTATTTATTTATTTATTTCATTCATTCATTCTATTTCATATTCTAATTTATGTCGTGTGTATGTTTATGTGTAGGTACGTTTTGACTCATCTGTCATAGAGGAACGAATATTTTTTATATTCATGAAAGTATTGTTAGCCCTGAAAAGGGCTTTTTGGTGTGGTGAGCGCATTCACGCGCCCTAAGCATCTCGGTGCCGCCGACTCCGTCGTCTGTGGTCTCTTCAGTTGCGTTGCTTGCTTGCTTGCTTGCTTGCTTGCTTGCTTGCTTGCTGCTTCTGATGAATCGTTATCGGTCGGTAGGTCGGACGAGTTAGAGACACGTCGAGCGCGATTCGCGCCCCCCTACTACCGGAGGACGATAGATAGACGCGTACGTACGTACGTACTGCGTGCGCGAGGTGGGACGATTTGATTTTGTCAATGATTATATCAACTGTATGTACCTGTTGTTGTTTCTGATGTGTCGTATAGGTATATTGTGAACAGGTTATGATGATTTTGGTTTTGGGCCGGGGTCCGGTCAGTCGACCCAGCGCCGCGCCGTCGTAGTCGTAGTCGTCGTCGTCGTCGTCGCCGTCGTCACCGTCGCCGGTGTAACGCGAACGCGACCGTAGCTTACTTCTTAGCGGCGGACGCTTTCTTGGCTGCCGGCTTTGATTTGGGTGTAGCCGCGGCCTTCTTGGGTTTAGGCGCTTTAGGTTTCTTGGTTGGCGGCTTCGCGGTTTTCTTAGCTTTAGGAGCGGCGCCTCCCTTCGCCTTAGCGGGGGCTGCCGCCTTCTTTGGTGCGGGCTTCTTCTTAGCGGCGGCGGCGGCCTTCTTGTCCTTGGCGGAGGCGGCAGACGATGCCTTGGACTTCGACGGTGAGCCGGAAGCGGCAGATGCGGCCGCGGACGCGGCTGCTGCCTTCTTGGTCTTAGCGCCGGCCGCAGAGGCGGAGGCTTTCTTAGTCTTCGCGGCGGTGGCGGCGGGCGCCTTGCCGGCGGCCTTACCAGATGCGCCGGCGGGTTTCTTTGCAGCGGCCGATTTCGATTCGAGCTTGAAGGAACCGGAGGCACCCTTGCCCTTGGTCTGGATCAGTGCCCCAGATTCGACGGCGCTCTTGAGGTATTTCCTGATGAACGGAGCCAGTTTCTCCGCATCGACCTTGTACTGCGCGGCTATGTACTTCTTGATCGCCTGCAGGGAAGATCCGCTGCGCTCCTTCATCTCCTTGATGGCGTTGGTGACCATCTCGGATGTCTTGGGATGGGTAGGCTTCGCCTTCGGTTTCTTCGCGGCACCGGCCTGTCTCGCCTGCTTCTTCGCTGGTGTAGCGGGGGCCGGAGCCTCGGTAGCGACTGCTGTGTCTGCCATTTTTTTTAAAATAATATAAATTTGTGTTGTTATTTAAAAAAAAACAAAACAACTTCACACTTCACACAAACACACTGGTAGCTGTGATACGTGATTAAATAACAACAACTTAGATGTCGCCACTTATATGACTTATAAGATTTCGGGCGTTTCGTGTATTTACGTTTAGGAACGTCGAAACTTTACCGTAACGAGCGCCATGATGTCGCGGAAGGTTTTCTCGTATGAACGCTGGAAAGTTTTCACTAACACGTATCTAATAAAATAAAGAAAGACAATGGACAACGAGGGCCGGCGGCAAGCAGCGTCACGGTTTCGGATCGTTCATGAAGTTGAAGAGGAGCGTGTGCGAATCCGGCAAGGGTGCGGCGGTCGTTCGGAAGGTGGCGGTGATTTATTTTGACGACTGGTTACGAAGCGCAGGTCGGGTCGTTGTCAAAACGTTATTTTCTCTATAAAAGTGATAGATGACGACGATAAACGTCGACGCGTCAACTAGGAGGATATCGAACATGTCTGGTAACAGGACTCCGTCGATATCACACAGTCTCGCGAGGGTATTCTCGACCTAAAAGTGAAGTGTCGTAAAACACCGCGGGAGTGCTGAACATCTAAGGACAGACGACTACAGACCACGTTCGGCAAGTGCAGCCCGTTAATATCTAGTGTTATATCAAAATACGAGAGTGACAGTGTACAGATTAGTAGCAATAGCATCAGAAAGCGTATTAAACAACCTGCAAATAGAGACGGACTGTCCGCGTACCTACTCGGGCCGGCCGTTCGTTCGACAGCCAGACAGACTCTTCAGACGGTAAACGCACAAGTAGATAGATAGGCTGTAATGTGCCTGTGTTAGAGTTTCGTGTATGTATTCATGTGTCTGATATAACGACTAGTAAATAATATAATACTTAATAATAATTCTATAAAATTTCAATAATAAAATATTATACACATACATAAGTAGGTACCTACAAAGTAGGTAACACACTTCACGACATCGAACATCCACATAAACAGACTGCACCCGCATCGAACTACGATCAAACGAATAGGCACCTAGGTTTCTACCTACCAACCAACCAACCAACCAACCAACCAACCAACCAACCAACCAAGCAAGCAAGCAACAACTTAACGTAACGTAAGTATCTATCAATCTATCTATTGAATATTATTGTCTACTAATTAATGCATTTTCTTTTTCAGTTTAATATCCCAGTTGGGCGGCAACGCGCATTTCACGCGTAGTAGTAGTAACAATAAGTTTGTACTTATCTATTACCGAGAGTATGTATAATATTGTATATGTATTTAATGAATTTCTTTGTTTATTTTTATTTAGAGGTACGTTTTTCAGACATTTCCATTAGAGAAACATATTTAATAGTATCGAATCATATGCGGCCCTGAAAAGGGCCTTTTTTAAGTGCGCGCATCTACATAAACACATGGTGGAACGACATATAGACACGTCCACCACGGTAGTATGCAGAGCTGGTTGCGCAGGCAACACGGTGGTGTGTTTAACCGCCGAAACCGTAGAGAGTGCGTCCCTGGCGCTTCAGGGCATAGACGACGTCCATGGCGGTGACGGTCTTCCTTTTGGCGTGCTCGGTGTAAGTGACAGCGTCGCGAATCACGTTCTCCAGGAACACTTTAAGCACACCGCGAGTCTCTTCGTAGATCAGACCGGAGATACGTTTCACGCCGCCTCTGCGAGCCAGACGACGGATGGCGGGTTTCGTGATACCTTGGATGTTATCACGAAGTACCTTCCTGTGGCGCTTGGCTCCTCCTTTTCCCAGACCCTTTCCTCCCTTACCGCGACCGGTCATCTTGAGAAATTAACTGAGTGTGTAGTGCACGAACACGAACGAAGCGAGCGAGCGACTGGTTGTATATGTATTTTTTCGGCTCTTTTTTTTTTTTTTTTTTTTTTTGATATGGCATCTCGTAGTTGACCTTGAGAGGCCGTGACTACTTAACCGGACTTTCCTGTGGATGCCTTAAATGAATTTAAAGCCTCCAGCCAGGGCTACTAAAAGCTAAGCGACTACACGCTAAGGGCACCCCCTGTGGGGTACGAACCTCGGCTTAGGGTGTCGCTGGAGAAAACAGCAAGGGACGGCTGGATCGAATTATTTTATTTTTATTTCGGTTTGATGACCACGGCGTTTCCTAGTACTAGCTCTGAGAAGAAACGGCCGAAACAAACTCAGAGGTCATAGTCGGGAGTTTATATTTACTGGCTCAGCTGCGGCGCGGGCTGGCCTTCATCGGACGAGGGACGGGGGAGGGGGCTGCTACGTTGAACGCGTCGCGATGGACCTCGGCGGCGAGGTCGGTAGGTCGGTCTGTGTTTTGTGAGTGTGCTGGTGGCCCTATTGGCCTCTTGGAGGAGGGTAATGGGGTCATCTGGGTCGGTGAGTGCATGCCTTGGGCGGCGAAGCTTGGAGATGGTGGAGGGGGTGTAATTAGCAGCCGCTACTATCAGGGGATTGCGGTGCTTGGAGGCAGTGTCGAAGAAGCGTTTGGAAAGACGCTTCATGAACTGCTGAATGGTGGGGATTTTGAGATCTAGGTGGAGGATCTCATTACGGACGAACCAAGGGGCGTTTGTGGCTTTACGCAAGAAACGGTTTTGGACTACTTGCATCCTATGGATATGACGCGGCTTGGCGTGTGCGAAGACAGGACAAGCGTATGTCATAATCGGGCGTATGCACGCTGTGTACAAGCGCATTTTGCACTTGAGCGACAGTTTGCTACGCGGGTTGAGGACGGGGTGGAGTCGACCCAGAGCGTAGGCGGCACGTGAGCGGACCGCCTTAATGTGCTCTGAGAAGTTGAGGTTGCGGTCGAGGATCACACCGAGATATTTGGCTTGCTTCCCCCAGGGGATCAGCTCGCCAGACATGGTGATGGGTCGTGGGGTGGGGACGTTTAGTCGCGGCTTTGTGTGGAGTACCGCTTGACTTTTTTGGGGGTTAACTTCGATCCTCCATTTCTTGAACCAGTCAGCCAGTTTGTTGACTGCGGTTTGGAGATGGTGTCGAATTCGGTCAGGGCTGAGTCCCGAGCAGTAGATGGCGGTGTCGTCTGCGAACAGAGCGACTTGGGCCTTACCACCTTTCGGGATATCGCTTGTGTACAGCGTGAAAATAAGGGGGGCTAGCACGGAGCCCTGGGGAACACCTGCACGGATGGGGCGGGGGGAGGAGTGTGCTCCTTCGATTTTGTAGCGGAAGGTGCGGTTTGACAGGAAGTCCCGTAAGATGAGAACGAGACGGTCGGGCACTCCGAGTTTGTACAGCTTATAGATTAAGCCGTTGTGCCAGACTTTGTCAAACGCTTTCGCTATATCGAAGTAGACTACGCCTGTGTACATACCACGCATGAACCCTGCGTGTATATGTTCAGTGATGCGTAGGACTTGTTGTGGACAAGAGTGTTGGGATCGGAACCCGAACTGCTCATTGGGAATGAGGCCCTTGTTCTCGGCGTAAGCTCTGAGACGCTTATAAATAAGCCTCTCATAGATTTTGCCGAGAACTTTCAGCAAGCTGATGGGACGGTAACTGGTTGGTTCGGCTTTGGGCTTGCCGGGCTTGGGAATGCCAATCACTGTGGCTTCTTTCCACGTTTGTGGGAAAATGTTGTTCCCCATTGCACCATTGAAGATGGTGGTCAAGAGGAGGACTAGGTGGGCTGGGAAGAGACGGACCACTCTGTTGGTGATGCCGTCTGATCCGGGCGCTTTCTTGGGTTGAAGGCCTTTGATGATGTCCTGCACTTCATCTGGAGTGATGGGAGGCAGGGGATCATCCGGGTCGTCAACAGGCGGGAGGGAGGTCCTACGTTCAACTTCAGCGTCGACCTCTAGGAGGTGGGCTTGGTCTACTGGTAGGAGGCTGGGGGAGCACTGGGCTTCGAGGCAGGAGGCAAGGCATTCAGCCTTTTCATCGTCATCGAAGGCGATGGTATTGTCGGGGCGAACCAGAGGAGGCATGGTGACAACTTCTTTGGATTTTAACTTCCTCTGAAGTTCCCAGAAGGCTAGGTGGGTGGGCTCTAACTCGTCCAGCATCTTATCCCAGCCGGCTTCACGCCACTCCGATATGCGTCTTTTTACAGTTCTCTGTAAATAGCGCATATGGGCTTTGTTGGCCGCGCAGGGGAAGCTGCTGTAGGCACGGACAGCCGCGTTCTTCTCGGTCAGGAGTTCACGCAAGTCAGTGGGAAGTTTCCAGCGACAGTCTTCTGTCGCTGTTACCTCCCTTGAACAGTCGTTCAGGACTGACTGTACGTGATCCGTGAACGAGTCGATCGCGGCTGTAGTGTCCGCGATAGAGTCCAGGCGTGCAGGTATGGAGTCCAGGTGGGGGGATGTGGAGGATTTCAGCCGATCGCTTACTTTCCTCCAGTCCGTTACCACCTTCTTGAGGGGTTCTTGACCTGGGTCAGAGAGGCCAGTGCGGGGAGCCAGTCTGATAACGACTGGTCGATGATCGGACGATAGCTCTGGTAGCGCTTCTATAGAGTCTAACCGTAGGTTGACGTTCTTTAGGAGCGCCACGTCGAGGACGTCCGGGGTGTGATCGGGGTCGTAGGGGAAATGGGTGGGGGTCATAGGTCCCACGACGTCGAAGTTCATTCGGGTAGAGAGGTCAAACAAGAGTCTGCCTCTGGAGTTGGTCCTGGTGCTGTTCCAGGCGGTGTGTTTGGCGTTGAGGTCGCCCGCTATTATCACGGAGTCGCTCAACCCCAGAAGTAGGGCGATGTCGTCTGCTAAGAGTTGGTGATTCTCTGCAGAGGAACTGGGAGGGAGGTAGGCCGACACTAATGTGATAGGTTGGTGGCCTGTCATGCCGAGGCGGCACATTGACACTTCGAGTCGTGAGAGGGGTGGGGGGTCCATTGGGATGCAATGTAGAGCCCTTTTGAAATAAATAAGGGTACCGCCTTTGTGACAACGCAACCTGTCGTTGCGAACCACGCGGTAGTTCGCGATCAGAGGTGTGCGGTGGCTAGGCTTGAGGAAGGTCTCTTGGGCGAGGAAGATATCTATCTGGTGCTCTCGAAGGAATGTTGAGATCTCTAATTTCTGATCTCTAATGCCATCGGCATTGAAGTGCACCAGTTTCAGGGATCGGGGCTTGGTTCGTTTGCTGCTCCTGCAATCCATTAGTTGGATGCGATGGAGGACAGGGCCTGGGTGATTTCTGGGTAGGCATTGTAAATGCCTATCACGGCCTCAAGGTTGCCAGCAGATCTGGCAGCCAAGAGTTCTTTTGCCATTTGCCTGGCACGGGGGGACATGAAAATGAGGAAGGTCCCCGAGATGACGTTGAATGCGTCAAGGGGGTTGCTTCCGGTGGTTGTTGCGGGGGTTGTGCGTGCGGGGGTTGTTGTCGCCGCAGCAGCAGTTGTTGCCACCTTTTGGGCCGTGGAAGGTCGGATGCGAGGATCCTTGTCCTTCCATGCGGGGGTGGGTTGAGGGGTCGTGGGGGCGGCCGCCACTAAGGCCGGGAAGGCCTTCTGGTGGTTTAAGGCGTTCCAGGGACTAGGTCTCTGGGGGCTCAAAGCCACCGGGGGCTGGGTCTGGCCTGCTGGGGCCTCCCTTTGCTGGCGAGCGCTCGCGCGCTTCGCCAGTTTAGGGGATGATGACTTGGGGGCCTTGGGGCACCCACGGTAGTTGGCCGTGTGGCCGGTCGTGCCGCATAGGACACAACTTGGTGGCTCGGTGCAGAGCGCGCGGTCTTTGGGCCGTGGGCACTCTGCTGTGCCGTGGTCGCCTAGGCACTTGACGCACCTGGGCTTAGCATGGCAGTGTGCCTGTGAGTGGCCGTACAGTTGGCACCTATGGCATTGGCCAACGGTGCCGCTCTTGTGCGGCTTCTCTATGATTATTCCTGATAGAGAGCAGATGCTCTTAATCAAGAATATGGGGTGGTGGGTGGCTCCCTCGACGGGGTGACAGATCACTAGGATCATGTCGTATGCCGACCCTTTACCGCGTGCTTTATGCATGCGGTGGACTTCCTTTACAGGGATGTCCTGTGCTAGGAGATCTGCTTTTAATTCCTCTGTGGGAATCTCCTTAGGTATCCTTCGGATCACCACGCGTGTGAGACGATCCTCAGGGAGGGAGTAGGTGTGGAAGGCCACACCTCTTTGGCGGAGGAGCTTTGTTAGCTCGCGGAAGTCCCTGGCTGACGGGACTGAGACTTTAATCCCCGTCTGAGTGGACTTAGCATTCGTGAATGCTATTTTGTGTTCCGTGCACCAGCCGGACACTGAGGGCCACTTCGCCTTGTCTTGGATGAAGACAGGCGGGGGAGGGGGGATTTTGGAGGCCGCACGTGGGGCCGAGGGGGTGGATTTGGGTGACGCGGCACGAGGGGCGTCAGTCCCTTTAGGGAGGGCGGGAGAGGGGCTGGGACGGCCGCTGGCCGACTCGGCAGCCACCAGTTTGGGGGCTTGGATGGAGGAGGAGGATTTCTTCCTCCTCCTCTTGAGGGCGACGACCTTAAAGTCAGGTTCGTCGTCGTCGTCTGACGCCTGGGTGGGCGGGGTTGATTCCTCGGAGGAGTCCGAGGAGATGGGATTGGGGCGTTTCGCCGAGAAGACTTCGGTGTCCATGGACACCTCGGTCTCGGCGGGGACGGCATCGGGCTGGGGGGAGGGGGCTAGCTGTTGGAGGACAGCTAACCTGTCGCCATATTTGGCGCGGACCGAGGGCTCCTGGAGGATCACCTCTTTTAGTAGGGCGAGAAGCGCCTCTTGAAATTGGGAGTCCATGCCTAGTCCTCCGGATTGGAGGTCCGGAGGGTGTGTACCCTCCCTGTCGCCGGACAGGGAGGTGTGTGCCTAACCCTACTAACCTTATTGGTCTCGGTGGCGTAGCTCCGGTGCACTACTCGACGCGTCGCTACACCGCACTTACACACACTCACACACAACACTATCGGACTCTTTCGAGTCCGGCGGCGCGGCACGAGAACGCGGCGATGCGGTTTAGCGAACGCGACGTTTAGCGCTAGACGCGGCGCGACGGAGCGTCAGGAGATTCGCGGCGGAGCACACGGACGCGGCGGGGCGGTGCAGGGAACGGGAGTGGAGCGAGAGCGAAGGTTCGCGGCGGGGCTAGCGAGTAGCGCGGAGGTGGTTGCCAAGCAAGCGCGGCGGGGCTGCGGCGCAGGTAGTGCGGCGGTACGGCGCGGTAATCGCGGCAGTGAGGCACGCGAGGACGCGGCGGATATGCTAAAGGCACGTAGGGTGCTAGCGAGCGCGACGGAGCGGCACGGGGTTCGCGGCGTAGGCGCGGGAGCACGTGCGCACAGGGCGAGCGCTGAGCGGGGAATGGGTTTTTTTTCGGCTCGGCGGAGCTCTTATATTTATACAGAACACGGAACTCGGCGGGTGGGGTGACAGAAACGAGAGGAGCGGGGGGCGAGGCAGGCCCGCGCTCTTAGCAGATTGGTCGGTTTGACGATATCTCAGTCTCTCGCTCTCTCTTTGTCTCTCTCTCTGTCTCTCAATCGGTGTTGTTTCGTAAAACAGAATTTCAGCTACCTCCTTAAACAGATACTAAACTAAACTTAAAATAATAAATTAAATTATTATTACTTACCTACATAGGTGACAATACCGAAATGTACGTACTTACTTACTTACATACATACATACATACATACATACATACATGTTAGTAATATATTATGTACATATTATGCATGTACGTATGCTATTATTATAGTAGTTGTACTAAGTTAAGGTAAGTAAGTATTTATTTCAGTTTTCATAATAATTTATAAATTTACATATGCACCTATCTATAGATATGAAACTGTAAAATAGGTATATAATCATTTTGTGTCCCTAGTACCTAGTTGTACTTATTATTACAGACAAGGCAAGTAATTCTCATAACCATCATCATCATAATAAATATTAAGGACTGACCGATGTGTAATGGTCTTAATAGATAGAATGAATCTAATTAGGTAAGTACATGACTGTATCATTTTTGTATGTATGTATGTATGTATGTTTGTATGTCTGTCGGTAGGTAGGTAGGTAGGTAGGTAGGTAGGTAGGTAGGTAGGTAGGTAGGTAGGTACGTTTTTGTTTGACGACAACAAACCGTTAAAGAAATTGTCTTTGTTTTAAATTTGACGAATCATATTGTGGCCCTGAAAAGGGCCGTTTATGTTAATTAAGGCACAGCCACAGACACGCTGCACTGCACTAGGGCAGTAGTCATAGTGTCGTAGGGCGACGTGCGATTGTGTGGTGTAGCTTAAGCGCGTTCGCCTCTGATCCTGCGCGCCAGCTGGATGTCCTTGGGCATGATGGTGACGCGCTTCGCGTGAATCGCGCACAAGTTGGTGTCTTCGAAGAGACCGACGAGGTAAGCCTCGCTAGCCTCCTGCAGTGCCATAACAGCGGAGCTCTGGAAACGGAGATCGGTCTTGAAGTCCTGTGCGATCTCACGCACGAGACGCTGGAACGGAAGCTTGCGGATCAGCAGCTCGGTACTCTTCTGGTAGCGACGAATCTCACGGAGGGCCACAGTGCCGGGCCTGTAGCGATGGGGTTTCTTCACGCCACCTGTGGCTGGAGCGCTTTTGCGCGCCGCTTTGGTGGCGAGCTGTTTCCTCGGGGCCTTACCACCGGTGGATTTACGAGCAGTCTGCTTAGTACGCGCCATAGTAGACGAATAAAAAATCGACTCAAACAAAATAATCACTCGGAACGGACGTACGGACGTGCGAACAGTTCGAACGCAAGAGATAGAATAAAAACTCGGCGCGCTCCTCGCCCCTTTTTATAACGTGGCACCGTAGCTGAAGTAGCGACACCCGCTCGGGGCCGAGCAGGTAGTAGGAGCCAATGCGCGCGCGCCATGCGCCATCTTTAGTGCAACGAGCTAACTAACTAAAATATTGTCTAATATTATTAAAATTAGCCTAAAACCCACATTTTATGTATTTATGTTGGGACTGCATTATTTTTTATATGTATATGCACCATTATTACTGTGTGGAATATTATAATAATAAAAATAATGTGTATATATTATTATGCATATGTCTGTTATTGCTATATGTGTATAGTATATATATACCATATGTTTGTTTAGTGTAAATAGTAACGTAAAATAATGATATATATATATATATATATATAAATAAACAAAACTACCGAGGTAGGTACTTTGTTTGTTGTTATTGCTAATATTGTAGGTAGGTATTTAGGTAGGTTCGTTTGTCGCTCTTTCTTTCTATTTTAATAATGAAATATGTAATAATGTATAAGTCTGATAAGTGTTTGCTCAATTCATCTACATACATACATACATACATACATACATATTTTATAGTTATATTATGATATCTACATATTACGTAGTTAAGTTTATATGGTAAAGATTTTTTTTTTTTTCTCTCTCATGTTTTCTACAAATATTATAGGGGAACTGTAAAAGAACATAAGACATGGGGGCTTGTGTAAAATATATGTATAAATAAATAAATATATATATATATATATACCTATTTTATTTATTTTATATATAATATAAATTACGATATGATTTGTGTAATGTGTATATATTATGCATATGTTTGTTATTGCTATATGTGTAAAGTGTATATATATATACCATATGTTTGTTTAGTGTAAATAGTAACGTTTTGACTAAATTCATATCAAAAGAAACGTGAATTTATCACATGAGCTTATTTGTGGCCCTGAAAAGGGCCTTTTGGTTTTTATTACTCCTGCCGCGGTCCCACTGTCTGTGTGTGCCCGCTTACTTGGAGCTGGTGTATTTGGTGACGGCTTTGGTGCCTTCACTGACTGCGTGCTTGGCGAGTTCGCCGGGCAACAGCAGCCTGACTGAAGTCTGCACCTCCCTGGACGTGATGGTAGATCTCTTGTTGTAGTGGGCGAGACGGGAAGCCTCGGCGGCGATACGCTCGAAGATGTCGTTCACGAACGAGTTCATGATAGACATGGCCTTGCTGGAGATACCGGTGTCGGGGTGCACCTGCTTCAACACCTTGTAGATGTAGATGGCATAGCTCTCCTTCCTCTTGTGCTTCTTCTTCTTCTTGTCGGTCTTGGAGATGTTCTTCTGGGCTTTCCCAGACTTCTTGGCGGCTTTACCACTTGTTTTAGGCGGCATTATGAGATGATGAGATTAATCAATAGAGTACACGTGCTAACAGAACGGAGTTCGGTCGCTGTATAACGGGAGACTCTGTGGAGGTCGCGACGCCCCCGTCAGGGGGCGTGGCGAGCGGTGCCAGGGCTAAGCCCCCCGGCCGCGGTGTCAATTACATTGACCCGTTACTACGGGCCCTTCCTTAGGTCGGCAACAAGGGCCTGTCCAAAATGTAATGGTACGTGCGTGAGTTGCGCACGTCGTGTAACTGGTTGCAATGTGTTTCTCTGTAGGCGCGTCACAGGACCCACTCACGGCCCTGCTTGCTTCACGGCACCTCGGCGGTCAGTCCCCGCCAGGTGAGACCTCCAGTTACCTGGAGGAAGCCCAGCGGAGGACGACCAGCGACAGAGGCGCCGACTCGACGCCCTACAGAGATTACGGATGTAAACCCCCGCCCGTCCGGTTTCCAGCTATGTACGGTTACGTTCCGGGCTAAGGGGTCGTGATGTATGTGTGGGCGGTATTGAACTGTACAGTAACACCGCCCAGTGATAACGCGTACCGCTGCCCGCGCTGCGCATACGCGTGTATGTGTAGGGTGTCTGTTATGTAGAGGTTGTCTGGTCGCCGCGCTAGCGTGCCTATATTAACTTAGCACACGCTACGCGACGAGTGCGTGTAAAGGGTGGAGTATTATTGGGTCAGGTGAGCCGCGTGTAGCCTGGGTGCAACTCACCTGTGGAGTCCAGTCCGGTGAGGGGTCACTCGTCCGCTACCAGGTCGCGGGGGAAGGGTTTCGCGTCAGGGGGGCGCGCGTGCCAGGGCGCAATGTCCTTGACGTGCGTCAAGTCGGACGCGTCGGCACGCGCGAACATTCCCTTCGCGAGGCGCCGCACAAACTCATCCAGGCTCTCCATCCTGAGATCCCTCCGGATGACATCGTTCCTCACATAGCGAGGAGCGGCAACTATGGTCCGCAGCGCAAGATTTTCTTGCGCGCGGAGCGTCTTCCGGTGCGCCTCGCTAGTGAGGGCGAACCATGCCGGAGCGGCGTACGTCAATATGGGCCGTATGTACAACTTGTACACGGCCAGTTTGACGCGCGCCGGGATGCAGGACGAGAGCACTGGATAGAGCAGGTAGCGGGCAACCCTGCCCCGTGCGGCGACCGAGCGGACGTGTGGCCCCATGGTGAGCCGGCGATCAATCGTCACCCCCAGGTACTTCACCCGGGGGGACCACTCGACGTCGGCTCCCAGGAGTTTCAGGGGGGGTGGGAGGGGCGCGTATCCGAATACTATCGCCTGCGTTTTTCCCACGTTCACCGACAGCCGCCACTTCGAGAGCCACTCAGGAAGGAGCCCGAGCGCACGCTGCATCTTGACGGCCGCGTACTTCGCGTTGAGCGATGTAGTAATGTACGCGGCGTCGTCAGCGTAGAGCGCGAGCATCGCTTCCGAGGTAGTGGGGATGTCGTCGGTGTAACGTGAGTAGCACGCAGGCGACAAGCAGCTGCCCTGCGGTACACCCGCGAGCACTGGGCGGGGGGCGGATAGCGTCCCGTCGACCACCACCCGGAAAGTCCTGTCGGAGAGAAAAGTAGAGACCACCTTTACAACGCGACGGGGCGCGCCTGATGTGGTCAGTTTAAATACAAGGCCGTCGTGCCACACGCGGTCGAAGGCCTTCTCCATGTCGAGGAGTACTGCAACGGCGCACTCCTTCCTGTTCAGTGCGGCCGTGATGTGGTGCAGCACCCTCGACAGCTGGAGCGTCGTACTGTGCTCCGCCCTGAACCCGAATTGCTCGGGCCGCGGCGCGATGTGAGGCTGGAGATGTCGCAGCAGGAGTGCTTCGAACACCTTGGAGACTGTCGGCAGCAGGGTGATCGGCCGATAGCTCTCCGGCTTCAGTATGTTTTTCCCCGCCTTGGGCAGCATTATGACGCGCCCTTCCTTCCACGCAGCGGGGAAGGACCCGGTGCGCAGTACCCCCGTAAACAGGCGCGCCAGCGCCGCTACCATACGGTACGGCAGGTGGCGCAGCGCTGTGTTGGTGATACCGTCAGCACCGGGAGCCTTCCTGGGCTTCGTGCGTAGGATGGCGCGTCTGACTGCGCCAGGCGAGAAGAATACCGGGTCTTCATCGGGAGCTATCGGCGCTGCGAAGTAGTCTCCCAGGTGTTTCTCGACTGCTGCGACATGGTCGGTGTCGCTGGTCGGGTTGGGGCGGAACTGACGCTCCAGGTGTTCGGCGAAGACCTCCGCCCGGTCCTCCGCTGCATACTTCAGCGCCCCGTCGCTGTTGTGTAGCGGCCGTACCGGGGCTGGGGTATTCTTCAGCTGGCCGCAAAGCTTGTGAAGCGACGGCCAGCTGTCTGTTGTGGCCTCAATCCTCTCTTCCCAGCCCGCGGCGGTATGCGCCTTGAGCTCGGCCTTTACCCTCTCCGCGAGACGGTTGAGCTGCGTCTTGAGCGTCGGACATCGTAGCTGCTGCCACTGCTTGCGTAGTCGCCTCTTCTCGGCGATCATCCTGTAAAGACGCGCCGGCAGGGGCGGCAATAGCACTCTCCCCTGCGGCTGCGTGCTCGTCGCCGAGTGTAAGGCGCTCTGTATGCAAGCAGTGACATTGTCCGCCATAGAGTCTACGTCCGCGGCGGTAGCAATAGGCCGAGCCGGCGTGGTGGCCTCTACTTCCTCTGCGAACTTCGTCCAGTCTATGCGTCGACGTGGCGCTAGCGGCTTCAGTTGGGTCAGCATCCCCGATAGGACGACGAGTACAGGCTGATGATCAGACTGCAGCTCGTCGTCAATCACCTGTTGGGTGATCTGGCAGCACAGCCCCCGGTGGATCACGATGTCCAGCACGTCCGGCATATACCCAGGGTTGCCCGGGTAATGCGTGGGCGTCTCTGGGCCGGACACCGTATAACCGGAGGCCTCCGCGTCCGCAAAGAGTCGTCTGCCACCCGTATTGGCCAGCACCGAGTTCCACGCCGGGTGCTTGCAGTTGAAGTCGCCGGCGAGGACAACAGCGCGCGGCGTGCCGAATAGGAGGCCCCGCAGCTCGGCTGTGTTCATGGGAGCCGCGGGCGGCCTGTAGCACGCATACACGTCAATGTCCTCGCCAGCCACGTGCAGCTGGACACCCAGCGCGTAGAGCGTGCTGAGCGACGGTACGGGTAGCTCTTGGTGGACGACCCTTCGCCTCACAAGTACCGCCAGACCACGGTACCGGGAGTGGGAGGCTGACCGTTCGTCCTTCCTATAAACGAGATATCCCGGGAATCTGACCTTTGTATAACGGGAGAAAATTTTAACACTTCTATTTATAATGCGCCCTCGTGGCCCACGGTTGTGGCATGCGGTGAGTAATTCGACTCAGCGGCGGACCAATCACAGCGCTTCTAGCGCTCGATCGTAGATCGAGCGCGGGGGGGGGGGGTGAGACGCGGAGGGTGTGGGAAGAAGCTTGCTTGAAGTGCTAGGCTAGTTTGCCATTGTAGAAAATGTACATATGGAATATTATAATATTTATACAATTTTATTTTTGTTTTTTTTTTTTTTTTTTTTTTCCTTGTTTACCATTATGCATTACACACATATTATAACAGAAACAATAATAATGAAAGAGTAACTTTTATAAACTACTTACTTACTTACTTTCATTTTACTCTTTTATTATTATTCTTTCTTTCTTAATTGTTATGTATGTGAGTACCTAATCATAATTAAACTCATCGAAACCTTTTCCTGCTTGCTACAAAGTACTTAGTTCTGTGTTGTTTTATTATGCTAACAAACCAAATAGGTATTTATTCTATTATGTATCTGTATTATAATTGAAATATAAATACCTAGGTCCGAGTATTATCATCATAGACTGTCATGTTCATTCATTCATTCAATAATAGTAGGTAATATGACAGTATTATATTAGTTTTACTAGGTAGGTAGGTAGGTAGGTAGGTAGGTAGGTAGGTAGGTAGGTAGGTAGGTAGGTAGGTAGGTACGTACGTTTTTGTTTGACGACAACAAACCGTTAAAGAAATTGTCTTTGTCTTAAATTTAACGAATCATATTGTGGCCCTGAAAAGGGCCTTTTGTTTTGATGTTGCTCGCATGACTGGAGTAAAGTACACGCGTGCCCGGGTGTCGCTCGCACGAAGCACCACGTTCGTTCGGAGACGTCGCGGCACCACGTTTAAGCCTTCTTCTCGGTCTTCTTGGGCAGTAGCACGGCCTGGATGTTCGGCAGCACACCACCTTGAGCGATCGTCACACCGGAGAGCAGCTTGTTCAACTCCTCGTCGTTGCGGATGGCCAATTGAAGATGACGCGGGATGATCCTGGTCTTTTTGTTGTCTCTCGCGGCGTTGCCGGCCAACTCGAGTACCTCAGCAGCCAGATACTCCATCACAGCGGCCAGGTAGACGGGAGCGCCGGCACCCACGCGCTCGGCGTAGTTTCCGTTACGCAGCAGCCTGTGAATACGACCCACAGGGAACTGGAGACCAGCACGGTTGGAACGGGACTTTGCCTTTCCCTTCACCTTGCCACCTTTACCGCGACCAGACATAATTGAAGGATTTGTTTATGATAACGAGAAAATAACGAAACACGCGAACGACAGTGCGCGCGCTGATAGAATCTGGGTACAAATGCGACGAAACTTTTCTGTTCGGTTCTTTTTATACTCGCGCTACGTGGCAGAGTTAGCGGGAGGGGTAAACTATATCACAAAAACACGCAAGCGCACACACTGAACCATGGATATATGCATACGGGTAACGGGGTCGATAGTGATTATTAAGGGTTATTTTTTTTTTTTTTTAATTTTTTTTTTTTTTTTGTGAATTGTCTATGAAATTGTGTATAACCTAACCTAACTAACGATTACGTATTACTTTTTTTTTTTTTTTACTTACGTAAATTATACCTATGAGTTTTAGTCTCTTTGTTTGTTATTTATTTATTTAACTAACTAACTAACTAACTAACTAACTAACTAACTATCTATCTATCTATCTATACATATATATATATATATATATATATATATATATATATATATATATCTCTCTCTCTCTCTCTCTCTCTCTTATTTACTTATCCATCTATCTATCTATCTATCTATCTATCTATCTATCTATCTGTCTGTTTGTCTTTATTTATTTATTTATTTATTTCATTCATTCATTCTATTTCATATTCTAATTTATGTCGTGTGTATGTTTATGTGTAGGTACGTTTTGACTCATCTGTCATAGAGGAACGAATATTTTTTATATTCATGAAAGTATTGTTAGCCCTGAAAAGGGCTTTTTGGTGTGGTGAGCGCATTCACGCGCCCTAAGCATCTCGGTGCCGCCGACTCCGTCGTCTGTGGTCTCTTCAGTTGCGTTGCTTGCTTGCTTGCTTGCTTGCTTGCTTGCTTGCTTGCTGCTTCTGATGAATCGTTATCGGTCGGTAGGTCGGACGAGTTAGAGACACGTCGAGCGCGATTCGCGCCCCCCTACTACCGGAGGACGATAGATAGACGCGTACGTACGTACGTACTGCGTGCGCGAGGTGGGACGATTTGATTTTGTCAATGATTATATCAACTGTATGTACCTGTTGTTGTTTCTGATGTGTCGTATAGGTATATTGTGAACAGGTTATGATGATTTTGGTTTTGGGCCGGGGTCCGGTCAGTCGACCCAGCGCCGCGCCGTCGTAGTCGTAGTCGTCGTCGTCGTCGTCGCCGTCGTCACCGTCGCCGGTGTAACGCGAACGCGACCGTAGCTTACTTCTTAGCGGCGGACGCTTTCTTGGCTGCCGGCTTTGATTTGGGTGTAGCCGCGGCCTTCTTGGGTTTAGGCGCTTTAGGTTTCTTGGTTGGCGGCTTCGCGGTTTTCTTAGCTTTAGGAGCGGCGCCTCCCTTCGCCTTAGCGGGGGCTGCCGCCTTCTTTGGTGCGGGCTTCTTCTTAGCGGCGGCGGCGGCCTTCTTGTCCTTGGCGGAGGCGGCAGACGATGCCTTGGACTTCGACGGTGAGCCGGAAGCGGCAGATGCGGCCGCGGACGCGGCTGCTGCCTTCTTGGTCTTAGCGCCGGCCGCAGAGGCGGAGGCTTTCTTAGTCTTCGCGGCGGTGGCGGCGGGCGCCTTGCCGGCGGCCTTACCAGATGCGCCGGCGGGTTTCTTTGCAGCGGCCGATTTCGATTCGAGCTTGAAGGAACCGGAGGCACCCTTGCCCTTGGTCTGGATCAGTGCCCCAGATTCGACGGCGCTCTTGAGGTATTTCCTGATGAACGGAGCCAGTTTCTCCGCATCGACCTTGTACTGCGCGGCTATGTACTTCTTGATCGCCTGCAGGGAAGATCCGCTGCGCTCCTTCATCTCCTTGATGGCGTTGGTGACCATCTCGGATGTCTTGGGATGGGTAGGCTTCGCCTTCGGTTTCTTCGCGGCACCGGCCTGTCTCGCCTGCTTCTTCGCTGGTGTAGCGGGGGCCGGAGCCTCGGTAGCGACTGCTGTGTCTGCCATTTTTTTTAAAATAATATAAATTTGTGTTGTTATTTAAAAAAAAACAAAACAACTTCACACTTCACACAAACACACTGGTAGCTGTGATACGTGATTAAATAACAACAACTTAGATGTCGCCACTTATATGACTTATAAGATTTCGGGCGTTTCGTGTATTTACGTTTAGGAACGTCGAAACTTTACCGTAACGAGCGCCATGATGTCGCGGAAGGTTTTCTCGTATGAACGCTGGAAAGTTTTCACTAACACGTATCTAATAAAATAAAGAAAGACAATGGACAACGAGGGCCGGCGGCAAGCAGCGTCACGGTTTCGGATCGTTCATGAAGTTGAAGAGGAGCGTGTGCGAATCCGGCAAGGGTGCGGCGGTCGTTCGGAAGGTGGCGGTGATTTATTTTGACGACTGGTTACGAAGCGCAGGTCGGGTCGTTGTCAAAACGTTATTTTCTCTATAAAAGTGATAGATGACGACGATAAACGTCGACGCGTCAACTAGGAGGATATCGAACATGTCTGGTAACAGGACTCCGTCGATATCACACAGTCTCGCGAGGGTATTCTCGACCTAAAAGTGAAGTGTCGTAAAACACCGCGGGAGTGCTGAACATCTAAGGACAGACGACTACAGACCACGTTCGGCAAGTGCAGCCCGTTAATATCTAGTGTTATATCAAAATACGAGAGTGACAGTGTACAGATTAGTAGCAATAGCATCAGAAAGCGTATTAAACAACCTGCAAATAGAGACGGACTGTCCGCGTACCTACTCGGGCCGGCCGTTCGTTCGACAGCCAGACAGACTCTTCAGACGGTAAACGCACAAGTAGATAGATAGGCTGTAATGTGCCTGTGTTAGAGTTTCGTGTATGTATTCATGTGTCTGATATAACGACTAGTAAATAATATAATACTTAATAATAATTCTATAAAATTTCAATAATAAAATATTATACACATACATAAGTAGGTACCTACAAAGTAGGTAACACACTTCACGACATCGAACATCCACATAAACAGACTGCACCCGCATCGAACTACGATCAAACGAATAGGCACCTAGGTTTCTACCTACCAACCAACCAACCAACCAACCAACCAACCAACCAACCAACCAAGCAAGCAAGCAACAACTTAACGTAACGTAAGTATCTATCAATCTATCTATTGAATATTATTGTCTACTAATTAATGCATTTTCTTTTTCAGTTTAATATCCCAGTTGGGCGGCAACGCGCATTTCACGCGTAGTAGTAGTAACAATAAGTTTGTACTTATCTATTACCGAGAGTATGTATAATATTGTATATGTATTTAATGAATTTCTTTGTTTATTTTTATTTAGAGGTACGTTTTTCAGACATTTCCATTAGAGAAACATATTTAATAGTATCGAATCATATGCGGCCCTGAAAAGGGCCTTTTTTAAGTGCGCGCATCTACATAAACACATGGTGGAACGACATATAGACACGTCCACCACGGTAGTATGCAGAGCTGGTTGCGCAGGCAACACGGTGGTGTGTTTAACCGCCGAAACCGTAGAGAGTGCGTCCCTGGCGCTTCAGGGCATAGACGACGTCCATGGCGGTGACGGTCTTCCTTTTGGCGTGCTCGGTGTAAGTGACAGCGTCGCGAATCACGTTCTCCAGGAACACTTTAAGCACACCGCGAGTCTCTTCGTAGATCAGACCGGAGATACGTTTCACGCCGCCTCTGCGAGCCAGACGACGGATGGCGGGTTTCGTGATACCTTGGATGTTATCACGAAGTACCTTCCTGTGGCGCTTGGCTCCTCCTTTTCCCAGACCCTTTCCTCCCTTACCGCGACCGGTCATCTTGAGAAATTAACTGAGTGTGTAGTGCACGAACACGAACGAAGCGAGCGAGCGACTGGTTGTATATGTATTTTTTCGGCTCGGCGGAGCTCTTATATTTATACAGAACACGGAACTCGGCGGGTGGGGTGACAGAAACGAGAGGAGCGGGGGGCGAGGCAGGCCCGCGCTCTTAGCAGATTGGTCGGTTTGACGATATCTCAGTCTCTCGCTCTCTCTTTGTCTCTCTCTCTGTCTCTCAATCGGTGTTGTTTCGTAAAACAGAATTTCAGCTACCTCCTTAAACAGATACTAAACTAAACTTAAAATAATAAATTAAATTATTATTACTTACCTACATAGGTGACAATACCGAAATGTACGTACTTACTTACTTACATACATACATACATACATACATACATACATGTTAGTAATATATTATGTACATATTATGCATGTACGTATGCTATTATTATAGTAGTTGTACTAAGTTAAGGTAAGTAAGTATTTATTTCAGTTTTCATAATAATTTATAAATTTACATATGCACCTATCTATAGATATGAAACTGTAAAATAGGTATATAATCATTTTGTGTCCCTAGTACCTAGTTGTACTTATTATTACAGACAAGGCAAGTAATTCTCATAACCATCATCATCATAATAAATATTAAGGACTGACCGATGTGTAATGGTCTTAATAGATAGAATGAATCTAATTAGGTAAGTACATGACTGTATCATTTTTGTATGTATGTATGTATGTATGTTTGTATGTCTGTCGGTAGGTAGGTAGGTAGGTAGGTAGGTAGGTAGGTAGGTAGGTAGGTAGGTAGGTACGTTTTTGTTTGACGACAACAAACCGTTAAAGAAATTGTCTTTGTTTTAAATTTGACGAATCATATTGTGGCCCTGAAAAGGGCCGTTTATGTTAATTAAGGCACAGCCACAGACACGCTGCACTGCACTAGGGCAGTAGTCATAGTGTCGTAGGGCGACGTGCGATTGTGTGGTGTAGCTTAAGCGCGTTCGCCTCTGATCCTGCGCGCCAGCTGGATGTCCTTGGGCATGATGGTGACGCGCTTCGCGTGAATCGCGCACAAGTTGGTGTCTTCGAAGAGACCGACGAGGTAAGCCTCGCTAGCCTCCTGCAGTGCCATAACAGCGGAGCTCTGGAAACGGAGATCGGTCTTGAAGTCCTGTGCGATCTCACGCACGAGACGCTGGAACGGAAGCTTGCGGATCAGCAGCTCGGTACTCTTCTGGTAGCGACGAATCTCACGGAGGGCCACAGTGCCGGGCCTGTAGCGATGGGGTTTCTTCACGCCACCTGTGGCTGGAGCGCTTTTGCGCGCCGCTTTGGTGGCGAGCTGTTTCCTCGGGGCCTTACCACCGGTGGATTTACGAGCAGTCTGCTTAGTACGCGCCATAGTAGACGAATAAAAAATCGACTCAAACAAAATAATCACTCGGAACGGACGTACGGACGTGCGAACAGTTCGAACGCAAGAGATAGAATAAAAACTCGGCGCGCTCCTCGCCCCTTTTTATAACGTGGCACCGTAGCTGAAGTAGCGACACCCGCTCGGGGCCGAGCAGGTAGTAGGAGCCAATGCGCGCGCGCCATGCGCCATCTTTAGTGCAACGAGCTAACTAACTAAAATATTGTCTAATATTATTAAAATTAGCCTAAAACCCACATTTTATGTATTTATGTTGGGACTGCATTATTTTTTATATGTATATGCACCATTATTACTGTGTGGAATATTATAATAATAAAAATAATGTGTATATATTATTATGCATATGTCTGTTATTGCTATATGTGTATAGTATATATATACCATATGTTTGTTTAGTGTAAATAGTAACGTAAAATAATGATATATATATATATATATATATAAATAAACAAAACTACCGAGGTAGGTACTTTGTTTGTTGTTATTGCTAATATTGTAGGTAGGTATTTAGGTAGGTTCGTTTGTCGCTCTTTCTTTCTATTTTAATAATGAAATATGTAATAATGTATAAGTCTGATAAGTGTTTGCTCAATTCATCTACATACATACATACATACATACATACATATTTTATAGTTATATTATGATATCTACATATTACGTAGTTAAGTTTATATGGTAAAGATTTTTTTTTTTTTCTCTCTCATGTTTTCTACAAATATTATAGGGGAACTGTAAAAGAACATAAGACATGGGGGCTTGTGTAAAATATATGTATAAATAAATAAATATATATATATATATATACCTATTTTATTTATTTTATATATAATATAAATTACGATATGATTTGTGTAATGTGTATATATTATGCATATGTTTGTTATTGCTATATGTGTAAAGTGTATATATATATACCATATGTTTGTTTAGTGTAAATAGTAACGTTTTGACTAAATTCATATCAAAAGAAACGTGAATTTATCACATGAGCTTATTTGTGGCCCTGAAAAGGGCCTTTTGGTTTTTATTACTCCTGCCGCGGTCCCACTGTCTGTGTGTGCCCGCTTACTTGGAGCTGGTGTATTTGGTGACGGCTTTGGTGCCTTCACTGACTGCGTGCTTGGCGAGTTCGCCGGGCAACAGCAGCCTGACTGAAGTCTGCACCTCCCTGGACGTGATGGTAGATCTCTTGTTGTAGTGGGCGAGACGGGAAGCCTCGGCGGCGATACGCTCGAAGATGTCGTTCACGAACGAGTTCATGATAGACATGGCCTTGCTGGAGATACCGGTGTCGGGGTGCACCTGCTTCAACACCTTGTAGATGTAGATGGCATAGCTCTCCTTCCTCTTGTGCTTCTTCTTCTTCTTGTCGGTCTTGGAGATGTTCTTCTGGGCTTTCCCAGACTTCTTGGCGGCTTTACCACTTGTTTTAGGCGGCATTATGAGATGATGAGATTAATCAATAGAGTACACGTGCTAACAGAACGGAGTTCGGTCGCTGTATAACGGGAGAAATTTTTTTTTTTTTTTTTTTTTTTTTTTTTGATATGGCATCTCGTAGTTGACCTTGAGAGGTCGTGACTACTTAACCGGACTATCCTGTGGCTGCCTTAAGTGAATTTAAAGCCTCCAGCCAGGGCTACTAAAAGCTAAGCGACTACACGCTAAGGGCACCCCCTGTGGGGTACGAACCTCGGCTTAGGGTGTCGCTGGAGAAAACAGCAAGGGACGGCTGGATCGAATTATTTTATTTTTATTTCGGTTTGATGACCACGGCGTTTCCTAGTACTAGCTCTGAGAAGAAACGGCCGAAACAAACTCAGAGGTCATAGTCGGGAGTTTATATTTACTGGCTCAGCTGCGGCGCGGGCTGGCTTTCATCGGACAAGGGACGGGGAGGGCGATTACTACGTTGAACGCGTCGCGATGGACCTCGGCGGCGAGGTCGGTAGGTCGGTTTTTTGTGTTTTGTGCTTGTGGCCCTATTGGCCTCTTGGAGGAGGGTAATGGGGTCATCAGGGTCTGTGAGAACGTGCCTAGGTCGGCGAAGCTTACTTATTTTGGAGGGGGTGTACTTTGCTGCCGCGACAACCAGAGGGTTGTGATGTTCAGCGGCTGTGTCAAAGAAACGCTTGGATAGGCGTTTCATGTACTGCTGGATAGTGGGGATTTTGAGATCTAGATGGAGGATCTCATTTCGGACGAACCAAGGGGCGTTTGTTGCTTTGCGAAGAAAGCGGTTTTGGAGTGTCTGCATCCTATGGATATGACTGGGCTCGGTGTGTGCGAAGACTACACAGGCGTATGTCATGATGGGGCGTATGCAGGCTGTGTACAGGCGCATTTTGCACCTGAGGGACAGCTTGCTGCGCGGGTTGAGGAGAGAGTGGAGTTGATAGAGTGCGTAGGCGGCGCGCGAGCGTACCGTCCTTATGTGCTCTCCGAAGGTGAGGTGTTCGTCTAGGATGACTCCTAGGTATTTGGCTCGCTTTTCCCAAGGGATCGGCTTGCCAGACATGGTGATTGGTCGGGGGAGGGTGGGTTTGCTGCGCGGTTTGGAGTGGAGAACCGCTTGGCTTTTATCGGGATTAACTTCTATTCTCCATTTTTTAAACCAGTCAGCAAGTGCGTTGACAGCGGTTTGGAGATTTAGTTTAATTTGGTTGGGGCTGGTTCCTGAACAGTAAATGGCTGTGTCGTCTGCGAAGAGAGCGAGGTGGGCCTTTTTACTTTTGGGGATGTCGCTGGTGAACAGCGTGAAGATCAAGGGGGCCAGTACGGAGCCCTGGGGGACTCCAGCCCGGATGAGGTGGGGGGGGGAGATAGCTCCTTCGGTTTTGTAGCGGAAAGTGCGGTTTGACAGAAAGTCTCGCAGGATGAGCACGAGACGGTCAGGCACGCCGAGTTGGTACAGCTTGTATATTAAGCCGTTGTGCCAGACTTTGTCAAAGGCTTTCGCTATGTCGAAGTAAATAACACCTGTCAGCCTACCACGTAGGAATCCTGCGTGGATGTGCTCGGTGATACGGAGGATTTGTTGGACACTGGAGTGTCGAGAACGGAACCCGAATTGTTCGTCGGGAATGAGACCCTTGTTCTCGGCAAAGGCCCTGAGACGCTTGTAAATAAGCCTTTCATAGACTTTGCCGAGAACTTTTAGCAAGCTGATAGGACGGTAGCTCGAAGGCTCTGATTTTGGCTTGCCGGGCTTAGGAATGCCTATTACGGTCGCTTCCTTCCACGTTTGTGGGAAGATATTGTTGCCCATGGCTCCATTGAAGATGGTGGCCAGTAGGATAATCAGGTGGGCAGGGAGGAGTCGGATCACTTTATTGGTGATGCCGTCAGAACCGGGAGCTTTTTTAGGTTTGAGACCTCTGATAATATCCTGCACTTCGTCTGGTGTGACGGGAGGCAGAGGATCTTCAGGGTCTTCGACGGGTGGGAGGGAAGCTCTGCGTTCGACCTCCGCGTCAACCTTCAGAAGGTGAGCTGGGTCTACTGGTTGAGCGCTGGGGGAGCATTGGGCTTCAAGGCTGATGGCTAGACATTCAGCCTTGTCATCATCGTCAAAGGCGATGGTTTTATCCGGTCGGGTTAGGGGTGGAATGGTGACTTCTTCTCTGGATTTAAGAGTCCTTTGAAGATTCCAGAAGGCTTGGTGGTTTGGCTCTAGTTCGCTCAGCAACTTGTCCCAGCTGGCTTCACGCCACTCCGATATGCGTTTCTTTGCAGTTCGCTGCAAATGGCGCATATGGGCTTTGTTTGCTTCGCAGGGGAAGTTGCTGTAGGCACGGACTGCTGCATTCTTCTCGTTCAGTAGTTCACGTATGTCGTCAGGGAGCTTTCCGCGGCGGTCGTCCGTCGCTGAGATCTCCCTAGAACAGTCGTTCAAGACTGACTGTACGTGTTCCGTGAACGAGTCGATTGCGGCAGTCGTGCTCGCGACTGAGTCCAAAACAGCGGGAATGGAGTCTAAGTGGGGGGATCTGGTGGATTTCAGACTTTCGCCTACTTTCCTCCAGTCCGTTACCACTTTAGTCGTGGGACGTTGGTCGGGGTCATTTAGGCCAACGCGGGGAGCCAGTCGGATAATGACTGGTCGGTGGTCTGAGTTAAGCTCGTGGGACACTTCTATAGAGTCTAACCGTAGGTTGACATTCTTCAGAAGTGCCACGTCGAGGACGTCGGGGGTTTGTCCGGGGACAGCGGGGAAGTGAGTTGGGGTCAGAGGGCCCACAACGTCGAAGTTGAAGTGGGAGGAGAGGTCAAACAGGTGTCTGCCCCTGGTGTTGGTCCTGGTGCTGTTCCAGGCAGTGTGCTTGGCATTAAGGTCGCCCGCTATGATAACAGAGTCGCTCATGCCAAGGAGAAGGGAGATGTCGTCTGCGAGAAGCGCATAGTTTTCTGCAGAACTGGTGGGGGGGAGGTAAACCGACACTATGGTGATCGGCTGGTGACCTGACATGCCGATTCGGCAAGCAGACACTTCAAGTCGTGAAAGGGGGGGTGGGTCCATAGGGATGCAGTATAGGGCCTTGTTGTAGTAAATTAGGGTGCCGCCCTTGTGACATCTTGACCTGTCATTACGTACTAGACGGTAGTTCGCAATGCGGGGGTCTCGATGATTGGGCTTAAGGAAGGTCTCTTGAACGAGAAGAATGTCAATTTGGTGGTCCCGGAGGAAGACAGAGATCTCAGGCTTCTGGTCTCTGATGCCGTTGGCATTGAAGTATGCCAACTTGAGGGATCGGGGCTTGGTTCGTTCGATTTTCCTGCTATCCATTATTGGGGGCTAGGGGTGACGAAGGAGTGGAGGGCTGTTAGCACCTCTGGGTATGCGTTGTATATCGCCTGAATGCGATACAAGTCACACGCTCTTCTGGCGGCAACTAGCTCCTCGGCCATTTTCTTGGCCCGGGGGGTGAGGAAGATGAGGAAAGTGCTGGAGATAACATTGAAGGGATCAATGTTGCCAGCTGTCATGGGGGGCGGGGGAGGCCTTTGGGCCACTGGGGTGGCCTTGGGGGTGGGGGCGGGTGGGGGTGGCACCACTTTTTTTGCCGTGCCGGGGCGGATGCGAGGAAACGGGAGAAAATTTTAACACTTCTATTTATAATGCGCCCTCGTGGCCCACGGTTGTGGCATGCGGTGAGTAATTCGACTCAGCGGCGGACCAATCACAGCGCTTCTAGCGCTCGATCGTAGATCGAGCGCGGGGGGGGGGGGTGAGACGCGGAGGGTGTGGGAAGAAGCTTGCTTGAAGTGCTAGGCTAGTTTGCCATTGTAGAAAATGTACATATGGAATATTATAATATTTATACAATTTTATTTTTGTTTTTTTTTTTTTTTTTTTTTTCCTTGTTTACCATTATGCATTACACACATATTATAACAGAAACAATAATAATGAAAGAGTAACTTTTATAAACTACTTACTTACTTACTTTCATTTTACTCTTTTATTATTATTCTTTCTTTCTTAATTGTTATGTATGTGAGTACCTAATCATAATTAAACTCATCGAAACCTTTTCCTGCTTGCTACAAAGTACTTAGTTCTGTGTTGTTTTATTATGCTAACAAACCAAATAGGTATTTATTCTATTATGTATCTGTATTATAATTGAAATATAAATACCTAGGTCCGAGTATTATCATCATAGACTGTCATGTTCATTCATTCATTCAATAATAGTAGGTAATATGACAGTATTATATTAGTTTTACTAGGTAGGTAGGTAGGTAGGTAGGTAGGTAGGTAGGTAGGTAGGTAGGTAGGTAGGTAGGTAGGTACGTACGTTTTTGTTTGACGACAACAAACCGTTAAAGAAATTGTCTTTGTCTTAAATTTAACGAATCATATTGTGGCCCTGAAAAGGGCCTTTTGTTTTGATGTTGCTCGCATGACTGGAGTAAAGTACACGCGTGCCCGGGTGTCGCTCGCACGAAGCACCACGTTCGTTCGGAGACGTCGCGGCACCACGTTTAAGCCTTCTTCTCGGTCTTCTTGGGCAGTAGCACGGCCTGGATGTTCGGCAGCACACCACCTTGAGCGATCGTCACACCGGAGAGCAGCTTGTTCAACTCCTCGTCGTTGCGGATGGCCAATTGAAGATGACGCGGGATGATCCTGGTCTTTTTGTTGTCTCTCGCGGCGTTGCCGGCCAACTCGAGTACCTCAGCAGCCAGATACTCCATCACAGCGGCCAGGTAGACGGGAGCGCCGGCACCCACGCGCTCGGCGTAGTTTCCGTTACGCAGCAGCCTGTGAATACGACCCACAGGGAACTGGAGACCAGCACGGTTGGAACGGGACTTTGCCTTTCCCTTCACCTTGCCACCTTTACCGCGACCAGACATAATTGAAGGATTTGTTTATGATAACGAGAAAATAACGAAACACGCGAACGACAGTGCGCGCGCTGATAGAATCTGGGTACAAATGCGACGAAACTTTTCTGTTCGGTTCTTTTTATACTCGCGCTACGTGGCAGAGTTAGCGGGAGGGGTAAACTATATCACAAAAACACGCAAGCGCACACACTGAACCATGGATATATGCATACGGGTAACGGGGTCGATAGTGATTATTAAGGGTTATTTTTTTTTTTTTTTAATTTTTTTTTTTTTTTTGTGAATTGTCTATGAAATTGTGTATAACCTAACCTAACTAACGATTACGTATTACTTTTTTTTTTTTTTTACTTACGTAAATTATACCTATGAGTTTTAGTCTCTTTGTTTGTTATTTATTTATTTAACTAACTAACTAACTAACTAACTAACTAACTAACTATCTATCTATCTATCTATACATATATATATATATATATATATATATATATATATCTCTCTCTCTCTCTCTCTCTCTCTTATTTACTTATCCATCTATCTATCTATCTATCTATCTATCTATCTATCTATCTGTCTGTTTGTCTTTATTTATTTATTTATTTATTTCATTCATTCATTCTATTTCATATTCTAATTTATGTCGTGTGTATGTTTATGTGTAGGTACGTTTTGACTCATCTGTCATAGAGGAACGAATATTTTTTATATTCATGAAAGTATTGTTAGCCCTGAAAAGGGCTTTTTGGTGTGGTGAGCGCATTCACGCGCCCTAAGCATCTCGGTGCCGCCGACTCCGTCGTCTGTGGTCTCTTCAGTTGCGTTGCTTGCTTGCTTGCTTGCTTGCTTGCTTGCTTGCTTGCTGCTTCTGATGAATCGTTATCGGTCGGTAGGTCGGACGAGTTAGAGACACGTCGAGCGCGATTCGCGCCCCCCTACTACCGGAGGACGATAGATAGACGCGTACGTACGTACGTACTGCGTGCGCGAGGTGGGACGATTTGATTTTGTCAATGATTATATCAACTGTATGTACCTGTTGTTGTTTCTGATGTGTCGTATAGGTATATTGTGAACAGGTTATGATGATTTTGGTTTTGGGCCGGGGTCCGGTCAGTCGACCCAGCGCCGCGCCGTCGTAGTCGTAGTCGTCGTCGTCGTCGTCGCCGTCGTCACCGTCGCCGGTGTAACGCGAACGCGACCGTAGCTTACTTCTTAGCGGCGGACGCTTTCTTGGCTGCCGGCTTTGATTTGGGTGTAGCCGCGGCCTTCTTGGGTTTAGGCGCTTTAGGTTTCTTGGTTGGCGGCTTCGCGGTTTTCTTAGCTTTAGGAGCGGCGCCTCCCTTCGCCTTAGCGGGGGCTGCCGCCTTCTTTGGTGCGGGCTTCTTCTTAGCGGCGGCGGCGGCCTTCTTGTCCTTGGCGGAGGCGGCAGACGATGCCTTGGACTTCGACGGTGAGCCGGAAGCGGCAGATGCGGCCGCGGACGCGGCTGCTGCCTTCTTGGTCTTAGCGCCGGCCGCAGAGGCGGAGGCTTTCTTAGTCTTCGCGGCGGTGGCGGCGGGCGCCTTGCCGGCGGCCTTACCAGATGCGCCGGCGGGTTTCTTTGCAGCGGCCGATTTCGATTCGAGCTTGAAGGAACCGGAGGCACCCTTGCCCTTGGTCTGGATCAGTGCCCCAGATTCGACGGCGCTCTTGAGGTATTTCCTGATGAACGGAGCCAGTTTCTCCGCATCGACCTTGTACTGCGCGGCTATGTACTTCTTGATCGCCTGCAGGGAAGATCCGCTGCGCTCCTTCATCTCCTTGATGGCGTTGGTGACCATCTCGGATGTCTTGGGATGGGTAGGCTTCGCCTTCGGTTTCTTCGCGGCACCGGCCTGTCTCGCCTGCTTCTTCGCTGGTGTAGCGGGGGCCGGAGCCTCGGTAGCGACTGCTGTGTCTGCCATTTTTTTTAAAATAATATAAATTTGTGTTGTTATTTAAAAAAAAACAAAACAACTTCACACTTCACACAAACACACTGGTAGCTGTGATACGTGATTAAATAACAACAACTTAGATGTCGCCACTTATATGACTTATAAGATTTCGGGCGTTTCGTGTATTTACGTTTAGGAACGTCGAAACTTTACCGTAACGAGCGCCATGATGTCGCGGAAGGTTTTCTCGTATGAACGCTGGAAAGTTTTCACTAACACGTATCTAATAAAATAAAGAAAGACAATGGACAACGAGGGCCGGCGGCAAGCAGCGTCACGGTTTCGGATCGTTCATGAAGTTGAAGAGGAGCGTGTGCGAATCCGGCAAGGGTGCGGCGGTCGTTCGGAAGGTGGCGGTGATTTATTTTGACGACTGGTTACGAAGCGCAGGTCGGGTCGTTGTCAAAACGTTATTTTCTCTATAAAAGTGATAGATGACGACGATAAACGTCGACGCGTCAACTAGGAGGATATCGAACATGTCTGGTAACAGGACTCCGTCGATATCACACAGTCTCGCGAGGGTATTCTCGACCTAAAAGTGAAGTGTCGTAAAACACCGCGGGAGTGCTGAACATCTAAGGACAGACGACTACAGACCACGTTCGGCAAGTGCAGCCCGTTAATATCTAGTGTTATATCAAAATACGAGAGTGACAGTGTACAGATTAGTAGCAATAGCATCAGAAAGCGTATTAAACAACCTGCAAATAGAGACGGACTGTCCGCGTACCTACTCGGGCCGGCCGTTCGTTCGACAGCCAGACAGACTCTTCAGACGGTAAACGCACAAGTAGATAGATAGGCTGTAATGTGCCTGTGTTAGAGTTTCGTGTATGTATTCATGTGTCTGATATAACGACTAGTAAATAATATAATACTTAATAATAATTCTATAAAATTTCAATAATAAAATATTATACACATACATAAGTAGGTACCTACAAAGTAGGTAACACACTTCACGACATCGAACATCCACATAAACAGACTGCACCCGCATCGAACTACGATCAAACGAATAGGCACCTAGGTTTCTACCTACCAACCAACCAACCAACCAACCAACCAACCAACCAACCAACCAAGCAAGCAAGCAACAACTTAACGTAACGTAAGTATCTATCAATCTATCTATTGAATATTATTGTCTACTAATTAATGCATTTTCTTTTTCAGTTTAATATCCCAGTTGGGCGGCAACGCGCATTTCACGCGTAGTAGTAGTAACAATAAGTTTGTACTTATCTATTACCGAGAGTATGTATAATATTGTATATGTATTTAATGAATTTCTTTGTTTATTTTTATTTAGAGGTACGTTTTTCAGACATTTCCATTAGAGAAACATATTTAATAGTATCGAATCATATGCGGCCCTGAAAAGGGCCTTTTTTAAGTGCGCGCATCTACATAAACACATGGTGGAACGACATATAGACACGTCCACCACGGTAGTATGCAGAGCTGGTTGCGCAGGCAACACGGTGGTGTGTTTAACCGCCGAAACCGTAGAGAGTGCGTCCCTGGCGCTTCAGGGCATAGACGACGTCCATGGCGGTGACGGTCTTCCTTTTGGCGTGCTCGGTGTAAGTGACAGCGTCGCGAATCACGTTCTCCAGGAACACTTTAAGCACACCGCGAGTCTCTTCGTAGATCAGACCGGAGATACGTTTCACGCCGCCTCTGCGAGCCAGACGACGGATGGCGGGTTTCGTGATACCTTGGATGTTATCACGAAGTACCTTCCTGTGGCGCTTGGCTCCTCCTTTTCCCAGACCCTTTCCTCCCTTACCGCGACCGGTCATCTTGAGAAATTAACTGAGTGTGTAGTGCACGAACACGAACGAAGCGAGCGAGCGACTGGTTGTATATGTATTTTTTCGGCTCTTTTTTTTTTTTTTTTTTTTTTTTTTTTGATATGGCATCTCGTAGTTGACCTTGAGAGGTCGTGACTACTTAACCGGACTATCCTGTGGCTGCCTTAAGTGAATTTAAAGCCTCCAGCCAGGGCTACTAAAAGCTAAGCGACTACACGCTAAGGGCACCCCCTGTGGGGTACGAACCTCGGCTTAGGGTGTCGCTGGAGAAAACAGCAAGGGAGGGCTGGATCGAATTATTTTATTTTTATTTCGGTTTGATGACCACGGCGTTTCCTAGTACTAGCTCTGAGAAGAAACGGCCGAAACAAACTCAGAGGTCATAGTCGGGAGTTTATATTTACTGGCTCAGCTGCGGCGCGGGCTGGCCTTCATCGGACAAGGGACGGGGAGGGCGATTACTACGTTGAACGCGTCGCGATGGACCTCGGCGGCGAGGTCGGTAGGTCGGTTTTTTGTGTTTTGTGCTTGTGGCCCTATTGGCCTCTTGGAGGAGGGTAATGGGGTCATCAGGGTCTGTGAGAACGTGCCTAGGTCGGCGAAGCTTACTTATTTTGGAGGGGGTGTACTTTGCTGCCGCGACAACCAGAGGGTTGTGATGTTCAGCGGCTGTGTCAAAGAAACGCTTGGATAGGCGTTTCATGTACTGCTGGATAGTGGGGATTTTGAGATCTAGATGGAGGATCTCATTTCGGACGAACCAAGGGGCGTTTGTTGCTTTGCGAAGAAAGCGGTTTTGGAGTGTCTGCATCCTATGGATATGACTGGGCTCGGTGTGTGCGAAGACTACACAGGCGTATGTCATGATGGGGCGTATGCAGGCTGTGTACAGGCGCATTTTGCACCTGAGGGACAGCTTGCTGCGCGGGTTGAGGAGAGAGTGGAGTTGATAGAGTGCGTAGGCGGCGCGCGAGCGTACCGCCCTTATGTGCTCTCCGAAGGTGAGGTGTTCGTCTAGGATGACTCCTAGGTATTTGGCTCGCTTTTCCCAAGGGATCGGCTTGCCAGACATGGTGATTGGTCGGGGGAGGGTGGGTTTGCTGCGCGGTTTGGAGTGGAGAACCGCTTGGCTTTTATCGGGATTAACTTCTATTCTCCATTTTTTAAACCAGTCAGCAAGTGCGTTGACAGCGGTTTGGAGATTTAGTTTAATTTGGTTGGGGCTGGTTCCTGAACAGTAAATGGCTGTGTCGTCTGCGAAGAGAGCGAGGTGGGCCTTTTTACTTTTGGGGATGTCGCTGGTGAACAGCGTGAAGATCAAGGGGGCCAGTACGGAGCCCTGGGGGACTCCAGCCCGGATGAGGTGGGGGGGGGAGATAGCTCCTTCGGTTTTGTAGCGGAAAGTGCGGTTTGACAGAAAGTCTCGCAGGATGAGCACGAGACGGTCAGGCACGCCGAGTTGGTACAGCTTGTATATTAAGCCGTTGTGCCAGACTTTGTCAAAGGCTTTCGCTATGTCGAAGTAAATAACACCTGTCAGCCTACCACGTAGGAATCCTGCGTGGATGTGCTCGGTGATACGGAGGATTTGTTGGACACTGGAGTGTCGAGAACGGAACCCGAATTGTTCGTCGGGAATGAGACCCTTGTTCTCGGCAAAGGCCCTGAGACGCTTGTAAATAAGCCTTTCATAGACTTTGCCGAGAACTTTTAGCAAGCTGATAGGACGGTAGCTCGAAGGCTCTGATTTTGGCTTGCCGGGCTTAGGAATGCCTATTACGGTCGCTTCCTTCCACGTTTGTGGGAAGATATTGTTGCCCATGGCTCCATTGAAGATGGTGGCCAGTAGGATAATCAGGTGGGCAGGGAGGAGTCGGATCACTTTATTGGTGATGCCGTCAGAACCGGGAGCTTTTTTAGGTTTGAGACCTCTGATAATATCCTGCACTTCGTCTGGTGTGACGGGAGGCAGAGGATCTTCAGGGTCTTCGACGGGTGGGAGGGAAGCTCTGCGTTCGACCTCCGCGTCAACCTTCAGAAGGTGAGCTGGGTCTACTGGTTGAGCGCTGGGGGAGCATTGGGCTTCAAGGCTGATGGCTAGACATTCAGCCTTGTCATCATCGTCAAAGGCGATGGTTTTATCCGGTCGGGTTAGGGGTGGAATGGTGACTTCTTCTCTGGATTTAAGAGTCCTTTGAAGATTCCAGAAGGCTTGGTGGTTTGGCTCTAGTTCGCTCAGCAACTTGTCCCAGCTGGCTTCACGCCACTCCGATATGCGTTTCTTTGCAGTTCGCTGCAAATGGCGCATATGGGCTTTGTTTGCTTCGCAGGGGAAGTTGCTGTAGGCACGGACTGCTGCATTCTTCTCGTTCAGTAGTTCACGTATGTCGTCAGGGAGCTTTCCGCGGCGGTCGTCCGTCGCTGAGATCTCCCTAGAACAGTCGTTCAAGACTGACTGTACGTGTTCCGTGAACGAGTCGATTGCGGCAGTCGTGCTCGCGACTGAGTCCAAAACAGCGGGAATGGAGTCTAAGTGGGGGGATCTGGTGGATTTCAGACTTTCGCCTACTTTCCTCCAGTCCGTTACCACTTTAATCGTGGGACGTTGGTCGGGGTCATTTAGGCCAACGCGGGGAGCCAGTCGGATAATGACTGGTCGGTGGTCTGAGTTAAGCTCGTGGGACACTTCTATAGAGTCTAACCGTAGGTTGACATTCTCTTTTTTTCGGCTCGGCGGAGCTCTTATATTTATACAGAACACGGAACTCGGCGGGTGGGGTGACAGAAACGAGAGGAGCGGGGGGCGAGGCAGGCCCGCGCTCTTAGCAGATTGGTCGGTTTGACGATATCTCAGTCTCTCGCTCTCTCTTTGTCTCTCTCTCTGTCTCTCAATCGGTGTTGTTTCGTAAAACAGAATTTCAGCTACCTCCTTAAACAGATACTAAACTAAACTTAAAATAATAAATTAAATTATTATTACTTACCTACATAGGTGACAATACCGAAATGTACGTACTTACTTACTTACATACATACATACATACATACATACATACATGTTAGTAATATATTATGTACATATTATGCATGTACGTATGCTATTATTATAGTAGTTGTACTAAGTTAAGGTAAGTAAGTATTTATTTCAGTTTTCATAATAATTTATAAATTTACATATGCACCTATCTATAGATATGAAACTGTAAAATAGGTATATAATCATTTTGTGTCCCTAGTACCTAGTTGTACTTATTATTACAGACAAGGCAAGTAATTCTCATAACCATCATCATCATAATAAATATTAAGGACTGACCGATGTGTAATGGTCTTAATAGATAGAATGAATCTAATTAGGTAAGTACATGACTGTATCATTTTTGTATGTATGTATGTATGTATGTTTGTATGTCTGTCGGTAGGTAGGTAGGTAGGTAGGTAGGTAGGTAGGTAGGTAGGTAGGTAGGTAGGTACGTTTTTGTTTGACGACAACAAACCGTTAAAGAAATTGTCTTTGTTTTAAATTTGACGAATCATATTGTGGCCCTGAAAAGGGCCGTTTATGTTAATTAAGGCACAGCCACAGACACGCTGCACTGCACTAGGGCAGTAGTCATAGTGTCGTAGGGCGACGTGCGATTGTGTGGTGTAGCTTAAGCGCGTTCGCCTCTGATCCTGCGCGCCAGCTGGATGTCCTTGGGCATGATGGTGACGCGCTTCGCGTGAATCGCGCACAAGTTGGTGTCTTCGAAGAGACCGACGAGGTAAGCCTCGCTAGCCTCCTGCAGTGCCATAACAGCGGAGCTCTGGAAACGGAGATCGGTCTTGAAGTCCTGTGCGATCTCACGCACGAGACGCTGGAACGGAAGCTTGCGGATCAGCAGCTCGGTACTCTTCTGGTAGCGACGAATCTCACGGAGGGCCACAGTGCCGGGCCTGTAGCGATGGGGTTTCTTCACGCCACCTGTGGCTGGAGCGCTTTTGCGCGCCGCTTTGGTGGCGAGCTGTTTCCTCGGGGCCTTACCACCGGTGGATTTACGAGCAGTCTGCTTAGTACGCGCCATAGTAGACGAATAAAAAATCGACTCAAACAAAATAATCACTCGGAACGGACGTACGGACGTGCGAACAGTTCGAACGCAAGAGATAGAATAAAAACTCGGCGCGCTCCTCGCCCCTTTTTATAACGTGGCACCGTAGCTGAAGTAGCGACACCCGCTCGGGGCCGAGCAGGTAGTAGGAGCCAATGCGCGCGCGCCATGCGCCATCTTTAGTGCAACGAGCTAACTAACTAAAATATTGTCTAATATTATTAAAATTAGCCTAAAACCCACATTTTATGTATTTATGTTGGGACTGCATTATTTTTTATATGTATATGCACCATTATTACTGTGTGGAATATTATAATAATAAAAATAATGTGTATATATTATTATGCATATGTCTGTTATTGCTATATGTGTATAGTATATATATACCATATGTTTGTTTAGTGTAAATAGTAACGTAAAATAATGATATATATATATATATATATATAAATAAACAAAACTACCGAGGTAGGTACTTTGTTTGTTGTTATTGCTAATATTGTAGGTAGGTATTTAGGTAGGTTCGTTTGTCGCTCTTTCTTTCTATTTTAATAATGAAATATGTAATAATGTATAAGTCTGATAAGTGTTTGCTCAATTCATCTACATACATACATACATACATACATACATATTTTATAGTTATATTATGATATCTACATATTACGTAGTTAAGTTTATATGGTAAAGATTTTTTTTTTTTTCTCTCTCATGTTTTCTACAAATATTATAGGGGAACTGTAAAAGAACATAAGACATGGGGGCTTGTGTAAAATATATGTATAAATAAATAAATATATATATATATATATACCTATTTTATTTATTTTATATATAATATAAATTACGATATGATTTGTGTAATGTGTATATATTATGCATATGTTTGTTATTGCTATATGTGTAAAGTGTATATATATATACCATATGTTTGTTTAGTGTAAATAGTAACGTTTTGACTAAATTCATATCAAAAGAAACGTGAATTTATCACATGAGCTTATTTGTGGCCCTGAAAAGGGCCTTTTGGTTTTTATTACTCCTGCCGCGGTCCCACTGTCTGTGTGTGCCCGCTTACTTGGAGCTGGTGTATTTGGTGACGGCTTTGGTGCCTTCACTGACTGCGTGCTTGGCGAGTTCGCCGGGCAACAGCAGCCTGACTGAAGTCTGCACCTCCCTGGACGTGATGGTAGATCTCTTGTTGTAGTGGGCGAGACGGGAAGCCTCGGCGGCGATACGCTCGAAGATGTCGTTCACGAACGAGTTCATGATAGACATGGCCTTGCTGGAGATACCGGTGTCGGGGTGCACCTGCTTCAACACCTTGTAGATGTAGATGGCATAGCTCTCCTTCCTCTTGTGCTTCTTCTTCTTCTTGTCGGTCTTGGAGATGTTCTTCTGGGCTTTCCCAGACTTCTTGGCGGCTTTACCACTTGTTTTAGGCGGCATTATGAGATGATGAGATTAATCAATAGAGTACACGTGCTAACAGAACGGAGTTCGGTCGCTGTATAACGGGAGAAAATTTTAACACTTCTATTTATAATGCGCCCTCGTGGCCCACGGTTGTGGCATGCGGTGAGTAATTCGACTCAGCGGCGGACCAATCACAGCGCTTCTAGCGCTCGATCGTAGATCGAGCGCGGGGGGGGGGGGTGAGACGCGGAGGGTGTGGGAAGAAGCTTGCTTGAAGTGCTAGGCTAGTTTGCCATTGTAGAAAATGTACATATGGAATATTATAATATTTATACAATTTTATTTTTGTTTTTTTTTTTTTTTTTTTTTTCCTTGTTTACCATTATGCATTACACACATATTATAACAGAAACAATAATAATGAAAGAGTAACTTTTATAAACTACTTACTTACTTACTTTCATTTTACTCTTTTATTATTATTCTTTCTTTCTTAATTGTTATGTATGTGAGTACCTAATCATAATTAAACTCATCGAAACCTTTTCCTGCTTGCTACAAAGTACTTAGTTCTGTGTTGTTTTATTATGCTAACAAACCAAATAGGTATTTATTCTATTATGTATCTGTATTATAATTGAAATATAAATACCTAGGTCCGAGTATTATCATCATAGACTGTCATGTTCATTCATTCATTCAATAATAGTAGGTAATATGACAGTATTATATTAGTTTTACTAGGTAGGTAGGTAGGTAGGTAGGTAGGTAGGTAGGTAGGTAGGTAGGTAGGTAGGTAGGTAGGTACGTACGTTTTTGTTTGACGACAACAAACCGTTAAAGAAATTGTCTTTGTCTTAAATTTAACGAATCATATTGTGGCCCTGAAAAGGGCCTTTTGTTTTGATGTTGCTCGCATGACTGGAGTAAAGTACACGCGTGCCCGGGTGTCGCTCGCACGAAGCACCACGTTCGTTCGGAGACGTCGCGGCACCACGTTTAAGCCTTCTTCTCGGTCTTCTTGGGCAGTAGCACGGCCTGGATGTTCGGCAGCACACCACCTTGAGCGATCGTCACACCGGAGAGCAGCTTGTTCAACTCCTCGTCGTTGCGGATGGCCAATTGAAGATGACGCGGGATGATCCTGGTCTTTTTGTTGTCTCTCGCGGCGTTGCCGGCCAACTCGAGTACCTCAGCAGCCAGATACTCCATCACAGCGGCCAGGTAGACGGGAGCGCCGGCACCCACGCGCTCGGCGTAGTTTCCGTTACGCAGCAGCCTGTGAATACGACCCACAGGGAACTGGAGACCAGCACGGTTGGAACGGGACTTTGCCTTTCCCTTCACCTTGCCACCTTTACCGCGACCAGACATAATTGAAGGATTTGTTTATGATAACGAGAAAATAACGAAACACGCGAACGACAGTGCGCGCGCTGATAGAATCTGGGTACAAATGCGACGAAACTTTTCTGTTCGGTTCTTTTTATACTCGCGCTACGTGGCAGAGTTAGCGGGAGGGGTAAACTATATCACAAAAACACGCAAGCGCACACACTGAACCATGGATATATGCATACGGGTAACGGGGTCGATAGTGATTATTAAGGGTTATTTTTTTTTTTTTTTAATTTTTTTTTTTTTTTTGTGAATTGTCTATGAAATTGTGTATAACCTAACCTAACTAACGATTACGTATTACTTTTTTTTTTTTTTTACTTACGTAAATTATACCTATGAGTTTTAGTCTCTTTGTTTGTTATTTATTTATTTAACTAACTAACTAACTAACTAACTAACTAACTAACTATCTATCTATCTATCTATACATATATATATATATATATATATATATATATATATATATATCTCTCTCTCTCTCTCTCTCTCTCTTATTTACTTATCCATCTATCTATCTATCTATCTATCTATCTATCTATCTATCTGTCTGTTTGTCTTTATTTATTTATTTATTTATTTCATTCATTCATTCTATTTCATATTCTAATTTATGTCGTGTGTATGTTTATGTGTAGGTACGTTTTGACTCATCTGTCATAGAGGAACGAATATTTTTTATATTCATGAAAGTATTGTTAGCCCTGAAAAGGGCTTTTTGGTGTGGTGAGCGCATTCACGCGCCCTAAGCATCTCGGTGCCGCCGACTCCGTCGTCTGTGGTCTCTTCAGTTGCGTTGCTTGCTTGCTTGCTTGCTTGCTTGCTTGCTGCTTCTGATGAATCGTTATCGGTCGGTAGGTCGGACGAGTTAGAGACACGTCGAGCGCGATTCGCGCCCCCCTACTACCGGAGGACGATAGATAGACGCGTACGTACGTACGTACTGCGTGCGCGAGGTGGGACGATTTGATTTTGTCAATGATTATATCAACTGTATGTACCTGTTGTTGTTTCTGATGTGTCGTATAGGTATATTGTGAACAGGTTATGATGATTTTGGTTTTGGGCCGGGGTCCGGTCAGTCGACCCAGCGCCGCGCCGTCGTAGTCGTAGTCGTCGTCGTCGTCGTCGCCGTCGTCACCGTCGCCGGTGTAACGCGAACGCGACCGTAGCTTACTTCTTAGCGGCGGACGCTTTCTTGGCTGCCGGCTTTGATTTGGGTGTAGCCGCGGCCTTCTTGGGTTTAGGCGCTTTAGGTTTCTTGGTTGGCGGCTTCGCGGTTTTCTTAGCTTTAGGAGCGGCGCCTCCCTTCGCCTTAGCGGGGGCTGCCGCCTTCTTTGGTGCGGGCTTCTTCTTAGCGGCGGCGGCGGCCTTCTTGTCCTTGGCGGAGGCGGCAGACGATGCCTTGGACTTCGACGGTGAGCCGGAAGCGGCAGATGCGGCCGCGGACGCGGCTGCTGCCTTCTTGGTCTTAGCGCCGGCCGCAGAGGCGGAGGCTTTCTTAGTCTTCGCGGCGGTGGCGGCGGGCGCCTTGCCGGCGGCCTTACCAGATGCGCCGGCGGGTTTCTTTGCAGCGGCCGATTTCGATTCGAGCTTGAAGGAACCGGAGGCACCCTTGCCCTTGGTCTGGATCAGTGCCCCAGATTCGACGGCGCTCTTGAGGTATTTCCTGATGAACGGAGCCAGTTTCTCCGCATCGACCTTGTACTGCGCGGCTATGTACTTCTTGATCGCCTGCAGGGAAGATCCGCTGCGCTCCTTCATCTCCTTGATGGCGTTGGTGACCATCTCGGATGTCTTGGGATGGGTAGGCTTCGCCTTCGGTTTCTTCGCGGCACCGGCCTGTCTCGCCTGCTTCTTCGCTGGTGTAGCGGGGGCCGGAGCCTCGGTAGCGACTGCTGTGTCTGCCATTTTTTTTAAAATAATATAAATTTGTGTTGTTATTTAAAAAAAAACAAAACAACTTCACACTTCACACAAACACACTGGTAGCTGTGATACGTGATTAAATAACAACAACTTAGATGTCGCCACTTATATGACTTATAAGATTTCGGGCGTTTCGTGTATTTACGTTTAGGAACGTCGAAACTTTACCGTAACGAGCGCCATGATGTCGCGGAAGGTTTTCTCGTATGAACGCTGGAAAGTTTTCACTAACACGTATCTAATAAAATAAAGAAAGACAATGGACAACGAGGGCCGGCGGCAAGCAGCGTCACGGTTTCGGATCGTTCATGAAGTTGAAGAGGAGCGTGTGCGAATCCGGCAAGGGTGCGGCGGTCGTTCGGAAGGTGGCGGTGATTTATTTTGACGACTGGTTACGAAGCGCAGGTCGGGTCGTTGTCAAAACGTTATTTTCTCTATAAAAGTGATAGATGACGACGATAAACGTCGACGCGTCAACTAGGAGGATATCGAACATGTCTGGTAACAGGACTCCGTCGATATCACACAGTCTCGCGAGGGTATTCTCGACCTAAAAGTGAAGTGTCGTAAAACACCGCGGGAGTGCTGAACATCTAAGGACAGACGACTACAGACCACGTTCGGCAAGTGCAGCCCGTTAATATCTAGTGTTATATCAAAATACGAGAGTGACAGTGTACAGATTAGTAGCAATAGCATCAGAAAGCGTATTAAACAACCTGCAAATAGAGACGGACTGTCCGCGTACCTACTCGGGCCGGCCGTTCGTTCGACAGCCAGACAGACTCTTCAGACGGTAAACGCACAAGTAGATAGATAGGCTGTAATGTGCCTGTGTTAGAGTTTCGTGTATGTATTCATGTGTCTGATATAACGACTAGTAAATAATATAATACTTAATAATAATTCTATAAAATTTCAATAATAAAATATTATACACATACATAAGTAGGTACCTACAAAGTAGGTAACACACTTCACGACATCGAACATCCACATAAACAGACTGCACCCGCATCGAACTACGATCAAACGAATAGGCACCTAGGTTTCTACCTACCAACCAACCAACCAACCAACCAACCAACCAACCAACCAACCAAGCAAGCAAGCAACAACTTAACGTAACGTAAGTATCTATCAATCTATCTATTGAATATTATTGTCTACTAATTAATGCATTTTCTTTTTCAGTTTAATATCCCAGTTGGGCGGCAACGCGCATTTCACGCGTAGTAGTAGTAACAATAAGTTTGTACTTATCTATTACCGAGAGTATGTATAATATTGTATATGTATTTAATGAATTTCTTTGTTTATTTTTATTTAGAGGTACGTTTTTCAGACATTTCCATTAGAGAAACATATTTAATAGTATCGAATCATATGCGGCCCTGAAAAGGGCCTTTTTTAAGTGCGCGCATCTACATAAACACATGGTGGAACGACATATAGACACGTCCACCACGGTAGTATGCAGAGCTGGTTGCGCAGGCAACACGGTGGTGTGTTTAACCGCCGAAACCGTAGAGAGTGCGTCCCTGGCGCTTCAGGGCATAGACGACGTCCATGGCGGTGACGGTCTTCCTTTTGGCGTGCTCGGTGTAAGTGACAGCGTCGCGAATCACGTTCTCCAGGAACACTTTAAGCACACCGCGAGTCTCTTCGTAGATCAGACCGGAGATACGTTTCACGCCGCCTCTGCGAGCCAGACGACGGATGGCGGGTTTCGTGATACCTTGGATGTTATCACGAAGTACCTTCCTGTGGCGCTTGGCTCCTCCTTTTCCCAGACCCTTTCCTCCCTTACCGCGACCGGTCATCTTGAGAAATTAACTGAGTGTGTAGTGCACGAACACGAACGAAGCGAGCGAGCGACTGGTTGTATATGTATTTTTTCGGCTCTTTTTTTTTTTTTTTTTTTTTTTTGATATGGCATCTCGTAGTTGACCTTGAGAGGCCGTGACTACTTAACCGGACTTTCCTGTGGATGCCTTAAATGAATTTAAAGCCTCCAGCCAGGGCTACTAAAAGCTAAGCGACTACACGCTAAGGGCACCCCCTGTGGGGTACGAACCTCGGCTTAGGGTGTCGCTGGAGAAAACAGCAAGGGACGGCTGGATCGAATTATTTTATTTTTATTTCGGTTTGATGACCACGGCGTTTCCTAGTACTAGCTCTGAGAAGAAACGGCCGAAACAAACTCAGAGGTCATAGTCGGGAGTTTATATTTACTGGCTCAGCTGCGGCGCGGGCTGGCCTTCGTCGGACAAGGGACGGGTTTTTTCGGCTCGGCGGAGCTCTTATATTTATACAGAACACGGAACTCGGCGGGTGGGGTGACAGAAACGAGAGGAGCGGGGGGCGAGGCAGGCCCGCGCTCTTAGCAGATTGGTCGGTTTGACGATATCTCAGTCTCTCGCTCTCTCTTTGTCTCTCTCTCTGTCTCTCAATCGGTGTTGTTTCGTAAAACAGAATTTCAGCTACCTCCTTAAACAGATACTAAACTAAACTTAAAATAATAAATTAAATTATTATTACTTACCTACATAGGTGACAATACCGAAATGTACGTACTTACTTACTTACATACATACATACATACATACATGTTAGTAATATATTATGTACATATTATGCATGTACGTATGCTATTATTATAGTAGTTGTACTAAGTTAAGGTAAGTAAGTATTTATTTCAGTTTTCATAATAATTTATAAATTTACATATGCACCTATCTATAGATATGAAACTGTAAAATAGGTATATAATCATTTTGTGTCCCTAGTACCTAGTTGTACTTATTATTACAGACAAGGCAAGTAATTCTCATAACCATCATCATCATAATAAATATTAAGGACTGACCGATGTGTAATGGTCTTAATAGATAGAATGAATCTAATTAGGTAAGTACATGACTGTATCATTTTTGTATGTATGTATGTATGTATGTTTGTATGTCTGTCGGTAGGTAGGTAGGTAGGTAGGTAGGTAGGTAGGTAGGTAGGTAGGTAGGTAGGTACGTTTTTGTTTGACGACAACAAACCGTTAAAGAAATTGTCTTTGTTTTAAATTTGACGAATCATATTGTGGCCCTGAAAAGGGCCGTTTATGTTAATTAAGGCACAGCCACAGACACGCTGCACTGCACTAGGGCAGTAGTCATAGTGTCGTAGGGCGACGTGCGATTGTGTGGTGTAGCTTAAGCGCGTTCGCCTCTGATCCTGCGCGCCAGCTGGATGTCCTTGGGCATGATGGTGACGCGCTTCGCGTGAATCGCGCACAAGTTGGTGTCTTCGAAGAGACCGACGAGGTAAGCCTCGCTAGCCTCCTGCAGTGCCATAACAGCGGAGCTCTGGAAACGGAGATCGGTCTTGAAGTCCTGTGCGATCTCACGCACGAGACGCTGGAACGGAAGCTTGCGGATCAGCAGCTCGGTACTCTTCTGGTAGCGACGAATCTCACGGAGGGCCACAGTGCCGGGCCTGTAGCGATGGGGTTTCTTCACGCCACCTGTGGCTGGAGCGCTTTTGCGCGCCGCTTTGGTGGCGAGCTGTTTCCTCGGGGCCTTACCACCGGTGGATTTACGAGCAGTCTGCTTAGTACGCGCCATAGTAGACGAATAAAAAATCGACTCAAACAAAATAATCACTCGGAACGGACGTACGGACGTGCGAACAGTTCGAACGCAAGAGATAGAATAAAAACTCGGCGCGCTCCTCGCCCCTTTTTATAACGTGGCACCGTAGCTGAAGTAGCGACACCCGCTCGGGGCCGAGCAGGTAGTAGGAGCCAATGCGCGCGCGCCATGCGCCATCTTTAGTGCAACGAGCTAACTAACTAAAATATTGTCTAATATTATTAAAATTAGCCTAAAACCCACATTTTATGTATTTATGTTGGGACTGCATTATTTTTTATATGTATATGCACCATTATTACTGTGTGGAATATTATAATAATAAAAATAATGTGTATATATTATTATGCATATGTCTGTTATTGCTATATGTGTATAGTATATATATACCATATGTTTGTTTAGTGTAAATAGTAACGTAAAATAATGATATATATATATATATATATATAAATAAACAAAACTACCGAGGTAGGTACTTTGTTTGTTGTTATTGCTAATATTGTAGGTAGGTATTTAGGTAGGTTCGTTTGTCGCTCTTTCTTTCTATTTTAATAATGAAATATGTAATAATGTATAAGTCTGATAAGTGTTTGCTCAATTCATCTACATACATACATACATACATACATACATATTTTATAGTTATATTATGATATCTACATATTACGTAGTTAAGTTTATATGGTAAAGATTTTTTTTTTTTTCTCTCTCATGTTTTCTACAAATATTATAGGGGAACTGTAAAAGAACATAAGACATGGGGGCTTGTGTAAAATATATGTATAAATAAATAAATATATATATATATATATACCTATTTTATTTATTTTATATATAATATAAATTACGATATGATTTGTGTAATGTGTATATATTATGCATATGTTTGTTATTGCTATATGTGTAAAGTGTATATATATATACCATATGTTTGTTTAGTGTAAATAGTAACGTTTTGACTAAATTCATATCAAAAGAAACGTGAATTTATCACATGAGCTTATTTGTGGCCCTGAAAAGGGCCTTTTGGTTTTTATTACTCCTGCCGCGGTCCCACTGTCTGTGTGTGCCCGCTTACTTGGAGCTGGTGTATTTGGTGACGGCTTTGGTGCCTTCACTGACTGCGTGCTTGGCGAGTTCGCCGGGCAACAGCAGCCTGACTGAAGTCTGCACCTCCCTGGACGTGATGGTAGATCTCTTGTTGTAGTGGGCGAGACGGGAAGCCTCGGCGGCGATACGCTCGAAGATGTCGTTCACGAACGAGTTCATGATAGACATGGCCTTGCTGGAGATACCGGTGTCGGGGTGCACCTGCTTCAACACCTTGTAGATGTAGATGGCATAGCTCTCCTTCCTCTTGTGCTTCTTCTTCTTCTTGTCGGTCTTGGAGATGTTCTTCTGGGCTTTCCCAGACTTCTTGGCGGCTTTACCACTTGTTTTAGGCGGCATTATGAGATGATGAGATTAATCAATAGAGTACACGTGCTAACAGAACGGAGTTCGGTCGCTGTATAACGGGAGAAAATTTTAACACTTCTATTTATAATGCGCCCTCGTGGCCCACGGTTGTGGCATGCGGTGAGTAATTCGACTCAGCGGCGGACCAATCACAGCGCTTCTAGCGCTCGATCGTAGATCGAGCGCGGGGGGGGGGGGTGAGACGCGGAGGGTGTGGGAAGAAGCTTGCTTGAAGTGCTAGGCTAGTTTGCCATTGTAGAAAATGTACATATGGAATATTATAATATTTATACAATTTTATTTTGGTTTTTTTTTTTTTTTTTTTTTTCCTTGTTTACCATTATGCATTACACACATATTATAACAGAAACAATAATAATGAAAGAGTAACTTTTATAAACTACTTACTTACTTACTTTCATTTTACTCTTTTATTATTATTCTTTCTTTCTTAATTGTTATGTATGTGAGTACCTAATCATAATTAAACTCATCGAAACCTTTTCCTGCTTGCTACAAAGTACTTAGTTCTGTGTTGTTTTATTATGCTAACAAACCAAATAGGTATTTATTCTATTATGTATCTGTATTATAATTGAAATATAAATACCTAGGTCCGAGTATTATCATCATAGACTGTCATGTTCATTCATTCATTCAATAATAGTAGGTAATATGACAGTATTATATTAGTTTTACTAGGTAGGTAGGTAGGTAGGTAGGTAGGTAGGTAGGTAGGTAGGTAGGTAGGTACGTACGTTTTTGTTTGACGACAACAAACCGTTAAAGAAATTGTCTTTGTCTTAAATTTAACGAATCATATTGTGGCCCTGAAAAGGGCCTTTTGTTTTGATGTTGCTCGCATGACTGGAGTAAAGTACACGCGTGCCCGGGTGTCGCTCGCACGAAGCACCACGTTCGTTCGGAGACGTCGCGGCACCACGTTTAAGCCTTCTTCTCGGTCTTCTTGGGCAGTAGCACGGCCTGGATGTTCGGCAGCACACCACCTTGAGCGATCGTCACACCGGAGAGCAGCTTGTTCAACTCCTCGTCGTTGCGGATGGCCAATTGAAGATGACGCGGGATGATCCTGGTCTTTTTGTTGTCTCTCGCGGCGTTGCCGGCCAACTCGAGTACCTCAGCAGCCAGATACTCCATCACAGCGGCCAGGTAGACGGGAGCGCCGGCACCCACGCGCTCGGCGTAGTTTCCGTTACGCAGCAGCCTGTGAATACGACCCACAGGGAACTGGAGACCAGCACGGTTGGAACGGGACTTTGCCTTTCCCTTCACCTTGCCACCTTTACCGCGACCAGACATAATTGAAGGATTTGTTTATGATAACGAGAAAATAACGAAACACGCGAACGACAGTGCGCGCGCTGATAGAATCTGGGTACAAATGCGACGAAACTTTTCTGTTCGGTTCTTTTTATACTCGCGCTACGTGGCAGAGTTAGCGGGAGGGGTAAACTATATCACAAAAACACGCAAGCGCACACACTGAACCATGGATATATGCATACGGGTAACGGGGTCGATAGTGATTATTAAGGGTTATTTTTTTTTTTTTTTAATTTTTTTTTTTTTTTTGTGAATTGTCTATGAAATTGTGTATAACCTAACCTAACTAACGATTACGTATTACTTTTTTTTTTTTTTTACTTACGTAAATTATACCTATGAGTTTTAGTCTCTTTGTTTGTTATTTATTTATTTAACTAACTAACTAACTAACTAACTAACTAACTAACTATCTATCTATCTATCTATACATATATATATATATATATATATATATATATATATATATCTCTCTCTCTCTCTCTCTCTCTCTTATTTACTTATCCATCTATCTATCTATCTATCTATCTATCTATCTATCTATCTGTCTGTTTGTCTTTATTTATTTATTTATTTATTTCATTCATTCATTCTATTTCATATTCTAATTTATGTCGTGTGTATGTTTATGTGTAGGTACGTTTTGACTCATCTGTCATAGAGGAACGAATATTTTTTATATTCATGAAAGTATTGTTAGCCCTGAAAAGGGCTTTTTGGTGTGGTGAGCGCATTCACGCGCCCTAAGCATCTCGGTGCCGCCGACTCCGTCGTCTGTGGTCTCTTCAGTTGCGTTGCTTGCTTGCTTGCTTGCTTGCTTGCTTGCTTGCTTGCTGCTTCTGATGAATCGTTATCGGTCGGTAGGTCGGACGAGTTAGAGACACGTCGAGCGCGATTCGCGCCCCCCTACTACCGGAGGACGATAGATAGACGCGTACGTACGTACGTACTGCGTGCGCGAGGTGGGACGATTTGATTTTGTCAATGATTATATCAACTGTATGTACCTGTTGTTGTTTCTGATGTGTCGTATAGGTATATTGTGAACAGGTTATGATGATTTTGGTTTTGGGCCGGGGTCCGGTCAGTCGACCCAGCGCCGCGCCGTCGTAGTCGTAGTCGTCGTCGTCGTCGTCGCCGTCGTCACCGTCGCCGGTGTAACGCGAACGCGACCGTAGCTTACTTCTTAGCGGCGGACGCTTTCTTGGCTGCCGGCTTTGATTTGGGTGTAGCCGCGGCCTTCTTGGGTTTAGGCGCTTTAGGTTTCTTGGTTGGCGGCTTCGCGGTTTTCTTAGCTTTAGGAGCGGCGCCTCCCTTCGCCTTAGCGGGGGCTGCCGCCTTCTTTGGTGCGGGCTTCTTCTTAGCGGCGGCGGCGGCCTTCTTGTCCTTGGCGGAGGCGGCAGACGATGCCTTGGACTTCGACGGTGAGCCGGAAGCGGCAGATGCGGCCGCGGACGCGGCTGCTGCCTTCTTGGTCTTAGCGCCGGCCGCAGAGGCGGAGGCTTTCTTAGTCTTCGCGGCGGTGGCGGCGGGCGCCTTGCCGGCGGCCTTACCAGATGCGCCGGCGGGTTTCTTTGCAGCGGCCGATTTCGATTCGAGCTTGAAGGAACCGGAGGCACCCTTGCCCTTGGTCTGGATCAGTGCCCCAGATTCGACGGCGCTCTTGAGGTATTTCCTGATGAACGGAGCCAGTTTCTCCGCATCGACCTTGTACTGCGCGGCTATGTACTTCTTGATCGCCTGCAGGGAAGATCCGCTGCGCTCCTTCATCTCCTTGATGGCGTTGGTGACCATCTCGGATGTCTTGGGATGGGTAGGCTTCGCCTTCGGTTTCTTCGCGGCACCGGCCTGTCTCGCCTGCTTCTTCGCTGGTGTAGCGGGGGCCGGAGCCTCGGTAGCGACTGCTGTGTCTGCCATTTTTTTTAAAATAATATAAATTTGTGTTGTTATTTAAAAAAAAACAAAACAACTTCACACTTCACACAAACACACTGGTAGCTGTGATACGTGATTAAATAACAACAACTTAGATGTCGCCACTTATATGACTTATAAGATTTCGGGCGTTTCGTGTATTTACGTTTAGGAACGTCGAAACTTTACCGTAACGAGCGCCATGATGTCGCGGAAGGTTTTCTCGTATGAACGCTGGAAAGTTTTCACTAACACGTATCTAATAAAATAAAGAAAGACAATGGACAACGAGGGCCGGCGGCAAGCAGCGTCACGGTTTCGGATCGTTCATGAAGTTGAAGAGGAGCGTGTGCGAATCCGGCAAGGGTGCGGCGGTCGTTCGGAAGGTGGCGGTGATTTATTTTGACGACTGGTTACGAAGCGCAGGTCGGGTCGTTGTCAAAACGTTATTTTCTCTATAAAAGTGATAGATGACGACGATAAACGTCGACGCGTCAACTAGGAGGATATCGAACATGTCTGGTAACAGGACTCCGTCGATATCACACAGTCTCGCGAGGGTATTCTCGACCTAAAAGTGAAGTGTCGTAAAACACCGCGGGAGTGCTGAACATCTAAGGACAGACGACTACAGACCACGTTCGGCAAGTGCAGCCCGTTAATATCTAGTGTTATATCAAAATACGAGAGTGACAGTGTACAGATTAGTAGCAATAGCATCAGAAAGCGTATTAAACAACCTGCAAATAGAGACGGACTGTCCGCGTACCTACTCGGGCCGGCCGTTCGTTCGACAGCCAGACAGACTCTTCAGACGGTAAACGCACAAGTAGATAGATAGGCTGTAATGTGCCTGTGTTAGAGTTTCGTGTATGTATTCATGTGTCTGATATAACGACTAGTAAATAATATAATACTTAATAATAATTCTATAAAATTTCAATAATAAAATATTATACACATACATAAGTAGGTACCTACAAAGTAGGTAACACACTTCACGACATCGAACATCCACATAAACAGACTGCACCCGCATCGAACTACGATCAAACGAATAGGCACCTAGGTTTCTACCTACCAACCAACCAACCAACCAACCAACCAACCAACCAACCAACCAAGCAAGCAAGCAACAACTTAACGTAACGTAAGTATCTATCAATCTATCTATTGAATATTATTGTCTACTAATTAATGCATTTTCTTTTTCAGTTTAATATCCCAGTTGGGCGGCAACGCGCATTTCACGCGTAGTAGTAGTAACAATAAGTTTGTACTTATCTATTACCGAGAGTATGTATAATATTGTATATGTATTTAATGAATTTCTTTGTTTATTTTTATTTAGAGGTACGTTTTTCAGACATTTCCATTAGAGAAACATATTTAATAGTATCGAATCATATGCGGCCCTGAAAAGGGCCTTTTTTAAGTGCGCGCATCTACATAAACACATGGTGGAACGACATATAGACACGTCCACCACGGTAGTATGCAGAGCTGGTTGCGCAGGCAACACGGTGGTGTGTTTAACCGCCGAAACCGTAGAGAGTGCGTCCCTGGCGCTTCAGGGCATAGACGACGTCCATGGCGGTGACGGTCTTCCTTTTGGCGTGCTCGGTGTAAGTGACAGCGTCGCGAATCACGTTCTCCAGGAACACTTTAAGCACACCGCGAGTCTCTTCGTAGATCAGACCGGAGATACGTTTCACGCCGCCTCTGCGAGCCAGACGACGGATGGCGGGTTTCGTGATACCTTGGATGTTATCACGAAGTACCTTCCTGTGGCGCTTGGCTCCTCCTTTTCCCAGACCCTTTCCTCCCTTACCGCGACCGGTCATCTTGAGAAATTAACTGAGTGTGTAGTGCACGAACACGAACGAAGCGAGCGAGCGACTGGTTGTATATGTATTTTTTCGGCTCTTTTTTTTTTTTTTTTTTTTGATATGGCATCTCGTAGTTGACCTTGAGAGGCCGTGACTACTTAACCGGACTTTCCTGTGGATGCCTTAAATGAATTTAAAGCCTCCAGCCAGGGCTACTAAAAGCTAAGCGACTACACGCTAAGGGCACCCCCTGTGGGGTACGAACCTCGGCTTAGGGTGTCGCTGGAGAAACAGCAAGGGACGGCTGGATCGAATTAATTTATTTTTATTTCGGTTTGATGACCACGGCGTTTCCTAGTACTAGCTCTGAGAAGAAACGGCCGAAACAAACTCAGAGGTCATAGTCGGGAGTTTATATTTACTGGCTCAGCTGCGGCGCGGGCTGGCCTTCATCGGACAAGGGACGGGGAGGGCGATTACTACGTTGAACGCGTCGCGATGGACCTCGGCGGCGAGGTCGGTAGGTCGGTCTGTTTTTGTATAATGTACTAGTGGCCCTATTGGCCTCTTGAAGGAGGGTAATGGGGTCATCTGGGTCGGTGAGAGCATGCCTTGGGCGGCGAAGCTTGGAGATGGTGGAGGGGGTGTAATTAGCAGCCGCTACTATCAGGGGATTGCGGTGCTTGGAGGCAGTATCAAAGAAGCGTTTGGAAAGACGCTTCATGAACTGCTGAATGGTGGGGATTTTGAGATCTAGGTGGAGGATCTCGTTACGGACGAACCAAGGGGCGTTTGTGGCTTTACGCAAGAAACGGTTTTGGACTACTTGCATCCTATGGATATGACGCGGCTTGGTGTGTGCGAAGACAGGACAAGCGTATGTCATAATCGGGCGTATGCACGCTGTGTACAAGCGCATTTTGCACTTGAGCGACAGTTTGCTGCGCGGGTTGAGGACGGGGTGGAGTCGACCCAGAGCGTAGGCGGCACGTGAGCGGACCGCCTTAATGTGCTCTGAGAAGTTTAGGTTGCGGTCGAGGATCACACCTAGATATTTGGCTTGCTTCCCCCAGGGGATCAGCTCGCCAGACATGGAGATGGGTCGTGGGGTGGGGACGTTTTGTCGCGGCTTTGTGTGGAGTACCGCTTGACTTTTCTGGGGGTTGACTTCGATCCTCCATTTCTTGAACCAGTCAGCCAATTTGTTGACTGCGGTTTGGAGATGGTGTCGAATTCGGTCAGGACTGAGTCCCGAGCAGTAGATGGCGGTGTCGTCTGCGAACAGAGCGACTTGAGCCTTACCACCTTTCGGGATATCGCTTGTGTACAGCGTGAAAATAAGGGGGGCTAGCACGGAGCCCTGGGGAACACCTGCACGGATGGGGCGAGGGGAGGAGTGTGCTCCTTCGATTTTGTAGCGGAAGGTGCGGTTTGACAGGAAGTCCCGTAAGATGAGAACGAGACGGTCGGGCACTCCGAGTTTGTACAGCTTATAGATTAAGCCGTTGTGCCAGACTTTGTCAAACGCTTTCGCTATATCGAAGTAGACTACGCCTGTGTACATACCACGCATGAACCCTGCGTGTATGTGTTCAGTGATGCGTAGGACTTGTTGTGGACAAGAGTGTTGGGATCGGAACCCGAACTGCTCATTGGGAATGAGGCCCTTGTTCTCAGCGTAAGCTCTGAGACGCTTATAAATAAGCCTCTCATAGATTTTGCCGAGAACTTTCAGCAAGCTGATGGGACGGTAACTGGTGGGTTCGGCTTTGGGCTTGCCGGGCTTGGGAATGCCAATCACTGTGGCTTCTTTCCACGTTTGTGGGAAAATGTTATTCCCCATTGCACCATTGAAGATGGTGGTCAAGAGGAGGACTAGGTGGGCTGGGAAGAGACGGACCACTCTGTTGGTGATGCCGTCTGATCCGGGTGCCTTTTTGGGTTGAAGGCCTTTGATGATGTCCTGCACTTCATCTGGAGTGATGGGAGGCAGGGGATCATCCGGGTCGTCAACGGGCGGGAGGGAGGTCCTACGTTCAACTTCAGCGTCGACCTCTAGGAGGTGGGCTTGGTCTACTGGTAGGAGGCTGGGGGAGCACTGGGCTTCGAGGCAGGAGGCAAGGCATTCAGCCTTTTCATCGTCATCGAAGGCGATGGTATTGTCGGGGCGAACCAGAGGAGGCATGGTGACAACTTCTTTGGATTTTAACTTCCTCTGAAGTTCCCAGAAGGCTAGATGGGTGGGCTCTAACTCGTCCAGCATCTTATCCCAGCCGGCTTCACGCCACTCCGATATGCGTCTTTTTACAGTTCTCTGTAAATAGCGCATATGGGCTTTGTTTGCCGCGCAGGGGAAGTTGCTGTAGGCACGGACAGCCGCGTTCTTCTCGGTCAGGAGTTCACGCAAGTCAGTGGGAAGTTTCCAGCGACAGTCTTCTGCCGCTGTTACCTCCCTTGAACAGTCGTTCAGGACTGACTGTACATGATCCGTGAACGAGTCGATCGCGGTCGTCGTGTCCGCGATAGAGTCCAGGCGTGCAGGTATGGAGTCCAGGTGGGGGGATGTGGTGGATTTCAGCCGATCGCTTACTTTCCTCCAGTCCGTTACCACCTTCGTAAGGGGTTCTTGACCTGGGTCAGAGAGGCCAGTGCGGGGAGCCAGTCTGATAACGACTGGTCGATGATCGGACGATAGCTCTGGTAGCGCTTCTATAGAGTCTAACCGTAGGTTGACGTTCTTTAGGAGCGCCACGTCGAGGACGTCCGGGGTGTGATCGGGGTCGTAGGGGAAATGGGTGGGGGTCATAGGTCCCACGACATCGAAGTTCATTCGGGTAGAGAGGTCAAACAAGAGTCTGCCTCTGGAGTTGATCCTGGTGCTATTCCAGGCGGTGTGTTTGGCGTTGAGGTCGCCCGCTATTATCACGGAGTCGCTCAACCCCAGAAGAAGGGCAATGTCGTCTGCTATGAGTTGATGATTCTCTGCAGAGGAACTGGGAGGGAGGTAGGCCGACACTAATATGATAGGTTGGTGGCCTGTCATGCCGAGGCGGCACATTGACACTTCGAGTCGTGAGAGGGGTGGGGGGTCCATTGGGATGCAATGTAGAGCCCTTTTGAAATAAATAAGGGTTCCGCCTTTGTGACAACGCACCCTGTCGTTGCGAACTACGCGGTAGTTCGCGATCAGAGGTGTGCGGTGGCTAGGCTTGAGGAAGGTCTCTTGAGCGAGGAAGATGTCTATCTGGTGCTCACGTACGAATGTTGAGATCTCTAATTTCTGATCTCTAATGCCATCGGCATTGAAGTGCACCAGTTTCAGGGATCGGGGCTTGGTTCGTTTACTGCTCCTGCAATCCATTAATTGGATGCGATGGAGGACAGGGCCTGGGTGATTTCGGGGTAGGCATTGTAAATGCCTATCACGGCCTCAAGGTTGCCAGCGGATCTGGCAGCCAAGAGATCTTTTGCCATTTGCCTGGCACGGGGGGACATGAAAATGAGGAAGGTCCCCGAGATGACGTTGAATGCGTCAAGGGGGTTGCTTCCGGTGGTTGTTGCGGGGGTTGTGCGTGCGGGGGTTGTTGTCGCCGCAGCAGCAGTTGTTGCCACCTTTTGGGCCGTGGAAGGTCGGATGCGAGGATCCTTGTCCTTCCATGCGGGGGTGGATTGAGGGGTCGTGGGGGCGGCCTCCACTAAGGCCGGGAAGGCCTTCTGGTGGTTTAAGGCGTTCCAGGGACTAGGTCTCTGGGGGCTCAAAGCCACCGGGGGCTGGGTCTGGCCTGCTGGGGCCTCCCTTTGCTGGCGAGCGGTCGCGCGCTTCGCCAGTTTAGGGGATGATGACTTGGGGGCCTTGGGGCACCCACGGTAGTTGGCCGTGTGGCCGGTCGTGCCGCATAGGACACAACTTGGTGGCTCGGTACAGAGCGCGCGGTCCTTGGGCCGTGGGCACTCTGCTGTGCCGTGGTCACCTAGGCACTTGACGCACCTGGGCTTGGCGTGACAGTGTGCCTGAGAGTGGCCGTACAGTTGGCACCTATGGCATTGGCCAACGGTGCCGCTTTTGTGCGGCTTCTCGATTATTATGCCTGATAGAGAGCAGATGCTCTTAAGCAGGAATAAAGGGTGGTGGGTGACTCCCTCGACGGGGGGACTGATCACTAGGATCATGTCGTACGGTGTCCCTTTTCCGCGTGCCTTGTGCATGCGGTGGACTTCCTTGATTGGGATCCCCTGTGCAATGAGATCAGCTTTGATCTCTTCAGTGGGGATCTCCTTAGGGACCCTTCGGATCACCACGCGTGTGAGACGATCCTCAGGGAGGGAGTAGGTGTGGAAGGCCACACCTCTTTGGCGGAGGAGCTTGGTCAGCTCTCGGAAGTCTTTGGAAGTGGGGACGGAGACTTTTATCCCCGTCTGCGTGGATTTAGCATTAGTGAATGCTATCCTCGAATCAGTGCACCAGCCGGACACTGTGGGCCACTTCGCCTTGTCTTGGATGAAGACAGGCGGGGGAGGGGGGATTTTAGGGGCCGCTCGTGGGGCCGAGGGGGCGGGTTTAGCTGACGCGGCACGAGGGGCGTCAGACCCTTTAGGGGGGATGGGTGTGGGGTTGGGGCGGCCGCTAGCCGACTCGGTGGCTACCAGCTTAGGGGCTTGAGAGGAGGAGGATTTCTTCCTCCTCCTCTTGAGGGCGACGACCTTAAAGTCGGGTTCGTCGTCGTCCGATGCCTGAGAGGGCGGAGATGATTCCTCGGCAGAGTCCGAGGAGGCGGGGTTGGGGCGCTTGGCCGAGAAAACTTCGGTGTCCATGGACACCTCGGTTTCGGCGGGGACGGCATCGGGCTGGGGGGAGGGGGCCAACTGTTGGAAGACAGCCACCCTGTCGCCATATTTGGCGCGGATCGAAGGTTCTTCAAGCAGAACCTCCTTTAGAATGGCGAGAAGCGCCTCATAGTGGGGAGAAGACATTTTACCTATCCCACCCGGGTGGATTGGCCCGGGGGTGTGTACCCTCCCTGTCGGGTATAGACAGGGAGGTGAGTGCCTAAGGGTGAGCCCTAAGCTTGTATTCCGTTGCCAGTCTCAATGTGCAACGGGCCCTAACCGGTCTAGCGCGAAGGGTGTAGACACACCCTAAAGACACTAGGTGTGTAGCTGGAAGGGAAAACTGTACACCAGTTCCGACTAGGAGACCCCCCAAGGCCGGAGGTCTGGGACCCGTCCAATTGGCTGCCTAGCCCTGAAGGGGTTCGGCGGGTGTATTGGGTCAACACCCCACTCGGTTTAGTTATCACCGTTAGGTATCGGCCGAGGACCACGAAACTGTGGATTTAACCCTGAAGGGGCCTATTGACTCTAAACAAAACGCGGTTGTATGTTAAAGGAATAGGATAGTTAATAAACGAGCGGTCGGGTAAACAAGTTGTCTACGTACGACCGGCTTGTTTATTTCATCAATACCGGCGAGCACGGGGGCAGCGGGGCGCACCTGTGGCGACGTGCGGGCGACGTCTCGGACGATCGAGCAGCGAGGGGAGCGGGGCGCGGGGAGCACTTACGGCGACACGTGTGGTCGGGGCGAGGGCTGTCCGCTGAGGTGATTTTTTTTTCGGCTCGGCGGAGCTCTTATATTTATACAGAACACGGAACTCGGCGGGTGGGGTGACAGAAACGAGAGGAGCGGGGGGCGAGGCAGGCCCGCGCTCTTAGCAGATTGGTCGGTTTGACGATATCTCAGTCTCTCGCTCTCTCTTTGTCTCTCTCTCTGTCTCTCAATCGGTGTTGTTTCGTAAAACAGAATTTCAGCTACCTCCTTAAACAGATACTAAACTAAACTTAAAATAATAAATTAAATTATTATTACTTACCTACATAGGTGACAATACCGAAATGTACGTACTTACTTACTTACATACATACATACATACATACATACATACATGTTAGTAATATATTATGTACATATTATGCATGTACGTATGCTATTATTATAGTAGTTGTACTAAGTTAAGGTAAGTAAGTATTTATTTCAGTTTTCATAATAATTTATAAATTTACATATGCACCTATCTATAGATATGAAACTGTAAAATAGGTATATAATCATTTTGTGTCCCTAGTACCTAGTTGTACTTATTATTACAGACAAGGCAAGTAATTCTCATAACCATCATCATCATAATAAATATTAAGGACTGACCGATGTGTAATGGTCTTAATAGATAGAATGAATCTAATTAGGTAAGTACATGACTGTATCATTTTTGTATGTATGTATGTTTGTATGTCTGTCGGTAGGTAGGTAGGTAGGTAGGTAGGTAGGTAGGTAGGTAGGTAGGTAGGTAGGTACGTTTTTGTTTGACGACAACAAACCGTTAAAGAAATTGTCTTTGTTTTAAATTTGACGAATCATATTGTGGCCCTGAAAAGGGCCGTTTATGTTAATTAAGGCACAGCCACAGACACGCTGCACTGCACTAGGGCAGTAGTCATAGTGTCGTAGGGCGACGTGCGATTGTGTGGTGTAGCTTAAGCGCGTTCGCCTCTGATCCTGCGCGCCAGCTGGATGTCCTTGGGCATGATGGTGACGCGCTTCGCGTGAATCGCGCACAAGTTGGTGTCTTCGAAGAGACCGACGAGGTAAGCCTCGCTAGCCTCCTGCAGTGCCATAACAGCGGAGCTCTGGAAACGGAGATCGGTCTTGAAGTCCTGTGCGATCTCACGCACGAGACGCTGGAACGGAAGCTTGCGGATCAGCAGCTCGGTACTCTTCTGGTAGCGACGAATCTCACGGAGGGCCACAGTGCCGGGCCTGTAGCGATGGGGTTTCTTCACGCCACCTGTGGCTGGAGCGCTTTTGCGCGCCGCTTTGGTGGCGAGCTGTTTCCTCGGGGCCTTACCACCGGTGGATTTACGAGCAGTCTGCTTAGTACGCGCCATAGTAGACGAATAAAAAATCGACTCAAACAAAATAATCACTCGGAACGGACGTACGGACGTGCGAACAGTTCGAACGCAAGAGATAGAATAAAAACTCGGCGTTTTTTTTTTTTTTTTTTTTTTTTGATATGGCATCTCGTAGTTGACCTTGAGAGGCCGTGACTACTTAACCGGACTTTCCTGTGGATGCCTTAAATGAATTTAAAGCCTCCAGCCAGGGCTATTAAAAACTAAGCGACTGCGTACTAAGGGCACCCCCTGTGGGGTACGAACCTCGGCTTAGGGCGTCGCTGGAGAAAACAGCAAGGGACGGCTGGATCGAATTATTTTATTTTTATTTCGGTTTGATGACCACGGCGTTTCCTAGTACTAGCTCTGAGAAGAAACGGCCGAAACAAACTCAGAGGTCATAGTCGGGAGTTTATATTTACTGGCTCAGCTGCGGCGCGGGCTGGCCTTCATCGGACGAGGGACGGGGGAGGGGGCTGCTACGTTGAACGCGTCGCGATGGACCTCGGCGGCGAGGTCGGTAGGTCGGTCTGTGTTTTGTGAGTGTGCTGGTGGCCCTATTGGCCTCTTGGAGGAGGGTAATGGGGTCATCTGGGTCGGTGAGTGCATGCCTTGGGCGGCGAAGCTTGGAGATGGTGGAGGGGGTGTAATTAGCAGCCGCTACTATCAGGGGATTGCGGTGCTTGGAGGCAGTGTCGAAGAAGCGTTTGGAAAGACGCTTCATGAACTGCTGAATGGTGGGGATTTTGAGATCTAGGTGGAGGATCTCATTACGGACGAACCAAGGGGCGTTTGTGGCTTTACGCAAGAAACGGTTTTGGACTACTTGCATCCTATGGATATGACGCGGCTTGGCGTGTGCGAAGACAGGACAAGCGTATGTCATAATCGGGCGTATGCACGCTGTGTACAAGCGCATTTTGCACTTGAGCGACAGTTTGCTACGCGGGTTGAGGACGGGGTGGAGTCGACCCAGAGCGTAGGCGGCACGTGAGCGGACCGCCTTAATGTGCTCTGAGAAGTTGAGGTTGCGGTCGAGGATCACACCGAGATATTTGGCTTGCTTCCCCCAGGGGATCAGCTCGCCAGACATGGTGATGGGTCGTGGGGTGGGGACGTTTAGTCGCGGCTTTGTGTGGAGTACCGCTTGACTTTTCTGGGGGTTAACTTCGATCCTCCATTTCTTGAACCAGTCAGCCAGTTTGTTGACTGCGGTTTGGAGATGGTGTCGAATTCGGTCAGGGCTGAGTCCCGAGCAGTAGATGGCGGTGTCGTCTGCGAACAGAGCGACTTGGGCCTTACCACCTTTCGGGATATCGCTTGTGTACAGCGTGAAAATAAGGGGGGCTAGCACGGAGCCCTGGGGAACACCTGCACGGATGGGGCGGGGGGAGGAGTGTGCTCCTTCGATTTTGTAGCGGAAGGTGCGGTTTGACAGGAAGTCCCGTAAGATGAGAACGAGACGGTCGGGCACTCCGAGTTTGTACAGCTTATAGATTAAGCCGTTGTGCCAGACTTTGTCAAACGCTTTCGCTATATCGAAGTAGACTACGCCTGTGTACATACCACGCATGAACCCTGCGTGTATATGTTCAGTGATGCGTAGGACTTGTTGTGGACAAGAGTGTTGGGATCGGAACCCGAACTGCTCATTGGGAATGAGGCCCTTGTTCTCGGCGTAAGCTCTGAGACGCTTATAAATAAGCCTCTCATAGATTTTGCCGAGAACTTTCAGCAAGCTGATGGGACGGTAACTGGTTGGTTCGGCTTTGGGCTTGCCGGGCTTGGGAATGCCAATCACTGTGGCTTCTTTCCACGTTTGTGGGAAAATGTTGTTCCCCATTGCACCATTGAAGATGGTGGTTAAGAGGAGGACTAGGTGGGCTGGGAAGAGACGGACCACTCTGTTGGTGATGCCGTCTGATCCGGGTGCTTTCTTGGGTTGAAGGCCTTTGATGATGTCCTGCACTTCATCTGGAGTGATGGGAGGCAGGGGATCATCCGGGTCGTCAACGGGCGGGAGGGAGGTCCTACGTTCAACTTCAGCGTCGACCTCTAGGAGGTGGGCTTGGTCTACTGGTAGGAGGCTGGGGGAGCACTGGGCTTCGAGGCAGGAGGCAAGGCATTCAGCCTTTTCATCGTCATCGAAGGCGATGGTATTGTCGGGGCGAACCAGAGGAGGCATGGTGACAACTTCTTTGGATTTTAACTTCCTCTGAAGTTCCCAGAAGGCTAGGTGGGTGGGCTCTAACTCGTCCAGCATCTTATCCCAGCCGGCTTCACGCCACTCCGATATGCGTCTTTTTACAGTTCTCTGTAAATAGCGCATATGGGCTTTGTTGGCCGCGCAGGGGAAGCTGCTGTAGGCACGGACAGCCGCGTTCTTCTCGGTCAGGAGTTCACGCAAGTCAGTGGGAAGTTTCCAGCGACAGTCTTCTGTCGCTGTTACCTCCCTTGAACATTCGTTCAGGACTGACTGTACGTGATCCGTGAACGAGTCGATCGCGGTCGTCGTGTCCGCGATAGAGTCCAGGCGTGCAGGTATGGAGTCCAGGTGGGGGGATGTGGAGGATTTCAGCCTATCGCTTACTTTCCTCCAGTCCGTTACCACCTTTGTATAGGGTTCTTGACCTGGGTCAGAGAGGCCAGTGCGGGGAGCCAGTCTGATAACGACTGGTCGATGATCGGACGATAGCTCTGGTAGCGCTTCTATAGAGTCTAACCGTAGGTTGACGTTCTTTAGGAGCGCCACGTCAAGGACGTCCGGGGTGTGATCGGGGTCGTAGGGGAAATGGGTGGGGGTCATAGGTCCCACGACGTCGAAGTTCATTCGGGTAGAGAGGTCAAACAAGAGTCTGCCTCTGGAGTTGGTCCTGGTGCTATTCCAGGCGGTGTGTTTGGCGTTGAGGTCGCCCGCTATTATCACGGAGTCGCTCAACCCCAGAAGTAGGGCGATGTCGTCTGCTAAGAGTTGGTAATTCTCTGCAGAGGAACTGGGAGGGAGGTAGGCCGACACTAATGTGATAGGTTGGTGGCCTGTCATGCCGAGGCGGCACATTGACACTTCGAGTCGTGAGAGGGGTGGGGGGTCCATTGGGATGCAATGTAGAGCCCTTTTGAAATAAATAAGGGTACCGCCTTTGTGACAACGCAACCTGTCGTTGCGAACTACGCGGTAGTTCGCGATCAGAGGTGTGCGGTGGCTAGGCTTGAGGAAGGTCTCTTGGGCGAGGAAGATATCTATCTGGTGCTCACGAAGGAATGTTGAGATCTCTAATTTCTGATCTCTAATGCCATCGGCATTGAAGTGCACCAGTTTCAGGGATCGGGGCTTGGTTCGTTTGCTGCTCCTGCAATCCATTAATTGGATGCGATGGAGGACAGGGCCTGGGTGATTTCAGGGTAGGCATTGTAAATGCCTATCACGGCCTCAAGGTTGCCAGCAGATCTGGCAGCCAAGAGTTCTTTTGCCATTTGCCTGGCACGGGGGGACATGAAAATGAGGAAGGTCCCCGAGATGACGTTGAATGCGTCAAGGGGGTTGCTTCCGGTGGTTGTTGCGGGGGTTGTGCGTGCGGGGGTTGTTGTCGCCGCAGCAGCAGTTGTTGCCACCTTTTGGGCCGTGGAAGGTCGGATGCGAGGATCCTTGTCCTTCCATGTGGGGGTGGGTTGAGGAGTCGTGGGGGCGGCCGCCACTAAGGCCGGGAAGGCCTTCTGGTGGTTTAGAGCGTTCCAGGGACTAGGTCTCTGGGGGCTCAAAGCCACCGGGGGCTGGGTCTGGCCTGCTGGGGCCTCCCTTTGCTGGCGAGCGCTCGCGCGCTTCGCCAGTTTAGGGGAAGATGACTTGGGGGCCTTGGGGCACCCACGGTAGTTGGCCGTGTGGCCGGTCGTGCCGCATAGGAAAAACTCGGCGCGCTCCTCGCCCCTTTTTATAACGTGGCACCGTAGCTGAAGTAGCGACACCCGCTCGGGGCCGAGCAGGTAGTAGGAGCCAATGCGCGCGCGCCATGCGCCATCTTTAGTGCAACGAGCTAACTAACTAAAATATTGTCTAATATTATTAAAATTAGCCTAAAACCCACATTTTATGTATTTATGTTGGGACTGCATTATTTTTTATATGTATATGCACCATTATTACTGTGTGGAATATTATAATAATAAAAATAATGTGTATATATTATTATGCATATGTCTGTTATTGCTATATGTGTATAGTATATATATACCATATGTTTGTTTAGTGTAAATAGTAACGTAAAATAATGATATATATATATATATATATATAAATAAACAAAACTACCGAGGTAGGTACTTTGTTTGTTGTTATTGCTAATATTGTAGGTAGGTATTTAGGTAGGTTCGTTTGTCGCTCTTTCTTTCTATTTTAATAATGAAATATGTAATAATGTATAAGTCTGATAAGTGTTTGCTCAATTCATCTACATACATACATACATACATACATACATATTTTATAGTTATATTATGATATCTACATATTACGTAGTTAAGTTTATATGGTAAAGATTTTTTTTTTTTTCTCTCTCATGTTTTCTACAAATATTATAGGGGAACTGTAAAAGAACATAAGACATGGGGGCTTGTGTAAAATATATGTATAAATAAATAAATATATATATATATATATACCTATTTTATTTATTTTATATATAATATAAATTACGATATGATTTGTGTAATGTGTATATATTATGCATATGTTTGTTATTGCTATATGTGTAAAGTGTATATATATATACCATATGTTTGTTTAGTGTAAATAGTAACGTTTTGACTAAATTCATATCAAAAGAAACGTGAATTTATCACATGAGCTTATTTGTGGCCCTGAAAAGGGCCTTTTGGTTTTTATTACTCCTGCCGCGGTCCCACTGTCTGTGTGTGCCCGCTTACTTGGAGCTGGTGTATTTGGTGACGGCTTTGGTGCCTTCACTGACTGCGTGCTTGGCGAGTTCGCCGGGCAACAGCAGCCTGACTGAAGTCTGCACCTCCCTGGACGTGATGGTAGATCTCTTGTTGTAGTGGGCGAGACGGGAAGCCTCGGCGGCGATACGCTCGAAGATGTCGTTCACGAACGAGTTCATGATAGACATGGCCTTGCTGGAGATACCGGTGTCGGGGTGCACCTGCTTCAACACCTTGTAGATGTAGATGGCATAGCTCTCCTTCCTCTTGTGCTTCTTCTTCTTCTTGTCGGTCTTGGAGATGTTCTTCTGGGCTTTCCCAGACTTCTTGGCGGCTTTACCACTTGTTTTAGGCGGCATTATGAGATGATGAGATTAATCAATAGAGTACACGTGCTAACAGAACGGAGTTCGGTCGCTGTATAACGGGAGAAAATTTTAACACTTCTATTTATAATGCGCCCTCGTGGCCCACGGTTGTGGCATGCGGTGAGTAATTCGACTCAGCGGCGGACCAATCACAGCGCTTCTAGCGCTCGATCGTAGATCGAGCGCGGGGGGGGGGGGTGAGACGCGGAGGGTGTGGGAAGAAGCTTGCTTGAAGTGCTAGGCTAGTTTGCCATTGTAGAAAATGTACATATGGAATATTATAATATTTATACAATTTTATTTTTGTTTTTTTTTTTTTTTTTTTTTTCCTTGTTTACCATTATGCATTACACACATATTATAACAGAAACAATAATAATGAAAGAGTAACTTTTATAAACTACTTACTTACTTACTTTCATTTACTTTTATAAACTACTTACTTACTTTCATTTTACTCTTTTATTATTATTCTTTCTTTCTTAATTGTTATGTATGTGAGTACCTAATCATAATTAAACTCATCGAAACCTTTTCCTGCTTGCTACAAAGTACTTAGTTCTGTGTTGTTTTATTATGCTAACAAACCAAATAGGTATTTATTCCATTATGTATCTGTATTATAATTGAAATATAAATACCTAGGTCCGAGTATTATCATCATAGACTGTCATGTTCATTCATTCATTCAATAATAGTAGGTAATATGACAGTATTATATTAGTTTTACTAGGTAGGTAGGTAGGTAGGTAGGTAGGTAGGTAGGTAGGTACGTACGTTTTTGTTTGACGACAACAAACCGTTAAAGAAATTGTCTTTGTCTTAAATTTAACGAATCATATTGTGGCCCTGAAAAGGGCCTTTTGTTTTGATGTTGCTCGCATGACTGGAGTAAAGTACACGCGTGCCCGGGTGTCGCTCGCACGAAGCACCACGTTCGTTCGGAGACGTCGCGGCACCACGTTTAAGCCTTCTTCTCGGTCTTCTTGGGCAGTAGCACGGCCTGGATGTTCGGCAGCACACCACCTTGAGCGATCGTCACACCGGAGAGCAGCTTGTTCAACTCCTCGTCGTTGCGGATGGCCAATTGAAGATGACGCGGGATGATCCTGGTCTTTTTGTTGTCTCTCGCGGCGTTGCCGGCCAACTCGAGTACCTCAGCAGCCAGATACTCCATCACAGCGGCCAGGTAGACGGGAGCGCCGGCACCCACGCGCTCGGCGTAGTTTCCGTTACGCAGCAGCCTGTGAATACGACCCACAGGGAACTGGAGACCAGCACGGTTGGAACGGGACTTTGCCTTTCCCTTCACCTTGCCACCTTTACCGCGACCAGACATAATTGAAGGATTTGTTTATGATAACGAGAAAATAACGAAACACGCGAACGACAGTGCGCGCGCTGATAGAATCTGGGTACAAATGCGACGAAACTATTTGTGGAAATCGCGACGCCCCCGTCAGGGGGCGTGGCGAGCGGTACCGGGGCTGTGCCCCCCGGCCGCGGAAGCGGGTTGTTGACCCGCGAATACGGGTCCCGGTCTGTGTTGGCAACAAGGGCCTGTCGAAATATGTTACACGCGTGAGTTGCGCGTGTCTGTGTTAATGGTTGCTATGAGTAATTCTGTAGGCGCGTCACAGAACCCACTCACGGTTCTGCTTGCTTCACGGCGCCTCGGCGGTCAGTCCCCGCCAGGTGAGACCCCCAGTTACCTGGAGGAAGCCCAGCGGGGGACGACCAGCGACAGAGGCGCCGACTCGACGCCCTACAGAATATCGGATGTAAACCCCCGCCCGTCCGGTTTCCAGCTATGTACGGTTACGTTCCGGGCTAAGGGGTCGTGGTGTGTGTATGGGCGGCATTGAAATGTACAATAACGCCGCCCAGTGATTGCCCGTACCGCGGCCCGCGCTGCACGTACGTGCGAGTATGTAGATGTCGGTGTTTGTGGTGGCTGTCTGGTCGCCGCGCAACGTGCCTATATTAACTTAGCACACGCTGCGCGACGCGTGAGTGTAATAGGTAGAGTATTATTGGGTCAGGTGAGCCGCGTGTAACCTGGGTGCAGCTCACCTGGGAAGTCCAGTCCGGTGAGGGGTCACTCGTCCGCTACCAGGTCGCGGGGGAAGGGTTTCGCGTCAGGGGGGCGCGCGTGCCAGGGCGCAATGTCCTTGACATGTGTCAAGTCCGATGCGTCGGCACGCGCGAACATACCCTTCGCGAGGCGCCGCACAAACTCATCCAGGCTCTCAATCCTGAGGTCCCTCCGGATGATGTCGTTCCTCACATAGCGAGGAGCAGCAACAATGGTCCGCAACGCAAGATTTTCTTGCGTGCGGAGCGTCTTTCGGTGTGTCTCGCATGCGAGGGCGAACCATGCCGGAGCGGCGTACGTCAAGATTGGGCGTATGTACGACTTGTACACGCCCAACCTGACGCGCACCGGGATGCAGGACGAGAGCACTGGATAGAGCAGGTAGCGGGCAACCCTGCCCCGTGCAGCGACCGAGCGGACGTGTGGCCCCATGGTGAGCCGGCGGTCGATCGTCACCCCCAGGTACTTCACCCGGGGGGACCACTCGACGTCGGCTCCCAGGAGTTTCAGGGGGGGTGGGAGGGGCGCATGTCCGAAGACTATCGCCTGCGTTTTTCCCACGTTCACCGACAGCCGCCACTTCGATAGCCACTCGGGAAGGAGCTCGAGCACACGCTGCATCTTGACGGCCGCGTACTTCGCATTGAGCGATGAGGTAATGTACGCGGCGTCGTCAGCGTATAGCGCGAGCATCACTTCCGAGGTAGTGGGGATGTCGTCGGTGTAACGTGAGTAGCACGCAGGCGACAGACAGCTGCCCTGCGGCACACCGGCCAGCACCGGGCGGGGGGCGGACAGCGCCCCGTCGACCACCACCCGGAAAGTCCTGTTTGAGAGGAATGTAGAGACCACCTTTACAACGCGACGGGGCGCGTCTGAGGTGGAGAGTTTATAAAGGAGTCCCTCGTGCCATACGCGGTCGAAGGCCTTCTCCATGTCGAGGAGTACTGCCACCGCGGTCTCCTTCTTGTTCATCGCAGCTGTGACGTGGTGCAGTACCCTCGACAGCTGGAGCGTCGTGCTGTGCTCCGCCCGAAACCCGAATTGCTCGGGCCGCGGCGCAATGTGCGGCAGGAGGTGTCGCAGCAGGAGCGCTTCGAACACCTTGGAGACTGTCGGCAGCAGAGTGATCGGCCGATAGCTCTCCGGCTTCAGGACGTTCTTTCCCGCCTTGGGCAGCATTATGACGCGCCCCTCCTTCCACGCATCAGGAAAGGCCCCGGTGCGCAGTATCGCGGTGAACAAGCGCGCCAGCGCCGCCACCATACGGTAGGGCAGGTGGCGCAGCGCTGCGTTCGTGACACCGTCAGCACCGGGGGCCTTGCGCGGTTTAGTGCGTAGGATGGCGCGCCTGACTGCCCCAGGCGAGAAGAATATTGGTTCTTCTTCGGGAGCTATCGGCGCTGCGAAGTAGTCTCCCAGGTGTTCCTCGACTGCTGCGACATGGTCTGCGTCGCTGGTCGGGTTTGGGCGGAACTGACGCTCCAGGTGTTCGGCGAAGACCTCCGCCCGGTCCTCCGCTACGTACTTCAGTGCCCCGTCGCTATTGTACAGCGGCCGTACCGGGGCTGGGGTACTCGTGAGCTGGCCGCAGATCTTGTGTAACGACGGCCAGCTGTCCGTCGTGGCGTCGATCTTCTCCTCCCAGCCCGCGGCAGTATGCGCCTTTAGCTCGGCCTTTACTTTCTCCGCGAGACGGTTGAGCTGCGTCTTGATAGTCGGGCACCTCAACTGCTGCCACTGCTTGCGTAATCGCCTCTTCTCGGCGATCATCCTGCTGAGCCGCGCCGGCAGGGGCGGCAGTAGCCCTCTCCCCTGCGGCAGCGTGCTAGTCGCCGAGTCTAGGGCGTTCTGTACGCAAACAGTGACATCAGATGCCATCGAGTCCACATCCGCGGAGGTTGTAACAGGCCGAGTCGGCGTGGTGGCCTCTACTTCCTCTGCAAACTTTTTCCAATCAATGCGTCGACGTGGCGCTAGTGGTTTCAGTTGGGTCAGCGTCCCTGATAGGACGACGAGTACAGGCTGATGGTCAGACTGCAACTCGTCGTCGATCACCTGTTGGGTGATCTGGCAGCACAGCCCCCGGTGAATGACGATGTCCAGCACGTCCGGCATATACCCGGAATAACCCGGGTAATGTGTGGGCGTTTCCGGGCCGGACACCGAATAACCGGAGGCTTCCGCGTCCGCGAAGAGCCGTCTGCCCCCCGTGTTTGTCAGCACCGAGTTCCACGCCGGGTGCTTACAGTTGAAGTCGCCGGCGAGGACAGTAGCGCGCGGCGTGCCATAGAGTAGGCCCCGCAGCTCGACCAAATCAATGGGAGTCAGGGGCGGCTTATAGCACGCGTACACGTCGATGTCCTCGCCAGCCACGTGCAGCTGAACACCCAGCGCGTAAAATGTGCCGAGCGACGGCACGGGGAGCTCTTGATGGACGACTCTTCGCCTCACCAGTACCGCCAGACCACGGTACCGGGTGTGGGAGGCTGACCGTTCATCTTTCCGATAAGCGAGATATCCCGGGAATCTGACCTTGTCCTCCGGTCCCAGGAAGGTCTCGCTTATTAGCGCCACGTCGATGTCTTGTTCCCGAAGGAGATGGCGGAGGGGAGCGACCTTATCCCTAAGGCCGCGGGCATTCCAGTGGATCACCCTCAATGGCCTAGCCACGGTAAAGCATTAGTAGCGCGGCCAGGCCATCGAAGATGACCTTCTCCACGTCTTGTCCCTGCCTTATTGCTCTGATGAGCTCCATCAATAATTTGATGGCGCAGGTCGTAAATTCAGTTTTCTCGGGATGGTTTCTTTTTGATGTTTTTAGGGCGCCGGGGGCGCCGCGGCTTGCGTCCAAGGCTAGCCGCTTGGGTTGTTCCGCTTCTCGCCGCGGCGCGGTGCCGGCGCTAGTGGACGGCTGATCCACGACCTGCGCCTCTGCCCTGTCCAAGGAGGGGGCGGCCGTAGGGATAATCTCCTGGGTCGCTGGGGCCTTGGGTTTCTTCCCTTTGCCCCCGCGTTTCTTCTTCTTCCTCCGCCCGGAGGAGGAGGAGGCCTGGGTCCTCTCTGAGGGCCCGTTGGCCGCCGCCATTAGTGTTGCGGCCTCCTTCTCGGACTCTACCATTTGCGGCCTCTCGGTGGCCGCAGCCGGCCGGCGCGCTGTGGATGTAATGGCGGCGGTCCCCGCTCGCCTGCACTTGAGCTCCCGCTGGTAAACGGGGCACTTGTTGTTGCACGCGGGATGTGGCCCCCCGCAATTGGCGCAGGTTGCCGGTTCTTCCCGCGGGCGTGGGCAGTCACGTGCCGCGTGCTCGCCTCCGCATCTCACACAGGCGAGCGGGCGGTGGCACATGTGCGAACTGTGCCGGAAACGCTGGCACCTGTGACACTGTGCGGGCCCTCGCTTTCCACGCCAGGCCTCTATTTTGACACCACGCATGTACATAAACACCGTGGTGTCAAATATGGCCCGGACGTCAGGTGTCCTCTTGAGGATGGCATGAAAGACACAGCCGGGTCTTCCCTGTGCGCCCTTGATATGGCGCACGTACTCCGGCTGGTATCCTAACGCCCGGAGCTCCTCCTCAATCTCCTTCGGGTCGGTGTCCGCTGGCAGCCCCCTTATGGCCACCTTCAGACTCTTGTCCGCCGGTAGGGAGTAGGCGAACCAAGAGAGACCCTCTTCTTTCTCCAGGCCCGTCAAGTACCTCTGGACCAGCCTGTACTCATCCTCGGTGTCGGGGGTGAACCTCACCCCCGTCCCGTAGGGGCGAGCGTTAGGGGGCCGGCCCAGTTTGGCACTGAGGGCCCGGAAATGGGTCGCCCAGTTCGGCAACTTCTCCACTACCAGCGGAGGATATCGTTGTTTTTTCCCCGGCTTTTGCTTGGAAGCGTCGCCGGGGGCGGCAGCGTGCTGTGCCTGAGGTGGTGCCACGGGGGCTGGGGGTAGTGAGGAGTCACTTACCCCTGCGGTTGTCAGTCCTGGTGAGCGCGGCGGTGTGCGGCGCAGCGCCTCTGCGAAGGAGGGCGACGTTGGAGTGCCCCGACCCCGCGGCGCGCGCTCGCGCTGTGGCCGCGGCGGGTCTAGGCAGTACCTCTTCGCCTCTTCTTCGCCGGCGGCGGAGTCGTCGGTGCTCCTCCGGCGCCGCTGCGGTCTGGCCCCGAGATTGAACTCGTACCCGAAGCCGAGCAGCGGCGTCGGAGAGGTAGGTGGTGGGCTCAACTGGTCCGCCGGGTCTCCCTCGGTGGGCCGCCGTCCGGGGGCCGGGGAGGAGTCTCGCGACACGTCCCCGCGCCCGGACCAGGCCGACCCCGCCGATGCGAGTGACATACTCGACCCCGCTATCGATGAGCACGTCGATCGCACGGCCGGGGAATCGAATGCGGCACCTCTGGGTGGGGCCGGCGACTCGGGCGCCATCTGCGCCGGTCTGCGGGCGCCGCCCGCGCTGGCTGGCCGCTCGAGCCCCGCCCTCGCCGGTCCCGCCAGCAAGCTGTGGGGAGCGGGTGAGGCGGTGCCCGAAGCTGGCACAGCTTTGGCAGCGGGCGGTGTAGTGAGCTGCGTCGACGCAGCTGGTCGCGACGGGGGCGCGCGGGTGTGCGCGGGCGTCGCGGGGGTTCGCGCCGGCGGCGCGGACTGCGCGGGCTGCGCGGCGGCGCGCGCTTGCGCCGCGGCCCGCGCAGCGGGCGCAGCCGTGCGCGCGGGTGCAGGTACGCGGGCTGACGTCACGGGTGCACGCGCTTGTTGCGTGCGCCCTTGGGTGGTGACCGGTCCCGGCGCCTGAATAGGCACCGGCCGGAACGCAGCTGGGCGAACGGGCACCGCGTGTTGCCGGCTCGACGACGGTGCCGGCGCAACGCGCGCAGGCGCCGGTGTCGTCGGTGGGCCGGCGGCACTAGCAGCGCCGGGTCCGCCCCCTCTCCTACTTCCTTCACCTCGCCCGGCCGGCGGCGAAGCGGACGCCGCACTGCCTATGTCAGGCAGTGACAGCGCCCGGTCCAACGCCGGACGGGGCTCTTCTTCCTGCCCGGACCCCCGGCCCAGTGAGCCGCGGGTGCCGGGCTTCGGCATCTTCCTTGAAGTGATCCGACCGCGACCGCAACGGCGGCGCTCCGCCGGGCAGCCCCGGTGGTTCTCCTGCGCCTGCACCAGTCGCTAGGAGCAGGCCAATGCAGCCACAGGAGAACAGTTAAAAACAATTTGCGGTCCGCGCAGTTGGTGGTGACTCGTTCTTAGGCACTTTCTTCAGGCACTGTTGACTTCAAGCGAACACCACTGTAGGATCACTGGCCGATCCCGCGACGAAACTTTTCTGTTCGGTTCTTTTTATACTCGCGCTACGTGGCAGAGTTAGCGGGAGGGGTAAACTATATCACAAAAACACGCAAGCGCACACACTGAACCATGGATATATGCATACGGGTAACGGGGTCGATAGTGATTATTAAGGGTTATTTTTTTTTTTTTTTTTTTTTTTTAATTTTTTTTTTTTTTTTGTGAATTGTCTATGAAATTGTGTATAACCTAACCTAACTAACGATTACGTATTACTTTTTTTTTTTTTTTACTTACGTAAATTATACCTATGAGTTTTAGTCTCTTTGTTTGTTATTTATTTATTTAACTAACTAACTAACTAACTATCTATCTATCTATCTATACATATATATATATATATATATATATATCTCTCTCTCTCTCTCTCTCTCTCTCTCTCTCTCTCTCTCTCTTATTTACTTATCCATCTATCTATCTATCTATCTATCTATCTATCTGTCTGTTTGTCTTTATTTATTTATTTATTTATTTCATTCATTCATTCTATTTCATATTCTAATTTATGTCGTGTGTATGTTTATGTGTAGGTACGTTTTGACTCATCTGTCATAGAGGAACGAATATTTTTTATATTCATGAAAGTATTGTTAGCCCTGAAAAGGGCTTTTTGGTGTGGTGAGCGCATTCACGCGCCCTAAGCATCTCGGTGCCGCCGACTCCGTCGTCTGTGGTCTCTTCAGTTGCGTTGCTTGCTTGCTTGCTTGCTTGCTGCTTCTGATGAATCGTTATCGGTCGGTAGGTCGGACGAGTTAGAGACACGTCGAGCGCGATTCGCGCCCCCCTACTACCGGAGGACGATAGATAGACGCGTACGTACGTACGTACTGCGTGCGCGAGGTGGGACGATTTGATTTTGTCAATGATTATATCAACTGTATGTACCTGTTGTTGTTTCTGATGTGTCATATAGGTATATTGTGAACAGGTTATGATGATTTTGGTTTTGGGCCGGGGTCCGGTCAGTCGACCCAGCGCCGCGCCGTCGTAGTCGTAGTCGTCGTCGTCGTCGCCGTCGTCACCGTCGCCGGTGTAACGCGAACGCGACCGTAGCTTACTTCTTAGCGGCGGACGCTTTCTTGGCTGCCGGCTTTGATTTGGGTGTAGCCGCGGCCTTCTTGGGTTTAGGCGCTTTAGGTTTCTTGGTTGGCGGCTTCGCGGTTTTCTTAGCTTTAGGAGCGGCGCCTCCCTTCGCCTTAGCGGGGGCTGCCGCCTTCTTTGGTGCGGGCTTCTTCTTAGCGGCGGCGGCGGCCTTCTTGTCCTTGGCGGAGGCGGCAGACGATGCCTTGGACTTCGACGGTGAGCCGGAAGCGGCAGATGCGGCCGCGGACGCGGCTGCTGCCTTCTTGGTCTTAGCGCCGGCCGCAGAGGCGGAGGCTTTCTTAGTCTTCGCGGCGGTGGCGGCGGGCGCCTTGCCGGCGGCCTTACCAGATGCGCCGGCGGGTTTCTTTGCAGCGGCCGATTTCGATTCGAGCTTGAAGGAACCGGAGGCACCCTTGCCCTTGGTCTGGATCAGTGCCCCAGATTCGACGGCGCTCTTGAGGTATTTCCTGATGAACGGAGCCAGTTTCTCCGCATCGACCTTGTACTGCGCGGCTATGTACTTCTTGATCGCCTGCAGGGAAGATCCGCTGCGCTCCTTCATCTCCTTGATGGCGTTGGTGACCATCTCGGATGTCTTGGGATGGGTAGGCTTCGCCTTCGGTTTCTTCGCGGCACCGGCCTGTCTCGCCTGCTTCTTCGCTGGTGTAGCGGGGGCCGGAGCCTCGGTAGCGACTGCTGTGTCTGCCATTTTTTTTTTAAAATAATATAAATTTGTGTTGTTATTTAAAAAAAAACAAAACAACTTCACACTTCACACAAACACACTGGTAGCTGTGATACGTGATTAAATAACAACAACTTAGATGTCGCCACTTATATGACTTATAAGATTTCGGGCGTTTCGTGTATTTACGTTTAGGAACGTCGAAACTTTACCGTAACGAGCGCCATGATGTCGCGGAAGGTTTTCTCGTATGAACGCTGGAAAGTTTTCACTAACACGTATCTAATAAAATAAAGAAAGACAATGGACAACGAGGGCCGGCGGCAAGCAGCGTCACGGTTTCGGATCGTTCATGAAGTTGAAGAGGAGCGTGTGCGAATCCGGCAAGGGTGCGGCGGTCGTTCGGAAGGTGGCGGTGATTTATTTTGACGACTGGTTACGAAGCGCAGGTCGGGTCGTTGTCAAAACGTTATTTTCTCTATAAAAGTGATAGATGACGACGATAAACGTCGACGCGTCAACTAGGAGGATATCGAACATGTCTGGTAACAGGACTCCGTCGATATCACACAGTCTCGCGAGGGTATTCTCGACCTAAAAGTGAAGTGTCGTAAAACACCGCGGGAGTGCTGAACATCTAAGGACAGACGACTACAGACCACGTTCGGCAAGTGCAGCCCGTTAATATCTAGTGTTATATCAAAATACGAGAGTGACAGTGTACAGATTAGTAGCAATAGCATCAGAAAGCGTATTAAACAACCTGCAAATAGAGACGGACTGTCCGCGTACCTACTCGGGCCGGCCGTTCGTTCGACAGCCAGACAGACTCTTCAGACGGTAAACGCACAAGTAGATAGATAGGCTGTAATGTGCCTGTGTTAGAGTTTCGTGTATGTATTCATGTGTCTGATATAACGACTAGTAAATAATAATACTTAATAATAATTCTTTAAAATTTCAATAATAAAATATTATACACATACATAAGTAGGTACCTACAAAGTAGGTAACACACTTCACGACATCGAACATCCACATAAACAGACTGCACCCGCATCGAACTACGATCAAACGAATAGGCACCTAGGTTTCTACCTACCAACCAACCAACCAACCAACCAACCAACCAAGCAAGCAAGCAAGCAAGCAACAACTTAACGTAACGTAAGTATCTATCAATCTATCTATTGAATATTATTGTCTACTAATTAATGCATTTTCTTTTTCAGTTTAATATCCCAGTTGGGCGGCAACGCGCATTTCACGCGTAGTAGTAGTAACAATAAGTTTGTACTTATCTATTACCGAGAGTATGTATAATATTGTATATGTATTTAATGAATTTCTTTGTTTATTTTTATTTAGAGGTACGTTTTTCAGACATTTCCATTAGAGAAACATATTTAATAGTATCGAATCATATGCGGCCCTGAAAAGGGCCTTTTTTAAGTGCGCGCATCTACATAAACACATGGTGGAACGACATATAGACACGTCCACCACGGTAGTATGCAGAGCTGGTTGCGCAGGCAACACGGTGGTGTGTTTAACCGCCGAAACCGTAGAGAGTGCGTCCCTGGCGCTTCAGGGCATAGACGACGTCCATGGCGGTGACGGTCTTCCTTTTGGCGTGCTCGGTGTAAGTGACAGCGTCGCGAATCACGTTCTCCAGGAACACTTTAAGCACACCGCGAGTCTCTTCGTAGATCAGACCGGAGATACGTTTCACGCCGCCTCTGCGAGCCAGACGACGGATGGCGGGTTTCGTGATACCTTGGATGTTATCACGAAGTACCTTCCTGTGGCGCTTGGCTCCTCCTTTTCCCAGACCCTTTCCTCCCTTACCGCGACCGGTCATCTTGAGAAATTAACTGAGTGTGTAGTGCACGAACACGAACGAAGCGAGCGAGCGACTGGTTGTATATGTATTTTTTCGGCTCGGCGGAGCTCTTATATTTATACAGAACACGGAACTCGGCGGGTGGGGTGACAGAAACGAGAGGAGCGGGGGGCGAGGCAGGCCCGCGCTCTTAGCAGATTGGTCGGTTTGACGATATCTCAGTCTCTCGCTCTCTCTTTGTCTCTCTCTCTGTCTCTCAATCGGTGTTGTTTCGTAAAACAGAATTTCAGCTACCTCCTTAAACAGATACTAAACTAAACTTAAAATAATAAATTAAATTATTATTACTTACCTACATAGGTGACAATACCGAAATGTACGTACTTACTTACTTACATACATACATACATACATACATACATACATACATACATACATGTTAGTAATATATTATGTACATATTATGCATGTACGTATGCTATTATTATAGTAGTTGTACTAAGTTAAGGTAAGTAAGTATTTATTTCAGTTTTCATAATAATTTATAAATTTACATATGCACCTATCTATAGATATGAAACTGTAAAATAGGTATATAATCATTTTGTGTCCCTAGTACCTAGTTGTACTTATTATTACAGACAAGGCAAGTAATTCTCATAACCATCATCATCATAATAAATATTAAGGACTGACCGATGTGTAATGGTCTTAATAGATAGAATGAATCTAATTAGGTAAGTACATGACTGTATCATTTTTGTATGTATGTATGTATGTATGTTTGTATGTCTGTCGGTAGGTAGGTAGGTAGGTAGGTAGGTAGGTAGGTAGGTACGTTTTTGTTTGACGACAACAAACCGTTAAAGAAATTGTCTTTGTTTTAAATTTGACGAATCATATTGTGGCCCTGAAAAGGGCCGTTTATGTTAATTAAGGCACAGCCACAGACACGCTGCACTGCACTAGGGCAGTAGTCATAGTGTCGTAGGGCGACGTGCGATTGTGTGGTGTAGCTTAAGCGCGTTCGCCTCTGATCCTGCGCGCCAGCTGGATGTCCTTGGGCATGATGGTGACGCGCTTCGCGTGAATCGCGCACAAGTTGGTGTCTTCGAAGAGACCGACGAGGTAAGCCTCGCTAGCCTCCTGCAGTGCCATAACAGCGGAGCTCTGGAAACGGAGATCGGTCTTGAAGTCCTGTGCGATCTCACGCACGAGACGCTGGAACGGAAGCTTGCGGATCAGCAGCTCGGTACTCTTCTGGTAGCGACGAATCTCACGGAGGGCCACAGTGCCGGGCCTGTAGCGATGGGGTTTCTTCACGCCACCTGTGGCTGGAGCGCTTTTGCGCGCCGCTTTGGTGGCGAGCTGTTTCCTCGGGGCCTTACCACCGGTGGATTTACGAGCAGTCTGCTTAGTACGCGCCATAGTAGACGAATAAAAAATCGACTCAAACAAAATAATCACTCGGAACGGACGTACGGACGTGCGAACAGTTCGAACGCAAGAGATAGAATAAAAACTCGGCGTTTTTTTTTTTTTTTTTTTTTTGATATGGCATCTCGTAGTTGACCTTGAGAGGCCGTGACTACTTAACCGGACTTTCCTGTGGATGCCTTAAATGAATTTAAAGCCTCCAGCCAGGGCTATTAAAATCTAAGCGACTGCGCACTAAGGGCACCCCCTGCGGGGTACGGACCTCGGCTTAGGGCGTCGCTGGAGTGAACAGCAAGGGATGGCTGGATCGAATTTTGATTTTATTTCGGTTTGATGACCGCGGCGTTTCCTAGACTAGCTCTGAGAAGAAACGACCGAAACAAACTCAGAGGTCATGGTTGGGAAGTTATGTTTACTGGCTCAGCTGCGGCGCGGGCTGGCCTTCATCGGACGAGGGAAAAAACTCGGCGCGCTCCTCGCCCCTTTTTATAACGTGGCACCGTAGCTGAAGTAGCGACACCCGCTCGGGGCCGAGCAGGTAGTAGGAGCCAATGCGCGCGCGCCATGCGCCATCTTTAGTGCAACGAGCTAACTAACTAAAATATTGTCTAATATTATTAAAATTAGCCTAAAACCCACATTTTATGTATTTATGTTGGGACTGCATTATTTTTTATATGTATATGCACCATTATTACTGTGTGGAATATTATAATAATAAAAATAATGTGTATATATTATTATGCATATGTCTGTTATTGCTATATGTGTATAGTATATATATACCATATGTTTGTTTAGTGTAAATAGTAACGTAAAATAATGATATATATATATATATATATATATAAATAAACAAAACTACCGAGGTAGGTACTTTGTTTGTTGTTATTGCTAATATTGTAGGTAGGTATTTAGGTAGGTTCGTTTGTCGCTCTTTCTTTCTATTTTAATAATGAAATATGTAATAATGTATAAGTCTGATAAGTGTTTGCTCAATTCATCTACATACATACATACATACATACATACATATTTTATAGTTATATTATGATATCTACATATTACGTAGTTAAGTTTATATGGTAAAGATTTTTTTTTTTTTCTCTCTCATGTTTTCTACAAATATTATAGGGGAACTGTAAAAGAACATAAGACATGGGGGCTTGTGTAAAATATATGTATAAATAAATAAATATATATATATATATATATATATATACCTATTTTATTTATTTTATATATAATATAAATTACGATATGATTTGTGTAATGTGTATATATTATGCATATGTTTGTTATTGCTATATGTGTAAAGTGTATATATATATACCATATGTTTGTTTAGTGTAAATAGTAACGTTTTGACTAAATTCATATCAAAAGAAACGTGAATTTATCACATGAGCTTATTTGTGGCCCTGAAAAGGGCCTTTTGGTTTTTATTACTCCTGCCGCGGTCCCACTGTCTGTGTGTGCCCGCTTACTTGGAGCTGGTGTATTTGGTGACGGCTTTGGTGCCTTCACTGACTGCGTGCTTGGCGAGTTCGCCGGGCAACAGCAGCCTGACTGAAGTCTGCACCTCCCTGGACGTGATGGTAGATCTCTTGTTGTAGTGGGCGAGACGGGAAGCCTCGGCGGCGATACGCTCGAAGATGTCGTTCACGAACGAGTTCATGATAGACATGGCCTTGCTGGAGATACCGGTGTCGGGGTGCACCTGCTTCAACACCTTGTAGATGTAGATGGCATAGCTCTCCTTCCTCTTGTGCTTCTTCTTCTTCTTGTCGGTCTTGGAGATGTTCTTCTGGGCTTTCCCAGACTTCTTGGCGGCTTTACCACTTGTTTTAGGCGGCATTATGAGATGATGAGATTAATCAATAGAGTACACGTGCTAACAGAACGGAGTTCGGTCGCTGTATAACGGGAGAAAATTTTAACACTTCTATTTATAATGCGCCCTCGTGGCCCACGGTTGTGGCATGCGGTGAGTAATTCGACTCAGCGGCGGACCAATCACAGCGCTTCTAGCGCTCGATCGTAGATCGAGCGCGGGGGGGGGGGGTGAGACGCGGAGGGTGTGGGAAGAAGCTTGCTTGAAGTGCTAGGCTAGTTTGCCATTGTAGAAAATGTACATATGGAATATTATAATATTTATACAATTATATTTTTGTTTTTTTTTTTTTTTTTTTTTCCTTGTTTACCATTATGCATTACACACATATTATAACAGAAACAATAATAATGAAAGAGTAACTTTTATAAACTACTTACTTACTTTCATTTTACTCTTTTATTATTATTCTTTCTTTCTTAATTGTTATGTATGTGAGTACCTAATCATAATTAAACTCATCGAAACCTTTTCCTGCTTGCTACAAAGTACTTAGTTCTGTGTTGTTTTATTATGCTAACAAACCAAATAGGTATTTATTCCATTATGTATCTGTATTATAATTGAAATATAAATACCTAGGTCCGAGTATTATCATCATAGACTGTCATGTTCATTCATTCATTCAATAATAGTAGGTAATATGACAGTATTATATTAGTTTTACTAGGTAGGTAGGTAGGTAGGTAGGTAGGTAGGTAGGTAGGTAGGTAGGTAGGTACGTACGTTTTTGTTTGACGACAACAAACCGTTAAAGAAATTGTCTTTGTCTTAAATTTAACGAATCATATTGTGGCCCTGAAAAGGGCCTTTTGTTTTGATGTTGCTCGCATGACTGGAGTAAAGTACACGCGTGCCCGGGTGTCGCTCGCACGAAGCACCACGTTCGTTCGGAGACGTCGCGGCACCACGTTTAAGCCTTCTTCTCGGTCTTCTTGGGCAGTAGCACGGCCTGGATGTTCGGCAGCACACCACCTTGAGCGATCGTCACACCGGAGAGCAGCTTGTTCAACTCCTCGTCGTTGCGGATGGCCAATTGAAGATGACGCGGGATGATCCTGGTCTTTTTGTTGTCTCTCGCGGCGTTGCCGGCCAACTCGAGTACCTCAGCAGCCAGATACTCCATCACAGCGGCCAGGTAGACGGGAGCGCCGGCACCCACGCGCTCGGCGTAGTTTCCGTTACGCAGCAGCCTGTGAATACGACCCACAGGGAACTGGAGACCAGCACGGTTGGAACGGGACTTTGCCTTTCCCTTCACCTTGCCACCTTTACCGCGACCAGACATAATTGAAGGATTTGTTTATGATAACGAGAAAATAACGAAACACGCGAACGACAGTGCGCGCGCTGATAGAATCTGGGTACAAATGCGACGAAACTTTTTTTTTTTTTTTTTTTTTTTTTTTTGATATGGCATCTCGTAGTTGACCTTGAGAGGCCGTGACTACTTAACCGGACTTTCCTGTGGATGCCTTAAATGAATTTAAAGCCTCCAGCCAGGGCTATTAAAATCTAAGCGACTGCGCACTAAGGGCACCCCCTGCGGGGTACGGACCTCGGCTTAGGGCGTCGCTGGAGTGAACAGCAAGGGATGGCTGGATCGAATTTTGATTTTATTTCGGTTTGATGACCGCGGCGTTTCCTAGACTAGCTCTGAGAAGAAACGACCGAAACAAACTCAGAGGTCATGGTTGGGAAGTTATGTTTACTGGCTCAGCTGCGGCGCGGGCTGGCCTTCATCGGACGAGGGACGGGGGAGGGGGCTGCTACGTTGAACGCGTCGCGATGGACCTCGGCGGCGAGGTCGGTAGGTCGGTCTGTGTTTTGTGAGTGTGCTGGTGGCCCTATTGGCCTCTTGGAGGAGGGTAATGGGGTCATCTGGGTCGGTGAGAGCATGCCTTGGGCGGCGAAGCTTGGAGATGGTGGAGGGGGTGTAATTAGCAGCCGCTACTATCAGGGGATTGCGGTGCTTGGAGGCAGTGTCGAAGAAGCGTTTGGAAAGACGCTTCATGAACTGCTGAATGGTGGGGATTTTGAGATCTAGGTGGAGGATCTCATTACGGACGAACCAAGGGGCGTTTGTGGCTTTACGCAAGAAACGGTTTTGGACTACTTGCATCCTATGGATATGACGCGGCTTGGCGTGTGCGAAGACAGGACAAGCGTATGTCATAATCGGGCGTATGCACGCTGTGTACAAGCGCATTTTGCACTTGAGCGACAGTTTGCTACGCGGGTTGAGGACGGGGTGGAGTCGACCCAGAGCGTAGGCGGCACGTGAGCGGACCGCCTTAATGTGCTCTGAGAAGTTGAGGTTGCGGTCGAGGATCACACCGAGATATTTGGCTTGCTTCCCCCAGGGGATCAGCTCGCCAGACATGGTGATGGGTCGTGGGGTGGGGACGTTTAGTCGCGGCTTTGTGTGGAGTACCGCTTGACTTTTTTGGGGGTTAACTTCGATCCTCCATTTCTTGAACCAGTCAGCCAGTTTGTTGACTGCGGTTTGGAGATGGTGTCGAATTCGGTCAGGGCTGAGTCCCGAGCAGTAGATGGCGGTGTCGTCTGCGAACAGAGCGACTTGGGCCTTACCACCTTTCGGGATATCGCTTGTGTACAGCGTGAAAATAAGGGGGGCTAGCACGGAGCCCTGGGGAACACCTGCACGGATGGGGCGGGGGGAGGAGTGTGCTCCTTCGATTTTGTAGCGGAAGGTGCGGTTTGACAGGAAGTCCCGTAAGATGAGAACGAGACGGTCGGGCACTCCGAGTTTGTACAGCTTATAGATTAAGCCGTTGTGCCAGACTTTGTCAAACGCTTTCGCTATATCGAAGTAGACTACGCCTGTGTACATACCACGCATGAACCCTGCGTGTATATGTTCAGTGATGCGTAGGACTTGTTGTGGACAAGAGTGTTGGGATCGGAACCCGAACTGTTTTTTCGGCTCGGCGGAGCTCTTATATTTATACAGAACACGGAACTCGGCGGGTGGGGTGACAGAAACGAGAGGAGCGGGGGGCGAGGCAGGCCCGCGCTCTTAGCAGATTGGTCGGTTTGACGATATCTCAGTCTCTCGCTCTCTCTTTGTCTCTCTCTCTGTCTCTCAATCGGTGTTGTTTCGTAAAACAGAATTTCAGCTACCTCCTTAAACAGATACTAAACTAAACTTAAAATAATAAATTAAATTATTATTACTTACCTACATAGGTGACAATACCGAAATGTACGTACTTACTTACTTACATACATACATACATGTTAGTAATATATTATGTACATATTATGCATGTACGTATGCTATTATTATAGTAGTTGTACTAAGTTAAGGTAAGTAAGTATTTATTTCAGTTTTCATAATAATTTATAAATTTACATATGCACCTATCTATAGATATGAAACTGTAAAATAGGTATATAATCATTTTGTGTCCCTAGTACCTAGTTGTACTTATTATTACAGACAAGGCAAGTAATTCTCATAACCATCATCATCATAATAAATATTAAGGACTGACCGATGTGTAATGGTCTTAATAGATAGAATGAATCTAATTAGGTAAGTACATGACTGTATCATTTTTGTATGTATGTATGTTTGTATGTCTGTCGGTAGGTAGGTAGGTAGGTAGGTAGGTAGGTAGGTACGTTTTTGTTTGACGACAACAAACCGTTAAAGAAATTGTCTTTGTTTTAAATTTGACGAATCATATTGTGGCCCTGAAAAGGGCCGTTTATGTTAATTAAGGCACAGCCACAGACACGCTGCACTGCACTAGGGCAGTAGTCATAGTGTCGTAGGGCGACGTGCGATTGTGTGGTGTAGCTTAAGCGCGTTCGCCTCTGATCCTGCGCGCCAGCTGGATGTCCTTGGGCATGATGGTGACGCGCTTCGCGTGAATCGCGCACAAGTTGGTGTCTTCGAAGAGACCGACGAGGTAAGCCTCGCTAGCCTCCTGCAGTGCCATAACAGCGGAGCTCTGGAAACGGAGATCGGTCTTGAAGTCCTGTGCGATCTCACGCACGAGACGCTGGAACGGAAGCTTGCGGATCAGCAGCTCGGTACTCTTCTGGTAGCGACGAATCTCACGGAGGGCCACAGTGCCGGGCCTGTAGCGATGGGGTTTCTTCACGCCACCTGTGGCTGGAGCGCTTTTGCGCGCCGCTTTGGTGGCGAGCTGTTTCCTCGGGGCCTTACCACCGGTGGATTTACGAGCAGTCTGCTTAGTACGCGCCATAGTAGACGAATAAAAAATCGACTCAAACAAAATAATCACTCGGAACGGACGTACGGACGTGCGAACAGTTCGAACGCAAGAGATAGAATAAAAACTCGGCGCGCTCCTCGCCCCTTTTTATAACGTGGCACCGTAGCTGAAGTAGCGACACCCGCTCGGGGCCGAGCAGGTAGTAGGAGCCAATGCGCGCGCGCCATGCGCCATCTTTAGTGCAACGAGCTAACTAACTAAAATATTGTCTAATATTATTAAAATTAGCCTAAAACCCACATTTTATGTATTTATGTTGGGACTGCATTATTTTTTATATGTATATGCACCATTATTACTGTGTGGAATATTATAATAATAAAAATAATGTGTATATATTATTATGCATATGTCTGTTATTGCTATATGTGTATAGTATATATATACCATATGTTTGTTTAGTGTAAATAGTAACGTAAAATAATGATATATATATATATATATATATATATAAATAAACAAAACTACCGAGGTAGGTACTTTGTTTGTTGTTATTGCTAATATTGTAGGTAGGTATTTAGGTAGGTTCGTTTGTCGCTCTTTCTTTCTATTTTAATAATGAAATATGTAATAATGTATAAGTCTGATAAGTGTTTGCTCAATTCATCTACATACATACATACATACATACATACATATTTTATAGTTATATTATGATATCTACATATTACGTAGTTAAGTTTATATGGTAAAGATTTTTTTTTTTTTCTCTCTCATGTTTTCTACAAATATTATAGGGGAACTGTAAAAGAACATAAGACATGGGGGCTTGTGTAAAATATATGTATAAATAAATAAATATATATATATATATACCTATTTTATTTATTTTATATATAATATAAATTACGATATGATTTGTGTAATGTGTATATATTATGCATATGTTTGTTATTGCTATATGTGTAAAGTGTATATATATATACCATATGTTTGTTTAGTGTAAATAGTAACGTTTTGACTAAATTCATATCAAAAGAAACGTGAATTTATCACATGAGCTTATTTGTGGCCCTGAAAAGGGCCTTTTGGTTTTTATTACTCCTGCCGCGGTCCCACTGTCTGTGTGTGCCCGCTTACTTGGAGCTGGTGTATTTGGTGACGGCTTTGGTGCCTTCACTGACTGCGTGCTTGGCGAGTTCGCCGGGCAACAGCAGCCTGACTGAAGTCTGCACCTCCCTGGACGTGATGGTAGATCTCTTGTTGTAGTGGGCGAGACGGGAAGCCTCGGCGGCGATACGCTCGAAGATGTCGTTCACGAACGAGTTCATGATAGACATGGCCTTGCTGGAGATACCGGTGTCGGGGTGCACCTGCTTCAACACCTTGTAGATGTAGATGGCATAGCTCTCCTTCCTCTTGTGCTTCTTCTTCTTCTTGTCGGTCTTGGAGATGTTCTTCTGGGCTTTCCCAGACTTCTTGGCGGCTTTACCACTTGTTTTAGGCGGCATTATGAGATGATGAGATTAATCAATAGAGTACACGTGCTAACAGAACGGAGTTCGGTCGCTGTATAACGGGAGACTCTGTGGAGGTCGCGACGCCCCCGTCAGGGGGCGTGGCGAGCGGTGCCAGGGCTAAGCCCCCCGGCCGCGGTGTCAATTACATTGACCCGTTACTACGGGCCCTTCCTTAGGTCGGCAACAAGGGCCTGTCCAAAATGTAATAATACGTGCGTGAGTTGCGCACGTCGTGTAACTGGTTGCAATGTGTTTCTCTGTAGGCGCGTCACAGGACCCACTCACGGCCCTGCTTGCTTCACGGCACCTCGGCGGTCAGTCCCCGCCAGGTGAGACCTCCAGTTACCTGGAGGAAGCCCAGCGGAGGACGACCAGCGACAGAGGCGCCGACTCGACGCCCTACAGAGATTACGGATGTAAACCCCCGCCCGTCCGGTTTCCAGCTATGTACGGTTACGTTCCGGGCTAAGGGGTCGTGATGTATGTGTGGGCGGTATTGAACTGTACAGTAACACCGCCCAGTGATAACGCGTACCGCTGCCCGCGCTGCGCATACGCGTGTATGTGTAGGGTGTCTGTTATGTAGAGGTTGTCTGGTCGCCGCGCTAGCGTGCCTATATTAACTTAGCACACGCTACGCGACGAGTGCGTGTAAAGGGTGGAGTATTATTGGGTCAGGTGAGCCGCGTGTAGCCTGGGTGCAACTCACCTGTGGAGTCCAGTCCGGTGAGGGGTCACTCGTCCGCTACCAGGTCGCGGGGGAAGGGTTTCGCGTCAGGGGGGCGCGCGTGCCAGGGCGCAATGTCCTTGACGTGCGTCAAGTCGGACGCGTCGGCACGCGCGAACATTCCCTTCGCGAGGCGCCGCACAAACTCATCCAGGCTCTCCATCCTGAGATCCCTCCGGATGACATCGTTCCTCACATAGCGAGGAGCGGCAACTATGGTCCGCAGCGCAAGATTTTCTTGCGCGCGGAGCGTCTTCCGGTGCGCCTCGCTAGTGAGGGCGAACCATGCCGGAGCGGCGTACGTCAATATGGGCCGTATGTACAACTTGTACACGGCCAGTTTGACGCGCGCCGGGATGCAGGACGAGAGCACTGGATAGAGCAGGTAGCGGGCAACCCTGCCCCGTGCGGCGACCGAGCGGACGTGTGGCCCCATGGTGAGCCGGCGATCAATCGTCACCCCCAGGTACTTCACCCGGGGGGACCACTCGACGTCGGCTCCCAGGAGTTTCAGGGGGGGTGGGAGGGGCGCGTATCCGAATACTATCGCCTGCGTTTTTCCCACGTTCACCGACAGCCGCCACTTCGAGAGCCACTCAGGAAGGAGCCCGAGCGCACGCTGCATCTTGACGGCCGCGTACTTCGCGTTAAGCGATGTAGTAATGTACGCGGCGTCGTCAGCGTAGAGCGCGAGCATCGCTTCCGAGGTAGTGGGGATGTCGTCGGTGTAACGTGAGTAGCACGCAGGCGACAAGCAGCTGCCCTGCGGTACACCCGCGAGCACTGGGCGGGGGGCGGATAGCGTCCCGTCGACCACCACCCGGAAAGTCCTGTCGGAGAGAAAAGTAGAGACCACCTTTACAACGCGACGGGGCGCGCCTGATGTGGTCAGTTTAAATACAAGGCCGTCGTGCCACACGCGGTCGAAGGCCTTCTCCATGTCGAGGAGTACTGCAACGGCGCACTCCTTCCTGTTCAGTGCGGCCGTGATGTGGTGCAGCACCCTCGACAGCTGGAGCGTCGTACTGTGCTCCGCCCTGAACCCGAATTGCTCGGGCCGCGGCGCGATGTGAGGCTGGAGATGTCGCAGCAGGAGTGCTTCGAACACCTTGGAGATTGTCGGCAGCAGTTTGATCGGCCGATAGCTCTCCGGCTTCAGTATGTTTTTCCCCGCCTTGGGCAGCATTATGACGCGCCCTTCCTTCCACGCAGCGGGGAAGGACCCGGTGCGCAGTACCCCCGTAAACAGGCGCGCCAGCGCCGCTACCATACGGTACGGCAGGTGGCGCAGCGCTGTGTTGGTGATACCGTCAGCACCGGGAGCCTTCCTGGGCTTCGTGCGTAGGATGGCGCGTCTGACTGCGCCAGGCGAGAAGAATACCGGGTCTTCATCGGGAGCTATCGGCGCTGCGAAGTAGTCTCCCAGGTGTTTCTCGACTGCTGCGACATGGTCGGTGTCGCTGGTCGGGTTGGGGCGGAACTGACGCTCCAGGTGTTCGGCGAAGACCTCCGCCCGGTCCTCCGCTGCATACTTCAGCGCCCCGTCGCTGTTGTGTAGCGGCCGTACCGGGGCTGGGGTATTCTTCAGCTGGCCGCAAAGCTTGTGAAGCGACGGCCAGCTGTCTGTTGTGGCCTCAATCCTCTCTTCCCAGCCCGCGGCGGTATGCGCCTTGAGCTCGGCCTTTACCCTCTCCGCGAGACGGTTGAGCTGCGTCTTGAGCGTCGGACATCGTAGCTGCTGCCACTGCTTGCGTAGTCGCCTCTTCTCGGCGATCATCCTGTAAAGACGCGCCGGCAGGGGCGGCAATAGCACTCTCCCCTGCGGCTGCGTGCTCGTCGCCGAGTGTAAGGCGCTCTGTATGCAAGCAGTGACATTGTCCGCCATAGAGTCTACGTCCGCGGCGGTAGCAATAGGCCGAGCCGGCGTGGTGGCCTCTACTTCCTCTGCGAACTTCGTCCAGTCTATGCGTCGACGTGGCGCTAGCGGCTTCAGTTGGGTCAGCGTCCCCGATAGGACGACGAGCACAGGCTGATGGTCAGACTGCAGCTCGTCGTCAATCACCTGCTGGGTGATCTGGCAGCACAGCCCCCGGTGGATCACGATGTCCAGCACGTCCGGCATATACCCAGGGTTGCCCGGGTAGTGCGTGGGCGTCTCTGGGCCGGACACCGTATAACCGGAGGCCTCCGCGTCCGCAAAGAGCCGTCTGCCACCCGTATTGGCCAGCACCGAGTTCCACGCCGGGTGCTTGCAGTTGAAGTCGCCGGCGAGGACAACAGCGCGCGGCGAGCCGTAAAGGAGGCCCCGCAGCTCGACTGTGTTCATGGGAGCCGCGGGCGGCCTGTAGCACGCATACACGTCAATGTCCTCGCCAGCCACGTGCAGCTGGACACCCAGCGCGTAGAGTGTGCTGAGCGACGGTACGGGTAGCTCTTGATGGACGACCCTTCGCCTCACAAGTACCGCCAGACCACGGTACCGGGAGTGGGAGGCTGACCGTTCGTCCTTCCTATAAACGAGATATCCCGGGAATCTGACCTTGTCCTCCGGTCCCAGGAAGGTCTCGTTTATTAGCGCCACGTCGACGTCCTGTTCCCTCAGGAGATGGCGGAGGGGGGCGACCTTTCCCCTAAGGCCGCGGGCATTCCAATGCACTATCCTCAACGGCCTAGCCATGGCGAAGCAGTAGTAGCTTGGTCAGGCCGTCGAGGATGACGGTCTCCACATCCTGACCCTGCCTGATGGCCTTAATAAGGCCCATTAGCAATTCAATGGCGCAGGTCGTGAACTCCTTTGTGGTCTCGGTCATGGCTTTCGTTTGTGTTGTGGCGCCGGTGGCGCCGCGGTTGGCTCGAGCCTTCTGTCGCGGCGCTGAGCCGGCGCCAGACTCCAGCGTGCCCGGAGCCACGACCTGCTTGCCCTTTGAGGCAGGGTCGGCGGCCTTAGGCGCGTCCTCCTGGGTGGCTGCGGGTTCTTCCGGCCTCTTGCCTTTACCCTTGCCCCCGCGCCCTTTCCTCCTCCGCTTCGACGAGGTGGCTTGAGCGCGGTCGGTGGGCCCGTTGGCTGCCGCCATTAATGTGGCGGCCTTGGCGTCAGCGTCGACCGTTTGCGGCCTCTCGGTGGCCGCTTGCGGCCGGCGCGCTTTGGTGGTGGTGATGGCGGCAGTCCCCGCCCGCCTGTTCTTCAGCTCCGCCTGGAAGACGGGGCACTTGGTGTTGCACGCGGGGTGCGGGCCACCGCAGTGACGCGGGATGATCCTGGTCTTTTTGTTGTCTCTCGCGGCGTTGCCGGCCAACTCGAGTACCTCAGCAGCCAGATACTCCATCACAGCGGCCAGGTAGACGGGAGCGCCGGCACCCACGCGCTCGGCGTAGTTTCCGTTACGCAGCAGCCTGTGAATACGACCCACAGGGAACTGGAGACCAGCACGGTTGGAACGGGACTTTGCCTTTCCCTTCACCTTGCCACCTTTACCGCGACCAGACATAATTGAAGGATTTGTTTATGATAACGAGAAAATAACGAAACACGCGAACGACAGTGCGCGCGCTGATAGAATCTGGGTACAAATGCGACGAAACTATTTGTGGAAATCGCGACGCCCCCGTCAGGGGGCGTGGCGAGCGGTACCGGGGCTGTGCCCCCCGGCCGCGGAAGCGGGTTGTTGACCCGCGAATACGGGTCCCGGTCTGTGTTGGCAACAAGGGCCTGTCGAAATATGTTACACGCGTGAGTTGCGCGTGTCTGTGTTAATGGTTGCTATGAGTAATTCTGTAGGCGCGTCACAGAACCCACTCACGGTTCTGCTTGCTTCACGGCGCCTCGGCGGTCAGTCCCCGCCAGGTGAGACCCCCAGTTACCTGGAGGAAGCCCAGCGGAGGACGACCAGCGACAGAGGCGCCGACTCGACGCCCTACAGAATATCGGATGTAAACCCCCGCCCGTCCGGTTTCCAGCTATGTACGGTTACGTTCCGGGCTAAGGGGTCGTGGTGTGTGTATGGGCGGCATTGAAGTGTACAATAACACCGCCCAGTGATTGCCCGTACCGCGGCCCGCGCTGCGCGTACGTGCGAGTGTGTAGATGTCGGTGTTTGTGGTGGCTGTCTGGTCGCCGCGCAACGTGCCTATATTAACTTAGCACACGCTGCGCGACGCGTGAGTGTAATCGGTAGAGTATTATTGGGTCAGGTGAGCCGCGTGTAACCTGGGTGCAGCTCACCTGGGAAGTCCAGTCCGGTGAGGGGTCACTCGTCCGCTACCAGGTCGCGGGGGAAGGGTTTCGCGTCAGGGGGGCGCGCGTGCCAGGGCGCAATGTCCTTGACATGTGTCAAGTCCGATGCGTCGGCACGCGCGAACATACCCTTCGCGAGGCGCCGCACAAACTCATCCAGGCTCTCAATCCTGAGGTCCCTCCGGATGATGTCGTTCCTCACATAGCGAGGAGCAGCAACAATGGTCCGCAACGCAAGATTTTCTTGCGTGCGGAGCGTCTTTCGGTGTGTCTCGCATGCGAGGGCGAACCATGCCGGAGCGGCGTACGTCAAGATTGGGCGTATGTACGACTTGTACACGCCCAACTTGACGCGCACCGGGATGCGGGACGAGAGCACTGGATAGAGCAGGTAGCGGGCAACCCTGCCCCGTGCAGCGACCGAGCGGACGTGTGGCCCCATGGTGAGCCGGCGATCGATCGTCACCCCCAGGTACTTCACCCGGGGGGACCACTCGACGTCGGCTCCCAGGAGTTTCAGGGGGGGTGGGAGGGGCGCATGTCCGAAGACTATCGCCTGCGTTTTTCCCACGTTCACCGACAGCCGCCACTTCGATAGCCACTCGGGAAGGAGCTCGAGCACACGCTGCATCTTGACGGCCGCGTACTTCGCATTGAGCGATGAGGTAATGTACGCGGCGTCGTCAGCGTATAGCGCGAGCATCACTTCCGAGGTAGTGGGGATGTCGTCGGTGTAACGTGAGTAGCACGCAGGCGACAGACAGCTGCCCTGCGGCACACCGGCCAGCACCGGGCGGGGGGCGGACAGCGCCCCGTCGACCACCACCCGGAAAGTCCTGTTTGAGAGGAATGTAGAGACCACCTTTACAACGCGACGGGGCGCGTCTGAGGTGGAGAGTTTGTAAAGGAGTCCCTCGTGCCATACGCGGTCGAAGGCCTTCTCCATGTCGAGGAGTACTGCCACCGCGGTCTCCTTCTTGTTCATCGCAGCTGTGACGTGGTGCAGTACCCTCGACAGCTGGAGCGTCGTGCTGTGCTCCGCCCGAAACCCGAATTGCTCGGGCCGCGGCGCAATATGCGGCAGGAGGTGTCGCAGCAGGAGCGCTTCGAACACCTTGGAGACTGTCGGCAGCAGAGTGATCGGCCGATAGCTCTCCGGCTTCAGGACGTTCTTTCCCGCCTTGGGCAGCATTATGACGCGCCCCTCCTTCCACGCATCAGGAAAGGCCCCGGTGCGCAGTATCGCGGTGAACAGGCGCGCCAGCGCCGCCACCATACGGTAGGGCAGGTGGCGCAGCGCTGCGTTCGTGACACCGTCAGCACCGGGGGCCTTGCGCGGTTTAGTGCGTAGGATGGCGCGCCTGACTGCCCCAGGCGAGAAGAATATTGGTTCTTCTTCGGGAGCTATCGGCGCTGCGAAGTAGTCTCCCAGGTGTTCCTCGACTGCTGCGACATGGTCTGCGTCGCTGGTCGGGTTTGGGCGGAACTGACGCTCCAGGTGTTCGGCGAAGACCTCCGCCCGGTCCTCCGCTACGTACTTCAGTGCCCCGTCGCTATTGTACAGCGGCCGTACCGGGGCTGGGGTACTCGTGAGCTGGCCGCAGATCTTGTGTAACGACGGCCAGCTGTCCGTCGTGGCGTCAATCTTCTCCTCCCAGCCCGCGGCAGTATGCGCCTTTAGCTCGGCCTTTACTTTCTCCGCGAGACGGTTGAGCTGCGTCTTGATAGTCGGGCACCTCAACTGCTGCCACTGCTTGCGTAATCGCCTCTTCTCGGCGATCATCCTGCTGAGCCGCGCCGGCAGGGGCGGCAATAGCCCTCTCCCCTGCGGCAGCGTGCTAGTCGCCGAGTCTAGGGCGTTCTGTACGCAAACAGTGACATCAGATGCCATCGAGTCCACGTCCGCGGAGGTTGTAACAGGCCGAGTCGGCGTGGTGGCCTCTACTTCCTCTGCAAACTTTTTCCAATCAATGCGTCGACGTGGCGCTAGTGGTTTCAGTTGGGTCAGCGTCCCTGATAGGACGACGAGTACAGGCTGATGGTCAGACTGCAACTCGTCGTCGATCACCTGTTGGGTGATCTGGCAGCACAGCCCCCGGTGAATGACGATGTCCAGCACGTCCGGCATATACCCGGAATAACCCGGGTAATGTGTGGGCGTTTCCGGGCCGGACACCGAATAACCGGAGGCTTCCGCGTCCGCGAAGAGCCGTCTGCCCCCCGTGTTTGTCAGCACCGAGTTCCACGCCGGGTGCTTACAGTTGAAGTCGCCGGCGAGGACAGTAGCGCGCGGCGTGCCGTAGAGTAGGCCCCGCAGCTCGACCAAATCAATGGGAGTCAGGGGCGGCTTATAGCACGCGTACACGTCGATGTCCTCGCCAGCCACGTGCAGCTGAACACCCAGCGCGTAAAATGTGCCGAGCGACGGCACGGGGAGCTCTTGATGGACGACCCTTCGCCTCACCAGTACCGCCAGACCACGGTACCGGGTGTGGGAGGCTGACCGTTCATCTTTCCGATAAGCGAGATATCCCGGGAATCTGACCTTGTCCTCCGGTCCCAGGAAGGTCTCGCTTATTAGCGCCACGTCGATGTCTTGTTCCCGAAGGAGATGGCGGAGGGGAGCGACCTTATCCCTAAGGCCGCGGGCATTCCAGTGGATCACCCTCAATGGCCTAGCCACGGTAAAGCATTAGTAGCGCGGCCAGGCCATCGAAGATGACCTTCTCCACGTCTTGTCCCTGCCTTATTGCTCTGATGAGCTCCATCAATAATTTGATGGCGCAGGTCGTAAATTCAGTTTTCTCGGGATGGTTTCTTTTTGATGTTTTTAGGGCGCCGGGGGCGCCGCGGCTTGCGTCCAAGGCTAGCCGCTTGGGTTGTTCCGCTTCTCGCCGCGGCGCGGTGCCGGCGCTAGTGGACGGCTGATCCACGACCTGCGCCTCTGCCCTGTCCAAGGAGGGGGCGGCCGTAGGGATAATCTCCTGGGTCGCTGGGGCCTTGGGTTTCTTCCCTTTGCCCCCGCGTTTCTTCTTCTTCCTCCGCCCGGAGGAGGAGGAGGCCTGGGTCCTCTCTGAGGGCCCGTTGGCCGCCGCCATTAGTGTTGCGGCCTCCCTCTCGGACTCTACCATTTGCGGCCTCTCGGTGGCCGCAGCCGGCCGGCGCGCTGTGGATGTAATGGCGGCGGTCCCCGCTCGCCTGCACTTGAGCTCCCGCTGGTAAACGGGGCACTTGTTGTTGCACGCGGGATGTGGCCCCCCGCAGTTGGCGCAGGTTGCCGGTTCTTCCCGCGGGCGTGGGCAATCACGTGCCGCGTGCTCTCCTCCGCATCTCACACAGGCGAGCGGACGGTGGCACATGTGCGAACTGTGCCGGAAACGCTGGCACCTGTGACACTGTGCGGGCCCTCGCTTTCCACGCCAGGCCTCTATTTTGACACCACGCATGTACATAAACACCGTGGTGTCAAATATGGCCCGGACGTCAGGTGTCCTCTTGAGGATGGCATGGAAGACACAGCCGGGTCTTCCCTGTGCGCCCTTGATATGGCGCACGTACTCCGGCTGGTATCCCAACGCCCGGAGCTCCTCCTCAATCTCCTTCGGGTCGGTGTCCGCTGGCAGCCCCCTTATGGCCACCTTCAGACTCTTGTCCGCCGGTAGGGAGTAGGCGAACCAAGAGAGACCCTCTTCTTTCTCCAGGCCCGTCAAGTACCTCTGGACCAGCCTGTACTCATCCTCGGTGTCGGGGGTGAACCTCACCCCCGTCCCGTAGGGGCGAGCGTTAGGGGGCCGGCCCAGTTTGGCACTGAGGGCCCGGAAATGGGTCGCCCAGTTCGGCAACTTCTCCACTACCAGCGGAGGATATCGTTGTTTCTTCCCCGGCTTTTGCTTGGAAGCGTCGCCGGGGGCGGCAGCGTGCTGTGCCTGAGGTGGTGCCACGGGGGCTGGGGGTAGTGAGGAGTCACTTACCCCTGCGGTTGTCAGTCCTGGTGAGCGCGGCGGTGTGCGGCGCAGCGCCTCTGCGAAGGAGGGCGACGTTGGAGTGCCCCGACCCCGCGGCGCGCGCTCGCGCTGTGGCCGCGGCGGGTCTAGGCAGTACCTCTTCGCCTCTTCTTCGCCGGCGGCGGAGTCGTCGGTGCTCCTCCGGCGCCGCTGCGGTCTGGCCCCGAGATTGAACTCGTACCCGAAGCCGAGCAGCGGCGTCGGAGAGGTAGGTGGTGGGCTCAACTGGTCCGCCGGGTCTCCCTCGGTGGGCCGCCGTCCGGGGGCCGGGGAGGAGTCTCGCGACACGTCCCCGCGCCCGGACCAAGCCGACCCCGCCGATGCGAGTGACATACTCGACCCCGCTATCGATGAGCACGTCGATCGCACGGCCGGGGAATCGAATGCGGCACCTCTGGGTGGAGCCGGCGACTCAGGCGCCATCTGCGCCGGTCTGCGGGCGCCGCCCGCGCTGGCTGGCCGCTCGAGCCCCGCCCTCGCCGGTCCCGCCAGCAAGCTGTGGGGAGCGGGTGAGGCGGTGCCCGAAGCTGGCACAGCTTTGGCAGCGGGCGGTGTAGTGAGCTGCGTCGACGCAGCTGGTCGCGACGGGGGCGCGCGGGTGTGCGCGGGCGTCGCGGGGGTTCGCGCCGGCGGCGCGGACTGCGCGGGCTGCGCGGCGGCGCGCGCTTGCGCCGCGGCCCGCGCAGCGGGCGCAGCCGTGCGCGCGGGTGCAGGTACGCGGGCTGACGTCACGGGTGCACGCGCTTGTTGCGTGCGCCCTTGGGTGGTGACCGGTCCCGGCGCCTGAATAGGCACCGGCCGGAACGCAGCTGGGCGAACGGGCACCGCGTGTTGCCGGCTCGACGACGGTGCCGGCGCAACGCGCGCAGGCGCCGGTGTCGTCGGTGGGCCGGCGGCACTAGCAGCGCCGGGTCCGCCCCCTCTCCTACTTCCTTCACCTCGCCCGGCCGGCGGCGAAGCGGACGCCGCACTGCCTATGTCAGGCAGTGACAGCGCCCGGTCCAACGCCGGACGGGGCTCTTCTTCCTGCCCGGACCCCCGGCCCAGTGAGCCGCGGGTGCCGGGCTTCGGCATCTTCCTTGAAGTGATCCGACCGCGACCGCAACGGCGGCGCTCCGCCGGGCAGCCCCGGTGGTTCTCCTGCGCCTGCACCAGTCGCTAGGAGCAGGCCAATGCAGCCACAGGAGAACAGTTAAAAACAATTTGCGGTCCGCGCAGTTGGTGGTGACTCGTTCTTAGGCACTTTCTTCAGGCACTGTTGACTTCAAGCGAACACCACTGTAGGATCACTGGCCGATCCTGCGACGAAACTTTTCTGTTCGGTTCTTTTTATACTCGCGCTACGTGGCAGAGTTAGCGGGAGGGGTAAACTATATCACAAAAACACGCAAGCGCACACACTGAACCATGGATATATGCATACGGGTAACGGGGTCGATAGTGATTATTAAGGGTTATTTTTTTTTTTTTTTTTTTTTAATTTTTTTTTTTTTTTTGTGAATTGTCTATGAAATTGTGTATAACCTAACCTAACTAACGATTACGTATTACTTTTTTTTTTTTTTTACTTACGTAAATTATACCTATGAGTTTTAGTCTCTTTGTTTGTTATTTATTTATTTATTTATTTAACTAACTAACTAACTAACTAACTAACTATCTATCTATCTATCTATACATATATATATATATATATATATATATATATATATATATATATATATATATATATATATATATCTCTCTCTCTCTCTCTCTCTCTTATTTACTTATCCATCTATCTATCTATCTATCTATCTGTCTGTTTGTCTTTATTTATTTATTTATTTATTTCATTCATTCATTCTATTTCATATTCTAATTTATGTCGTGTGTATGTTTATGTGTAGGTACGTTTTGACTCATCTGTCATAGAGGAACGAATATTTTTTATATTCATGAAAGTATTGTTAGCCCTGAAAAGGGCTTTTTGGTGTGGTGAGCGCATTCACGCGCCCTAAGCATCTCGGTGCCGCCGACTCCGTCGTCTGTGGTCTCTTCAGTTGCGTTGCTTGCTTGCTTGCTTGCTTGCTTGCTGCTTCTGATGAATCGTTATCGGTCGGTAGGTCGGACGAGTTAGAGACACGTCGAGCGCGATTCGCGTCCCCCTACTACCGGAGGACGATAGATAGACGCGTACGTACGTACGTACTGCGTGCGCGAGGTGGGACGATTTGATTTTGTCAATGATTATATCAACTGTATGTACCTGTTGTTGTTTCTGATGTGTCGTATAGGTATATTGTGAACAGGTTATGATGATTTTGGTTTTGGGCCGGGGTCCGGTCAGTCGACCCAGCGCCGCGCCGTCGTAGTCGTAGTCGTCGTCGTCGTCGTCGCCGTCGTCACCGTCGCCGGTGTAACGCGAACGCGACCGTAGCTTACTTCTTAGCGGCGGACGCTTTCTTGGCTGCCGGCTTTGATTTGGGTGTAGCCGCGGCCTTCTTGGGTTTAGGCGCTTTAGGTTTCTTGGTTGGCGGCTTCGCGGTTTTCTTAGCTTTAGGAGCGGCGCCTCCCTTCGCCTTAGCGGGGGCTGCCGCCTTCTTTGGTGCGGGCTTCTTCTTAGCGGCGGCGGCGGCCTTCTTGTCCTTGGCGGAGGCGGCAGACGATGCCTTGGACTTCGACGGTGAGCCGGAAGCGGCAGATGCGGCCGCGGACGCGGCTGCTGCCTTCTTGGTCTTAGCGCCGGCCGCAGAGGCGGAGGCTTTCTTAGTCTTCGCGGCGGTGGCGGCGGGCGCCTTGCCGGCGGCCTTACCAGATGCGCCGGCGGGTTTCTTTGCAGCGGCCGATTTCGATTCGAGCTTGAAGGAACCGGAGGCACCCTTGCCCTTGGTCTGGATCAGTGCCCCAGATTCGACGGCGCTCTTGAGGTATTTCCTGATGAACGGAGCCAGTTTCTCCGCATCGACCTTGTACTGCGCGGCTATGTACTTCTTGATCGCCTGCAGGGAAGATCCGCTGCGCTCCTTCATCTCCTTGATGGCGTTGGTGACCATCTCGGATGTCTTGGGATGGGTAGGCTTCGCCTTCGGTTTCTTCGCGGCACCGGCCTGTCTCGCCTGCTTCTTCGCTGGTGTAGCGGGGGCCGGAGCCTCGGTAGCGACTGCTGTGTCTGCCATTTTTTTTTTAAAATAATATAAATTTGTGTTGTTATTTAAAAAAAAACAAAACAACTTCACACTTCACACAAACACACTGGTAGCTGTGATACGTGATTAAATAACAACAACTTAGATGTCGCCACTTATATGACTTATAAGATTTCGGGCGTTTCGTGTATTTACGTTTAGGAACGTCGAAACTTTACCGTAACGAGCGCCATGATGTCGCGGAAGGTTTTCTCGTATGAACGCTGGAAAGTTTTCACTAACACGTATCTAATAAAATAAAGAAAGACAATGGACAACGAGGGCCGGCGGCAAGCAGCGTCACGGTTTCGGATCGTTCATGAAGTTGAAGAGGAGCGTGTGCGAATCCGGCAAGGGTGCGGCGGTCGTTCGGAAGGTGGCGGTGATTTATTTTGACGACTGGTTACGAAGCGCAGGTCGGGTCGTTGTCAAAACGTTATTTTCTCTATAAAAGTGATAGATGACGACGATAAACGTCGACGCGTCAACTAGGAGGATATCGAACATGTCTGGTAACAGGACTCCGTCGATATCACACAGTCTCGCGAGGGTATTCTCGACCTAAAAGTGAAGTGTCGTAAAACACCGCGGGAGTGCTGAACATCTAAGGACAGACGACTACAGACCACGTTCGGCAAGTGCAGCCCGTTAATATCTAGTGTTATATCAAAATACGAGAGTGACAGTGTACAGATTAGTAGCAATAGCATCAGAAAGCGTATTAAACAACCTGCAAATAGAGACGGACTGTCCGCGTACCTACTCGGGCCGGCCGTTCGTTCGACAGCCAGACAGACTCTTCAGACGGTAAACGCACAAGTAGATAGATAGGCTGTAATGTGCCTGTGTTAGAGTTTCGTGTATGTATTCATGTGTCTGATATAACGACTAGTAAATAATAATACTTAATAATAATTCTTTAAAATTTCAATAATAAAATATTATACACATACATAAGTAGGTACCTACAAAGTAGGTAACACACTTCACGACATCGAACATCCACATAAACAGACTGCACCCGCATCGAACTACGATCAAACGAATAGGCACCTAGGTTTCTACCTACCAACCAACCAACCAACCAACCAACCAACCAAGCAAGCAAGCAAGCAAGCAACAACTTAACGTAACGTAAGTATCTATCAATCTATCTATTGAATATTATTGTCTACTAATTAATGCATTTTCTTTTTCAGTTTAATATCCCAGTTGGGCGGCAACGCGCATTTCACGCGTAGTAATAGTAACAATAAGTTTGTACTTATCTATTACCGAGAGTATGTATAATATTGTATATGTATTTAATGAATTTCTTTGTTTATTTTTATTTAGAGGTACGTTTTTCAGACATTTCCATTAGAGAAACATATTTAATAGTATCGAATCATATGCGGCCCTGAAAAGGGCCTTTTTTAAGTGCGCGCATCTACATAAACACATGGTGGAACGACATATAGACACGTCCACCACGGTAGTATGCAGAGCTGGTTGCGCAGGCAACACGGTGGTGTGTTTAACCGCCGAAACCGTAGAGAGTGCGTCCCTGGCGCTTCAGGGCATAGACGACGTCCATGGCGGTGACGGTCTTCCTTTTGGCGTGCTCGGTGTAAGTGACAGCGTCGCGAATCACGTTCTCCAGGAACACTTTAAGCACACCGCGAGTCTCTTCGTAGATCAGACCGGAGATACGTTTCACGCCGCCTCTGCGAGCCAGACGACGGATGGCGGGTTTCGTGATACCTTGGATGTTATCACGAAGTACCTTCCTGTGGCGCTTGGCTCCTCCTTTTCCCAGACCCTTTCCTCCCTTACCGCGACCGGTCATCTTGAGAAATTAACTGAGTGTGTAGTGCACGAACACGAACGAAGCGAGCGAGCGACTGGTTGTATATGTATTTTTTCGGCTCGGCGGAGCTCTTATATTTATACAGAACACGGAACTCGGCGGGTGGGGTGACAGAAACGAGAGGAGCGGGGGGCGAGGCAGGCCCGCGCTCTTAGCAGATTGGTCGGTTTGACGATATCTCAGTCTCTCGCTCTCTCTTTGTCTCTCTCTCTGTCTCTCAATCGGTGTTGTTTCGTAAAACAGAATTTCAGCTACCTCCTTAAACAGATACTAAACTAAACTTAAAATAATAAATTAAATTATTATTACTTACCTACATAGGTGACAATACCGAAATGTACGTACTTACTTACTTACATACATACATACATACATACATACATACATACATACATACATGTTAGTAATATATTATGTACATATTATGCATGTACGTATGCTATTATTATAGTAGTTGTACTAAGTTAAGGTAAGTAAGTATTTATTTCAGTTTTCATAATAATTTATAAATTTACATATGCACCTATCTATAGATATGAAACTGTAAAATAGGTATATAATCATTTTGTGTCCCTAGTACCTAGTTGTACTTATTATTACAGACAAGGCAAGTAATTCTCATAACCATCATCATCATAATAAATATTAAGGACTGACCGATGTGTAATGGTCTTAATAGATAGAATGAATCTAATTAGGTAAGTACATGACTGTATCATTTTTGTATGTATGTATGTATGTATGTTTGTATGTCTGTCGGTAGGTAGGTAGGTAGGTAGGTAGGTAGGTAGGTAGGTACGTTTTTGTTTGACGACAACAAACCGTTAAAGAAATTGTCTTTGTTTTAAATTTGACGAATCATATTGTGGCCCTGAAAAGGGCCGTTTATGTTAATTAAGGCACAGCCACAGACACGCTGCACTGCACTAGGGCAGTAGTCATAGTGTCGTAGGGCGACGTGCGATTGTGTGGTGTAGCTTAAGCGCGTTCGCCTCTGATCCTGCGCGCCAGCTGGATGTCCTTGGGCATGATGGTGACGCGCTTCGCGTGAATCGCGCACAAGTTGGTGTCTTCGAAGAGACCGACGAGGTAAGCCTCGCTAGCCTCCTGCAGTGCCATAACAGCGGAGCTCTGGAAACGGAGATCGGTCTTGAAGTCCTGTGCGATCTCACGCACGAGACGCTGGAACGGAAGCTTGCGGATCAGCAGCTCGGTACTCTTCTGGTAGCGACGAATCTCACGGAGGGCCACAGTGCCGGGCCTGTAGCGATGGGGTTTCTTCACGCCACCTGTGGCTGGAGCGCTTTTGCGCGCCGCTTTGGTGGCGAGCTGTTTCCTCGGGGCCTTACCACCGGTGGATTTACGAGCAGTCTGCTTAGTACGCGCCATAGTAGACGAATAAAAAATCGACTCAAACAAAATAATCACTCGGAACGGACGTACGGACGTGCGAACAGTTCGAACGCAAGAGATAGAATAAAAACTCGGCGTTTTTTTTTTTTTTTTTTTTTGATATGGCATCTCGTAGTTGACCTTGAGAGGCCGTGACTACTTAACCGGACTTTCCTGTGGATGCCTTAAATGAATTTAAAGCCTCCAGCCAGGGCTATTAAAATCTAAGCGACTGCGCACTAAGGGCACCCCCTGCGGGGTACGGACCTCGGCTTAGGGCGTCGCTGGAGTGAACAGCAAGGGATGGCTGGATCGAATTTTGATTTTATTTCGGTTTGATGACCGCGGCGTTTCCTAGACTAGCTCTGAGAAGAAACGACCGAAACAAACTCAGAGGTCATGGTTGGGAAGTTATGTTTACTGGCTCAGCTGCGGCGCGGGCTGGCCTTCATCGGACGAGGGAAAAAACTCGGCGCGCTCCTCGCCCCTTTTTATAACGTGGCACCGTAGCTGAAGTAGCGACACCCGCTCGGGGCCGAGCAGGTAGTAGGAGCCAATGCGCGCGCGCCATGCGCCATCTTTAGTGCAACGAGCTAACTAACTAAAATATTGTCTAATATTATTAAAATTAGCCTAAAACCCACATTTTATGTATTTATGTTGGGACTGCATTATTTTTTATATGTATATGCACCATTATTACTGTGTGGAATATTATAATAATAAAAATAATGTGTATATATTATTATGCATATGTCTGTTATTGCTATATGTGTATAGTATATATATACCATATGTTTGTTTAGTGTAAATAGTAACGTAAAATAATGATATATATATATATATATATATAAATAAACAAAACTACCGAGGTAGGTACTTTGTTTGTTGTTATTGCTAATATTGTAGGTAGGTATTTAGGTAGGTTCGTTTGTCGCTCTTTCTTTCTATTTTAATAATGAAATATGTAATAATGTATAAGTCTGATAAGTGTTTGCTCAATTCATCTACATACATACATACATACATACATACATATTTTATAGTTATATTATGATATCTACATATTACGTAGTTAAGTTTATATGGTAAAGATTTTTTTTTTTTTCTCTCTCATGTTTTCTACAAATATTATAGGGGAACTGTAAAAGAACATAAGACATGGGGGCTTGTGTAAAATATATGTATAAATAAATAAATATATATATATATATATATATATATACCTATTTTATTTATTTTATATATAATATAAATTACGATATGATTTGTGTAATGTGTATATATTATGCATATGTTTGTTATTGCTATATGTGTAAAGTGTATATATATATACCATATGTTTGTTTAGTGTAAATAGTAACGTTTTGACTAAATTCATATCAAAAGAAACGTGAATTTATCACATGAGCTTATTTGTGGCCCTGAAAAGGGCCTTTTGGTTTTTATTACTCCTGCCGCGGTCCCACTGTCTGTGTGTGCCCGCTTACTTGGAGCTGGTGTATTTGGTGACGGCTTTGGTGCCTTCACTGACTGCGTGCTTGGCGAGTTCGCCGGGCAACAGCAGCCTGACTGAAGTCTGCACCTCCCTGGACGTGATGGTAGATCTCTTGTTGTAGTGGGCGAGACGGGAAGCCTCGGCGGCGATACGCTCGAAGATGTCGTTCACGAACGAGTTCATGATAGACATGGCCTTGCTGGAGATACCGGTGTCGGGGTGCACCTGCTTCAACACCTTGTAGATGTAGATGGCATAGCTCTCCTTCCTCTTGTGCTTCTTCTTCTTCTTGTCGGTCTTGGAGATGTTCTTCTGGGCTTTCCCAGACTTCTTGGCGGCTTTACCACTTGTTTTAGGCGGCATTATGAGATGATGAGATTAATCAATAGAGTACACGTGCTAACAGAACGGAGTTCGGTCGCTGTATAACGGGAGAGACTCTGTGGAAGTCGCGACGCCCCCGTCAGGGGGCGTGGCGAGCGGTGCCAGGGCTAAGCCCCCCGGCCGCGGAATCGGGTAAGTTGACCCGTAAATACGGGTCCCGCGTAGGGTCGGCAACAAGGGCCTGTACAATATGTGATGGTACGTGCGTGAGTTGCGCACGTCGTGTAACTGGTTGCAATGTGTTTCTCTGTAGGCGCGTCACAGGACCCACTCACGGCCTGCTTGCTTCACGGCACCTCGGCGGTCAGTCCCCGCCAGGTGAGACCTCCAGTTACCTGGAGGAAGCCCAGCGGAGGACGACCAGCGACAGAGGCGCCGACTCGACGCCCTACAGAGATTACGGATGTAAACCCCCGCCCGTCCGGTTTCCAGCTATGTACGGTTACGTTCCGGGCTAAGGGGTCGTGATGTATGTGTGGGCGGTATTGAACTGTACAGTAACACCGCCCAGTGATAACGCGTACCGCTGTCCGCGCTGCGCGTACGCGTGTATGTGTAGGGTGTCTGTGATGTAAAGGTTGTCTGGTCGCCGCGTTAGCGTGCCTATATTAACTTAGCACACGCTACGCGACGAGTGCGTGTAAAGGGTGGAGTATTATTGGGTCAGGTGAGCCGCGTGTAACCTGGGTGCAACTCACCTGTGAAGTCCAGTCCGGTGAGGGGTCACTCGTCCGCTACCAGGTCGCGGGGGAAGGGTTTCGCGTCAGGGGGGCGCGCGTGCCAGGGCGCGATGTCCTTGACGTGCGTCAAGTCGGACGCGTCGGCACGCGCGAACATTCCCTTCGCGAGGCGCCGCACAAACTCATCCAGGCTCTCGATCCTGAGATCCCTCCGGATGACATCGTTCCTCACATAGCGAGGAGCGGCAACAATGGTCCGCAGCGCAAGATTTTCTTGCGCGCGGAGCGTCTTCCGGTGCGCCTCGCTAGTGAGGGCGAACCATGCCGGAGCGGCGTACGTCAGTATAGGCCGTATGTACAGCTTGTACACGGCCAGTTTGACGCGCGCCGGGATGCAGGACGAGAGCACTGGTTTGAGCAGGTAACGGGCAACCCTGCCCCGTGCGGCGACCGAGCGGACGTGTGGCCCCATGGTGAGCCGGCGATCAATCGTCACCCCCAGGTACTTCACCCGGGGGGACCACTCGACGTCGGCTCCCAGGAGTTTCAGGGGGGGTGGGAGGGACGCGTATCCGAATACAATCGCCTGCGTTTTTCCCACGTTCACCGACAGCCGCCACTTCGAGAGCCACTCAGGAAGGAGCCCGAGCGCACGCTGCATCTTGACGGCCGCGTACTTCGCGTTAAGCGATGTAGTGATGTACGCGGCGTCGTCAGCGTAGAGCGCGAGCATCGCTTCCGAGGTAGTGGGGATGTCGTCGGTGTAACGTGAGTAGCACGCAGGCGATAGGCAGCTGCCCTGCGGTACACCCGCGAGCACTGGGCGGGGGGCGGATAGCGTCCCGTCGACCACCACCCGGAAAGTCCTGTGGGAGAGGAAAGTAGAGACCACCTTTACAACGCGACGGGGCGCGCTGGAGGTGGCCAGTTTGTAGGTCAAGCCGTCGTGCCATACTCGGTCGAAGGCCTTCTCCATGTCGAGGAGTACTGCAATGGCGCACTCCTTCTTGTTTAGTGCGGCCGTGACGTGGTGCAGCACCCTCGACAGCTGGAGCGTCGTGCTGTGCTCCGCCCGGAACCCAAATTGCTCTGGCCTCGGCGCGATGTGTGGTTGGAGATGTCGCAGCAGGAGTGCTTCGAACACCTTGGAGACTGTCGGCAGCAGGGTGATCGGCCGATAGCTCTCCGGCTTCAGTGTATTCTTTCCCGCCTTGGGCAGCATAATGACGCGCCCTTCCTTCCACGCAGCGGGGAAGGACCCGGTGCGCAGCACCGCTGTGAACAGGCGCGCCAGTGCCGCTACCATGCGGTACGGCAGGTGGCGCAGCGCTGTATTAGTGATGCCGTCAGCACCGGGGGCCTTCCTGGGCTTGGTACGTAGGATGGCGCGTCTGACTGCGCCAGGCGAGAAAAACACAGGGTCTTCTTCGGGAGCTATCGGCGCTGCGAAGTAGTCTCCAAGGTGCTTCTCGACTGCTGCGACATGGTCGGTGTCGCTGGTCGGGTTGGGGCGGAACTGACGCTCCAGATGTTCGGCGAAGACCTCCGCCCGGTCCTCTGCGGCGTATTTGAGCGCCCCGTCGCTATTATACAGCGGCCGTACCGGGGCTGGGGTATTCCTTAATTGGCCACACAGTTTATGCAGTGATGGCCAATCATCTGTTGTGGCCTCAATTCTTTCCTCCCAGCCCGCGGCGGTATGAGCCTTGAGCTCGGCCTTTACCCTCTCCGCGAGACGGTTGAGTTGCGTTTTAAGCGTCGGACATCTTAGCTGTTGCCACTGCTTGCGTAGTCGCCTCTTCTCGGCGATCATCTTGTTAAGACGCGCCGGCAGGGGCGGCAATAGCCCTCTCCCCTGCGGCTGCGTGCTCGTCGCCGAGTGTAAGGCGCTCTGTATGCAAGCAGTGACATTGTCCGCCATCGAGTCGACGTCCGCGGCGGTAGTAATAGGCCGAGCCGGCGTGGTGGCCTCTACTTCCTCTGCGAACTTGGTCCAGTCTATGCGTCGACGTGGCGCTAGGGGTTTCAATCGGGTCGGCGTGCCCGATAGGACGACGAGTACAGGCAAATGGTCCGACTGTAACTCGTCGTCGATCACATGTTGGGTGACCTGGCAGTGCAGCCCCCGGTGTACAACGATGTCCAGCACGTCCGGCATGCTCGTCTGGACATCCGGGTAGTGGGTTGGAGTCTCTGGGCCGGACACCGTGTACCCGAAGGCCTCCGCGTCCGCGAAGAGTCGTCTGCCGCCCGTGTTTGCCCGCGCCGAGTTCCACGCCGGGTGTTTGCAGTTCAGGTCGCCCGCGAGGACAGTGGCACGCGGCGAGCCGTACAGCAGGCCCCTCAGCTCAACCATATCTATGGGAGACCGGGGCGGCTTATAGCACGCGTACATGTCAATGTCCTCGCCGGCCACATGCAGTTGCACACCCAGCGCGTAGAAGGCGCCAAGCGATGGCACGGGGAGCTCTTGATGGACGACCCTTCGCCTCACCAGCACCGCCAGGCCACGGTACCGGGAGTGGGCAGCCGACCGTTCATCCTTCCGGTAGACGAGGTACCCCGGGAAGTTGATCCTGTCTTCCGGTCCCAGGAGCGTCTCGCTTATCAGCGCCACGTCGACGTCTTGTTCCCGAAGGAGATGGCGGAGGGGAGCGACCTTACCCTTGAGGCCGCGGGCGTTCCAGTGGATCACCCTCAGTGGCCTAGCCACGGTAGAGCTTGAGAAGCGCGGATAGGCCATCGAGGATGACCGTCTCCACGTGCTGTCCCTGCCTTATTGCTTTTATAAGCTCCATCAATAGCTTGATGGCGCAGGTCGTGAATTCATTTTTCTCGGGATGGTTCTCAGTTGTATTTGTTGTTATAGCGCCGGGAGTGCCGCGTTCTGCTTTTGGGGCCTTTCTTGGCGCTCCTGCATCTTGTCGCGACACTGGGCCGGCGCTAGACGTAGGTTGTTTCTTCACGGCCTGCGCCCTGTTTAAGGCAGGGGCGGCCTCAGGGATTTCCTGTTCGATCGCCGGGGGCACGGGTTTCTTCCCTCTCTTACCCCCGCGTCTGTTCTTCCTCCGCCCGGAGGAGGAGGTTTGGGCCTTCTCAGAGGGCCCGTTGGCCGCCGCCATAAGGGTTGGGGCGTCCTGCGTCGCTTCCACCATTTGCGGCCTCTCTGCGGCCGCTCTGGCCTGGCGCGCTTTAGTGGTGATGGCGGCGGTCCCCGCTCGCCTATTTTTAAGCTCCTTCTGGTAAACGGGGCATTTTGTGTTGCACGCGGGATGAGGCCCCCCGCAATTTGCACAGGTGGCTGGTTCATCCCGCGGGCGTGGGCAATCTCGCGCCGCGTGTTCGCCTCCGCATCTCACACAGGCGAGCGGTCGGTGACACATGTGCGAGCTGTGACGAAACCGCTGGCACCTGTGACACTGAGCGGGCCCTCTCTTTCCACGCCAGGCCTCGATTTTGACACCACGCATATACATAAATACCGTGGTGTCAAATATGGCCCGTACGTCTGGCGTCCTCTTCAGGATCGCGTGGAAAACACAGCCGGGTCTTCCCTGTGCGCCCTTGATATGACGCACGTACTCCGGCTGGTATCCAAGCGTCCGAAGCTCCTCCTCAATCTCCTTCGGGTCGGTGTCAGCAGGCAGCCCCCTTATGGCCACCTTCAGGCTCTTGTCCGCCGGCAGGGAGTAGGCGAACCACGAGAGACCCTCTTCTTTCTCCAGGCCCGTCAAGTATCTCTGGACCAGCCTGTACTCGTCCTCGGAGTCAGGGGTGAATCTCACCCCCGTCCCATAGGGGCGAGCGTTGGGAGGCCGGCCCAGCTTGGCACTGAGGGCCCGGAAATGGGTCGCCCAGTTCGGCAACTTCTCCACTACCAGCGGGGGGTAGCGAAGCTTTTTCCCCGGCTTCTGCTTTGGAGCATCACCAGGGGCGGCAGCATGCTGTGCCTGAGGTGCCATGGGGGCTGGGGGTAGTGAGCCTTCACTAACCCCTGCGGTTGAAGGTCCCGGTTGCGGTTGCGGCGAGCGCGGCGGCGTGCGGCGCACCGCCTCGGCGAACGTAGGCGAAGCGGGTTGCCCCCCCCCGCGCGGCGCGCGGTCGCGCTGTGGGCGCGGCGGGTCAGGGCAGTATCGCTTCGCCTCTTCCCCGGCGGCGGACTCGCCCGAGCTTCTGCGGCGCCGCTGCGGTCGGGCCCCGAGTGCGAACTCAAAGCCGAACCCGAGCAGCGGCGGCGGTGGTGAGGCCGGCGGTGGCCAGCCTGACTGGTCTCGTCCCTCGATGGACCGGCGTCCGGATCGCGGGGTCGTGTCTCCCGACACGTCCTCAGGACCGGACCCGGCCGAGTCCCCCGACGCCAGCGACATGCTCGAAGAGCACGCCGATAGTGCGGCGGGGGAGTCGAGGGCCGAGACTCTCGGTGGTGCCGGCGATTCAGGCGCCGGTGGCGCCCTCTGCGCCGGTCTGCGGCTGCCGCCCGCGCTGGCTGGCCGCTCACGCTCCGCCCTCGCCGGCCCCGTCAGCAAGCTGCGGGTACCGGATGAGGCGGTGCGCTGAGCTGGCACAGCTTCGGCAGCGGGCGGCGTAGTTAGCTGCGTCGGAGGCGCAGCTGGGCGCGACGGGGGCGCGCGGGTGCGCGCAGGCGTCGCTGGGGTTCGCGCCGGCGGCGCGCTCTGCGCGGGCTGCGCGGCGACGCGCGCTGGCGCCGCGGCCCGCGCAGCGGGCGCAGCCGTGCGCGCGGGTGCTGGCACCCGGGCTGACGTCGGGGGCGCACGCGCTTGCTGCGTGCGTCCCTGGGTAGCGGCCGGTCCCGGCGCCTGGATAGGCACCGGCCGGAACGCAGCTGGGCGGACGGGCACCGCGTGCTGCCGGCTCGACGACGGTGCCGGCGCAACGCGCGCAGGCGCCGGTGACGTCGGTGGGCCGGCGGCTCCAGCAGCGCTAGGTCCGCCCCCTCCTCCTCGCTCTTCACCCCGCCCGGCCGGCGGCGAAGCGGACGCCGCACTGCCTATGTCGGGCAGTGACAACGCCCGGTCCATCGCCGGACGGGGCTCTTCATCTGGCCCGGACCCGCGGCCCAATGAGCCGCGAGCGCCGGGCTTCGGCATGCTGCTGGGTGTTTCTCCCTACCGCGACCGCGGCGGCGGCACTCCGCCGGGCAGCCCGGTGGTTGTTCCCCTGCGCCTGCACCAGTTGCTAGAGCAGGCTAGTGCAGCCACAGGAGAACAATAATAAAATGTTGCGGTCCGCGCGGCTTGTGGCGAGCTGAGTCTTCTTGGGCACTTGTTCAGGCACTTTTCTTGGCTTCAGACTGCTCACCTTAGGATCACTGGCCGATCCGTATAACGGGAGAAAATTTTAACACTTCTATTTATAATGCGCCCTCGTGGCCCACGGTTGTGGCATGCGGTGAGTAATTCGACTCAGCGGCGGACCAATCACAGCGCTTCTAGCGCTCGATCGTAGATCGAGCGCGGGGGGGGGGGGTGAGACGCGGAGGGTGTGGGAAGAAGCTTGCTTGAAGTGCTAGGCTAGTTTGCCATTGTAGAAAATGTACATATGGAATATTATAATATTTATACAATTATATTTTTGTTTTTTTTTTTTTTTTTTTTTCCTTGTTTACCATTATGCATTACACACATATTATAACAGAAACAATAATAATGAAAGAGTAACTTTTATAAACTACTTACTTACTTTCATTTTACTCTTTTATTATTATTCTTTCTTTCTTAATTGTTATGTATGTGAGTACCTAATCATAATTAAACTCATCGAAACCTTTTCCTGCTTGCTACAAAGTACTTAGTTCTGTGTTGTTTTATTATGCTAACAAACCAAATAGGTATTTATTCCATTATGTATCTGTATTATAATTGAAATATAAATACCTAGGTCCGAGTATTATCATCATAGACTGTCATGTTCATTCATTCATTCAATAATAGTAGGTAATATGACAGTATTATATTAGTTTTACTAGGTAGGTAGGTAGGTAGGTAGGTAGGTAGGTAGGTAGGTAGGTAGGTAGGTACGTACGTTTTTGTTTGACGACAACAAACCGTTAAAGAAATTGTCTTTGTCTTAAATTTAACGAATCATATTGTGGCCCTGAAAAGGGCCTTTTGTTTTGATGTTGCTCGCATGACTGGAGTAAAGTACACGCGTGCCCGGGTGTCGCTCGCACGAAGCACCACGTTCGTTCGGAGACGTCGCGGCACCACGTTTAAGCCTTCTTCTCGGTCTTCTTGGGCAGTAGCACGGCCTGGATGTTCGGCAGCACACCACCTTGAGCGATCGTCACACCGGAGAGCAGCTTGTTCAACTCCTCGTCGTTGCGGATGGCCAATTGAAGATGACGCGGGATGATCCTGGTCTTTTTGTTGTCTCTCGCGGCGTTGCCGGCCAACTCGAGTACCTCAGCAGCCAGATACTCCATCACAGCGGCCAGGTAGACGGGAGCGCCGGCACCCACGCGCTCGGCGTAGTTTCCGTTACGCAGCAGCCTGTGAATACGACCCACAGGGAACTGGAGACCAGCACGGTTGGAACGGGACTTTGCCTTTCCCTTCACCTTGCCACCTTTACCGCGACCAGACATAATTGAAGGATTTGTTTATGATAACGAGAAAATAACGAAACACGCGAACGACAGTGCGCGCGCTGATAGAATCTGGGTACAAATGCGACGAAACTTTTTTTTTTTTTTTTTTTTTTTTTTTTGATATGGCATCTCGTAGTTGACCTTGAGAGGCCGTGACTACTTAACCGGACTTTCCTGTGGATGCCTTAAATGAATTTAAAGCCTCCAGCCAGGGCTATTAAAATCTAAGCGACTGCGCACTAAGGGCACCCCCTGCGGGGTACGGACCTCGGCTTAGGGCGTCGCTGGAGTGAACAGCAAGGGATGGCTGGATCGAATTTTGATTTTATTTCGGTTTGATGACCGCGGCGTTTCCTAGACTAGCTCTGAGAAGAAACGACCGAAACAAACTCAGAGGTCATGGTTGGGAAGTTATGTTTACTGGCTCAGCTGCGGCGCGGGCTGGCCTTCATCGGACGAGGGACGGGGGAGGGGGCTGCTACGTTGAACGCGTCGCGATGGACCTCGGCGGCGAGGTCGGTAGGTCGGTCTGTGTTTTGTGAGTGTGCTGGTGGCCCTATTGGCCTCTTGGAGGAGGGTAATGGGGTCATCTGGGTCGGTGAGAGCATGCCTTGGGCGGCGAAGCTTGGAGATGGTGGAGGGGGTGTAATTAGCAGCCGCTACTATCAGGGGATTGCGGTGCTTGGAGGCAGTGTCGAAGAAGCGTTTGGAAAGACGCTTCATGAACTGCTGAATGGTGGGGATTTTGAGATCTAGGTGGAGGATCTCATTACGGACGAACCAAGGGGCGTTTGTGGCTTTACGCAAGAAACGGTTTTGGACTACTTGCATCCTATGGATATGACGCGGCTTGGCGTGTGCGAAGACAGGACAAGCGTATGTCATAATCGGGCGTATGCACGCTGTGTACAAGCGCATTTTGCACTTGAGCGACAGTTTGCTACGCGGGTTGAGGACGGGGTGGAGTCGACCCAGAGCGTAGGCGGCACGTGAGCGGACCGCCTTAATGTGCTCTGAGAAGTTGAGGTTGCGGTCGAGGATCACACCGAGATATTTGGCTTGCTTCCCCCAGGGGATCAGCTCGCCAGACATGGTGATGGGTCGTGGGGTGGGGACGTTTAGTCGCGGCTTTGTGTGGAGTACCGCTTGACTTTTTTGGGGGTTAACTTCGATCCTCCATTTCTTGAACCAGTCAGCCAGTTTGTTGACTGCGGTTTGGAGATGGTGTCGAATTCGGTCAGGGCTGAGTCCCGAGCAGTAGATGGCGGTGTCGTCTGCGAACAGAGCGACTTGGGCCTTACCACCTTTCGGGATATCGCTTGTGTACAGCGTGAAAATAAGGGGGGCTAGCACGGAGCCCTGGGGAACACCTGCACGGATGGGGCGGGGGGAGGAGTGTGCTCCTTCGATTTTGTAGCGGAAGGTGCGGTTTGACAGGAAGTCCCGTAAGATGAGAACGAGACGGTCGGGCACTCCGAGTTTGTACAGCTTATAGATTAAGCCGTTGTGCCAGACTTTGTCAAACGCTTTCGCTATATCGAAGTAGACTACGCCTGTGTACATACCACGCATGAACCCTGCGTGTATATGTTCAGTGATGCGTAGGACTTGTTGTGGACAAGAGTGTTGGGATCGGAACCCGAACTGCTCATTGGGAATGAGGCCCTTGTTCTCGGCGTAAGCTCTGAGACGCTTATAAATAAGCCTCTCATAGATTTTGCCGAGAACTTTCAGCAAGCTGATGGGACGGTAACTAGTTGGTTCGGCTTTGGGCTTGCCGGGCTTGGGAATGCCAATCACTGTGGCTTCTTTCCACGTTTGTGGGAAAATGTTGTTCCCCATTGCACCATTGAAGATGGTGGTCAAGAGGAGGACTAGGTGGGCTGGGAAGAGACGGACCACTCTGTTGGTGATGCCGTCTGATCCGGGTGCTTTCTTGGGTTGAAGGCCTTTGATGATGTCCTGCACTTCATCTGGAGTGATGGGAGGCAGGGGGTCATCCGGGTCGTCAACGGGCGGGAGGGAGGTCCTACGTTCGACTTCAGCGTCGACCTCAAGGAGGTGGGCTTGGTCTACTGGTAGGAGGCTGGGGGAGCACTGGGCTTCGAGGCAGGAGGCAAGGCATTCAGCCTTTTCATCGTCATCGAAGGCGATGGTATTGTCGGGGCGAACCAGAGGAGGCATGGTGACAACTTCTTTGGATTTTAACTTCCTCTGAAGTTCCCAGAAGGCTAGGTGGGTGGGCTCTAACTCGTCCAGCATCTTATCCCAGCCGGCTTCACGCCACTCCGATATGCGTCTTTTTACAGTTCTCTGTAAATAGCGCATATGGGCTTTGTTGGCCGCGCAGGGGAAGCTGCTGTAGGCACGGACAGCCGCGTTCTTCTCGGTCAGGAGTTCACGCAAGTCAGTGGGAAGTTTCCAGCGACAGTCTTCTGTCGCTGTTACCTCCCTTGAACAGTCGTTCAGGACTGACTGTACGTGATCCGTGAACGAGTCGATCGCGGCTGTAGTGTCCGCGATAGAGTCCAGGCGTGCAGGTATGGAGTCCAGGTGGGGGGATGTGGAGGATTTCAGCCGATCGCTTACTTTCCTCCAGTCCGTTACCACCTTCGTGAGGGGTTCTTGACCTGGGTCGACGAAACTTTTCTGTTCGGTTCTTTTTATACTCGCGCTACGTGGCAGAGTTAGCGGGAGGGGTAAACTATATCACAAAAACACGCAAGCGCACACACTGAACCATGGATATATGCATACGGGTAACGGGGTCGATAGTGATTATTAAGGGTTATTTTTTTTTTTTTTTTTTTTTTTAATTTTTTTTTTTTTTTTTGTGAATTGTCTATGAAATTGTGTATAACCTAACCTAACTAACGATTACGTATTACTTTTTTTTTTTTTTTACTTACGTAAATTATACCTATGAGTTTTAGTCTCTTTGTTTGTTATTTATTTATTTATTTATTTAACTAACTAACTAACTAACTAACTAACTATCTATCTATCTATCTATACATATATATATATATATATATATATATATATATATATATATATATATCTCTCTCTCTCTCTCTCTCTCTCTCTTATTTACTTATCCATCTATCTATCTATCTATCTATCTGTCTGTTTGTCTTTATTTATTTATTTATTTATTTCATTCATTCATTCTATTTCATATTCTAATTTATGTCGTGTGTATGTTTATGTGTAGGTACGTTTTGACTCATCTGTCATAGAGGAACGAATATTTTTTATATTCATGAAAGTATTGTTAGCCCTGAAAAGGGCTTTTTGGTGTGGTGAGCGCATTCACGCGCCCTAAGCATCTCGGTGCCGCCGACTCCGTCGTCTGTGGTCTCTTCAGTTGCGTTGCTTGCTTGCTTGCTTGCTTGCTTGCTTGCTTGCTTGCTTGCTGCTTCTGATGAATCGTTATCGGTCGGTAGGTCGGACGAGTTAGAGACACGTCGAGCGCGATTCGCGTCCCCCTACTACCGGAGGACGATAGATAGACGCGTACGTACGTACGTACTGCGTGCGCGAGGTGGGACGATTTGATTTTGTCAATGATTATATCAACTGTATGTACCTGTTGTTGTTTCTGATGTGTCGTATAGGTATATTGTGAACAGGTTATGATGATTTTGGTTTTGGGCCGGGGTCCGGTCAGTCGACCCAGCGCCGCGCCGTCGTAGTCGTAGTCGTCGTCGTCGTCGTCGCCGTCGTCACCGTCGCCGGTGTAACGCGAACGCGACCGTAGCTTACTTCTTAGCGGCGGACGCTTTCTTGGCTGCCGGCTTTGATTTGGGTGTAGCCGCGGCCTTCTTGGGTTTAGGCGCTTTAGGTTTCTTGGTTGGCGGCTTCGCGGTTTTCTTAGCTTTAGGAGCGGCGCCTCCCTTCGCCTTAGCGGGGGCTGCCGCCTTCTTTGGTGCGGGCTTCTTCTTAGCGGCGGCGGCGGCCTTCTTGTCCTTGGCGGAGGCGGCAGACGATGCCTTGGACTTCGACGGTGAGCCGGAAGCGGCAGATGCGGCCGCGGACGCGGCTGCTGCCTTCTTGGTCTTAGCGCCGGCCGCAGAGGCGGAGGCTTTCTTAGTCTTCGCGGCGGTGGCGGCGGGCGCCTTGCCGGCGGCCTTACCAGATGCGCCGGCGGGTTTCTTTGCAGCGGCCGATTTCGATTCGAGCTTGAAGGAACCGGAGGCACCCTTGCCCTTGGTCTGGATCAGTGCCCCAGATTCGACGGCGCTCTTGAGGTATTTCCTGATGAACGGAGCCAGTTTCTCCGCATCGACCTTGTACTGCGCGGCTATGTACTTCTTGATCGCCTGCAGGGAAGATCCGCTGCGCTCCTTCATCTCCTTGATGGCGTTGGTGACCATCTCGGATGTCTTGGGATGGGTAGGCTTCGCCTTCGGTTTCTTCGCGGCACCGGCCTGTCTCGCCTGCTTCTTCGCTGGTGTAGCGGGGGCCGGAGCCTCGGTAGCGACTGCTGTGTCTGCCATTTTTTTTTTAAAATAATATAAATTTGTGTTGTTATTTAAAAAAAAACAAAACAACTTCACACTTCACACAAACACACTGGTAGCTGTGATACGTGATTAAATAACAACAACTTAGATGTCGCCACTTATATGACTTATAAGATTTCGGGCGTTTCGTGTATTTACGTTTAGGAACGTCGAAACTTTACCGTAACGAGCGCCATGATGTCGCGGAAGGTTTTCTCGTATGAACGCTGGAAAGTTTTCACTAACACGTATCTAATAAAATAAAGAAAGACAATGGACAACGAGGGCCGGCGGCAAGCAGCGTCACGGTTTCGGATCGTTCATGAAGTTGAAGAGGAGCGTGTGCGAATCCGGCAAGGGTGCGGCGGTCGTTCGGAAGGTGGCGGTGATTTATTTTGACGACTGGTTACGAAGCGCAGGTCGGGTCGTTGTCAAAACGTTATTTTCTCTATAAAAGTGATAGATGACGACGATAAACGTCGACGCGTCAACTAGGAGGATATCGAACATGTCTGGTAACAGGACTCCGTCGATATCACACAGTCTCGCGAGGGTATTCTCGACCTAAAAGTGAAGTGTCGTAAAACACCGCGGGAGTGCTGAACATCTAAGGACAGACGACTACAGACCACGTTCGGCAAGTGCAGCCCGTTAATATCTAGTGTTATATCAAAATACGAGAGTGACAGTGTACAGATTAGTAGCAATAGCATCAGAAAGCGTATTAAACAACCTGCAAATAGAGACGGACTGTCCGCGTACCTACTCGGGCCGGCCGTTCGTTCGACAGCCAGACAGACTCTTCAGACGGTAAACGCACAAGTAGATAGATAGGCTGTAATGTGCCTGTGTTAGAGTTTCGTGTATGTATTCATGTGTCTGATATAACGACTAGTAAATAATAATACTTAATAATAATTCTTTAAAATTTCAATAATAAAATATTATACACATACATAAGTAGGTACCTACAAAGTAGGTAACACACTTCACGACATCGAACATCCACATAAACAGACTGCACCCGCATCGAACTACGATCAAACGAATAGGCACCTAGGTTTCTACCTACCAACCAACCAACCAACCAACCAACCAACCAAGCAAGCAAGCAAGCAAGCAACAACTTAACGTAACGTAAGTATCTATCAATCTATCTATTGAATATTATTGTCTACTAATTAATGCATTTTCTTTTTCAGTTTAATATCCCAGTTGGGCGGCAACGCGCATTTCACGCGTAGTAGTAGTAACAATAAGTTTGTACTTATCTATTACCGAGAGTATGTATAATATTGTATATGTATTTAATGAATTTCTTTGTTTATTTTTATTTAGAGGTACGTTTTTCAGACATTTCCATTAGAGAAACATATTTAATAGTATCGAATCATATGCGGCCCTGAAAAGGGCCTTTTTTAAGTGCGCGCATCTACATAAACACATGGTGGAACGACATATAGACACGTCCACCACGGTAGTATGCAGAGCTGGTTGCGCAGGCAACACGGTGGTGTGTTTAACCGCCGAAACCGTAGAGAGTGCGTCCCTGGCGCTTCAGGGCATAGACGACGTCCATGGCGGTGACGGTCTTCCTTTTGGCGTGCTCGGTGTAAGTGACAGCGTCGCGAATCACGTTCTCCAGGAACACTTTAAGCACACCGCGAGTCTCTTCGTAGATCAGACCGGAGATACGTTTCACGCCGCCTCTGCGAGCCAGACGACGGATGGCGGGTTTCGTGATACCTTGGATGTTATCACGAAGTACCTTCCTGTGGCGCTTGGCTCCTCCTTTTCCCAGACCCTTTCCTCCCTTACCGCGACCGGTCATCTTGAGAAATTAACTGAGTGTGTAGTGCACGAACACGAACGAAGCGAGCGAGCGACTGGTTGTATATGTATTTTTTCGGCTCTTTTTTTTTTTTTTTTTTTGATATGGCAACTCGTAGTTGACCTTGAGAGGCCGTGACTACTTAACCGGACTTTCCTGTGGATGCCTTAAATGAATTTAAAGCCTCCAGCCAGGGCTATTAAAAACTAAGCGACTGCGCACTAAGGGCACCCCCTGTGGGGTACGAACCTCGGCTTAGGGCGTCGCTGGAGAAAACAGCAAGGGACGGCTGGATCGAATTATTTTATTTTTATTTCGGTTTGATGACCACGGCGTTTCCTAGTACTAGCTCTGAGAAGAAACGGCCGAAACAAACTCAGAGGTCATAGTCGGGAGTTTATATTTACTGGCTCAGCTGCGGCGCGGGCTGGCCTTCATCGGACGAGGGACGGGGGAGGGGGCTGCTACGTTGAACGCGTCGCGATGGACCTCGGCGGCGAGGTCGGTAGGTCGGTCTGTGTTTTGTGAGTGTGCTGGTGGCCCTATTGGCCTCTTGGAGGAGGGTAATGGGGTCATCTGGGTCGGTGAGTGCATGCCTTGGGCGGCGAAGCTTGGAGATGGTGGAGGGGGTGTAATTAGCAGCCGCTACTATCAGGGGATTGCGGTGCTTGGAGGCAGTGTCGAAGAAGCGTTTGGAAAGACGCTTCATGAACTGCTGAATGGTGGGGATTTTGAGATCTAGGTGGAGGATCTCATTACGGACGAACCAAGGGGCGTTTGTGGCTTTACGCAAGAAACGGTTTTGGACTACTTGCATCCTATGGATATGACGCGGCTTGGCGTGTGCGAAGACAGGACAAGCGTATGTCATAATCGGGCGTATGCACGCTGTGTACAAGCGCATTTTGCACTTGAGCGACAGTTTGCTACGCGGGTTGAGGACGGGGTGGAGTCGACCCAGAGCGTAGGCGGCACGTGAGCGGACCGCCTTAATGTGCTCTGAGAAGTTGAGGTTGCGGTCGAGGATCACACCGAGATATTTGGCTTGCTTCCCCCAGGGGATCAGCTCGCCAGACATGGTGATGGGTCGTGGGGTGGGGAGTTTTTCGGCTCTTTTTTTTTTTTTTTTTTTTTTTTTTTTGATATGGCATCTCGTAGTTGACCTTGAGAGGCCGTGACTACTTAACCGGACTTTCCTGTGGATGCCTTAAATGAATTTAAAGCCTCCAGCCAGGGCTACTAAAAGCTAAGCGACTACACGCTAAGGGCACCCCCTGTGGGGTACGAACCTCGGCTTAGGGTGTCGCTGGAGAAAACAGCAAGGGACGGCTGGATCGAATTATTTTATTTTTATTTCGGTTTGATGACCACGGCGTTTCCTAGTACTAGCTCTGAGAAGAAACGGCCGAAACAAACTCAGAGGTCATAGTCGGGAGTTTATATTTACTGGCTCAGCTGCGGCGCGGGCTGGCCTTCATCGGACGAGATTTTTCGGCTCTTTTTTTTTTTTTTTTTTTTTGATATGGCATCTCGTAGTTGACCTTGAGAGGCCGTGACTACTTAACCGGACTTTCCTGTGGATGCCTTAAATGAATTTAAAGCCTCCAGCCAGGGCTATTAAAATCTAAGCGACTGCGCACTAAGGGCACCCCCTGCGGGGTACGGACCTCGGCTTAGGGCGTCGCTGGAGTGAACAGCAAGGGATGGCTGGATCGAATTTTGATTTTATTTCGGTTTGATGACCGCGGCGTTTCCTAGACTAGCTCTGAGAAGAAACGACCGAAACAAACTCAGAGGTCATGGTTGGGAAGTTATGTTTACTGGCTCAGCTGCGGCGCGGGCTGGCCTTCATCGGACGAGGGACGGGGGAGGGGGCTGCTACGTTGAACGCGTCGCGATGGACCTCGGCGGCGAGGTCGGTAGGTCGGTCTGTGTTTTGTGAGTGTGCTGGTGGCCCTATTGGCCTCTTGGAGGAGGGTAATGGGGTCATCTGGGTCGGTGAGAGCATGCCTTGGGCGGCGAAGCTTGGAGATGGTGGAGGGGGTGTAATTAGCAGCCGCTACTATCAGGGGATTGCGGTGCTTGGAGGCAGTGTCGAAGAAGCGTTTGGAAAGACGCTTCATGAACTGCTGAATGGTGGGGATTTTGAGATCTAGGTGGAGGATCTCATTACGGACGAACCAAGGGGCGTTTGTGGCTTTACGCAAGAAACGGTTTTGGACTACTTGCATCCTATGGATATGACGCGGCTTGGCGTGTGCGAAGACAGGACAAGCGTATGTCATAATCGGGCGTATGCACGCTGTGTACAAGCGCATTTTGCACTTGAGCGACAGTTTGCTACGCGGGTTGAGGACGGGGTGGAGTCGACCCAGAGCGTAGGCGGCACGTGAGCGGACCGCCTTAATGTGCTCTGAGAAGTTGAGGTTGCGGTCGAGGATCACACCGAGATATTTGGCTTGCTTCCCCCAGGGGATCAGCTCGCCAGACATGGTGATGGGTCGTGGGGTGGGGACGTTTAGTCGCGGCTTTGTGTGGAGTACCGCTTGACTTTTTTGGGGGTTAACTTCGATCCTCCATTTCTTGAACCAGTCAGCCAGTTTGTTGACTGCGGTTTGGAGATGGTGTCGAATTCGGTCAGGGCTGAGTCCCGAGCAGTAGATGGCGGTGTCGTCTGCGAACAGAGCGACTTGGGCCTTACCACCTTTCGGGATATCGCTTGTGTACAGCGTGAAAATAAGGGGGGCTAGCACGGAGCCCTGGGGAACACCTGCACGGATGGGGCGGGGGGAGGAGTGTGCTCCTTCGATTTTGTAGCGGAAGGTGCGGTTTGACAGGAAGTCCCGTAAGATGAGAACGAGACGGTCGGGCACTCCGAGTTTGTACAGCTTATAGATTAAGCCGTTGTGCCAGACTTTGTCAAACGCTTTCGCTATATCGAAGTAGACTACGCCTGTGTACATACCACGCATGAACCCTGCGTGTATATGTTCAGTGATGCGTAGGACTTGTTGTGGACAGGAGTGTTGGGATCGTAACCCGAACTGCTCATTGGGAATGAGGCCCTTGTTCTCGGCGTAAGCTCTGAGACGCTTATAAATAAGCCTCTCATAGATTTTGCCGAGAACTTTCAGCAAGCTGATGGGACGGTAACTAGTTGGTTCGGCTTTGGGCTTGCCGGGCTTGGGAATGCCAATCACTGTGGCTTCTTTCCACGTTTGTGGGAAAATGTTGTTCCCCATTGCACCATTGAAGATGGTGGTCAAGAGGAGGACTAGGTGGGCTGGGAAGAGACGGACCACTCTGTTGGTGATGCCGTCTGATCCGGGTGCTTTCTTGGGTTGAAGGCCTTTGATGATGTCCTGCACTTCATCTGGAGTGATGGGAGGCAGGGGGTCATCCGGGTCGTCAACGGGCGGGAGGGAGGTCCTACGTTCGACTTCAGCGTCGACCTCAAGGAGGTGGGCTTGGTCTACTGGTAGGAGGCTGGGGGAGCACTGGGCTTCGAGGCAGGAGGCAAGGCATTCAGCCTTTTCATCGTCATCGAAGGCGATGGTATTGTCGGGGCGAACCAGAGGAGGCATGGTGACAACTTCTTTGGATTTTAACTTCCTCTGAAGTTCCCAGAAGGCTAGGTGGGTGGGCTCTAACTCGTCCAGCATCTTATCCCAGCCGGCTTCACGCCACTCCGATATGCGTCTTTTTACAGTTCTCTGTAAATAGCGCATATGGGCTTTGTTGGCCGCGCAGGGGAAGCTGCTGTAGGCACGGACAGCCGCGTTCTTCTCGGTCAGGAGTTCACGCAAGTCAGTGGGAAGTTTCCAGCGACAGTCTTCTGTCGCTGTTACCTCCCTTGAACAGTCGTTCAGGACTGACTGTACGTGATCCGTGAACGAGTCGATCGCGGCTGTAGTGTCCGCGATAGAGTCCAGGCGTGCAGGTATGGAGTCCAGGTGGGGGGATGTGGAGGATTTCAGCCGATCGCTTACTTTCCTCCAGTCCGTTACCACCTTCGTGAGGGGTTCTTGACCTGGGTCAGAGAGGCCAGTGCGGGGAGCCAGTCTGATAACGACTGGTCGATGATCGGACGATAGCTCTGGTAGCGCTTCTATAGAGTCTAACCGTAGGTTGACGTTCTTTAGGAGCGCCACGTCAAGGACGTCCGGGGTGTGATCGGGGTCGTAGGGAAAATGGGTGGGGGTCATAGGTCCCACGACGTCGAAGTTCATTCGGGTAGAGAGGTCAAACAAGAGTCTGCCTCTGGAGTTGATCCTGGTGCTATTCCAGGCGGTGTGTTTGGCGTTGAGGTCGCCCGCTATTATCACGGAGTCGCTCAACCCCAGAAGTAGGGCGATGTCGTCTGCTAAGAGTTGATGATTCTCTGCAGAGGAACTGGGAGGGAGGTAGGCCGACACTAATGTGATAGGTTGGTGGCCTGTCATGCCGAGGCGGCACATTGACACTTCGAGTCGTGAGAGGGGTGGGGGGTCCATTGGGATGCAATGTAGAGCCCTTTTGAAATAAATAAGGGTACCGCCTTTGTGACAACGCAACCTGTCGTTGCGAACTACGCGGTAGTTCGCGATCAGAGGTGTGCGGTGGCTAGGCTTGAGGAAGGTCTCTTGGGCGAGGAAGATATCTATCTGGTGCTCTCGAAGGAATGTTGAGATCTCTAATTTCTGATCTCTAATGCCATCGGCATTGAAGTGCACCAGTTTCAGGGATCGGGGCTTGGTTCGTTTGCTGCTCCTGCAATCCATTAGTTGGATGCGATGGAGGACAGGGCCTGGGTGATTTCCGGGTAGGCATTGTAAATGCCTATCACGGCCTCAAGGTTGCCAGCAGATCTGGCAGCCAAGAGTTCTTTTGCCATTTGCCTGGCACGGGGGGACATGAAAATGAGGAAGGTCCCCGAGATGACGTTGAATGCGTCAAGGGGGTTGCTTCCGGTGGTTGTTGCGGGGGTTGTGCGTGCGGGGGTTGTTGTCGCCGCAGCAGCAGTTGTTGCCACCTTTTGGGCCGTGGAAGGTCGGATGCGAGGATCCTTGTCCTTCCGTGCGGGGGTGGGTTGAGGGGTCGTGGGGGCGGCCGCCACTAAGGCCGGGAAGGCCTTCTGGTGGTTTAAGGCGTTCCAGGGACTAGGTCTCTGGGGGCTCAAAGCCACCGGGGGCTGGGTCTGGCCTGCTGGGGCCTCCCTTTGCTGGCGAGCGCTCGCGCGCTTCGCCAGTTTAGGGGATGATGACTTGGGGGCCTTGGGGCACCCACGGTAGTTGGCCGTGTGGCCGGTCGTGCCGCATAGGACACAACTTGGTGGCTCGGTGCAGAGCGCGCGGTCTTTGGGCCGTGGGCACTCTGCTGTGCCGTGGTCGCCTAGGCACTTGACGCACCTGGGCTTAGCATGGCAGTGTGCCTGTGAGTGGCCGTACAGTTGGCACCTATGGCATTGGCCAACGGTGCCGCTCTTGTGCGGCTTCTCTATGATTATTCCTGATAGAGAGCAGATGCTCTTAATCAAGAATATGGGGTGGTGGGTGGCTCCCTCGACGGGGTGACAGATCACTAGGATCATGTCGTATGCCGACCCTTTACCGCGTGCTTTATGCATGCGGTGGACTTCCTTTACAGGGATGTCCTGTGCTAGGAGATCTGCTTTTAATTCCTCTGTGGGAATCTCCTTAGGTATCCTTCGGATCACCACGCGTGTGAGACGATCCTCAGGGAGGGAGTAGGTGTGGAAGGCCACACCTCTTTGGCGGAGGAGCTTTGTTAGCTCGCGGAAGTCCCTGGCTGACGGGACTGAGACTTTAATCCCCGTCTGAGTGGACTTAGCATTCGTGAATGCTATTTTGTGTTCCGTGCACCAGCCGGACACTGAGGGCCACTTCGCCTTGTCTTGGATGAAGACAGGCGGGGGAGGGGGGATTTTGGAGGCCGCACGTGGGGCCGAGGGGGTGGATTTGGGTGACGCGGCACGAGGGGCGTCAGTCCCTTTAGGGAGGGCGGGAGAGGGGCTGGGACGGCCGCTGGCCGACTCGGCAGCCACCAGTTTGGGGGCTTGGATGGAGGAGGAGGATTTCTTCCTCCTCCTCTTGAGGGCGACGACCTTAAAGTCAGGTTCGTCGTCGTCGTCTGACGCCTGGGTGGGCGGGGTTGATTCCTCGGAGGAGTCCGAGGAGATGGGATTGGGGCGTTTCGCCGAGAAGACTTCGGTGTCCATGGACACCTCGGTCTCGGCGGGGACGGCATCGGGCTGGGGGGAGGGGGCTAGCTGTTGGAGGACAGCTAACCTGTCGCCATATTTGGCGCGGACCGAGGGCTCCTGGAGGATCACCTCTTTTAGTAAGGCGAGAAGCGCCTCTTGAAATTGGGAGTCCATGCCTAGTCCTCCGGATTGGAGGTCCGGAGGGTGTGTACCCTCCCTGTCGCCGGACAGGGAGGTGTGTGCCTAACCCTACTAACCTTATTGGTCTCGGTGGCGTAGCTCCGGTGCACTACTCGACGCGTCGCTACACCGCACTTTCACACACTCACACACAACACTATCGGACTCTTTCGAGTCCGGCGGCGCGGCACGAGAACGCGGCGATGCGGTTCAGCGAACGCGACGTTTAGCGCTAGACGCGGCGCGACGGAGCGTCAGGAGATTCGCGGCGGAGCACACGGACGCGGCGGGGCGGTGCAGGGATCGGGAGTGGAGCGAGAGCGAAGGTTCGCGGCGGGGCTAGCGAGTAGCGCGGAGGTGGTTGCCAAGCAAGCGCGGCGGGGCTGCGGCGCAGGTAGTGCGGCGGTACGGCGCGGTAATCGCGGCAGTGAGGCACGCGAGGACGCGGCGGATATGCTAAAGGGCACGTAGGGTGCTAGCGAGCGCGACGGAGCGGCACGGGGTTCGCGGCGTAGGCGCGGGAGCACGTGCGCTCAGGGCGAGCGCTGAGCGGGGAATGCTTTTTCGGCTCGGCGGAGCTCTTATATTTATACAGAACACGGAACTCGGCGGGTGGGGTGACAGAAACGAGAGGAGCGGGGGGCGAGGCAGGCCCGCGCTCTTAGCAGATTGGTCGGTTTGACGATATCTCAGTCTCTCGCTCTCTCTTTGTCTCTCTCTCTGTCTCTCAATCGGTGTTGTTTCGTAAAACAGAATTTCAGCTACCTCCTTAAACAGATACTAAACTAAACTTAAAATAATAAATTAAATTATTATTACTTACCTACATAGGTGACAATACCGAAATGTACGTACTTACTTACTTACATACATACATACATACATACATACATACATACATACATACATGTTAGTAATATATTATGTACATATTATGCATGTACGTATGCTATTATTATAGTAGTTGTACTAAGTTAAGGTAAGTAAGTATTTATTTCAGTTTTCATAATAATTTATAAATTTACATATGCACCTATCTATAGATATGAAACTGTAAAATAGGTATATAATCATTTTGTGTCCCTAGTACCTAGTTGTACTTATTATTACAGACAAGGCAAGTAATTCTCATAACCATCATCATCATAATAAATATTAAGGACTGACCGATGTGTAATGGTCTTAATAGATAGAATGAATCTAATTAGGTAAGTACATGACTGTATCATTTTTGTATGTATGTATGTATGTATGTTTGTATGTCTGTCGGTAGGTAGGTAGGTAGGTAGGTAGGTAGGTAGGTAGGTACGTTTTTGTTTGACGACAACAAACCGTTAAAGAAATTGTCTTTGTTTTAAATTTGACGAATCATATTGTGGCCCTGAAAAGGGCCGTTTATGTTAATTAAGGCACAGCCACAGACACGCTGCACTGCACTAGGGCAGTAGTCATAGTGTCGTAGGGCGACGTGCGATTGTGTGGTGTAGCTTAAGCGCGTTCGCCTCTGATCCTGCGCGCCAGCTGGATGTCCTTGGGCATGATGGTGACGCGCTTCGCGTGAATCGCGCACAAGTTGGTGTCTTCGAAGAGACCGACGAGGTAAGCCTCGCTAGCCTCCTGCAGTGCCATAACAGCGGAGCTCTGGAAACGGAGATCGGTCTTGAAGTCCTGTGCGATCTCACGCACGAGACGCTGGAACGGAAGCTTGCGGATCAGCAGCTCGGTACTCTTCTGGTAGCGACGAATCTCACGGAGGGCCACAGTGCCGGGCCTGTAGCGATGGGGTTTCTTCACGCCACCTGTGGCTGGAGCGCTTTTGCGCGCCGCTTTGGTGGCGAGCTGTTTCCTCGGGGCCTTACCACCGGTGGATTTACGAGCAGTCTGCTTAGTACGCGCCATAGTAGACGAATAAAAAATCGACTCAAACAAAATAATCACTCGGAACGGACGTACGGACGTGCGAACAGTTCGAACGCAAGAGATAGAATAAAAACTCGGCGTTTTTTTTTTTTTTTTTTTTTTATGATATGGCATCTCGTAGTTGACCTTGAGAGGTCGTGACTACTTAACCGGACTATCCTGTGGCTGCCTTAAGTGAATTTAAAGCCTCCAGCCAGGGCTACTAAAAGCTAAGCGACTACACGCTAAGGGCACCCCCTGTGGGGTACGAACCTCGGCTTAGGGTGTCGCTGGAGAAAACAGCAAGGGACGGCTGGATCGAATTATTTTATTTTTATTTCGGTTTGATGACCATGGCGTTTCCTAGTACTAGCTCTGAGAAGAAACGGCCGAAACAAACTCAGAGGTCATAGTCGGGAGTTTATATTTACTGGCTCAGCTGCGGCGCGGGCTGGCCTTCATCGGACAAGAAAAAACTCGGCGCGCTCCTCGCCCCTTTTTATAACGTGGCACCGTAGCTGAAGTAGCGACACCCGCTCGGGGCCGAGCAGGTAGTAGGAGCCAATGCGCGCGCGCCATGCGCCATCTTTAGTGCAACGAGCTAACTAACTAAAATATTGTCTAATATTATTAAAATTAGCCTAAAACCCACATTTTATGTATTTATGTTGGGACTGCATTATTTTTTATATGTATATGCACCATTATTACTGTGTGGAATATTATAATAATAAAAATAATGTGTATATATTATTATGCATATGTCTGTTATTGCTATATGTGTATAGTATATATATACCATATGTTTGTTTAGTGTAAATAGTAACGTAAAATAATGATATATATATATATATATATAAATAAACAAAACTACCGAGGTAGGTACTTTGTTTGTTGTTATTGCTAATATTGTAGGTAGGTATTTAGGTAGGTTCGTTTGTCGCTCTTTCTTTCTATTTTAATAATGAAATATGTAATAATGTATAAGTCTGATAAGTGTTTGCTCAATTCATCTACATACATACATACATACATACATATTTTATAGTTATATTATGATATCTACATATTACGTAGTTAAGTTTATATGGTAAAGATTTTTTTTTTTTTCTCTCTCATGTTTTCTACAAATATTATAGGGGAACTGTAAAAGAACATAAGACATGGGGGCTTGTGTAAAATATATGTATAAATAAATAAATATATATATATATATATATATATATATACCTATTTTATTTATTTTATATATAATATAAATTACGATATGATTTGTGTAATGTGTATATATTATGCATATGTTTGTTATTGCTATATGTGTAAAGTGTATATATATATACCATATGTTTGTTTAGTGTAAATAGTAACGTTTTGACTAAATTCATATCAAAAGAAACGTGAATTTATCACATGAGCTTATTTGTGGCCCTGAAAAGGGCCTTTTGGTTTTTATTACTCCTGCCGCGGTCCCACTGTCTGTGTGTGCCCGCTTACTTGGAGCTGGTGTATTTGGTGACGGCTTTGGTGCCTTCACTGACTGCGTGCTTGGCGAGTTCGCCGGGCAACAGCAGCCTGACTGAAGTCTGCACCTCCCTGGACGTGATGGTAGATCTCTTGTTGTAGTGGGCGAGACGGGAAGCCTCGGCGGCGATACGCTCGAAGATGTCGTTCACGAACGAGTTCATGATAGACATGGCCTTGCTGGAGATACCGGTGTCGGGGTGCACCTGCTTCAACACCTTGTAGATGTAGATGGCATAGCTCTCCTTCCTCTTGTGCTTCTTCTTCTTCTTGTCGGTCTTGGAGATGTTCTTCTGGGCTTTCCCAGACTTCTTGGCGGCTTTACCACTTGTTTTAGGCGGCATTATGAGATGATGAGATTAATCAATAGAGTACACGTGCTAACAGAACGGAGTTCGGTCGCTGTATAACGGGAGACTCTGTGGAGGTCGCGACGCCCCCGTCAGGGGGCGTGGCGAGCGGTGCCAGGGCTAAGCCCCCCGGCCGCGGAGTCAAGTATATTGACCCGTAACTACGGGCCCTTCGTTTGATCGGCAACAAGGGCCTGATAAGATGTAGTTACGTGCGTGAGTTGCGCACGTCGTGTAACTGGTTGCAATGTGTTTCTCTGTAGGCGCGTCACAGGACCCACTCACGGCCCTGTTTGCTTCACGGCACCTCGGCGGTCAGTCCCCGCCAGGTGAGACCTCCAGTTACCTGGAGGAAGCCCAGCGGAGGACGACCAGCGACAGAGGCGCCGACTCGACGCCCTACAGAGATTACGGATGTAAACCCCCGCCCGTCCGGTTTCCAGCTATGTACGGTTACGTTCCGGGCTAAGGGGTCGTGATGTATGTGTGGGCGGTATTGAACTGTACAGTAACACCGCCCAGTGATAACGCGTACCGCTGCCCGCGCTGCGCATACGCGTGTATGTGTAGGGTGTCTGTGATGTAAAGGTTGTCTGGTCGCCGCGTTAGCGTGCCTATATTAACTTAGCACACGCTACGCGACGAGTGCGTGTAAAGGGTGGAGTATTATTGGGTCAGGTGAGCCGCGTGTAGCCTGGGTGCAACTCACCTGTGGAGTCCAGTCCGGTGAGGGGTCACTCGTCCGCTACCAGGTCGCGGGGGAAGGGTTTCGCGTCAGGGGGGCGCGCGTGCCAGGGCGCAATGTCCTTGACGTGCGTCAAGTCGGACGCGTCGGCACGCGCGAACATTCCCTTCGCGAGGCGCCGCACAAACTCATCCAGGCTCTCTATCCTGAGATCCCTCCGGATGACATCGTTCCTCACATAGCGAGGAGCGGCAAGTATGGTCCGCAGCGCAAGATTTTCTTGCGCGCGGAGCGTCTTCCGGTGCGCCTCGCTAGTGAGGGCGAACCATGCCGGAGCGGCGTACGTCAGTATGGGCCGTATGTACAACTTGTACACGGCCAGTTTGACGCGCGCCGGGATGCAGGACGAGAGCACTGGATAGAGCAGGTAGCGGGCAACCCTGCCCCGTGCGGCGACCGAGCGGACGTGTGGCCCCATGGTGAGCCGGCGATCGATCGTCACCCCCAGGTACTTCACCCGGGGGGACCACTCGACGTCGGCTCCCAGGAGTCTCAGGGGGGGTGGGAGGGACGCGTATCCGAATACAATCGCCTGCGTTTTTCCCACGTTCACCGACAGCCGCCACTTCGAGAGCCACTCAGGAAGGAGCCCGAGCGCACGCTGCATCTTGACGGCCGCGTACTTCGCGTTAAGCGATGTAGTGATGTACGCGGCGTCGTCAGCGTAGAGCGCGAGCATCGCTTCCGAGGTAGTGGGGATGTCGTCGGTGTAACGTGAGTAGCACGCAGGCGACAGGCAGCTGCCCTGCGGTACACCCGCGAGCACTGGGCGGGGGGCGGATAGCGTCCCGTCGACCACCACCCGGAAAGTCCTGTGGGAGAGGAAAGTAGAGACCACCTTTACAACGCGACGGGGCGCGCTGGAGGTGGCCAGTTTGTAGGTCAAGCCGTCGTGCCATACTCGGTCGAAGGCCTTCTCCATGTCGAGGAGTACTGCAACGGCGCACTCCTTCTTGTTTAGTGCGGCCGTGACGTGGTGCAGCACCCTCGACAGCTGGAGCGTCGTGCTGTGCTCCGCCCGGAACCCGAATTGCTCCGGCCTCGGCGCGATGTGTGGTTGGAGATGTCGCAGCAGGAGTGCCTCGAACACCTTGGAGACTGTCGGCAGCAGAGTGATCGGCCGATAGCTCTCCGGCTTCAGTGTATTCTTTCCCGCCTTGGGCAGCATAATGACGCGCCCTTCCTTCCACGCAGCGGGGAAGGACCCGGTGCGCAGCACCGCCGTGAACAGGCGCGCCAGTGCCGCTACCATGCGGTACGGCAGGTGGCGCAGCGCTGTATTAGTGATGCCGTCAGCACCGGGGGCCTTCCTAGGCTTGGTGCGTAGGATGGCGCGTCTGACTGCGCCAGGCGAGAAAAACACAGGGTCTTCTTCGGGAGCTATCGGCGCTGCGAAGTAGTCTCCAAGGTGCTTCTCGACTGCTGCGACATGGTCGGTGTCGCTGGTCGGGTTGGGACGGAACTGACGCTCCAGATGTTCGGCGAAGACCTCCGCCCGGTCCTCTGCGGCGTATTTGAGCGCCCCGTCGCTATTATACAGCGGCCGCACCGGGGCTGGGGTATTCCTTAGTTGGCCACACAGTTTATGTAGTGATGGCCAATCATCTGTTGTGGCCTCAATCCTTTCCTCCCAGCCCGCGGCGGTATGTGCCTTGAGCTCGGCCTTTACCCTCTCCGCGAGACGGTTGAGTTGCGTTTTAAGCGTCGGACATCTTAGCTGTTGCCACTGCTTGCGTAGTCGCCTCTTCTCGGCGATCATCTTGTTAAGACGCGCCGGCAGGGGCGGCAATAGCCCTCTCCCCTGCGGCTGCGTGCTCGTCGCCGAGTGTAAGGCGCTCTGTATGCAAGCAGTGACATTGTCCGCCATCGAGTCGACGTCCGCGGCGGTAGTAATAGGCCGAGCCGGCGTGGTGGCCTCTACTTCCTCCGCGAACTTGGTCCAGTCTATGCGTCGACGTGGCGCTAGGGGTTTCAATCGGGTCGGCGTGCCCGATAGGACGACGAGTACAGGCAAATGGTCCGACTGTAACTCGTCGTCGATCACATGTTGGGTGACCTGGCAGTGCAGCCCCCGGTGTACAACGATGTCCAGCACGTCCGGCATGCTCGTCTGGACATCCGGGTAGTGGGTTGGAGTCTCTGGGCCGGACACCGTGTACCCGAAGGCCTCCGCGTCCGCGAAGAGTCGTCTGCCGCCCGTGTTTGCCCGCGCCGAGTTCCACGCCGGGTGTTTGCAGTTCAGGTCGCCCGCGAGGACAGTGGCACGCGGCGAGCCGTAAAGCAGGCCCCTCAGCTCAACCATATCTATGGAAGACCGGGGCGGCTTGTAGCACGCGTACATGTCGATGTCCTCGCCGGCCACATGCAGTTGCACACCCAGCGCGTAGAAGGCGCCGAGCGATGGCACGGGGAGCTCTTGATGGACGACCCTTCGCCTCACCAGCACCGCCAGGCCACGGTACCGGGAGTGGGCAGCCGACCGTTCATCCTTCCGGTAGACGAGGTACCCCGGGAAGTTGATCCTGTCTTCCGGTCCCAGGAGCGTCTCGCTTATCAGCGCCACGTCGACGTCTTGTTCCCGAAGGAGATGGCGGAGGGGAGCGACCTTACCCTTGAGGCCGCGGGCGTTCCAGTGGATCACCCTCAGTGGCCTAGCCACGGTAGAGCTTGAGAAGCGCGGATAGGCCATCGAGGATGACCGTCTCCACGTGCTGTCCCTGCCTTATTGCTTTTATAAGCTCCATCAATAGTTTGATGGCGCAGGTCGTGAATTCATTTTTCTCGGGATGGTTCTCTGTTGTGTTTATTGTTATAGCGCCGGGAGTGCCGCGTTCTGCTTTTGGGGCCTTTCTTGGCGCTCCCGCATCTTGTCGCGACACTGGGCCGGCGCTAGACGGTTGTTTCTTCACGGCCTGCGCCCTGTTTAAGGCAGGGGCGGCCTCAGGGATTTCCTGTTCGATCGCCGGGGGCATGGGTTTCTTCCCTCTCTTACCCCCGCGTCTGTTCTTCCTCCGCCCGGAGGAGGAGGTTTGGGCCTTCTCAGAGGGCCCGTTGGCCGCCGCCATAAGGGTTGGGGCGTCCTTCGTCGCTTCCACCATTTGCGGCCTCTCTGCGGCCGCTCTGGCCTGGCGCGCGTTAGTGGTAATGGCGGCGGTCCCCGCTCGCCTATTTTTAAGCTCCTTCTGGTAAACGGGGCACTTTGTGTTGCACGCGGGATGAGGCCCCCCGCAATTTGCACAGGTGGCTGGTTCATCCCGCGGGCGTGGGCAATCTCGCGCCGCGTGTTCGCCTCCGCATCTCACACAGGCGAGCGGTCGGTGACACATGTGCGAGCTGTGACGAAACCGCTGGCACCTGTGACACTGAGCGGGCCCTCTCTTTCCACGCCAGGCCTCGATTTTGACACCACGCATATACATGAATACCGTGGTGTCGAATATGGCCCGTACGTCTGGCGTCCTCTTCAGGATCGCGTGGAAAACACAGCCGGGTCTTCCCTGTGCGCCCTTGATATGACGCACGTACTCCGGCTGGTATCCAAGCGTCCGAAGCTCCTCCTCAATCTCCTTCGGGTCGGTGTCAGCAGGCAGCCCCCTTATGGCCACCTTCAGGCTCTTGTCCGCCGGCAGGGAGTAGGCGAACCACGAGAGACCCTCTTCTTTCTCCAGGCCCGTCAAGTATCTCTGGACCAGCCTGTACTCGTCCTCGGTGTCAGGGGTGAATCTCACCCCCGTCCCGTAGGGGCGAGCGTTGGGAGGCCGGCCCAGTTTGGCACTGAGGGCCCGGAAATGGGTCGCCCAGTTCGGCAACTTCTCCACTACCAGCGGGGGGTAGCGAAGCTTTTTCCCCGGCTTCTGCTTTGGAGCATCACCAGGGGCGGCAGCATGCTGTGCCTGAGGTGCCATGGGGGCTGGGGGTAGTGAGCCTTCACTAACCCCTGCGGTTGAAGGTCCCGGTTGCGGTTGCGGCGAGCGCGGCGGCGTGCGGCGCACCGCCTCGGCGAACGTAGGCGAAGCGGGTTGCCCCCCCCCGCGCGGCGCGCGGTCGCGCTGTGGGCGCGGCGGGTCGGGGCAGTATCGCTTCGCCTCTTCCCCGGCGGCGGACTCGCCCGAGCTTCTGCGGCGCCGCTGCGGTCGGGCCCCGAGTGCGAACTCAAAGCCGAACCCGAGCAGCGGCGGCGGCGGTGAGGCCGGCGGTGGCCAGCCTGACTGGTCTCGTCCCTCGATGGACCGGCGTCCGGATCGCGGGGTCGTGTCTCCCGACACGTCCTCAGGACCGGACCCGGCCGAGTCCCCCGACGCCAGCGACATGCTCGAGGAGCACGCCGATAGTGCGGCGGGGGAGTCGAGGGCCGAGACTCTCGGTGGAGCCGGCGATTCAGGCGCCGGTGGCGCCCTCTGCGCCGGTCTGCGGCTGCCGCCCGCGCTGGCTGGCCGCTCACGCTCCGCCCTCGCCGGCCCCGCCAGCAAGCTGCGGGTACCGGATGAGGCGGTGCGCTGAGCTGGCACAGCTTGGGGCACAGCTTCGACAGCGGGCGGTGTAGTCGGCTGCGTCGGAGGCGCAGCTGGGCGCGACGGGGGCGCGCGGATGCGCGCAGGCGTCGCTGGGGTTCGCGCCGGCGGCGCGCTCTGCGCGGGCTGCGCGGCGACGCGCGCTGGCGCCGCGGCCCGCGCAGCGGGCGCAGCCGTGCGCGCGGGTGCTGGCACCCGGGCTGACGTCGGGGGCGCACGCGCTTGCTGCGTGCGTCCCTGGGTAGCGGCCGGTCCCGGCGCCTGGATAGGCACCGGCCGGAACGCAGCTGGGCGGACGGGCACCGCGTGCTGCCGGCTCGACGACGGTGCCGGCGCAACGCGCGCAGGCGCCGGCGACGTCGGTGGGCCGGCGGCTCCAGCAGCGCCAGGTCCGCCCCCTCTCCTTCCTTCTTCACCCCGCCCGGCCGGCGGCGAAGCGGACGCCGCACTGCCTATGTCAGGCAGAGACAGCGCCCGGTCCATCGCCGGACGGGGCTCCTCTTCTTGCCCGGACCCGCGGCCCAATGAGCCGCGAGCGCCGGGCTTCGGCATGCTGCTGGGTGTATTTCCCTACCGCGACCGCGGCGGCGGCACTCCGCCGGGCAGCCCGGAGGTTCTCCTGCGCCTGCACCAGTTGCTAGAGCAGGCTAGTGCAGCCACAGGAGAACAATAATAAAATGTTGCGGTCCGCGCGGCTTGTGGCGAGCTGGGTCTGCTTGGGCACTTGTTCAGGCACTTCTCTTAGCTTCAGACTGCTCACCATAGGATCACTGGCCGATCCGTATAACGGGAGAAAATTTTAACACTTCTATTTATAATGCGCCCTCGTGGCCCACGGTTGTGGCATGCGGTGAGTAATTCGACTCAGCGGCGGACCAATCACAGCGCTTCTAGCGCTCGATCGTAGATCGAGCGCGGGGGGGGGGGGTGAGACGCGGAGGGTGTGGGAAGAAGCTTGCTTGAAGTGCTAGGCTAGTTTGCCATTGTAGAAAATGTACATATGGAATATTATAATATTTATACAATTTTATTTTTGTTTTTTTTTTTTTTTTTTTTTCCTTGTTTACCATTATGCATTACACACATATTATAACAGAAACAATAATAATGAAAGAGTAACTTTTATAAACTACTTACTTACTTTCATTTTACTCTTTTATTATTATTCTTTCTTTCTTAATTGTTATGTATGTGAGTACCTAATCATAATTAAACTCATCGAAACCTTTTCCTGCTTGCTACAAAGTACTTAGTTCTGTGTTGTTTTATTATGCTAACAAACCAAATAGGTATTTATTCCATTATGTATCTGTATTATAATTGAAATATAAATACCTAGGTCCGAGTATTATCATCATAGACTGTCATGTTCATTCATTCATTCAATAATAGTAGGTAATATGACAGTATTATATTAGTTTTACTAGGTAGGTAGGTAGGTAGGTAGGTAGGTAGGTAGGTAGGTAGGTAGGTAGGTACGTACGTTTTTGTTTGACGACAACAAACCGTTAAAGAAATTGTCTTTGTCTTAAATTTAACGAATCATATTGTGGCCCTGAAAAGGGCCTTTTGTTTTGATGTTGCTCGCATGACTGGAGTAAAGTACACGCGTGCCCGGGTGTCGCTCGCACGAAGCACCACGTTCGTTCGGAGACGTCGCGGCACCACGTTTAAGCCTTCTTCTCGGTCTTCTTGGGCAGTAGCACGGCCTGGATGTTCGGCAGCACACCACCTTGAGCGATCGTCACACCGGAGAGCAGCTTGTTCAACTCCTCGTCGTTGCGGATGGCCAATTGAAGATGACGCGGGATGATCCTGGTCTTTTTGTTGTCTCTCGCGGCGTTGCCGGCCAACTCGAGTACCTCAGCAGCCAGATACTCCATCACAGCGGCCAGGTAGACGGGAGCGCCGGCACCCACGCGCTCGGCGTAGTTTCCGTTACGCAGCAGCCTGTGAATACGACCCACAGGGAACTGGAGACCAGCACGGTTGGAACGGGACTTTGCCTTTCCCTTCACCTTGCCACCTTTACCGCGACCAGACATAATTGAAGGATTTGTTTATGATAACGAGAAAATAACGAAACACGCGAACGACAGTGCGCGCGCTGATAGAATCTGGGTACAAATGCGACGAAACTTTTCTGTTCGGTTCTTTTTATACTCGCGCTACGTGGCAGAGTTAGCGGGAGGGGTAAACTATATCACAAAAACACGCAAGCGCACACACTGAACCATGGATATATGCATACGGGTAACGGGGTCGATAGTGATTATTAAGGGTTATTTTTTTTTTTTTTTTTTTTTAATTTTTTTTTTTTTTTTTGTGAATTGTCTATGAAATTGTGTATAACCTAACCTAACTAACGATTACGTATTACTTTTTTTTTTTTTTTACTTACGTAAATTATACCTATGAGTTTTAGTCTCTTTGTTTGTTATTTATTTATTTATTTATTTAACTAACTAACTAACTAACTAACTAACTATCTATCTATCTATCTATACATATATATATATATATATATATATATATATATATATATATATATATATATCTCTCTCTCTCTCTCTCTCTCTTATTTACTTATCCATCTATCTATCTATCTATCTATCTGTCTGTTTGTCTTTATTTATTTATTTATTTATTTCATTCATTCATTCTATTTCATATTCTAATTTATGTCGTGTGTATGTTTATGTGTAGGTACGTTTTGACTCATCTGTCATAGAGGAACGAATATTTTTTATATTCATGAAAGTATTGTTAGCCCTGAAAAGGGCTTTTTGGTGTGGTGAGCGCATTCACGCGCCCTAAGCATCTCGGTGCCGCCGACTCCGTCGTCTGTGGTCTCTTCAGTTGCGTTGCTTGCTGCTTCTGATGAATCGTTATCGGTCGGTAGGTCGGACGAGTTAGAGACACGTCGAGCGCGATTCGCGCCCCCCTACTACCGGAGGACGATAGATAGACGCGTACGTACGTACGTACTGCGTGCGCGAGGTGGGACGATTTGATTTTGTCAATGATTATATCAACTGTATGTACCTGTTGTTGTTTCTGATGTGTCGTATAGGTATATTGTGAACAGGTTATGATGATTTTGGTTTTGGGCCGGGGTCCGGTCAGTCGACCCAGCGCCGCGCCGTCGTAGTCGTAGTCGTCGTCGTCGTCGTCGTCGCCGTCGTCACCGTCGCCGGTGTAACGCGAACGTGACCGTAGCTTACTTCTTAGCGGCGGACGCTTTCTTGGCTGCCGGCTTTGATTTGGGTGTAGCCGCGGCCTTCTTGGGTTTAGGCGCTTTAGGTTTCTTGGTTGGCGGCTTCGCGGTTTTCTTAGCTTTAGGAGCGGCGCCTCCCTTCGCCTTAGCGGGGGCTGCCGCCTTCTTTGGTGCGGGCTTCTTCTTAGCGGCGGCGGCGGCCTTCTTGTCCTTGGCGGAGGCGGCAGACGATGCCTTGGACTTCGACGGTGAGCCGGAAGCGGCAGATGCGGCCGCGGACGCGGCTGCTGCCTTCTTGGTCTTAGCGCCGGCCGCAGAGGCGGAGGCTTTCTTAGTCTTCGCGGCGGTGGCGGCGGGCGCCTTGCCGGCGGCCTTACCAGATGCGCCGGCGGGTTTCTTTGCAGCGGCCGATTTCGATTCGAGCTTGAAGGAACCGGAGGCACCCTTGCCCTTGGTCTGGATCAGTGCCCCAGATTCGACGGCGCTCTTGAGGTATTTCCTGATGAACGGAGCCAGTTTCTCCGCATCGACCTTGTACTGCGCGGCTATGTACTTCTTGATCGCCTGCAGGGAAGATCCGCTGCGCTCCTTCATCTCCTTGATGGCGTTGGTGACCATCTCGGATGTCTTGGGATGGGTAGGCTTCGCCTTCGGTTTCTTCGCGGCACCGGCCTGTCTCGCCTGCTTCTTCGCTGGTGTAGCGGGGGCCGGAGCCTCGGTAGCGACTGCTGTGTCTGCCATTTTTTTTTTTAAATAATATAAATTTGTGTTGTTATTTAAAAAAAAACAAAACAACTTCACACTTCACACAAACACACTGGTAGCTGTGATACGTGATTAAATAACAACAACTTAGATGTCGCCACTTATATGACTTATAAGATTTCGGGCGTTTCGTGTATTTACGTTTAGGAACGTCGAAACTTTACCGTAACGAGCGCCATGATGTCGCGGGAGGTTTTCTCGTATGAACGCTGGAAAGTTTTCACTAACACGTATCTAATAAAATAAAGAAAGACAATGGACAACGAGGGCCGGCGGCAAGCAGCGTCACGGTTTCGGATCGTTCATGAAGTTGAAGAGGAGCGTGTGCGAATCCGGCAAGGGTGCGGCGGTCGTTCGGAAGGTGGCGGTGATTTATTTTGACGACTGGTTACGAAGCGCAGGTCGGGTCGTTGTCAAAACGTTATTTTCTCTATAAAAGTGATAGATGACGACGATAAACGTCGACGCGTCAACTAGGAGGATATCGAACATGTCTGGTAACAGGACTCCGTCGATATCACACAGTCTCGCGAGGGTATTCTCGACCTAAAAGTGAAGTGTCGTAAAACACCGCGGGAGTGCTGAACATCTAAGGACAGACGACTACAGACCACGTTCGGCAAGTGCAGCCCGTTAATATCTAGTGTTATATCAAAATACGAGAGTGACAGTGTACAGATTAGTAGCAATAGCATCAGAAAGCGTATTAAACAACCTGCAAATAGAGACGGACTGTCCGCGTACCTACTCGGGCCGGCTGTTCGTTCGACAGCCAGACAGACTCTTCAGACGGTAAACGCACAAGTAGATAGATAGGCTGTAATGTGCCTGTGTTAGAGTTTCGTGTATGTATTCATGTGTCTGATATAACGACTAGTAAATAATAATACTTAATAATAATTCTATAAATTTTCAATAATAAAATATTATACACATACATAAGTAGGTACCTACAAAGTAGGTAACACACTTCACGACATCGAACATCCACATAAACAGACTGCACCCGCATCGAACTACGATCAAACGAATAGGCACCTAGGTTTCTACCTACCTACCAACCAACCAACCAAGCAAGCAACAACTTAACGTAACGTAAGTATCTATCTATCAATCTATCTATTGAATATTATTGTCTACTAATTAATGCATTTTCTTTTTCAGTTTAATATCCCAGTTGGGCGGCAACGCGCATTTCACGCGTAGAACGAACAATAAGTTTGTACTTATCTATTACCGAGAGTATGTATAATATTGTATATGTATTTAATGAATTTCTTTGTTTATTTTTATTTAGAGGTACGTTTTTCAGACATTTCCATTAGAGAAACATATTTAATAGTATCGAATCATATGCGGCCCTGAAAAGGGCCTTTTTTAAGTGCGCGCATCTACATAAACACATGGTGGAACGACATATAGACACGTCCACCACGGTAGTATGCAGAGCTGGTTGCGCAGGCAACACGGTGGTGTGTTTAACCGCCGAAACCGTAGAGAGTGCGTCCCTGGCGCTTCAGGGCATAGACGACGTCCATGGCGGTGACGGTCTTCCTTTTGGCGTGCTCGGTGTAAGTGACAGCGTCGCGAATCACGTTCTCCAGGAACACTTTAAGCACACCGCGAGTCTCTTCGTAGATCAGACCGGAGATACGTTTCACGCCGCCTCTGCGAGCCAGACGACGGATGGCGGGTTTCGTGATACCTTGGATGTTATCACGAAGTACCTTCCTGTGGCGCTTGGCTCCTCCTTTTCCCAGACCCTTTCCTCCCTTACCGCGACCGGTCATCTTGAGAAATTAACTGAGTGTGTAGTGCACGAACACGAACGAAGCGAGCGAGCGACTGGTTGTATATGTATTTTTTCGGCTCTTTTTTTTTTTTTTTTTTTTTTTTTGATATGGCATCTCGTAGTTGACCTTGAGAGGCCGTGACTACTTAACCGGACTTTCCTGTGGATGCCTTAAATGAATTTAAAGCCTCCAGCCAGGGCTACTAAAAGCTAAGCGACTACACGCTAAGGGCACCCCCTGTGGGGTACGAACCTCGGCTTAGGGTGTCGCTGGAGAAAACAGCAAGGGACGGCTGGATCGAATTATTTTATTTTTATTTCGGTTTGATGACCACGGCGTTTCCTAGTACTAGCTCTGAGAAGAAACGGCCGAAACAAACTCAGAGGTCATAGTCGGGAGTTTATATTTACTGGCTCAGCTGCGGCGCGGGCTGGCCTTCATCGGACGAGGGACGGGGGAGGGGGCTGCTACGTTGAACGCGTCGCGATGGACCTCGGCGGCGAGGTCGGTAGGTCGGTCTGTGTTTTGTGAGTGTGCTGGTGGCCCTATTGGCCTCTTGGAGGAGGGTAATGGGGTCATCTGGGTCGGTGAGAGCATGCCTTGGGCGGCGAAGCTTGGAGATGGTGGAGGGGGTGTAATTAGCAGCCGCTACTATCAGGGGATTGCGGTGCTTGGAGGCAGTGTCGAAGAAGCGTTTGGAAAGACGCTTCATGAACTGCTGAATGGTGGGGATTTTGAGATCTAGGTGGAGGATCTCATTACGGACGAACCAAGGGGCGTTTGTGGCTTTACGCAAGAAACGGTTTTGGACTACTTGCATCCTATGGATATGACGCGGCTTGGCGTGTGCGAAGACAGGACAAGCGTATGTCATAATCGGGCGTATGCACGCTGTGTACAAGCGCATTTTGCACTTGAGCGACAGTTTGCTACGCGGGTTGAGGACGGGGTGGAGTCGACCCAGAGCGTGGGCGGCACGTGAGCGGACCGCCTTAATGTGCTCTGAGAAGTTGAGGTTGCGGTCGAGGATCACACCGAGATATTTGGCTTGCTTCCCCCAGGGGATCAGCTCGCCAGACATGGTGATGGGTCGTGGGGTGGGGACGTTTAGTCGCGGCTTTGTGTGGAGTACCGCTTGACTTTTTTGGGGGTTAACTTCGATCCTCCATTTCTTGAACCAGTCAGCCAGTTTGTTGACTGCGGTTTGGAGATGGTGTCGAATTCGGTCAGGGCTGAGTCCCGAGCAGTAGATGGCGGTGTCGTCTGCGAACAGAGCGACTTGGGCCTTACCACCTTTCGGGATATCGCTTGTGTACAGCGTGAAAATAAGGGGGGCTAGCACGGAGCCCTGGGGGACACCTGCACGGATGGGGCGGGGGGAGGAGTGTGCTCCTTCGATTTTGTAGCGGAAGGTGCGGTTTGACAGGAAGTCCCGTAAGATGAGAACGAGACGGTCGGGCACTCCGAGTTTGTACAGCTTATAGATTAAGCCGTTGTGCCAGACTTTGTCAAACGCTTTCGCTATATCGAAGTAGACTACGCCTGTGTACATACCACGCATGAACCCTGCGTGTATATGTTCGGTGATGCGTAGGACTTGTTGTGGACAAGAGTGTTGGGATCGGAACCCGAACTGCTCATTGGGAATGAGGCCCTTGTTCTCGGCGTAAGCTCTGAGACGCTTATAAATAAGCCTCTCATAGATTTTGCCGAGAACTTTCAGCAAGCTGATGGGACGGTAACTAGTTGGTTCGGCTTTGGGCTTGCCGGGCTTGGGAATGCCAATCACTGTGGCTTCTTTCCACGTTTGTGGGAAAATGTTGTTCCCCATTGCACCATTGAAGATGGTGGTCAAGAGGAGGACTAGGTGGGCTGGGAAGAGACGGACCACTCTGTTGGTGATGCCGTCTGATCCGGGTGCTTTCTTGGGTTGAAGGCCTTTGATGATGTCCTGCACTTCATCTGGAGTGATGGGAGGCAGGGGATCATCCGGGTCGTCAACGGGCGGGAGGGAGGTCCTACGTTCAACTTCAGCGTCGACCTCTAGGAGGTGGGCTTGGTCTACTGGTAGGAGGCTGGGGGAGCACTGGGCTTCGAGGCAGGAGGCAAGGCATTCAGCCTTTTCATCGTCATCGAAGGCGATGGTATTGTCGGGGCGAACCAGAGGAGGCATGGTGACAACTTCTTTGGATTTTAACTTCCTCTGAAGTTCCCAGAAGGCTAGGTGGGTGGGCTCTAACTCGTTCAGCATCTTATCCCAGCCGGCTTCACGCCACTCCGATATGCGTCTTTTTACAGTTCTCTGTAAATAGCGCATATGGGCTTTGTTGGCCGCGCAGGGGAAGCTGCTGTAGGCACGGACAGCCGCGTTCTTCTCGGTCAGGAGTTCACGCAAGTCAGTGGGAAGTTTCCAGCGACAGTCTTCTGTCGCTGTTACCTCCCTTGAACATTCGTTCAGGACTGACTGTACGTGATCCGTGAACGAGTCGATCGCGGTCGTCGTGTCCGCAATAGAGTCCAGGCGTGCAGGTATGGAGTCCAGGTGGGGGGATGTGGAGGATTTCAGCCTATCGCTTACTTTCCTCCAGTCCGTTACCACCTTTGTATAGGGTTCTTGACCTGGGTCAGAGAGGCCAGTGCGGGGAGCCAGTCTGATAACGACTGGTCGATGATCGGACGATAGCTCTGGTAGCGCTTCTATAGAGTCTAACCGTAGGTTGACGTTCTTTAGGAGCGCCACGTCAAGGACGTCCGGGGTGTGATCGGGGTCGTAGGGGAAATGGATGGGGGTCATAGGTCCCACGACGTCGAAGTTCATTCGGGTAGAGAGGTCAAACAAGAGTCTGCCTCTGGAGTTGGTCCTGGTGCTATTCCAGGCGGTGTGTTTGGCGTTGAGGTCGCCCGCTATTATCACGGAGTCGCTCAACCCCAGAAGTAGGGCGATGTCGTCTGCTAAGAGTTGGTGATTCTCTGCAGAGGAACTGGGAGGGAGGTAGGCCGACACTAATGTGATAGGTTGGTGGCCTGTCATGCCGAGGCGGCACATTGACACTTCGAGTCGTGAGAGGGGTGGGGGGTCCATTGGGATGCAATGTAGAGCCCTTTTGAAATAAATAAGGGTACCGCCTTTGTGACAACGCAACCTGTCGTTGCGAACTACGCGGTAGTTCGCGATCAGAGGTGTGCGGTGGCTAGGCTTGAGGAAGGTCTCTTGGGCGAGGAAGATATCTATCTGGTGCTCACGAAGGAATGTTGAGATCTCTAATTTCTGATCTCTAATGCCATCGGCATTGAAGTGCACCAGTTTCAGGGATCGGGGCTTGGTTCGTTTGCTGCTCCTGCAATCCATTAATTGGATGCGATGGAGGACAGGGCCTGGGTGATTTCAGGGTAGGCATTGTAAATGCCTATCACGGCCTCAAGGTTGCCAGCAGATCTGGCAGCCAAGAGTTCTTTTGCCATTTGCCTGGCACGGGGGGACATGAAAATGAGGAAGGTCCCCGAGATGACGTTGAATGCGTCAAGGGGGTTGCTTCCGGTGGTTGTTGCGGGGGTTGTGCGTGCGGGGGTTGTTGTCGCCGCAGCAGCAGTTGTTGCCACCTTTTGGGCCGTGGAAGGTCGGATGCGAGGATCCTTGTCCTTCCATGTGGGGGTGGGTTGAGGAGTCGTGGGGGCGGCCGCCACTAAGGCCGGGAAGGCCTTCTGGTGGTTTAGAGCGTTCCAGGGACTAGGTCTCTGGGGGCTCAAAGCCACCGGGGGCTGGGTCTGGCCTGCTGGGGCCTCCCTTTGCTGGCGAGCGCTCGCGCGCTTCGCCAGTTTAGGGGAAGATGACTTGGGGGCCTTGGGGCACCCACGGTAGTTGGCCGTGTGGCCGGTCGTGCCGCATAGGACACAACTTGGTGGCTCGGTGCAGAGCGCGCGGTCTTTGGGCCGTGGGCACTCTGCTGTGCCGTGGTCGCCTAGGCACTTAACGCACCTGGGCTTAGCATGGCAGTGTGCCTGTGAGTGGCCGTACAGTTGGCACCTATGGCATTGGCCAACGGTGCCGCTTTTGTGCGGCTTCTCGATTATTATGCCTGAAAGAGAGCAGATGCTCTTAAGCAGGAATAAAGGGTGGTGGGTGACTCCCTCGACGGGGGGACTGATCACTAGGATCATGTCGTACGGTGTCCCTTTTCCGCGTGCCTTGTGCATGCGGTGGACTTCCTTGATTGGGATCCCCTGTGCAATGAGATCAGCTTTGATCTCTTCAGTGGGGATCTCCTTAGGGACCCTTCGGATCACCACGCGTGTGAGACGATCCTCAGGGAGGGAGTAGGTGTGGAAGGCCACACCTCTTTGGCGGAGGAGCTTTGTTAGCTCGCGGAAGTCCCTGGCTGACGGGACTGAGACTTTAATCCCCGTCTGAGTGGACTTAGCATTCGTGAATGCTATTTTGTGTTCCGTGCACCAGCCGGACACTGAGGGCCACTTCGCCTTGTCTTGGATGAAGACAGGCGGGGGAGGGGGGATTTTGGAGGCCGCACGGGGGGCCGAGGGGGTGGATTTGGGTGACGCGGCACGAGGGGCGTCAGTCCCTTTAGGGAGGGCGGGAGAGGGGCTGGGACGGCCGCTGGCCGACTCGGCAGCCACCAGTTTGGGGGCTTGGATGGAGGAGGAGGATTTCTTCCTCCTCCTCTTGAGGGCGACGACCTTAAAGTCAGGTTCGTCGTCGTCGTCTGACGCCTGGGTGGGCGGGGTTGATTCCTCGGAGGAGTCCGAGGAGATGGGATTGGGGCGTTTGGCCGAGAAGACTTCGGTGTCCATGGACACCTCGGTCTCGGCGGGGACGGCATCGGGCTGGGGGGAGGGGGCCAGCTGTTGGAGGACAGCCACCCTGTCGCCATATTTGGCGCGGATCGAAGGTTCTTCAAGCAGAACCTCCTTTAGAATGGCGAGAAGCGCCTCATAGTGGGGAGAGGTCATTTTATTTACCTATCCCTCCCGGGTGGATTGGCCCGGGGGTGTGTACCCTCCCTGTCGGGTATAGACAGGGAGGTGAGTACCTAAGGGTGAGCCCTAAGCTTGTATTCCGTTGCCAGTCTCAATGTGCAACGGGCCCTAGCCGGTCTAGCGCGAAGGGTGTAGACACACCCTAAAGACACTAGGTGTGTAGCTGGAAGGGAAAACTGTACACCAGTTCCGACTAGGAGATCCCCCAAGGCCGGAGGTCTGGGACCCGTCCAATTGGCTGCCTAGCCCTGAAGGGGTTCGGCGGGTGTATTGGGTCAACACCCCACTCGGTTTAGTTATCACCGTTAGGTATCGGCCGAGGACCACGAAACTGTGGATTTAACCCTGAAGGGGCCTAGAGACTCTAGACAAAACGCGGACGTATGTTAAAGGAATAGGATAGTTAATAAACGAGCGGTCGGGTAAACAATTTGTCTACGTACGACCGGCTTGTTTATTTCATCAATACCGGCGAGCACGGGGGCAGCGGGGCGCAGGGGGCACCTGTGGCGACGTGCGGGCGGCGTCTCGGACGATCGAGCAGCGAGGGGAGCGGGACGCGGGGAGCACTTACGGCGACACGTGTGGTCGGGGCGAGGGCTATCCGCTGAATGTTTTGCTGTTTTTCGGCTCGGCGGAGCTCTTATATTTATACAGAACACGGAACTCGGCGGGTGGGGTGACAGAAACGAGAGGAGCGGGGGGCGAGGCAGGCCCGCGCTCTTAGCAGATTGGTCGGTTTGACGATATCTCAGTCTCTCGCTCTCTCTTTGTCTCTCTCTCTGTCTCTCAATCGGTGTTGTTTCGTAAAACAGAATTTCAGCTACCTCCTTAAACAGATACTAAACTAAACTTAAAATAATAAATTAAATTATTATTACTTACCTACATAGGTGACAATACCGAAATGTACGTACTTACTTACTTACTTACATACATACATACATACATACATACATACATACATACATGTTAGTAATATATTATGTACATATTATGCATGTACGTATGCTATTATTATAGTAGTTGTACTAAGTTAAGGTAAGTAAGTATTTATTTCAGTTTTCATAATAATTTATAAATTTACATATGCACCTATCTATAGATATGAAACTGTAAAATAGGTATATAATCATTTTGTGTCCCTAGTACCTAGTTGTACTTATTATTACAGACAAGGCAAGTAATTCTCATAACCATCATCATCATAATAAATATTAAGGACTGACCGATGTGTAATGGTCTTAATAGATAGAATGAATCTAATTAGGTAAGTACATGCTGTATCATTTTTGTATGTATGTATGTATGTATGTATGTATGTATGTATGTATGTATGTTTGTATGTCTGTCGGTAGGTAGGTAGGTAGGTAGGTAGGTACGTTTTTGTTTGACGACAACAAACCGTTAAAGAAATTGTCTTTGTTTTAAATTTGACGAATCATATTGTGGCCCTGAAAAGGGCCGTTTATGTTAATTAAGGCACAGCCACAGACACGCTGCACTGCACTAGGGCAGTAGTCATAGTGTCGTAGGGCGACGTGCGATTGTGTGGTGTAGCTTAAGCGCGTTCGCCTCTGATCCTGCGCGCCAGCTGGATGTCCTTGGGCATGATGGTGACGCGCTTCGCGTGAATCGCGCACAAGTTGGTGTCTTCGAAGAGACCGACGAGGTAAGCCTCGCTAGCCTCCTGCAGTGCCATAACAGCGGAGCTCTGGAAACGGAGATCGGTCTTGAAGTCCTGTGCGATCTCACGCACGAGACGCTGGAACGGAAGCTTGCGGATCAGCAGCTCGGTACTCTTCTGGTAGCGACGAATCTCACGGAGGGCCACAGTGCCGGGCCTGTAGCGATGGGGTTTCTTCACGCCACCTGTGGCTGGAGCGCTTTTGCGCGCCGCTTTGGTGGCGAGCTGTTTCCTCGGGGCCTTACCACCGGTGGATTTACGAGCAGTCTGCTTAGTACGCGCCATTATAGACGAATAAAAATCGACTCAAACAAAATAATCACTCGGAACGGACGTACGGACGTGCGCACAGTTCGAACGCAAGAGATAGAATAAAAACTTGCTTTTTTTTTTTTTTTTTTTTTTTTTTGATATGGCATCTCGTAGTTGACCTTGAGAGGCCGTGACTACTTAACCGGACTTTCCTGTGGATGCCTTAAATGAATTTAAAGCCTCCAGCCAGGGCTACTAAAAGCTAAGCGACTACACGCTAAGGGCACCCCCTGTGGGGTACGAACCTCGGCTTAGGGTGTCGCTGGAGAAAACAGCAAGGGACGGCTGGATCGAATTATTTTATTTTTATTTCGGTTTGATGACCACGGCGTTTCCTAGTACTAGCTCTGAGAAGAAACGGCCGAAACAAACTCAGAGGTCATAGTCGGGAGTTTATATTTACTGGCTCAGCTGCGGCGCGGGCTGGCCTTCATCGGACGAGGGACGGGGGAGGGGGCTGCTACGTTGAACGCGTCGCGATGGACCTCGGCGGCGAGGTCGGTAGGTCGGTCTGTGTTTTGTGAGTGTGCTGGTGGCCCTATTGGCCTCTTGGAGGAGGGTAATGGGGTCATCTGGGTCGGTGAGAGCATGCCTTGGGCGGCGAAGCTTGGAGATGGTGGAGGGGGTGTAATTAGCAGCCGCTACTATCAGGGGATTGCGGTGCTTGGAGGCAGTGTCGAAGAAGCGTTTGGAAAGACGCTTCATGAACTGCTGAATGGTGGGGATTTTGAGATCTAGGTGGAGGATCTCATTACGGACGAACCAAGGGGCGTTTGTGGCTTTACGCAAGAAACGGTTTTGGACTACTTGCATCCTATGGATATGACGCGGCTTGGCGTGTGCGAAGACAGGACAAGCGTATGTCATAATCGGGCGTATGCACGCTGTGTACAAGCGCATTTTGCACTTGAGCGACAGTTTGCTACGCGGGTTGAGGACGGGGTGGAGTCGACCCAGAGCGTAGGCGGCACGTGAGCGGACCGCCTTAATGTGCTCTGAGAAGTTGAGGTTGCGGTCGAGGATCACACCGAGATATTTGGCTTGCTTCCCCCAGGGGATCAGCTCGCCAGACATGGTGATGGGTCGTGGGGTGGGGACGTTTAGTCGCGGCTTTGTGTGGAGTACCGCTTGACTTTTTTGGGGGTTAACTTCGATCCTCCATTTCTTGAACCAGTCAGCCAGTTTGTTGACTGCGGTTTGGAGATGGTGTCGAATTCGGTCAGGGCTGAGTCCCGAGCAGTAGATGGCGGTGTCGTCTGCGAACAGAGCGACTTGGGCCTTACCACCTTTCGGGATATCGCTTGTGTACAGCGTGAAAATAAGGGGGGCTAGCACGGAGCCCTGGGGAACACCTGCACGGATGGGGCGGGGGGAGGAGTGTGCTCCTTCGATTTTGTAGCGGAAGGTGCGGTTTGACAGGAAGTCCCGTAAGATGAGAACGAGACGGTCGGGCACTCCGAGTTTGTACAGCTTATAGATTAAGCCGTTGTGCCAGACTTTGTCAAACGCTTTCGCTATATCGAAGTAGACTACGCCTGTGTACATACCACGCATGAACCCTGCGTGTATATGTTCAGTGATGCGTAGGACTTGTTGTGGACAAGAGTGTTGGGATCGGAACCCGAACTGCTCATTTGGAATGAGGCCCTTGTTCTCGGCGTAAGCTCTGAGACGCTTATAAATAAGCCTCTCATAGATTTTGCCGAGAACTTTCAGCAAGCTGATGGGACGGTAACTGGTTGGTTCGGCTTTGGGCTTGCCGGGCTTGGGAATGCCAATCACTGTGGCTTCTTTCCACGTTTGTGGGAAAATGTTGTTCCCCATTGCACCATTGAAGATGGTGGTCAAGAGGAGGACTAGGTGGGCTGGGAAGAGACGGACCACTCTGTTGGTGATGCCGTCTGATCCGGGCGCTTTCTTGGGTTGAAGGCCTTTGATGATGTCCTGCACTTCATCTGGAGTGATGGGAGGCAGGGGATCATCCGGGTCGTCAACAGGCGGGAGGGAGGTCCTACGTTCAACTTCAGCGTCGACCTCTAGGAGGTGGGCTTGGTCTACTGGTAGGAGGCTGGGGGAGCACTGGGCTTCGAGGCAGGAGGCAAGGCATTCAGCCTTTTCATCGTCATCGAAGGCGATGGTATTGTCGGGGCGAACCAGAGGAGGCATGGTGACAACTTCTTTGGATTTTAACTTCCTCTGAAGTTCCCAGAAGGCTAGGTGGGTGGGCTCTAACTCGTCCAGCATCTTATCCCAGCCGGCTTCACGCCACTCCGATATGCGTCTTTTTACAGTTCTCTGTAAATAGCGCATATGGGCTTTGTTGGCCGCGCAGGGGAAGCTGCTGTAGGCACGGACAGCCGCGTTCTTCTCGGTCAGGAGTTCACGCAAGTCAGTGGGAAGTTTCCAGCGACAGTCTTCTGTCGCTGTTACCTCCCTTGAACAGTCGTTCAGGACTGACTGTACGTGATCCGTGAACGAGTCGATCGCGGCTGTAGTGTCCGCGATAGAGTCCAGGCGTGCAGGTATGGAGTCCAGGTGGGGGGATGTGGAGGATTTCAGCCGATCGCTTACTTTCCTCCAGTCCGTTACCACCTTCTTGAGGGGTTCTTGACCTGGGTCAGAGAGGCCAGTGCGGGGAGCCAGTCTGATAACGACTGGTCGATGATCGGACGATAGCTCTGGTAGCGCTTCTATAGAGTCTAACCGTAGGTTGACGTTCTTTAGGAGCGCCACGTCGAGGACGTCCGGGGTGTGATCGGGGTCGTAGGGGAAATGGGTGGGGGTCATAGGTCCCACGACGTCGAAGTTCATTCGGGTAGAGAGGTCAAACAAGAGTCTGCCTCTGGAGTTGGTCCTGGTGCTATTCCAGGCGGTGTGTTTGGCGTTGAGGTCGCCCGCTATTATCACGGAGTCGCTCAACCCCAGAAGTAGGGCGATGTCGTCTGCTAAGAGTTGGTGATTCTCTGCAGAGGAACTGGGAGGGAGGTAGGCCGACACTAATGTGATAGGTTGGTGGCCTGTCATGCCGAGGCGGCACATTGACACTTCGAGTCGTGAGAGGGGTGGGGGGTCCATTGGGATGCAATGTAGAGCCCTTTTGAAATAAATAAGGGTACCGCCTTTGTGACAACGCAACCTGTCGTTGCGAACTACGCGGTAGTTCGCGATCAGAGGTGTGCGGTGGCTAGGCTTGAGGAAGGTCTCTTGGGCGAGGAAGATATCTATCTGGTGCTCACGAAGGAATGTTGAGATCTCTAATTTCTGATCTCTAATGCCATCGGCATTGAAGTGCACCAGTTTCAGGGATCGGGGCTTGGTTCGTTTGCTGCTCCTGCAATCCATTAATTGGATGCGATGGAGGACAGGGCCTGGGTGATTTCAGGGTAGGCATTGTAAATGCCTATCACGGCCTCAAGGTTGCCAGCAGATCTGGCAGCCAAGAGTTCTTTTGCCATTTGCCTGGCACGGGGGGACATGAAAATGAGGAAGGTCCCCGAGATGACGTTGAATGCGTCAAGGGGGTTGCTTCCGGTGGTTGTTGCGGGGGTTGTGCGTGCGGGGGTTGTTGTCGCCGCAGCAGCAGTTGTTGCCACCTTTTGGGCCGTGGAAGGTCGGATGCGAGGATCCTTGTCCTTCCATGTGGGGGTGGGTTGAGGAGTCGTGGGGGCGGCCGCCACTAAGGCCGGGAAGGCCTTCTGGTGGTTTAGAGCGTTCCAGGGACTAGGTCTCTGGGGGCTCAAAGCCACCGGGGGCTGGGTCTGGCCTGCTGGGGCCTCCCTTTGCTGGCGAGCGCTCGCGCGCTTCGCCAGTTTAGGGGATGATGACTTGGGGGCCTTGGGGCACCCACGGTAGTTGGCCGTGTGGCCGGTCGTGCCGCATAGGACACAACTTGGTGGCTCGGTGCAGAGCGCGCGGTCTTTGGGCCGTGGGCACTCTGCTGTGCCGTGGTCGCCTAGGCACTTGACGCACCTAGGCTTAGCATGGCAGTGTGCCTGTGAGTGGCCGTACAGTTGGCACCTATGGCATTGGCCAACGGTGCCGCTTTTGTGCGGCTTCTCGATTATTATGCCTGATAGAGAGCAGATGCTCTTAAGCAGGAATAAAGGGTGGTGGGTGACTCCCTCGACGGGGGGACTGATCACTAGGATCATGTCGTACGGTGTCCCTTTTCCGCGTGCCTTGTGCATGCGGTGGACTTCCTTGATTGGGATCCCCTGTGCAATGAGATCAGCTTTGATCTCTTCAGTGGGGATCTCCTTAGGGACCCTTCGGATCACCACGCGTGTGAGACGATCCTCAGGGAGGGAGTAGGTGTGGAAGGCCACACCTCTTTGGCGGAGGAGCTTTGTTAGCTCGCGGAAGTCCTTGGCTGACGGGACTGAGACTTTAATCCCCGTCTGAGCGGACTTAGCATTCGTGAATGCTATTTTGTGTTCCGTGCACCAGCCGGACACTGAGGGCCACTTCGCCTTGTCTTGAATGAAGACAGGCGGGGGAGGGGGGATTTTGGAGGCCGCACGTGGGGCCGAGGGGGTGGATTTGGGTGACGCGGCACGAGGGGCGTCAGTCCCTTTAGGGAGGGCGGGAGAGGGGCTGGGACGGCCGCTGGCCGACTCGGCAGCCACCAGTTTGGGGGCTTGGATGGAGGAGGAGGATTTCTTCCTCCTCCTCTTGAGGGCGACGACCTTAAAGTCAGGTTCGTCGTCGTCGTCTGACGCCTGGGTGGGCGGGGTTGATTCCTCGGAGGAGTCCGAGGAGATGGGATTGGGGCGTTTGGCCGAGAAGACTTCGGTGTCCATGGACACCTCGGTCTCGACGGGGACGGCATCGGGCTGGGGGGAGGGGGCCAGCTGTTGGAGGACAGCCACCCTGTCGCCATATTTGGCGCGGATCGAAGGTTCTTCAAGCAGAACCTCCTTTAGAATGGCGAGAAGCGCCTCATAGTGGGGAGAGGTCATTTTATTTACCTATCCCACCCGGGTGGATTGGCCCGGGGGTGTGTACCCTCCCTGTCGGGTATAGACAGGGAGGTGAGTACCTAAGGGTGAGCCCTAAGCTTGTATTCCGTTGCCAGTCTCAATGTGCAACGGGCCCTAACCGGTCTAGCGCGAAGGGTGTAGACACACCCTAAAGACACTAGGTGTGTAGCTGGAAGGGAAAACTGTACACCAGTTCCGACTAGGAGATCCCCCAAGGCCGGAGGTCTGGGACCCGTCCAATTGGCTGCCTAGCCCTGAAGGGGTTCGGCGGGTGTATTGGGTCAACACCCCACTCGGTTTAGTTATCACCGTTAGGTATCGGCCGAGGACCACGAAACTGTGGATTTAACCCTGAAGGGGCCTAGAGACTCTAGACAAAACGCGGACGTATGTTAAAGGAATAGGATAGTTAATAAACGAGCGGTCGGGTAAACAATTTGTCTACGTACGACCGGCTTGTTTATTTCATCAATACCGGCGAGCACGGGGGCAGCGGGGCGCAGGGGGCACCTGTGGCGACGTGCGGGCGGCGTCTCGGACGATCGAGCAGCGAGGGGAGCGGGGCGCGGGGAGCACTTACGGCGACACGTGTGGTCGGAGCGAGGGCTAACCGCTGAATTGTATTTTTTCGGCTCTTTTTTTTTTTTTTTTTTTTGATATGGCATCTCGTAGTTGACCTTGAGAGGCCGTGACTACTTAACCGGGCTTTAGTTTTTTTTTTTTTTTTTTTTTTTTCGGCTCGGCGGAGCTCTTATATTTATACAGAACACGGAACTCGGCGGGTGGGGTGACAGAAACGAGAGGAGCGGGGGGCGAGGCAGGCCCGCGCTCTTAGCAGATTGGTCGGTTTGACGATATCTCAGTCTCTCGCTCTCTCTTTGTCTCTCTCTCTGTCTCTCAATCGGTGTTGTTTCGTAAAACAGAATTTCAGCTACCTCCTTAAACAGATACTAAACTAAACTTAAAATAATAAATTAAATTATTATTACTTACCTACATAGGTGACAATACCGAAATGTACGTACTTACTTACTTACTTACATACATACATACATACATACATACATACATACATACATACATGTTAGTAATATATTATGTACATATTATGCATGTACGTATGCTATTATTATAGTAGTTGTACTAAGTTAAGGTAAGTAAGTATTTATTTCAGTTTTCATAATAATTTATAAATTTACATATGCACCTATCTATAGATATGAAACTGTAAAATAGGTATATAATCATTTTGTGTCCCTAGTACCTAGTTGTACTTATTATTACAGACAAGGCAAGTAATTCTCATAACCATCATCATCATAATAAATATTAAGGACTGACCGATGTGTAATGGTCTTAATAGATAGAATGAATCTAATTAGGTAAGTACATGACTGTATCATTTTTGTATGTATGTATGTATGTATGTATGTATGTATGTCTGTCTGTCGGTAGGTAGGTAGGTAGGTAGGTAGGTAGGTAGGTAGGTAGGTACGTTTTTGTTTGACGACAACAAACCGTTAAAGAAATTGTCTTTGTTTTAAATTTGACGAATCATATTGTGGCCCTGAAAAGGGCCGTTTATGTTAATTAAGGCACAGCCACAGACACGCTGCACTGCACTAGGGCAGTAGTCATAGTGTCGTAGGGCGACGTGCGATTGTGTGGTGTAGCTTAAGCGCGTTCGCCTCTGATCCTGCGCGCCAGCTGGATGTCCTTGGGCATGATGGTGACGCGCTTCGCGTGAATCGCGCACAAGTTGGTGTCTTCGAAGAGACCGACGAGGTAAGCCTCGCTAGCCTCCTGCAGTGCCATAACAGCGGAGCTCTGGAAACGGAGATCGGTCTTGAAGTCCTGTGCGATCTCACGCACGAGACGCTGGAACTGAAGCTTGCGGATCAGCAGCTCGGTACTCTTCTGGTAGCGACGAATCTCACGGAGGGCCACAGTGCCGGGCCTGTAGCGATGGGGTTTCTTCACGCCACCTGTGGCTGGAGCGCTTTTGCGCGCCGCTTTGGTGGCGAGCTGTTTCCTCGGGGCCTTACCACCGGTGGATTTACGAGCAGTCTGCTTAGTACGCGCCATAGTAGACGAATAAAAAATCGACTCAAACAAAATAATCACTCGGAACGGACGTACGGACGTGCGAACAGTTCGAACGCAAGAGATAGAATAAAAACTCGGCGTTTTTTTTTTTTTTTTTTTGATATGGCATCTCGTAGTTGACCTTGAGAGGCCGTGACTACTTAACCGGACTTTCCTGTGGATGCCTTAAATGAATTTAAAGCCTCCAGCCAGGGCTACTAAAAGCTAAGCGACTACACGCTAAGGGCACCCCCTGTGGGGTACGAACCTCGGCTTAGGGTGTCGCTGGAGAAAACAGCAAGGGACGGCTGGATCGAATTATTTTATTTTTATTTCGGTTTGATGACCACGGCGTTTCCTAGTACTAGCTCTGAGAAGAAACGGCCGAAACAAACTCAGAGGTCATAGTCGGGAGTTTATATTTACTGGCTCAGCTGCGGCGCGGGCTGGCCTTCATCGGACGAGGGACGGGGGAGGGGGCTGCTACGTTGAACGCGTCGCGATGGACCTCGGCGGCGAGGTCGGTAGGTCGGTCTGTGTTTTGTGAGTGTGCTGGTGGCCCTATTGGCCTCTTGGAGGAGGGTAATGGGGTCATCTGGGTCGGTGAGAGCATGCCTTGGGCGGCGAAGCTTGGAGATGGTGGAGGGGGTGTAATTAGCAGCCGCTACTATCAGGGGATTGCGGTGCTTGGAGGCAGTGTCGAAGAAGCGTTTGGAAAGACGCTTCATGAACTGCTGAATGGTGGGGATTTTGAGATCTAGGTGGAGGATCTCATTACGGACGAACCAAGGGGCGTTTGTGGCTTTACGCAAGAAACGGTTTTGGACTACTTGCATCCTATGGATATGACGCGGCTTGGCGTGTGCGAAGACAGGACAAGCGTATGTCATAATCGGGCGTATGCACGCTGTGTACAAGCGCATTTTGCACTTGAGCGACAGTTTGCTACGCGGGTTGAGGACGGGGTGGAGTCGACCCAGAGCGTAGGCGGCACGTGAGCGGACCGCCTTAATGTGCTCTGAGAAGTTGAGGTTGCGGTCGAGGATCACACCGAGATATTTGGCTTGCTTCCCCCAGGGGATCAGCTCGCCAGACATGGTGATGGGTCGTGGGGTGGGGACGTTTAGTCGCGGCTTTGTGTGGAGTACCGCTTGACTTTTTTGGGGGTTAACTTCGATCCTCCATTTCTTGAACCAGTCAGCCAGTTTGTTGACTGCGGTTTGGAGATGGTGTCGAATTCGGTCAGGGCTGAGTCCCGAGCAGTAGATGGCGGTGTCGTCTGCGAACAGAGCGACTTGGGCCTTACCACCTTTCGGGATATCGCTTGTGTACAGCGTGAAAATAAGGGGGGCTAGCACGGAGCCCTGGGGAACACCTGCACGGATGGGGCGGGGGGAGGAGTGTGCTCCTTCGATTTTGTAGCGGAAGGTGCGGTTTGACAGGAAGTCCCGTAAGATGAGAACGAGACGGTCGGGCACTCCGAGTTTGTACAGCTTATAGATTAAGCCGTTGTGCCAGATTTTGTCAAACGCTTTCGCTATATCGAAGTAGGCTACGCCTGTGTACATACCACGCATGAACCCTGCGTGTATATGTTCAGTGATGCGTAGGACTTGTTGTGGACAAGAGTGTTGGGATCGGAACCCGAACTGCTCATTGGGAATGAGGCCCTTGTTCTCGGCGTAAGCTCTGAGACGCTTATAAATAAGCCTCTCATAGATTTTGCCGAGAACTTTCAGCAAGCTGATGGGACGGTAACTGGTTGGTTCGGCTTTGGGCTTGCCGGGCTTGGGAATGCCAATCACTGTGGCTTCTTTCCACGTTTGTGGGAAAATGTTGTTCCCCATTGCACCATTGAAGATGGTGGTCAAGAGGAGGACTAGGTGGGCTGGGAAGAGACGGACCACTCTGTTGGTGATGCCGTCTGATCCGGGCGCTTTCTTGGGTTGAAGGCCTTTGATGATGTCCTGCACTTCATCTGGAGTGATGGGAGGCAGGGGATCATCCGGGTCGTCAACAGGCGGGAGGGAGGTCCTACGTTCAACTTCAGCGTCGACCTCTAGGAGGTGGGCTTGGTCTACTGGTAGGAGGCTGGGGGAGCACTGGGCTTCGAGGCAGGAGGCAAGGCATTCAGCCTTTTCATCGTCATCGAAGGCGATGGTATTGTCGGGGCGAACCAGAGGAGGCATGGTGACAACTTCTTTGGATTTTAACTTCCTCTGAAGTTCCCAGAAGGCTAGGTGGGTGGGCTCTAACTCGTTCAGCATCTTATCCCAGCCGGCTTCACGCCACTCCGATATGCGTCTTTTTACAGTTCTCTGTAAATAGCGCATATGGGCTTTGTTGGCCGCGCAGGGGAAGCTGCTGTAGGCACGGACAGCCGCGTTCTTCTCGGTCAGGAGTTCACGCAAGTCAGTGGGAAGTTTCCAGCGACAGTCTTCTGTCGCTGTTACCTCCCTTGAACAGTCGTTCAGGACTGACTGTACGTGATCCGTGAACGAGTCGATCGCGGCTGTAGTGTCCGCGATAGAGTCCAGGCGTGCAGGTATGGAGTCCAGGTGGGGGGATGTGGAGGATTTCAGCCGATCGCTTACTTTCCTCCAGTCCGTTACCACCTTCTTGAGGGGTTCTTGACCTGGGTCAGAGAGGCCAGTGCGGGGAGCCAGTCTGATAACGACTGGTCGATGATCGGACGATAGCTCTGGTAGCGCTTCTATAGAGTCTAACCGTAGGTTGACGTTCTTTAGGAGCGCCACGTCGAGGAAAAACTCGGCGCGCTCCTCGCCCCTTTTTATAACGTGGCACCGTAGCTGAAGTAGCGACACCCGCTCGGGGCCGAGCAGGTAGTAGGAGCCAATGCGCGCGCGCCATGCGCCATCTTTAGTGCAACGAGCTAACTAACTAAAATATTGTCTAATATTTTGTCTAATATTATTAAAATTAGCCTAAAACCCACATTTTATGTATTTATGTTGGGACTGCATTATTTTTTATATGTATATGCACCATTATTACTGTGTGGAATATTATAATAGTAAAAATAATGTGTATATATTATTATGCATATGTCTGTTATTGCTATATGTGTATAGTATATATATACCATATGTTTGTTTAGTGTAAATAGTAACGTAAAATAATGAAATATATATATATATATATATATATGTCGGAACCTTGCATCATGACGTCAGTTAATCAATTAGTGTGTGTGTGTGTGTTATTTGATTATTATTCTTCCAAATAATTTGTAACGGAAACGTCAAGTACTACACTTGGGTAAGGTCGATTCACGTGGCAACACTGGCTGTATGATTACCGATTGACACATGACATTTGTTACGTGACGTTTGACATTTTAAAACGTCAGTCGAGGCTTGTGGTAGAGAGAGGGACAGTGTCACTGGACATTCGAGTTTGAAGCGTGAGCGTCATCGGTCGTTGCCACGTGCTATCGAACTTGCCGCGTTTTCCGTCTTGATAATCAGTCTGTATCTGTGCCATCCGTTGTTATTTTAAATCTTAAACTAAATCTAAAGACTAATAAGGTGTTTTACTGTGTCTACCTAATTGTATTTACGGACATTTAACGATGGCTGACCCGTCTGATAACGAGGCGAACTACCAGGACCCGTTATCAGAAGTTGGATGAAGAACTACACTGCTCACAATCTCGTTATAAATCAAGGAACAGAATAAGTCACTTTCTGCCATTATGTGTGTAGTTGTTCATTGTCTTTGTATGAACTTCTGTAAATGCTGGATGTACTGGCAATGAGGCTGGAAGTGAACGTCAAGTTACGAGGTGCAGTGCTGGCTGTTGCTTGGCGCGCGACAGTGCTGGCTGTTGCTTGGCGCGCGACAGTGCTGGCTGTTGCTTGGCGCGCGACAGTGCTGGCTGTTGCTTGGCGCGTGACAGTGCTGGCTGTTGCTTGGCGAGCGAGGTGCGCTTGCGGAGCGCGCAGGGTGCGCTTGCGGAGGGCGCAGGGTGCGCTTGCGGAACGTGCAAAGTGCGCTTGAGGAGCGCGCTTCTAGCTGCTTGGTGAATCGCATCAATGGCGTGTGGCGCTGCTGGAGCTGCGTGCGGCGCAGCCGAAGCTGCGTGCGCGAGAAGTTGCCACAATCCGGTGAGTCGTACTATTTTTATTTTGATTCCGTGGCCGATTGTTCTCTTGTCGAGCAGTCTGTGATTTCGTTGGTTGTCTTGAATGGCTGTCAGACGCCGGGATGGTTGTCTTGAATGGCTGTCGGGCGCCGCGTTGGTTGTCTCGAATGCCTGTCAGACGCCGGGATGGTTGTCTTGAATGGCTGTCGGACGCCGCGTTGGTTGTCTCGAATGCCTGTCAGACGCCGGGATGGTTGTCTTGAATGGCTGTCGGACGCCGCGTTGGTTGTCTCGAATGCCTGTCAGACGCCGGGATGGTTGTCTTGAATGGCTGTCGGACGCCGCGTTGGTTGTCTCGAATGCCTGTCAGACGCTGGGATGGTTGTCTTGAAGGGTAATAAAACTATCAGATGCCAGACGGAGGTTTTCTTGAGTCATTGACGGATTTTAGAAAGAGGTTGTTCTGATGTTTATTTGTTTTCACATTAAGTTCTGTTAGACAGATTAGTTTTCTGTCTTGTTGTGATAATCTAAGTTCGTTACTTAAGAGAATATTTAATATTGTCATTAAGAAGTTTCAAAGTAGTGAGATCTCTTAAATCTGAATTTCGAAATAACCAAAATTTGTAAATTGATTACTGATGATGATTAATAAAGACTATGTTGAGAGTATTCGAGTTCGCCTATCATTGGCCAGGTTGGCCGAGCGAGTGGACGCATTTACTGTGTGAACTTTTTGTTATAGGTACCTCACACGAGGACGTGTGAGATGTCAGGACGGCCGTGTCGGAACCTTGCATCATGACGTCAGTTAATCAATTAGTGTGTGTGTGTGTGTTATTTGATTATTATTCTTCCAAATAATTTGTAACGGAAACGTCAAGTACTACACTTGGGTAAGGTCGATTCACGTGGCAACACTGGCTGTATGATTACCGATTGACACATGACATTTGTTACGTGACGTTTGACATTTTAAAACGTCAGTCGAGGCTTGTGGTAGAGAGAGGGACAGTGTCACTGGACATTCGAGTTTGAAGCGTGAGCGTCATCGGTCGTTGCCACGTGCTATCGAACTTGCCGCGTTTTCCGTCTTGATAATCAGTCTGTATCTGTGCCATCCGTTGTTATTTTAAATCTTAAACTAAATCTAAAGACTAATAAGGTGTTTTACTGTGTCTACCTAATTGTATTTACGGACATTTAACGATGGCTGACCCGTCTGATAACGAGGCGAACTACCAGGACCCGTTATATATATATATATATATATATATATAAATAAACAAAACTACCGAGGTAGGTACTTTGTTTGTTGTTATTGCTAATATTGTAGGTAGGTATTTAGGTAGGTTCGTTTGTCGCTCTTTCTTTCTATTTTAATAATGAAATATGTAATAATGTATAAGTCTGATAAGTGTTTGCTCAATTCATCTACATACATACATACATACATACATACATATTTTATAGTTATATTATGATATCTACATATTACGTAGTTAAGTTTATATGGTAAAGATTTTTTTTTTTTTCTCTCTCATGTTTTCTACAAATATTATAGGGGAACTGTAAAAGAACATAAGACATGGGGGCTTGTGTAAAATATATGTATAAATAATTTTATAAATAAATAAATATATATATATATATATACACCTATTTTATTTATTTTATATATAATATAAATTACGATATGATTTGTGTAATGTGTATATATTATGCATATGTTTGTTATTGCTATATGTGTAAAGTGTATATATGTTTGTTTAGTGTAAATAGTAACGTTTTGACTAAATTCATATCAAAAGAAACGTGAATTTATCACATGAGCTTATTTGTGGCCCTGAAAAGGGCCTTTTGGTTTTTATTACTCCTGCCGCGGTCCCACGGTCTGTGTGTGCCCGCTTACTTGGAGCTGGTGTATTTGGTGACGGCTTTGGTGCCTTCACTGACTGCGTGCTTGGCGAGTTCGCCGGGCAACAGCAGCCTGACTGAAGTCTGCACCTCCCTGGACGTGATGGTAGATCTCTTGTTGTAGTGGGCGAGACGGGAAGCCTCGGCGGCGATACGCTCGAAGATGTCGTTCACGAACGAGTTCATGATAGACATGGCCTTGCTGGAGATACCGGTGTCGGGGTGCACCTGCTTCAACACCTTGTAGATGTAGATGGCATAGCTCTCCTTCCTCTTGTGCTTCTTCTTCTTCTTGTCGGTCTTGGAGATGTTCTTCTGGGCTTTCCCAGACTTCTTGGCGGCTTTACCACTTGTTTTAGGCGGCATTATGAGATGATGAGATTAATCAATAGAGTACACGTGCTAACAGAACGGAGTTCGGTCGCTGTATAACGGGCGTAAACCAGTAGTAATCGCGACGCCCCCGCAAGGGGGCGTGGCGGGCGACGCCTAGGGTTTTGGCCCCCTGGTCGCAGAGTCCAAAAATTATCGGTCCGCTACTGCGGACCCCTCGCCATGTTCGGCAACAATGGCCTGTGGGACTCTTGACGTGCGTGAGTTGCGCACGTCTGTGATTGATTGCAGTGTGTTTATCTGTAGGCGCGTCACAGAACCCACTCACGGTCTGCTTTCTTCACGACACCTCGGCGGTCAGTCCCCGCCAGGTGGAACCCCCAGTTACCTGAGGGAAGCCCAGCGGAGGACGACCAGCGACAGAGGTGCCGACTCGACGCTCCTACAGAATAAGGGTGTAATTACCCCCCGCCCGTCCGGTTTCCAGCTATGTACGGTTACCTTTCGGGCTAAGGGGGTAGAATATGTATGTGTATGGGCGGCATTGTGTTGTAATGTAACACCGCCCAGTGTCTACGCGTACCGCTGCCCGCGCTGCCCGTACGCGTTTGTGTATAGCGTCTGTGGAGTAAGGGTGTCTGTTCGCCGCGCAACGTGCCTATATTAACTTAGCACACGCTACGCGACGAGTGTAACTATGTAAGTGTAGGAGTTCAGTGTGCAAGTGAGCCGCGTGTAGCCTGGATGCAGCTCACTTGGGAGTCCAGTCCGGTGCGATGGGGTCGTCGTCCGCTACCAGGTCGCGGGGGAAGGGTCTCGCGTTCGGAGGGCGCGCGTGCCAGGGCGCAAGGTGCTTGACATGCGGCCAAGCAGATGCGTCGGCACGCGCGAACATCCGCTTCGCGAGTTGCCGCACAAACTCATCCAGGCTCTCAATCCGGAGGTCCCGCTGGATGACATCGTTCCTCACGAAGCGAGGGGCGTCAACAATTGTCCGCAACGCAAGATGCTGTTGCGTGCGGAGCAGCCTTCGGCTCGACTCGCTCGTGAGGGCGAACCAAGCGGGAGCGGCGTACGTCAGTACTGGGCGTATGTACGTCTTGTACACGCCCAACTTGACGCGCGCCGGAATGTCGGATGAGAGCACTGGTTTGAGCACGGCGCGGGCGACCCTACCCTTTGCGACAACCGAGCGGACGTGTGACCCCATCGAGAGCCGACGATCTATCGTCACCCCCAGGTACTTCACCCGGGGGGACCACTCGACGTCGACTCCTTGTAGCTGCAGGGGTGGCGGGAGGGGCGCTGAGCCTGTGACCAACGCCTGCGTCTTACCCACGTTCACCGACAACCGCCACTTCGACAGCCAGTCGGGAAGGAGCTCCAGTGCGCGCTGCATTTTGACGGCCGCGTACTTCGCACTCAGCGACGAAGTAATGTACGCGGCGTCGTCCGCATACAGCGCGAGCATCACTTCCTGCGTCGTGGGGATGTCGTCGGTGTAAAGTGAGTAACACGCCGGCGACAGGCAGCTGCCCTGCGGCACACCCGCGTGCACCGGGTGGGCGCCGGAGAGCGCCCCTTCCACCGCCACTCGGAAAGTCCTGTGGGACAAGAAAGAGGAGACCACCTTAACAATGCGACGGGGCGCATCCGTTGTGGCCAGCTTGTGTAGCAGGCCCTCATGCCACACACGGTCGAAGGCCTTCTCCATGTCGAGGAATACTGCCACCGAGTACTCCTTCTTATTGAGCGCAGCTGTCAGGTGGTGCAGTACCCTCGACAGCTGGAGCGTCGTGCTGTGGTCCGCCCTAAACCCGAATTGCTCCGGACGTGGCGTAATGTGCTTCTGGAGATGCCGCAGCAGGAGTGCTTCGAACACCTTGGAGACTGTCGGCAGCAGAGTGATTGGCCGATAGCTCTCAGGCTTCAGGATGTTCTTCCCCGCCTTGGGCAGCATGATGACGCGCCCTTCCTTCCACGAGGCCGGAAAAACCCCCGTACGCAGTATGGCAGTGAACAGGCGCGCGAGCGCTGCCACCGTACGGTAGGGCAGGCGGCGCAGCACTGTGTTTGTAATGCCATCGGCGCCGGGGGCCTTCCTTGGCTTCGTCCTAAGGATGGCGCGTCTGACTGCGCCAGGCGAGAAGAAAATGGGGTCCTCTTCAGGAGCTATCGGCGCTGCGAAGTAGTCTCCGAGGTGTTTTTCGACTGCTGCGACATGGTCGGTGTCGCTGGTCGGGTTCGGGCGGAACTGACGCTCCAGGTGTTCAGCGAAGACCTTCGCCCGGTCCTCCGCTACATATTTCAGCGCCCCGTCGCTGTCCTGCAGCGGTCGCACTGGGGCTGGGGTATGTGACAGCTGGCGGCACAGTCTGTGTACCGACGGCCAGCTGTCTGCTGCTGCCTCTATGCGTTCCTCCCAGCCCGCGACGTTGTGCGCCTGCAGCTCGGCCTTGACCTTCCCCGCAAGGCGGTTGAGCTCCTTCTTGAGCGTGGGACATCTCAGCTGCTGCCACTGCTTGCGAAGGCGCCTCTTCACGGCGATCATGGAGCGAATGTGCGCCGGCAGGGGCGGCAATAGCACTCTCCCACGTCCGCGGGGTTGGCGATGGGCCGAGTCGGCGTGGTGGTCTCCATCTTGTCCACGAACTTGTTCCAGTCCGTGCATCGACGTGGCGCTGGTGGCTTCAGTCGGGTCGGCACGCCTGAGATGACGACGAGCACCGGATGATGATCCGACTGGAGCTCGTCGTCGATCACTTGCTGTGTGATCTGGCAGTGTAGCCCTCGGTGGGCTACGATGTCCAGCACATCCGGCATGTAACCCTCTTGGTCCGGGTAATGAGTCGGCGTCTCCGGGCCGGACACCGTATAGCCGAAGGCTTCCGCGTCCTCGAAGAGCCGTCTCCCCTCTGTGTTTGCGTGCATGGAGTTCCACGCTGGGTGCTTACAATTGAAGTCGCCGGCGAGGAGGGTGCCCTTGCCGTTCTCTGGTGTCAGTAGCGCCCGCAGCTCCAGTAAATCAAGTCGAGCCGCGGGCGGCTTGTAAAAGGCATACAAGTTGATGTCCTCGCCGGCGATGTGCACCTGGACACCCAGCGCGTAGCACGTCGCGTTCGGAGGCACGGGGAGTTCCTGGTGGACGACTCTTCGCTTCACAAGTACTGCCAGACCACGGTACCTCATGTGTGCCGACCTTTCGTCCTTCCTGTAGGTGTGATACCCCGGGACCCTGACCCTATCTTCGGGTCCGAGGAGGGTTTCACTGATGAGCGCCACGTCGATGTCCTGTTCCCCCAGGAGGTGTCGGAGGGGGGCGACCTTTCCCCTAAGGCCGCGGGCGTTCCAGTGTAACACCCTTAACGGCCTAGCCACGGTAGAGGAGCAGTAGTTTGGCCAGGCCGTCAAGGATGACGGTCTCCACGTTCTGACCCTGCCTTATCGCCTTGATGAGCTCCATGAGCAGCTCAATGGCGCAGGTCGTGAACTCTCTGGTGGTCTCGGGCTTGGATTTCTTAGTGGGGGCGCCGGTAGCGCCGCGGTTGGCTAGAGCCTTCTGTACCAGCGCTTTACCGGCGCCGGTCTCCTTTGCGCCTCGAGCCACGACCTGTTTGCCCTCAGGGGCAGGGTCGGCGGCCTTAGGCGCGTCTTCCTGGGTGGCAGAGGGCGTAGGCTTCTTGCCTTTGCCCTTGCCCCCGCGCCCCTTCTTCCTCCGCTGCGACGACGAGGCTTGGGTGCGGTCGGTAGGCCCGTTGGCTGCCGCCATTAAGGTTGCGGCTTGAGCGTCTGCGTCTACGTCGACCGTTTGCGGCCTCTCAGTGGCCGCTTGTGGCCGGCGCGCGTGGTTCGAAATGGCGGCAGTCCCCGCTCGCCTGTTCTTCAGCTCGGCCTGGAACACGGGGCACTTTACGTTGCACGCGGGGTTAACGGGCGTAATTTTTTTTTTTTTTTTTTTTTTTTTGATATGGCATCTCGTAGTTGACCTTGAGAGGCCGTGACTACTTAACCGGACTTTCCTGTGGATGCCTTAAATGAATTTAAAGCCTCCAGCCAGGGCTACTAAAAGCTAAGCGACTACACGCTAAGGGCACCCCCTGTGGGGTACGAACCTCGGCTTAGGGTGTCGCTGGAGAAAACAGCAAGGGACGGCTGGATCGAATTATTTTATTTTTATTTCGGTTTGATGACCACGGCGTTTCCTAGTACTAGCTCTGAGAAGAAACGGCCGAAACAAACTCAGAGGTCATAGTCGGGAGTTTATATTTACTGGCTCAGCTGCGGCGCGGGCTGGCCTTCATCGGACGAGGGACGGGGGAGGGGGCTGCTACGTTGAACGCGTCGCGATGGACCTCGGCGGCGAGGTCGGTAGGTCGGTCTGTGTTTTGTGAGTGTGCTGGTGGCCCTATTGGCCTCTTGGAGGAGGGTAATGGGGTCATCTGGGTCGGTGAGTGCATGCCTTGGGCGGCGAAGCTTGGAGATGGTGGAGGGGGTGTAATTAGCAGCCGCTACTATCAGGGGATTGCGGTGCTTGGAGGCAGTGTCGAAGAAGCGTTTGGAAAGACGCTTCATGAACTGCTGAATGGTGGGGATTTTGAGATCTAGGTGGAGGATCTCATTACGGACGAACCAAGGGGCGTTTGTGGCTTTACGCAAGAAACGGTTTTGGACTACTTGCATCCTATGGATATGACGCGGCTTGGCGTGTGCGAAGACAGGACAAGCGTATGTCATAATCGGGCGTATGCACGCTGTGTACAAGCGCATTTTGCACTTGAGCGACAGTTTGCTACGCGGGTTGAGGACGGGGTGGAGTCGACCCAGAGCGTAGGCGGCACGTGAGCGGACCGCCTTAATGTGCTCTGAGAAGTTGAGGTTGCGGTCGAGGATCACACCGAGATATTTGGCTTGCTTCCCCCAGGGGATCAGCTCGCCAGACATGGTGATGGGTCGTGGGGTGGGGACGTTTAGTCGCGGCTTTGTGTGGAGTACCGCTTGACTTTTTTGGGGGTTAACTTCGATCCTCCATTTCTTGAACCAGTCAGCCAGTTTGTTGACTGCGGTTTGGAGATGGTGTCGAATTCGGTCAGGGCTGAGTCCCGAGCAGTAGATGGCGGTGTCGTCTGCGAACAGAGCGACTTGGGCCTTACCACCTTTCGGGATATCGCTTGTGTACAGCGTGAAAATAAGGGGGGCTAGCACGGAGCCCTGGGGAACACCTGCACGGATGGGGCGGGGGGAAACGGGCGTAAATTTTTAACACTTGTATTTATAATGCGCCCTCGTGGCCCACGGTTGTGGCATGCGGTGAGTAATTCGACTCAGCGGCGGACCAATCACAGCGCTCGATCGTAGATCGTAGGGGGGGGGGAAGTGAGACGCGGAGGGTATGGGAAGAAGCTTGCTTGAAGTGCTAGGCTAGTTTGCCATTATAGAAAATGTACATATGGAATATTATAATATTTATACAATTTTATTTTTGTATTTATTTTTTTTTTTTCCCTCGTTTACCATTATGCATTACACACATATTATAACAGAAACAATAAAAATGAAACGAGTAACTTTTATAAACTACTTACTTTCATTTTACTCTTTTATTATTATTCTTTCTTTCTTAATTGTTATGTATGTGAGTACCTAATCATAATTAAACTCATCGGAACCTTTTCCTGCTTGCTACAAAGTACTTAGTTCTGTGTTGTTTTATTATGCTAACAAACCAAATAGGTATTTATTCCATTATGTATCTGTATTATAATTGAAATATAAATACCTAGGTCCGAGTATTATCATCATAGACTGTCATGTTCATTCATTCATTCAATAATAGTAGGTAATATGACAGTATTATATTAGTTTTACTAGGTAGGTAGGTAGGTAGGTAGGTAGGTAGGTACGTTTTTGTTTGACGACAACAAACCGTTAAAGAAATTGTCTTTGTCTTAAATTTGACGAATCATATTGTGGCCCTGAAAAGGGCCTTTTGTTTTGATGTTGCTCGCATGACTGGAGTAAAGTACACGCGTGCCCGGGTGTCGCTCGCACGAAGCACCACGTTCGTTCGGAGACGTCGCGGCACCACGTTTAAGCCTTCTTCTCGGTCTTCTTGGGCAGTAGCACGGCCTGGATGTTCGGCAGCACACCACCTTGAGCGATCGTCACACCGGAGAGCAGCTTGTTCAACTCCTCGTCGTTGCGGATGGCCAATTGAAGATGACGCGGGATGATCCTGGTCTTTTTGTTGTCTCTCGCGGCGTTGCCGGCCAACTCGAGTACCTCAGCAGCCAGATACTCCATCACAGCGGCCAGGTAGACGGGAGCGCCGGCACCCACGCGCTCGGCGTAGTTTCCGTTACGCAGCAGCCTGTGAATACGACCCACAGGGAACTGGAGACCAGCACGGTTGGAACGGGACTTTGCCTTTCCCTTCACCTTGCCACCTTTACCGCGACCAGACATAATTGAAGGATTTGTTTATGATAACGAGAAAATAACGAAACACGCGAACGACAGTGCGCGCGCTGATAGAATCTGGGTACAAATGCGACGAAACGATTGTGGGAAATCGCGACGCCCCCGTCAGGGGGCGTGGCGAGCGGTACCGGGGCTGTGCCCCCCGGCCGCGGAAGCGGGTTGTTGACCCGCGAATACGGGTCCCGGTCTGTGTTGGCAACAAGGGCCTGTCGAAATATGTTACACGCGTGAGTTGCGCGTGTCTGTGTTAATGGTTGCTATGAGTAATTCTGTAGGCGCGTCACAGAACCCACTCACGGTTCTGCTTGCTTCACGGCGCCTCGGCGGTCAGTCCCCGCCAGGTGAGACCCCCAGTTACCTGGAGGAAGCCCAGCGGGGGACGACCAGCGACAGAGGCGCCGACTCGACGCCCTACAGAATATCGGATGTAAACCCCCGCCCGTCTGGTTTCCATCTATGTACGGTTACGTTCCGGGCTAAGGGGTCGTGGTGTGTGTATGGGCGGCATTGAAATGTACAATAACGCCGCCCAGTGATTGCCCGTACCGCGGCCCGCGCTGCGCGTACGTGCGAGTATGTAGATGTCGGTGTTTGTGGTGGCTGTCTGGTCGCCGCGCAACGTGCCTATATTAACTTAGCACACGCTGCGCGACGCGTGAGTGTAATAGGTAGAGTATTATTGGGTCAGGTGAGCCGCGTGTAACCTGGGTGCAGCTCACCTGGGAAGTCCAGTCCGGTGAGGGGTCACTCGTCCGCTACCAGGTCGCGGGGGAAGGGTTTCGCGTCAGGGGGGCGCGCGTGCCAGGGCGCAATGTCCTTGACATGTGTCAAGTCCGATGCGTCGGCACGCGCGAACATACCTTTCGCGAGGCGCCGCACAAACTCATCCAGGCTCTCAATCCTGAGGTCCCTCCGGATGATGTCGTTCCTCACATAGCGAGGAGCAGCAACAATGGTCCGCAACGCAAGATTTTCTTGCGTGCGGAGCGTCTTTCGGTGTGTCTCGCATGCGAGGGCGAACCATGCCGGAGCGGCGTACGTCAAGATTGGGCGTATGTACGACTTGTACACGCCCAACTTGACGCGCACCGGGATGCAGGACGAGAGCACTGGATAGAGCAGGTAGCGGGCAACCCTGCCCCGTGCAGCGACCGAGCGGACGTGTGGCCCCATGGAGAGCCGGCGATCGATCGTCACCCCCAGGTACTTCACCCGGGGGGACCACTCGACGTCGGCTCCCAGGAGTTTCAGGGGGGGTGGGAGGGGCGCGTGTCCGAAGACTATCGCCTGCGTTTTTCCCACGTTCACCGACAGCCGCCACTTCGATAGCCACTCGGGAAGGAGCTCGAGCACACGCTGCATCTTGACAGCCGCGTACTTCGCATTGAGCGATGAAGTAATGTACGCGGCGTCATCAGCGTATAGCGCGAGCATCACTTCCGAGGTAGTGGGGATGTCGTCGGTGTAACGTGAGTAGCACGCAGGCGACAGACAGCTGCCCTGCGGCACACCGGCCAGCACCGGGCGGGGGGCGGACAGCGCCCCGTCGACCACCACCCGGAAAGTCCTGTTTGAGAGGAATGTAGAGACCACCTTTACAACGCGACGGGGCGCGCCTGAGGTGGAGAGTTTGTAGAGGAGTCCCTCGTGCCATACGCGGTCGAAGGCCTTCTCCATGTCGAGGAGTACTGCCACCGCGGTCTCCTTCTTGTTCATAGCAGCTGTGACGTGGTGCAGTACCCTCGACAGCTGGAGCGTCGTGCTGTGCTCCGCCCGAAACCCGAATTGCTCGGGCCGCGGCGCAATGTGCGGCAGGAGGTGTCGCAGCAGGAGCGCTTCGAACACCTTGGAGACTGTCGGCAGCAGAGTGATCGGCCGATAGCTCTCCGGCTTCAGGACGTTCTTTCCCGCCTTGGGCAGCATTATGACGCGCCCCTCCTTCCACGCATCAGGAAAGGCCCCGGTGCGCAGTATCGCGGTGAACAGGCGCGCCAGCGCCGCCACCATACGGTAGGGCAGGTGGCGCAGCGCTGCGTTCGCGACACCGTCAGCACCGGGGGCCTTGCGCGGTTTAGTGCGTAGGATGGCGCGCCTGACTGCCCCAGGCGAGAAGAATATTGGTTCTTCTTCGGGAGCTATCGGCGCTGCGAAGTAGTCTCCCAGGTGTTCCTCGACTGCTGCGACATGGTCTGCGTCGCTGGTCGGGTTTGGGCGGAACTGACGCTCCAGGTGTTCGGCGAAGACCTCCGCCCGGTCCTCCGCTACGTACTTCAGTGCCCCGTCGCTATTGTACAGCGGCCGTACCGGGGCTGGGGTACTCGTGAGCTGGCCGCAGATCTTGTGTAACGACGGCCAGCTGTCCGTCGTGGCGTCGATCTTCTCCTCCCAGCCCGCGGCAGTATGCGCCTTTAGCTCGGCCTTTACTTTCTCCGCGAGACGGTTGAGCTGCGTCTTGATAGTCGGGCACCTCAACTGCTGCCACTGCTTGCGTAATCGCCTCTTCTCGGCGATCATCCTGCTGAGCCGCGCCGGCAGGGGCGGCAATAGCCCTCTCCCCTGCGGCAGCGTGCTAGTCGCCGAGTCTAGGGCGTTCTGTACGCAAACAGTGACATCAGATGCCATCGAGTCCACGTCCGCGGAGGTTGTAACAGGCCGAGTCGGCGTGGTGGCCTCTACTTCCTCTGCAAACTTTTTCCAATCAATGCGTCGACGTGGCGCTAGTGGTTTCAGTTGGGTCAGCGTCCCTGATAGGACGACGAGTACAGGCTGATGGTCAGACTGCAACTCGTCGTCGATCACCTGTTGGGTGATCTGGCAGCACAGCCCCCGGTGAATGACGATGTCCAGCACGTCCGGCATATACCCGGAATAACCCGGGTAATGTGTGGGCGTTTCCGGGCCGGACACCGAATAACCGGAGGCTTCCGCGTCCGCGAAGAGCCGTCTGCCCCCCGTGTTTGTCAGCACCGAGTTCCACGCCGGGTGCTTACAGTTGAAGTCGCCGGCGAGGACAGTAGCGCGCGGCGTGCCATAGAGTAGGCCCCGCAGCTCGACCAAATCAATGGGAGTCAGGGGCGGCTTATAGCACGCGTACACGTCGATGTCCTCGCCAGCCACGTGCAGCTGAACACCCAGCGCGTAAAATGTGCCGAGCGACGGCACGGGGAGCTCTTGATGGACGACCCTTCGCCTCACCAGTACCGCCAGACCACGGTACCGGGTGTGGGAGGCTGACCGTTCATCTTTCCGATAAGCGAGATATCCCGGGAATCTGACCTTGTCCTCCGGTCCCAGGAAGGTCTCGCTTATTAGCGCCACGTCGATGTCTTGTTCCCGAAGGAGATGGCGGAGGGGAGCGACCTTATCCCTAAGGCCGCGGGCATTCCAGTGGATCACCCTCAATGGCCTAGCCACGGTAAAGCATTAGTAGCGCGGCCAGGCCATCGAAGATGACCTTCTCCACGTCTTGTCCCTGCCTTATTGCTCTGATGAGCTCCATCAATAATTTGATGGCGCAGGTCGTAAATTCAGTTTTCTCGGGATGGTTTCTTTTTGATGTTTTTAGGGCGCCGGGGGCGCCGCGGCTTGCGTCCAAGGCTAGCCGCTTGGGTTGTTCCGCTTCTCGCCGCGGCGCGGTGCCGGCGCTAGTGGACGGCTGATCCACGACCTGCGCCTCTGCCCTGTCCAAGGAGGGGGCGGCCGTAGGGATAATCTCCTGGGTCGCTGGGGCCTTGGGTTTCTTCCCTTTGCCCCCGCGTTTCTTCTTCTTCCTCCGCCCGGAGGAGGAGGAGGCCTGGGTCCTCTCTGAGGGCCCGTTGGCCGCCGCCATTAGTGTTGCGGCCTCCCTCTCGGACTCTACCATTTGCGGCCTCTCGGTGGCCGCAGCCGGCCGGCGCGCTGTGGATGTAATGGCGGCGGTCCCCGCTCGCCTGCACTTGAGCTCCCGCTGGTAAACGGGGCACTTGTTGTTGCACGCGGGATGTGGCCCCCCGCAGTTGGCGCAGGTTGCCGGTTCTTCCCGCGGGCGTGGGCAATCACGTGCCGCGTGCTCGCCTCCGCATCTCACACAGGCGAGCGGACGGTGGCACATGTGCGAACTGTGCCGGAAACGCTGGCACCTGTGACACTGTGCGGGCCCTCGCTTTCCACGCCAGGCCTCTATTTTGACACCACGCATGTACATAAACACCGTGGTGTCAAATATGGCCCGGACGTCAGGTGTCCTCTTGAGGATGGCATGGAAGACACAGCCGGGTCTTCCCTGTGCGCCCTTGATATGGCGCACGTACTCCGGCTGGTATCCTAACGCCCGGAGCTCCTCCTCAATCTCCTTCGGGTCGGTGTCCGCTGGCAGCCCCCTTATGGCCACCTTCAGACTCTTGTCCGCCGGTAGGGAGTAGGCGAACCAAGAGAGACCCTCTTCTTTCTCCAGGCCCGTCAAGTACCTCTGGACCAGCCTGTACTCATCCTCGGTGTCGGGGGTGAACCTCACCCCCGTCCCGTAGGGGCGAGCGTTAGGGGGCCGGCCCAGTTTGGCACTGAGGGCCCGGAAATGGGTCGCCCAGTTCGGCAACTTCTCCACTACCAGCGGAGGATATCGTTGTTTCTTCCCCGGCTTTTGCTTGGAAGCGTCGCCGGGGGCGGCAGCGTGCTGTGCCTGAGGTGGTGCCACGGGGGCTGGGGGTAGTGAGGAATCACTTACCCCTGCGGTTGTCAGTCCTGGTGAGCGCGGCGGTGTGCGGCGCAGCGCCTCTGCGAAGGAGGGCGACGTTGGAGTGCCCCGACCCCGCGGCGCGCGCTCGCGCTGTGGCCGCGGCGGGTCTAGGCAGTACCTCTTCGCCTCTTCTTCGCCGGCGGCGGAGTCGTCGGTGCTCCTCCGGCGCCGCTGCGGTCTGGCCCCGAGATTGAACTCGTACCCGAAGCCGAGCAGCGGCGTCGGAGAGGTAGGTGGTGGGCTCAACTGGTCCGCCGGGTCTCCCTCGGTGGGCCGCCGTCAGGGGGCCGGGGAGGAGTCTCGCGACACGTCCCCGCGCCCGGACCAAGCCGACCCCGCCGATGCGAGTGACATACTCGACCCCGCTATCGATGAGCACGTCGATCGCACGGCCGGGGAATCGAATGCGGCACCTCTGGGTGGAGCCGGCGACTCAGGCGCCATCTGCGCCGGTCTGCGGGCGCCGCCCGCGCTGGCTGGCCGCTCGAGCCCCGCCCTCGCCGGTCCCGCCAGCAAGCTGTGGGGAGCGGGTGAGGCGGTGCCCGAAGCTGGCACAGCTTTGGCAGCGGGCGGTGTAGTGAGCTGCGTCGACGCAGCTGGTCGCGACGGGGGCGCGCGGATGTGCGCGGGCGTCGCGGGGGTTCGCGCCGGCGGCGCGGACTGCGCGGGCTGCGCGGCGGCGCGCGCTGGCGCCGCGGCCCGCGCAGCGGGCGCAGCCGTGCGCGCGGGTGCAGGTACGCGGGCTGACGTCACGGGTGCACGCGCTTGTTGCGTGCGCCCTTGGGTGGTGACCGGTCCCGGCGCCTGAATAGGCACCGGCCGGAACGCAGCTGGGCGAACGGGCACCGCGTGTTGCCGGCTCGACGACGGTGCCGGCGCAACGCGCGCAGGCGCCGGTGTCGTCGGTGGGCCGGCGGCACTAGCAGCGCCGGGTCCGCCCCCTCTCCTACTTCCTTCACCTCGCCCGGCCGGCGGCGAAGCGGACGCCGCACTGCCTATGTCAGGCAGTGACAGCGCCCGGTCCAACGCCGGACGGGGCTCTTCTTCCTGCCCGGACCCCCGGCCCAGTGAGCCGCGGGTGCCGGGCTTCGGCATCTTCCTTGAAGTGATCCGACCGCGACCGCAACGGCGGCGCTCCGCCGGGCAGCCCCGGTGGTTCTCCTGCGCCTGCACCAGTCGCTAGGAGCAGGCCAATGCAGCCACAGGAGAACAGTTAAAAACAATTTGCGGTCCGCGCAGTTGGTGGTGACTCGTTCTTAGGCACTTTCTTCAGGCACTGTTGACTTCAAGCGAACACCACTGTAGGATCACTGGCCGATCCTGCGACGAAACTTTTCTGTTTCGTCGCAGGATCGGCCAGTGATCCTACAGTGGTGTTCGCTTGAAGACCACTGTAGGATCACTGGCCGATCCAGTGATCCTACAGTGGTCTTCAAGCGAACACCACTGTAGGATCACTGCGACGAAACTCTGTGGAGGTCGCGACGCCCCCGTCAGGGGGCGTGGCGAGCGGTGCCAGGGCTAAGCCCCCCGGCCGCGGAGTCAGTTACATTGGCCCGTTACTACGGGCCCTTCGTTTGGTCGGCAACAAGGGCCTGTACAATATGTGATGGTACGTGCGTGAGTTGCGCACGTCTGTATAATGGTTGCTATGAGTAATTCTGTAGGCGCGTCACAGAACCCACTCACGGTCCTGCTTGCTTCACGGCGCCTCGGCGGTCAGTCCCCGCCAGGTGAGACCCCCAGTTACCTGGAGGAAGCCCAGCGGGGGACGACCAGCGACAGAGGCGCCGACTCGACGCCCTACAGAATATCGGATGTAAACCCCCGCCCGTCCGGTTTCCAGCTATGTACGGTTACGTTCCGGGCTAAGGGGTCGTGATGTATGTGTGGGCGGTATTGAACTGTACAGTAACACTGCCCAGTGATAACGCGTACCGCTGCCCGCGCTGCGCATACGCGTGTATGTGTAGGGTGTCTGTGATGTAAAGGTTGTCTGGTCGCCGCGTTAGCGTGCCTATATTAACTTAGCACACGCTACGCGACGAGTGCGTGTAATGGGTGGAGTATTATTGGGTCAGATGAGCCGCGTGTAGCCTGGGTGCAGCTCACCTGAGGAGTCCAGTCCGGTGAGGGGTCACTCGTCCGCTACCAGGTCGCGGGGGAAGGGTTTCGCGTCGGGGGGGCGCGCGTGCCAGGGCGCAATGTCCTTGACATGCGTCAAGTCGGACGCGTCGGCACGCGCGAACATTCCCTTCGCGAGGCGCCGCACAAACTCATCCAGGCTCTCCATCCTGAGATCCCTCCGGATGACATCGTTCCTCACATAGCGAGGAGCGGCAACTATGGTCCGCAGCGCAAGGTTTTCTTGCGCGCGGAGCGTCTTCCGGTGCGCCTCGCTAGTGAGGGCGAACCATGCCGGAGCGGCGTACGTCAATATGGGCCGTATGTACAACTTGTACACGGCCAGTTTGACGCGCGCCGGGATGCAGGACGAGAGCACTGGATAGAGCAGGTAGCGGGCAACCCTGCCCCGTGCGGCGACCGAGCGGACGTGTGGCCCCATGGTGAGCCGGCGATCAATCGTCACCCCCAGGTACTTCACCCGGGGGGACCACTCGACGTCGGCTCCCAGGAGTCTCAGGGGGGGTGGGAGGGACGCGTATCCGAATACTATCGCCTGCGTTTTTCCCACGTTCACCGACAGCCGCCACTTGGAGAGCCACTCAGGAAGGAGCCCGAGCGCACGCTGCATCTTGACGGCCGCGTACTTCGCGTTAAGCGATGTAGTAATGTACGCGGCGTCGTCAGCGTAGAGCGCGAGCATCGCTTCCGAGGTAGTGGGGATGTCGTCGGTGTAACGTGAGTAGCACGCAGGCGAGAGACAGCTGCCCTGCGGTACACCCGCGAGCACTGGGCGGGGGGCGGATAGCGTCCCGTCGACCACCACCCGGAAAGTCCTGTCGGAGAGAAAAGTAGAGACCACCTTTACAACGCGACGGGGCGCGCCTGATGTGGCCAGTTTATATACCAGGCCGTCGTGCCACACACGGTCGAAGGCCTTCTCCATGTCGAGGAGTACTGCAACGGCGCACTCCCTCCTGTTCAGTGCGGCCGTGATGTGGTGCAGCACCCTCGACAGCTGGAGCGTCGTGCTGTGCTCCGCCCTAAACCCGAATTGCTCGGGCCGCGGCGCGATGTGGGGCTGGAGATGTCGCAGCAGGAGTGCTTCGAACACCTTGGAGACTGTCGGCAGCAGGGTGATCGGCCGATAGCTCTCCGGCTTCAGTATATTTTTCCCCGCCTTGGGCAGCATTATGACGCGCCCTTCCTTCCACACAGCGGGGAAGGACCCGGTGCGCAGTACCGCCGTAAACAGGCGCGCCAGCGCCGCTACCATACGGTACGGCAGGTGGCGCAGCGCTGTGTTGGTGATACCGTCAGCACCGGGAGCCTTCCTGGGCTTCGTGCGTAGGATGGCGCGTCTGACTGCGCCAGGCGAGAAGAATACCGGGTCTTCATCGGGAGCTATCGGCGCTGCGAAGTAGTCTCCCAGGTGTTTCTCGACTGCTGCGACATGGTCGGTGTCGCTGGTCGGGTTGGGGCGGAACTGACGCTCCAGGTGTTCGGCGAAGACCTCCGCCCGGTCCTCCGCTGCATACTTCAGCGCCCCGTCGCTGTTGTGCAGCGGCCGTACCGGGGCTGGGGTACTGCGACGAAACTATTTGTGGAAATCGCGACGCCCCCGTTAGGGGGCGTGGCGAGCGGTACCGGGGCTGTGCCCCCCGGCCGCGGAAGCGGGTTGTTGACCCGCGAATACGGGTCCCGGTCTGTGTTGGCAACAAGGGCCTGTCGAAATATGTTACACGCGTGAGTTGCGCGTGTCTGTGTTAATGGTTGCTATGAGTAATTCTGTAGGCGCGTCACAGAACCCACTCACGGTTCTGCTTGCTTCACGGCGCCTCGGCGGTCAGTCCCCGCCAGGTGAGACCCCCAGTTACCTGGAGGAAGCCCAGCGGGGGACGACCAGCGACAGAGGCGCCGACTCGACGCCCTACAGAATATCGAATGTAAACCCCCGCCCGTCCGGTTTCCAGCTATGTACGGTTACGTTCCGGGCTAAGGGGTCGTGGTGTGTGTATGGGCGGCATTGAAATGTACAATAACACCGCCCAGTGATTGCCCGTACCGCGGCCCGCACTGCGCGTACGTGCGAGTGTGTAGATGTCGGTGTTAGTGGTGGCTGTCTGGTCGCCGCGCAACGTGCCTATATTAACTTAGCACACGCTGCGCGACGCGTGAGTGTAATCGGTAGAGTATTATTGGGTCAGGTGAGCCGCGTGTAACCTGGGTGCAGCTCACCTGGGAAGTCCAGTCCGGTGAGGGGTCACTCGTCCGCTACCAGGTCGCGGGGGAAGGGTTTCGCGTCAGGGGGGCGCGCGTGCCAGGGCGCAATGTCCTTGACATGTGTCAAGTCCGATGCGTCGGCACGCGCGAACATACCCTTCGCGAGGCGCCGCACAAACTCATCCAGGCTCTCAATCCTGAGGTCCCTCCGGATGATGTCGTTCCTCACATAGCGAGGAGCAGCAACAATGGTCCGCAACGCAAGATTTTCTTGCGTGCGGAGCGTCTTTCGGTGTGTCTCGCATGCGAGGGCGAACCATGCCGGAGCGGCGTACGTCAAGATTGGGCGTATGTACGACTTGTACACGCCCAACTTGACGCGCACCGGGATGCGGGACGAGAGCACTGGATAGAGCAGGTAGCGGGCAACCCTGCCCCGTGCAGCGACCGAGCGGACGTGTGGCCCCATGGTGAGCCGGCGATCGATCGTCACCCCCAGGTACTTCACCCGGGGGGACCACTCGACGTCGGCTTCCAGGAGTTTCAGGGGGGGTGGGAGGGGCGCATGTCCGAAGACTATCGCCTGCGTTTTTCCCACGTTCACCGACAGCCGCCACTTCGATAGCCACTCGGGAAGGAGCTCGAGCACACGCTGCATCTTGACGGCCGCGTACTTCGCATTGAGCGATGAGGTAATGTACGCGGCGTCGTCAGCGTATAGCGCGAGCATCACTTCCGAGGTAGTGGGGATGTCGTCGGTGTAACGTGAGTAGCACGCAGGCGACAGACAGCTGCCCTGCGGCACACCGGCCAGCACCGGGCGGGGGGCGGACAGCGCCCCGTCGACCACCACCCGGAAAGTCCTGTTTGAGAGGAATGTAGAGACCACCTTTACAACGCGACGGGGCGCGTCTGAGGTGGAGAGTTTGTAAAGGAGTCCCTCGTGCCATACGCGGTCGAAGGCCTTCTCCATGTCGAGGAGTACTGCCACCGCGGTCTCCTTCTTGTTCATCGCAGCTGTGACGTGGTGCAGTACCCTCGACAGCTGGAGCGTCGTGCTGTGCTCCGCCCGAAACCCGAATTGCTCGGGCCGCGGCGCAATATGCGGCAGGAGGTGTCGCAGCAGGAGCGCTTCGAACACCTTGGAGACTGTCGGCAGCAGAGTGATCGGCCGATAGCTCTCCGGCTTCAGGACGTTCTTTCCCGCCTTGGGCAGCATTATGACGCGCCCCTCCTTCCACGCATCAGGAAAGGCCCCGGTGCGCAGTATCGCGGTGAACAGGCGCGCCAGCGCCGCCACCATACGATAGGGCAGGTGGCGCAGCGCTGCGTTCGTGACACCGTCAGCACCGGGGGCCTTGCGCGGTTTAGTGCGTAGGATGGCGCGCCTGACTGCCCCAGGCGAGAAGAATATTGGTTCTTCTTCGGGAGCTATCGGCGCTGCGAAGTAGTCTCCCAGGTGTTCCTCGACTGCTGCGACATGGTCTGCGTCGCTGGTCGGGTTTGGGCGGAACTGACGCTCCAGGTGTTCGGCGAAGACCTCCGCCCGGTCCTCCGCTACGTACTTCAGTGCCCCGTCGCTATTGTACAGCGGCCGTACCGGGGCTGGGGTACTCGTTAGCTGGCCGCAGATCTTGTGTAACGACGGCCAGCTGTCCGTCGTGGCGTCAATCTTCTCCTCCCAGCCCGCGGCAGTATGCGCCTTTAGCTCGGCCTTTACTTTCTCCGCGAGACGGTTGAGCTGCGTCTTGATAGTCGGGCACCTCAACTGCTGCCACTGCTTGCGTAATCGCCTCTTCTCGGCGATCATCCTGCTGAGCCGCGCCGGCAGGGGCGGCAATAGCCCTCTCCCCTGCGGCAGCGTGCTAGTCGCCGAGTCTAGGGCGTTCTGTACGCAAACAGTGACATCAGATGCCATCGAGTCCACGTCCGCGGAGGTTGTAACAGGCCGAGTCGGCGTGGTGGCCTCTACTTCCTCTGCAAACTTTTTCCAATCAATGCGTCGACGTGGCGCTAGTGGTTTCAGTTGGGTCAGCGTCCCTGATAGGACGACGAGTACAGGCTGATGGTCAGACTGCAACTCGTCGTCGATCACCTGTTGGGTGATCTGGCAGCACAGCCCCCGGTGAATGACGATGTCCAGCACGTCCGGCATATACCCGGAATAACCCGGGTAATGTGTGGGCGTTTCCGGGCCGGACACCGAATAACCGGAGGCTTCCGCGTCCGCGAAGAGCCGTCTGCCCCCCGTGTTTGTCAGCACCGAGTTCCACGCCGGGTGCTTACAGTTGAAGTCGCCGGCGAGGACAGTAGCGCGCGGCGTGCCGTAGAGTAGGCCCCGCAGCTCGACCAAGTCAATGGGAGTCAGGGGCGGCTTATAGCACGCGTACACGTCGATGTCCTCGCCAGCCACATGCAGCTGAACACCCAGCGCGTAAAATGTGCCGAGCGACGGCACGGGGAGCTCTTGATGGACGACCCTTCGCCTCACCAGTACCGCCAGACCACGGTACCGGGTGTGGGAGGCTGACCGTTCATCTTTCCGATAAGCGAGATATCCCGGGAATCTGACCTTGTCCTCTGGTCCCAGGAAGGTCTCGCTTATTAGCGCCACGTCGATGTCTTGTTCCCGAAGGAGATGGCGGAGGGGAGCGACCTTATCCCTAAGGCCGCGGGCATTCCAGTGGATCACCCTCAATGGCCTAGCCACGGTAAAGCATTAGTAGCGCGGCCAGGCCATCGAAGATGACCTTCTCCACGTCTTGTCCCTGCCTTATTGCTCTGATGAGCTCCATCAATAATTTGATGGCGCAGGTCGTAAATTCAGTTTTCTCGGGATGGTTTCTTTTTGAGGTTTTTGGGGCGCCGGGGGCGCCGCGGCTTGCGTCCAAGGCTAGCCGCTTGGGTTGTTCCGCTTCTCGCCGCGGCGCGGTGCCGGCGCTAGTGGACGGCTGATTCACGACCTGCGCCTCTGCCCTGTCCAAGGAGGGGGCGGCCGTAGGGATAATCTCCTGGGTCGCTGGGGCCTTGGGTTTCTTCCCTTTGCCCCCGCGTTTCTTCTTCTTCCTCCGCCCGGAGGAGGAGGAGGCCTGGGTCCTCTCTGAGGGCCCGTTGGCCGCCGCCATTAATGTTGCGGCCTCCTTCTCGGACTCTACCATTTGCGGCCTCTCGGTGGCCGCAGCCGGCCGGCGCGCTGTGGATGTAATGGCGGCGGTCCCCGCTCGCCTGCACTTGAGCTCCCGCTGGTAAACGGGGCACTTGTTGTTGCACGCGGGATGTGGCCCCCCGCAATTGGCGCAGGTTGCCGGTTCTTCCCGCGGGCGTGGGCAATCACGTGCCGCGTGCTCGCCTCCGCATCTCACACAGGCGAGCGGGCGGTGGCACATGTGCGAACTGTGCCGGAAACGCTGGCACCTGTGACACTGTGCGGGCCCTCGCTTTCCACGCCAGGCCTCTATTTTGACACCACGCATGTACATAAACACCGTGGTGTCAAATATGGCCCGGACGTCAGGTGTCCTCTTGAGGATGGCATGGAAGACACAGCCGGGTCTTCCCTGTGCGCCCTTGATATGGCGCACGTACTCCGGCTGGTATCCTAACGCCCGGAGCTCCTCCTCAATCTCCTTCGGGTCGGTGTCCGCTGGCAGCCCCCTTATGGCCACCTTCAGACTCTTGTCCGCCGGTAGGGAGTAGGCGAACCAAGAGAGACCCTCTTCTTTCTCCAGGCCCGTCAAGTACCTCTGGACCAGCCTGTACTCATCCTCGGTGTCGGGGGTGAACCTCACCCCCGTCCCGTAGGGGCGAGCGTTAGGGGGCCGGCCCAGTTTGGCACTGAGGGCCCGGAAATGGGTCGCCCAGTTCGGCAACTTCTCCACTACCAGCGGAGGATATCTTTGTTTTTTCCCCGGCTTTTGCTTGGAAGCGTCGCCGGGGGCGGCAGCGTGCTGTGCCTGAGGTGGTGCCACGGGGGCTGGGGGTAGTGAGGAGTCACTTACCCCTGCGGTTGTCAGTCCTGGTGAGCGCGGCGGTGTGCGGCGCAGCGCCTCTGCGAAGGAGGGCGACGTTGGAGTGCCCCGACCCCGCGGCGCGCGCTCGCGCTGTGGCCGCGGCGGGTCTAGGCAGTACCTCTTCGCCTCTTCTTCGCCGGCGGCGGAGTCGTCGGTGCTCCTCCGGCGCCGCTGCGGTCTGGCCCCGAGATTAAACTCGTACCCGAAGCCGAGCAGCGGCGTCGGAGAGGTAGGTGGTGGGCTCAATTGGTCCGCCGGGTCTCCCTCGGTGGGCCGCCGTCCGGGGGCCGGGGAGGGGTCTCGCGACACGTCCCCGCGCCCGGACCAGGCCGACCCCGCCGATGCGAGTGACATACTCGACCCCGCTATCGATGAGCACGTCGATCGCACGGCCGGGGAATCGAATGCGGCACCTCTGGGTGGAGCCGGCGACTCAGGCGCCATCTGCGCCGGTCTGCGGGCGCCGCCCGCGCTGGCTGGCCGCTCGAGCCCCGCCCTCGCCGGTCCCGCCAGCAAGCTGTGGGGAGCGGGTGAGGCGGTGCCCGAAGCTGGCACAGCTTTGGCAGCGGGCGGTGTAGTGAGCTGCGTCGACGCAGCGGGTCGCGACGGGGGCGCGCGGGTGTGCGCGGGCGTCGCGGGGGTTCGCGCCGGCGGCGCGGACTGCGCGGGCTGCGCGGCGGCGCGCGCTTGCGCCGCGGCCCGCGCAGCGGGCGCAGCCGTGCGCGCGGGTGCAGGTACGCGGGCTGACGTCACAGGTGCACGCGCTTGTTGCGTGCGCCCTTGGGTGGTGACCGGTCCCGGCGCCTGAATAGGCACCGGCCGGAACGCAGCTGGGCGAACGGGCACCGCGTGTTGCCGGCTCGACGACGGTGCCGGCGCAACGCGCGCAGGCGCCGGTGTCGTCGGTGGGCCGGCGGCACTAGCAGCGCCGGGTCCGCCCCCTCTCCTACTTCCTTCACCTCGCCCGGCCGGCGGCGAAGCGGACGCCGCACTGCCTATGTCAGGCAGTGACAGCGCCCGGTCCAACGCCGGACGGGGCTCTTCTTCCTGCCCGGACCCCCGGCCCAGTGAGCCGCGGGTGCCGGGCTTCGGCATCTTCCTTGAAGTGATCCGACCGCGACCGCAACGGCGGCGCTCCGCCGGGCAGCCCCGGTGGTTCTCCTGCGCCTGCACCAATCGCTAGGAGCAGGCCAATGCAGCCACAGGAGAACAGTTAAAAACAATTTGCGGTCCGCGCAGTTGGTGGTGACTCGTTCTTAGGCACTTTCTTCAGGCACTGTTGACTTCAAGCGAACACCACTGTAGGATCACTGGCCGATCCCGCGACGAAACTTTTCTGTTCGGTTCTTTTTATACTCGCGCTACGTGGCAGAGTTAGCGGGAGGGGTAAACTATATCACAAAAACACGCAAGCGCACACACTGAACCATGGATATATGCATACGGGTAACGGGGTCGATAGTGATTATTAAGGGGTATTTTTTTTTTTTAAATTTTTTTTTTTTTTTTGTGAATTGTCTATGAACTTGTGTATAACCTAACCTAACTAACGATTACGTATTACTTTTTTTTTTTTTTTTTTTTACTTAAATTATACCTATGAGTTTTAGTCTCTTTGTTTGTTATTTATTTATTTAACTAACTAACTAACTAACTATCTATCTATCTATCTATACATATATATATATATATCTCTCTCTCTCTCTCTCTCTTATTTACTTATCCATCTATCTATCTATCTGTCTGTTTGTCTTTATTTATTTATTTATTTATTTCATTCATTCATTCTATTTCATATTCTAATTTATGTCGTGTGTATGTTTATGTGTAGGTACGTTTTGACTCATCTGTCATAGAGGAACGAATATTTTTTATATTCATGAAAGTATTGTTAGCCCTGAAAAGGGCTTTTTGGTGTGGTGAGCGCATTCACGCGCCCTAAGCATCTCGGTGCCGCCGACTCCGTCGTCTGTGGTCTCTTCAGTTGCGTTGCTTGCTGCTTCTGATGAATCGTTATCGGTCGGTAGGTCGGACGAGTTAGAGACACGTCGAGCGCGATTCGCGCCCCCCTACTACCGGAGGACGATAGATAGACGCGTACGTACGTACGTACTGCGTGCGCAAGGTGGGACGATTTGATTTTGTCAATGATTATATCAACTGTATGTACCTGTTGTTGTTTCTGATGTGTCGTATAGGTATATTGTGAACAGGTTATGATGATTTTGGTTTTGGGCCGGGGTCCGGTCAGTCGACCCAGCGCCGCGCCGTCGTAGTCGTAGTCGTCGTCGTCGTCGTCGTCGCCGTCGTCACCGTCGCCGGTGTAACGCGAACGTGACCGTAGCTTACTTCTTAGCGGCGGACGCTTTCTTGGCTGCCGGCTTTGATTTGGGTGTAGCCGCGGCCTTCTTGGGTTTAGGCGCTTTAGGTTTCTTGGTTGGCGGCTTCGCGGTTTTCTTAGCTTTAGGAGCGGCGCCTCCCTTCGCCTTAGCGGGGGCTGCCGCCTTCTTTGGTGCGGGCTTCTTCTTAGCGGCGGCGGCGGCCTTCTTGTCCTTGGCGGAGGCGGCAGACGATGCCTTGGACTTCGACGGTGAGCCGGAAGCGGCAGATGCGGCCGCGGACGCGGCTGCTGCCTTCTTGGTCTTAGCGCCGGCCGCAGAGGCGGAGGCTTTCTTAGTCTTCGCGGCGGTGGCGGCGGGCGCCTTGCCGGCGGCCTTACCAGATGCGCCGGCGGGTTTCTTTGCAGCGGCCGATTTCGATTCGAGCTTGAAGGAACCGGAGGCACCCTTGCCCTTGGTCTGGATCAGTGCCCCAGATTCGACGGCGCTCTTGAGGTATTTCCTGATGAACGGAGCCAGTTTCTCCGCATCGACCTTGTACTGCGCGGCTATGTACTTCTTGATCGCCTGCAGGGAAGATCCGCTGCGCTCCTTCATCTCCTTGATGGCGTTGGTGACCATCTCGGATGTCTTGGGATGGGTAGGCTTCGCCTTCGGTTTCTTCGCGGCACCGGCCTGTCTCGCCTGCTTCTTCGCTGGTGTAGCGGGGGCCGGAGCCTCGGTAGCGACTGCTGTGTCTGCCATTTTTTTTTTTAATAATATAAATTTGTGTTGTTATTTAAAAAAACAAAACAACTTCACACTTCACACAAACACACTGGTAGCTGTGATACGTGATTAAATAACAACATTTTTTTTTTTTTTTTTTGATATGGCATCTCGTAGTTGACCTTGAGAGGCCGTGACTACTTAACCGGACTTTCCTGTGGATGCCTTAAATGAATTTAAAGCCTCCAGCCAGGGCTAAATAACAACAACTTAGATGTCGCCACTTATAAGATTTCGGGCGTTTCGTGTATTTACGTTTAGGAACGTCGAAACTTTACCGTAACGAGCGCCATGATGTCGCGGGAGGTTTTCTCGTATGAACGCTGGAAAGTTTTCACTAACACGTATCTAATAAAATAAAGAAAGACAATGGACAACGAGGGCCGGCGGCAAGCAGCGTCACGGTTTCGGATCGTTCATGAAGTTGAAGAGGAGCGTGTGCGAATCCGGCAAGGGTGCGGCGGTCGTTCGGAAGGTGGCGGTGATTTATTTTGACGACTGGTTACGAAGCGCAGGTCGGGTCGTTGTCAAAACGTTATTTTCTCTATAAAAGTGATAGATGACGACGATAAACGTCGACGCGTCAACTAGGAGGATATCGAACATGTCTGGTAACAGGACTCCGTCGATATCACACAGTGTCGCGAGGGTATTCTCGACCTAAAAGTGAAGTGTCGTAAAACACCGCGGGAGTGCTGAACATCTAAGGACAGACGACTACAGACCACGTTCGGCAAGTGCAGCCCGTTAATATCTAGTGTTATATCAAAATACGAGAGTGACAGTGTACAGATTAGTAGCAATAGCATCAGAAAGCGTATTAAACAACCTGCAAATAGAGACGGACTGTCCGCGTACCTACTCGGGCCGTTCGTTCGACAGCCAGACAGACTCTTCAGACGGTAAACGCACAAGTAGATAGATAGGCTGTAATGTGCCTGTGTTAGAGTTTCGTGTATGTATTCATGTGTCTGATATAACGACTAGTAAATAATAATACTTAATAATAATTCTATAAAATTTCAATAATAAAATATTATACACATACATAAGTAGGTACCTACAAAGTAGGTAACACACTTCACGACATCGAACATCCACATAAACAGACTGCACCCGCATCGAACTACGATCAAACGAATAGGCACCTAGGTTTCTACCTACCTACCTACCTACCTACCTACCTACCTACCTACCAACCAACCAACCAACCAAGCAAGCAACAACTTAACGTAACGTAAGTATCTATCTATCAATCTATCTATTGAATATTATGGTCTACTAATTAATGCGTTTTCTTTTTCAGTTTAATATCCCAGTTGGGCGGCAACGCGCATTTCACGCGTAGAACGAACAATAAGTTTGTACTTATCTATTACCGAGAGTATGTATAATATTGTATATGTATTTAATGAATTTCTTTGTTTATTTTTATTTAGAGGTACGTTTTTCAGACATTTCCATTAGAGAAACATATTTAATAGTATCGAATCATATGCGGCCCTGAAAAGGGCCTTTTTTAAGTGCGCGCATCTACATAAACACATGGTGGAACGACATATAGACACGTCCACCACGGTAGTATGCAGAGCTGGTTGCGCAGGCAACACGGTGGTGTGTTTAACCGCCGAAACCGTAGAGAGTGCGTCCCTGGCGCTTCAGGGCATAGACGACGTCCATGGCGGTGACGGTCTTCCTTTTGGCGTGCTCGGTGTAAGTGACAGCGTCGCGAATCACGTTCTCCAGGAACACTTTAAGCACACCGCGAGTCTCTTCGTAGATCAGACCGGAGATACGTTTCACGCCGCCTCTGCGAGCCAGACGACGGATGGCGGGTTTCGTGATACCTTGGATGTTATCACGAAGTACCTTCCTGTGGCGCTTGGCTCCTCCTTTTCCCAGACCCTTTCCTCCCTTACCGCGACCGGTCATCTTGAGAAATTAACTGAGTGTGTAGTGCACGAACACGAACGAAGCGACCGAGCGACTGGTTGTATTTGTATTTTTTCGGCTCTTTTTTTTTTTTTTTTTTTTGATATGGCATCTCGTAGTTGACCTTGAGAGGCCGTGACTACTTAACCGGACTTTCCTGTGGATGCCTTAAATGAATTTAAAGCCTCCAGCCAGGGCTACTAAAAGCTAAGCGACTACACGCTAAGGGCACCCCCTGTGGGGTACGAACCTCGGCTTAGGGTGTCGCTGGAGAAAACAGCAAGGGACGGCTGGATCGAATTATTTTATTTTTATTTCGGTTTGATGACCACGGCGTTTCCTAGTACTAGCTCTGAGAAGAAACGGCCGAAACAAACTCAGAGGTCATAGTCGGGAGTTTATAATTACTGGCTCAGCTGCGGCGCGGGCTGGCCTTCATCGGACGAGGGACGGGGGAGGGGGCTGCTACGTTGAACGCGTCGCGATGGACCTCGGCGGCGAGGTCGGTAGGTCGGTCTGTGTTTTGTGAGTGTGCTGGTGGCCCTATTGGCCTCTTGGAGGAGGGTAATGGGGTCATCTGGGTCGGTAAGAGCATGCCTTGGGCGGCGAAGCTTGGAGATGGTGGAGGGGGTGTAATTAGCAGCCGCTACTATCAGGGGATTGCGGTGCTTGGAGGCAGTGTCGAAGAAGCGTTTGGAAAGACGCTTCATGAACTGCTGAATGGTGGGGATTTTGAGATCTAGGTGGAGGATCTCATTACGGACGAACCAAGGGGCGTTTGTGGCTTTACGCAAGAAACGGTTTTGGACTACTTGCATCCTATGGATATGACGCGGCTTGGCGTGTGCGAAGACAGGACAAGCGTATGTCATAATCGGGCGTATGCACGCTGTGTACAGGCGCATTTTGCACTTGAGCGACAGTTTGCTACGCGGGTTGAGGACGGGGTGGAGTCGACCCAGAGCGTAGGCGGCACGTGAGCGGACCGCCTTAATGTGCTCTGAGAAGTTGAGGTTGCGGTCGAGGATCACACCGAGATATTTGGCTTGCTTCCCCCAGGGGATCAGCTCGCCAGACATGGTGATGGGTCGTGGGGTGGGATTTTTTTTCGGCTCGGCGGAGCTCTTATATTTATACAGAACACGGAACTCGGCGGGTGGGGTGACAGAAACGAGAGGAGCGGGGGGCGAGGCAGGCCCGCGCTCTTAGCAGATTGGTCGGTTTGACGATATCTCAGTCTCTCGCTCTCTCTTTGTCTCTCTCTCTGTCTCTCAATCGGTGTTGTTTCGTAAAACAGAATTTCAGCTACCTACTTAAACAGCTACTAAACTAAACTTACAATAACAAATTAAATTATTATTACTTACCTACATAGGTGACAATACCGAAATGTACGTACTTACTTACATACATACATACATACATACATGTTAGTAATATATTATGTACATATTATGCATGTACGTATGCTATTATTATAGTAGTTGTACTAAGTTAAGGTAAGTAAGTATTTATTTCAGTTTTCATACTTCATAATAATTTATAAATTTACATATGCACCTATCTATAGATATGAAACTGTAAAATAGGTATATAATCATTTTGTGTCCCTAGTACCTAGTTGTACTTATTATTACTGACAAGGCAAGTAATTCTCATAACCATCATCATCATAATAAATATTAAGGACTGACCGATGTGTAATGGTCTTAATAGATAGAATGAATCTAATTAGGTAAGTACATGACTGTATCATTTTTGTATGTATGTATGTATGTATGTATGTATGTATGTCTGTCGGTAGGTATGTAGGTAGGTAGGTAGGTAGGTAGGTACGTTTTTGTTTGACGACAACAAACCGTTAAAGAAATTGTCTTTGTTTTAAATTTGACGAATCATATTGTGGCCCTGAAAAGGGCCGTTTATGTTAATTAAGGCACAGCCACAGACACGCTGCACTGCACTAGGGCAGTAGTCATAGTGTCGTAGGGCGACGTGCGATTGTGTGGTGTAGCTTAAGCGCGTTCGCCTCTGATCCTGCGCGCCAGCTGGATGTCCTTGGGCATGATGGTGACGCGCTTCGCGTGAATCGCGCACAAGTTGGTGTCTTCGAAGAGACCGACGAGGTAAGCCTCGCTAGCCTCCTGCAGTGCCATAACAGCGGAGCTCTGGAAACGGAGATCGGTCTTGAAGTCCTGTGCGATCTCACGCACGAGACGCTGGAACGGAAGCTTGCGGATCAGCAGCTCGGTACTCTTCTGGTAGCGACGAATCTCACGGAGGGCCACAGTGCCGGGCCTGTAGCGATGAGGTTTCTTCACGCCACCTGTGGCTGGAGCGCTTTTGCGCGCCGCTTTGGTGGCGTGCTGTTTCCTCGGGGCCTTACCACCGGTGGATTTACGAGCAGTCTGCTTAGTACGCGCCATAGTAGACTAATAAAAATCGACTCAAACAGAATAATCACTCGGAACGGACGTGCGCACAGTTCGAACGCAAGAGATAGAATAAAAACTTGCGTTTTTTTTTTTTTTTTTTTTTTTTTTTTGATATGGCATCTCGTAGTTGACCTTGAGAGGCCGTGACTACTTAACCGGACTTTCCTGTGGATGCCTTAAATGAATTTAAAGCCTCCAGCCAGGGCTACTAAAAGCTAAGCGACTACACGCTAAGGGCACCCCCTGTGGGGTACGAACCTCGGCTTAGGGTGTCGCTGGAGAAAACAGCAAGGGACGGCTGGATCGAATTATTTTATTTTTATTTCGGTTTGATGACCACGGCGTTTCCTAGTACTAGCTCTGAGAAGAAACGGCCGAAACAAACTCAGAGGTCATAGTCGGGAGTTTATATTTACTGGCTCAGCTGCGGCGCGGGCTGGCCTTCATCGGGCGAGGGACGGGGGAGGGGGCTGCTACGTTGAACGCGTCGCGATGGACCTCGGCGGCGAGGTCGGTAGGTCGGTCTGTGTTTTGTGAGTGTGCTGGTGGCCCTATTGGCCTCTTGGAGGAGGGTAATGGGGTCATCTGGGTCGGTGAGTGCATGCCTTGGGCGGCGAAGCTTGGAGATGGTGGAGGGGGTGTAATTAGCAGCCGCTACTATCAGGGGATTGCGGTGCTTGGAGGCAGTGTCGAAGAAGCGTTTGGAAAGACGCTTCATGAACTGCTGAATGGTGGGGATTTTGAGATCTAGGTGGAGGATCTCATTACGGACGAACCAAGGGGCGTTTGTGGCTTTACGCAAGAAACGGTTTTGGACTACTTGCATCCTATGGATATGACGCGGCTTGGCGTGTGCGAAGACAGGACAAGCGTATGTCATAATCGGGCGTATGCACGCTGTGTACAAGCGCATTTTGCACTTGAGCGACAGTTTGCTACGCGGGTTGAGGACGGGGTGGAGTCGACCCAGAGCGTAGGCGGCACGTGAGCGGACCGCCTTAATGTGCTCTGAGAAGTTGAGGTTGCGGTCGAGGATCACACCGAGATATTTGGCTTGCTTCCCCCAGGGGATCAGCTCGCCAGACATGGTGATGGGTCGTGGGGTGGGGACGTTTAGTCGCGGCTTTGTGTGGAGTACCGCTTGACTTTTTTGGGGGTTAACTTCGATCCTCCATTTCTTGAACCAGTCAGCCAGTTTGTTGACTGCGGTTTGGAGATGGTGTCGAATTCGGTCAGGGCTGAGTCCCGAGCAGTAGATGGCGGTGTCGTCTGCGAACAGAGCGACTTGGGCCTTACCACCTTTCGGGATATCGCTTGTGTACAGCGTGAAAATAAGGGGGGCTAGCACGGAGCCCTGGGGAACACCTGCACGGATGGGGCGGGGGGAGGAGTGTGCTCCTTCGATTTTGTAGCGGAAGGTGCGGTTTGACAGGAAGTCCCGTAAGATGAGAACGAGACGGTCGGGCACTCCGAGTTTGTACAGCTTATAGATTAAGCCGTTGTGCCAGACTTTGTCAAACGCTTTCGCTATATCGAAGTAGACTACGCCTGTGTACATACCACGCATGAACCCTGCGTGTATATGTTCAGTGATGCGTAGGACTTGTTGTGGACAAGAGTGTTGGGATCGGAACCCGAACTGCTCATTGGGAATGAGGCCCTTGTTCTCGGCGTAAGCTCTGAGACGCTTATAAATAAGCCTCTCATAGATTTTGCCGAGAACTTTCAGCAAGCTGATGGGACGGTAACTGGTTGGTTCGGCTTTGGGCTTGCCGGGCTTGGGAATGCCAATCACTGTGGCTTCTTTCCACGTTTGTGGGAAAATGTTGTTCCCCATTGCACCATTGAAGATGGTGGTCAAGAGGAGGACTAGGTGGGCTGGGAGGAGACGGACCACTCTGTTGGTGATGCCGTCTGATCCGGGCGCTTTCTTGGGTTGAAGGCCTTTGATGATGTCCTGCACTTCATCTGGAGTGATGGGAGGCAGGGGATCATCCGGGTCGTCAACAGGCGGGAGGGAGGTCCTACGTTCAACTTCAGCGTCGACCTCTAGGAGGTGGGCTTGGTCAACTGGTAGGAGGCTGGGGGAGCACTGGGCTTCGAGGCAGGAGGCAAGGCATTCAGCCTTTTCATCGTCATCGAAGGCGATGGTATTGTCGGGGCGAACCAGAGGAGGCATGGTGACAACTTCTTTGGATTTTAACTTCCTCTGAAGTTCCCAGAAGGCTAGGTGGGTGGGCTCTAACTCGTCCAGCGTCTTATCCCAGCCGGCTTCACGCCACTCCGATATGCGTCTTTTTACAGTTCTCTGTAAATAGCGCATATGGGCTTTGTTGGCCGCGCAGGGGAAGCTGCTGTAGGCACGGACAGCCGCGTTCTTCTCGGTCAGGAGTTCACGCAAGTCAGTGGGAAGTTTCCAGCGACAGTCTTCTGTCGCTGTTACCTCCCTTGAACAGTCGTTCAGGACTGACTGTACGTGATCCGTGAACGAGTCGATCGCGGCTGTAGTGTCCGCGATAGAGTCCAGGCGTGCAGGTATGGAGTCCAGGTGGGGGGATGTGGAGGATTTCAGCCGATCGCTTACTTTCCTCCAGTCCGTTACCACCTTCGTGAGGGGTTCTTGACCTGGGTCAGAGAGGCCAGTGCGGGGAGCCAGTCTGATAACGACTGGTCGAACGAAGCGAGCGAGCGACTGGTTGTATATGTATTTTTTCGGCTCGACGGAGCTCTTATATTTATACAGAACACGGAACTCGGCGGGTGGGGTGACAGAAACGAGAGGAGCGGGGGGCGAGGCAGGCCCGCGCTCTTAGCAGATTGGTCGGTTTGAAGATATCTCAGTCTCTCGCTCTCTCTTTGTCTCTCTCTCTGTCTCTCAATCGGTGTTGTTTCGTAAAACAGAATTTCAGCTACCTCCTTAAACAGATACTAAACTAAACTTAAAATAATAAATTAAATTATTATTACTTACCTACATAGGTGACAATACCGAAATGTACGTACTTACTTACTTACTTACTTACATACATACATACATACATACATGTTAGTAATATATTATGTACATATTATGCATGTACGTATGCTATTATTATAGTAGTTGTACTAAGTTAAGGTAAGTAAGTATTTATTTCAGTTTTCATAATAATTTATAAATTTACATATGCACCTATCTATAGATATGAAACTGTAAAATAGGTATATAATCATTTTGTGTCCCTAGTACCTAGTTGTACTTATTATTACAGACAAGGCAAGTAATTCTCATAACCATCATCATCATCATAATAAATATTAAGGACTGACCGATGTGTAATGGTCTTAATAGATAGAATGAATCTAATTAGGTAAGTACATGACTGTATCATTTTTGTATGTATGTATGTCTGTCTGTCGGTAGGTAGGTAGGTAGGTAGGTAGGTAGGTAGGTAGGTAGGTAGGTAGGTAGGTACGTTTTTGTTTGACGACAACAAACCGTTAAAGAAATTGTCTTTGTTTTAAATTTGACGAATCATATTGTGGCCCTGAAAAGGGCCGTTTATGTTAATTAAGGCACAGCCACAGACACGCTGCACTGCACTAGGGCAGTAGTCATAGTGTCGTAGGGCGACGTGCGATTGTGTGGTGTAGCTTAAGCGCGTTCGCCTCTGATCCTGCGCGCCAGCTGGATGTCCTTGGGCATGATGGTGACGCGCTTCGCGTGAATCGCGCACAAGTTGGTGTCTTCGAAGAGACCGACGAGGTAAGCCTCGCTAGCCTCCTGCAGTGCCATAACAGCGGAGCTCTGGAAACGGAGATCGGTCTTGAAGTCCTGTGCGATCTCACGCACGAGACGCTGGAACGGAAGCTTGCGGATCAGCAGCTCGGTACTCTTCTGGTAGCGACGAATCTCACGGAGGGCCACAGTGCCGGGCCTGTAGCGATGGGGTTTCTTCACGCCACCTGTGGCTGGAGCGCTTTTGCGCGCCGCTTTGGTGGCGAGCTGCTTCCTCGGGGCCTTACCACCGGTGGATTTACGAGCAGTCTGCTTAGTACGCGCCATAGTAGACGAATAAAAATCGACTCAATAATCAATCGGAACGGACGTACGGACGTGCGCACAGTTCGAACGCAAGAGATAGAATAAAAACTTGCGTTTTTTTTTTTTTTTTTTTTTTTTGATATGGCATCTCGTAGTTGACCTTGAGAGGCCGTGACTACTTAACCGGACTTTCCTGTGGATGCCTTAAATGAATTTAAAGCCTCCAGCCAGGGCTATTAAAAACTAAGCGACTGCGCACTAAGGGCACCCCCTGTGGGGTACGAACCTCGGCTTAGGGCGTCGGTGGAGAAAACAGCAAGGGACGGCTGGATCGAATTATTTTATTTTTATTTCGGTTTGATGACCACGGCGTTTCCTAGTACTAGCTCTGAGAAGAAACGGCCGAAACAAACTCAGAGGTCATAGTCGGGAGTTTATATTTACTGGCTCAGCTGCGGCGCGGGCTGGCCTTCAACGGACAAGGGACGGGGAGGGCGATTACTACGTTGAACGCGTCGCGATGGACCTCGGCGGCGAGGTCGGTAGGTCGGTCTAGCTCTGTGTGTTGTGCTGGTGGCCCTATTGGCCTCTTGGAGGAGAGTAATGGGGTCATCGGGGTCTGTGAGAGCGTGCCTTGGGCGGCGAAGCTTGGAGATGGTGGAGGGGGTGTAGTTAGCAGCCGCTACTATCAGGGGATTGCGGTGCTTGGAGGCAGTGTCAAAGAAGCGTTTGGAAAGACGCTTCATGAACTGTTGAATGGTGGGGATTTTGAGATCTAGGTGGAGGATCTCATTACGGACGAACCAAGGGGCGTTTGTGGCTTTACGCAAGAAACGGTTTTGGACTACTTGCATCTTATGGATATGACGCGGCTTGGTGTGTGCGAAGACAGGACAAGCGTATGTCATAATCGGGCGTATGCACGCTGTGTACAAGCGCATTTTGCACTTGAGCGACAGTTTGCTGCGCGGGTTGAGGACGGGGTGGAGTCGACCCAGAGCGTAGGCGGCACGTGAGCGGACCGCCTTAATGTGCTCTGAGAAGTTGAGGTTGCGGTCGAGGATCACACCTAGATATTTGGCTTGCTTCCCCCAGGGGATCAGCTCGCCAGACATGGAGATGGGTCGTGGGGTGGGGACGTTTTGTCGCGGCTTTGTGTGGAGTACCGCTTGACTTTTCTGGGGGTTAACTTCGATCCTCCATTTCTTGAACCAGTCAGCCAATTTGTTGACTGCGGTTTGGAGATGGTGTCGAATTCGGTCAGGACTGAGTCCCGAGCAGTAGATGGCGGTGTCGTCTGCGAACAGAGCGACTTGGGCCTTACCACCTTTCGGGATATCGCTTGTGTACAGCGTGAAAATAAGGGGGGCTAGCACGGAGCCCTGGGGAACACCTGCACGGATGGGGCGAGGGGAGGAGTGTGCTCCTTCGATTTTGTAGCGGAAGGTGCGGTTTGACAGGAAGTCCCGTAAGATGAGAACGAGACGGTCGGGCACTCCGAGTTTGTACAGCTTATAGATTAAGCCGTTGTGCCAGACTTTGTCAAACGCTTTCGCTATATCGAAGTAGACTACGCCTGTGTACATACCACGCATGAACCCTGCGTGTATATGTTCAGTGATGCGTAGGACTTGTTGTGGACAAGAGTGTTGGGATCGGAACCCGAACTGCTCATTGGGAATGAGGCCCTTGTTCTCGGCGTAAGCTCTGAGACGCTTATAAATAAACCTCTCATAGATTTTGCCGAGAACTTTCAGCAAGCTGATGGGACGGTAACTGGTTGGTTCGGCTTTGGGCTTGCCGGGCTTGGGAATGCCAATCACTGTGGCTTCTTTCCACGTTTGTGGGAAAATGTTATTCCCCATTGCACCATTGAAGATGGTGGTCAAGAGGAGGACTAGGTGGGCTGGGAAGAGGCGGACCACTCTGTTGGTGATGCCGTCTGATCCGGGCGCTTTTTTGGGTTGAAGGCCTTTGATGATGTCCTGCACTTCGTCTGGAGTGATGGGAGGCAGGGGATCATCCGGGTCGTCAACGGGCGGGAGGGAGGTCCTACGTTCTACTTCAGCGTCGACCTCTAGGAGGTGGGCTTGGTCTACTGGTAGGAGGCTGGGGGAGCACTGGGCTTCGAGGCAGGAGGCAAGGCATTCAGCTTTTTCATCGTCGTCGAAGGCGATGGTGTTGTCGGGGCGAACCAGAGGAGGCATGGTGACAACTTCTTTGGATTTTAACTTCCTCTGAAGTTCCCAGAAGGCTAGATGGGTGGGCTCTAACTCGTCCAGCATCTTATCCCAGCCGGCTTCACGCCACTCCGATATGCGTCTTTTTACAGTTCTCTGTAAATAGCGCATATGGGCTTTGTTGGCCGCGCAGGGGAAGTTGCTGTAGGCACGGACAGCCGCGTTCTTCTCGGTCAGGAGTTCACGCAAGTCAGTGGGAAGTTTCCAGCGACCGTCTTCTGTCGCTGTTACCTCCCTTGAACAGTCGTTCAGGACTGACTGTACATGATCCGTGAACGAGTCGATCGCGGTCGTCGTGTCCGCGATAGAGTCCAGGCGTGCAGGTATGGAGTCCAGGTGGGGGGATGTGGTGGATTTCAGCCGATCGCTTACTTTCCTCCAGTCCGTTACCACCTTCGTAATGGGTTCTTGACCTGGGTCAGAGAGGCCAGTGCGGGGAGCCAGTCTGATAACGACTGGTCGATGATCGGACGATAGCTCTGGTAGCGCTTCTATAGAGTCTAACCGTAGGTTGACGTTCTTTAGGAGCGCCACGTCAAGGACGTCCGGGGTGTGATCGGGGTCGTAGGGGAAATGGGTAGGGGTCATAGGACCCACGACGTCGAAGTTCATTCGGGTAGAGAGGTCAAACAGGAGTCTGCCTCTGGAGTTGATCCTGGTGCTATTCCAGGCGGTGTGTTTGGCGTTGAGGTCGCCCGCTATTATCACGGAGTCGCTCAACCCCAGAAGTAGGGCGATGTCGTCTGCTAAGAGTTGGTGATTCTCTGCAGAGGAACTGGGAGGGAGGTAGGCCGACACTAATGTGATAGGTTGGTGGCCTGTCATGCCGAGGCGGCACATTGACACTTCGAGTCGTGAGAGGGGTGGGGGGTCCATTGGAATGCAATGTAGAGCCCTTTTGAAGTAAATAAGGGTTCCGCCTTTGTGACAACGCAACCTGTCGTTGCGAACTACGCGGTAGTTCGCGATCAGAGGTGTGCGGTGGCTAGGCTTGAGGAAGGTCTCTTGGGCGAGGAAGATGTCTATCTGGTGCTCACGAAGGAATGTTGAGATCTCTAATTTCTGATCTCTAATGCCATCGGCATTGAAGTGCACCAATTTCAGGGATCGGGGCTTGGTTCGTTTGCTGCCCCTGCTATCCATTAATTGGATGCGATGGAGGACAGGGCCTGGGTAATTTCGGGGTAGGCATTGTAAATGCCTATCACGGCCTCAAGGTTGCCAGCAGATCTGGCAGCCAAGAGCTCATTTGCCATTTGCCTGGCACGGGGGGACATGAAAATAAGGAAGGTCCCCGAGATGACGTTGAATGCGTCAAGGGGGTTGCTTCCGGTGGTTGTTGCGGGGGTTGTGCGTGCGGGGGTTGTTGTCGCCGCAGCAGCAGTTGTTGCCACCTTTTGGGCCGTGGAAGGTCGGATGCGAGGATCCTTGTCCTTCCATGTGGGGGTGGGTTGAGGAGTCGTGGGGGCGGCCGCCACTGAGGCCGGGAAGGCCTTCTGATGGTTTAGAGCGTTCCAGGGACTAGGTCTCTGGGGGCTCAAAGCCACCGGGGGCTGGGTCTGGCCTGCTGGGGCCTCCCTTTGCTGGCGAGCGCTCGCGCGCTTCGCCAGTTTAGGGGATGATGACTTGGGGGCATTGGGGCACCCACGGTAGTTGGCCGTGTGGCCGGTCGTGCCGCATAGGACACAACTTGGTGGCTCGGTGCAGAGCGCGCGGTCTTTGGGCCGTGGGCACTCTGCTGTGCCGTGGTCGCCTAGGCACTTGACGCACCTGGGCTTGGCATGGCAGTGTGCCTGTGAGTGGCCGTACAGTTGGCACCTATGGCATTGGCCAACGGTGCCGCTCTTGTGCGGCTTCTCTATGATTATTCCTGATAGAGAGCAGATGCTCTTAATCAGGAATATGGGGTGGTGGGTGGCTCCCTCGACGGGGTGACAGATCACTAGGATCATGTCGTATGCCGACCCTTTACCGCGTGCTTTATGCATGCGGTGGACTTCTTTTACAGGGATCTCCTGTGCTAGGAGATCTGATTTTAATTCCTCAGTGGGAATCTCCTTGGGTATCCTTCGGATCACCACGCGTGTGAGGCGATCCTCAGGGAGGGAGTAGGTGTGGAAGGCCACACCTCTTTGGCGGAGGAGCTTGGTCAGCTCACGGAAGTCTTTTGAAGTAGGGACGGAGACTTTTATCCCCGTCTGCGTGGATTTAGCATTAGTGAATGCTATCCTAGATTCAGTGCACCAGCCGGACACTGTGGGCCACTTCGCCTTGTCTTGGATGAAGACAGGCGGGGGAGGGGGGATTTTAGGGGCCGCTCGTGGGGCCGAGGGGGCGGGTTTAGCTGACGCGGCACGAGGGGCGTCAGTCCCTTTAGGGGGGATGGGTGTGGGGTTGGGGCGGCCGCTAGCCGACTCGGTGGCTACCAGCTTAGGGGCTTGAGAGGAGGAGGATTTCTTCCTCCTCCTCTTGAGGGCGACGACCTTAAAGTCGGGTTCATCGTCGTCCGACGCCTGAGTGGGCGGAGATGATTCCTCGGCAGAGTCCGAGGAGGCGGGGTTGGGGCGCTTGGCCGAGAAAACTTCGGTGTCCATGGACACCTCGGTTTCGGCAGGGACGGCATCGGGCTGGGGGGAGGGGGCTAGCTGTTGGAGGACAGCCAACCTGTCGCCAAATTTGGCGCGGATTGATGGTTCTTCCAACAGAACCTCATTTAATATGGCGAGAAGCGCCTCATAGTGGGGAGAGGACATTTTAATTGCCTATCCCACCCGGGTGGATTGGCCCGGGGGTGTGTACCCTCCCTGTCGGGTGTAGACAGGGAGGTGAGTGCCTAAGGGTGAGCCCTAAGCTTGTATTCCGTTGCCAGTCTCAATGTGCAACGGGGCCCTAACTGGTCTAGCGCGAAGGGTGAAGACACACCCTAAAGACACTAGGTGTGTGGCTGGAAGGGAAAACTGTACACCAGTTCCGACTAGGAGATCCCCCAAGGCCGGAGGTCTGGGACCCGTCCAATTGACTGCCTAGCCCTGAAGGGGTTTGGCGGGTGTATTGGGTCAACACCCCACTCGGTTTTGTTATCACCGTTAGGTTTCGGCCGAGGACCACGAAACTGTGGATTTAACCCTGAAGGGGCCTAGTGACTTTAAACAAAACGCGGACGTATGTTAAAGGAATAGGATAGTTAATAAACGAGCGGTCGGGTAAACAATTTGTCTACGTACGACCGGCTTGTTTATTTCATAAAGACCGGCGAGCACGGGGGCAGCGGGGCGCAGGGGGCGCCTGTGACGGCGTGCGAGCGGCGTCTCGGACGATCGAGCAGCGAGGGGAGCGGGGTGCGGGGAGTGCTTGCGGCGACACGTGTGGTCGGGGCGAGGGCTAACCGCTGTATGTTTTTGTGTAAAAACTTGCGCGCTCCTCGCCCCTTTTTATAACGTTGCACCGTAGCTGAAGTAGCGACACCCGCTCGGGGCCGAGCAGGTAGTAGGAGCCAATGCGCGCGCGCCATGCGCCATCTTTAGTGCAACGAGCTAACTAACTAAAATATTGTCTAATATTATTAAAATTAGCCTAAAACCCACATTTTATGTATTTATGTTGGGACTGCATTATTTTTTATATGTATATGCACCATTATTACTGTGTGGAATATTATAATAATAAAAATAATGTGTATATATTATGCATATGTCTGTTATTGCTATATGTGTATAGTATATCTATACCATATGTTTGTTTAGTGTAAATAGTAACGTAAAATAATGAAATATATATATATATATAAATAAACAAAACTACCGAGGTAGATACTTTGTTTGTTGTTATTGCTAATATTGTAGGTAGGTATTTAGGTAGGTTCGTTTGTCGCTCTTTCTTTCTATTTTAATAATGAAATATGTAATAATGTATAAGTCTGATAAGTGTTTGCTCAATTCATCTACATACATACATACATATTTTATAGTTATATTATGATATCTACATATTACGTAGTTAAGTTTATATGGTAAAGATTTTTTTTTTTTTTTTTCCTCTCTCATGTTTTCTACAAATATTATAGGGGAACTGTAAAAGAACATAAGACATGGGGGCTTGTGTAAAATATATGTATAAATAATTTTATAAATAAATAAATTTATATATATATATATATATATATACCTATTTTATTTATTTTATATATAATATAAATTACGATATGATTTGTGTAATGTGTATATATTATGCATATGTTTGTTATTGCTATATAATAATAATAATAATAATTTTTATTGACATAAGGATACATACATTAGTATACACAGATTAACTAAATGCTAAACAATGGTACAAAAGTCTGTATACAGATATTGTGAGCCCTGCCTCTCAAACTAGGATGACCTGTATCTTAAGAGACAGTGTTCAGGACTACGGTTACTTACAAATTTATACCTTCAACTGTGGATTGCGCCACTTAATGCTCTTGTCAGCATTCAGATTTCAGTTTACAAAATAAATACATTAATATAATAAGTAAATAATAGTAATAATGTATTAGGACTAGGTGTAAAGTTGTGAATGAGAGTAGTGAGTGTGAGGTGTTTATATAAAGCAAGAGCAAAGTAAACCTGTATGTTTTAGGCAATGTATTTCAGCAAAGACTCTGTTTGTGCATAGTCTTGCTGAAGTAGCCATTCCATCAGCTCAGCCTTTAGCTTAAACTTATTATGATCACGCATGTTTAATTCCTTGTGGATTTTCTTATAGATCAGTGAGCTTATTGTGAAGTATTGGTGTTGGGCAAAAGTGGTTTTATGTTGTGAACCTGGGGGAATATTTGTTCGTTTATTGGGATCAGACGGTAGGACACTGGCGTGTCTTCTAAGTATGGATTGCAATACGAAGAGTTGACGAACTGTTAGGATTTTACAATCTGAGTACAGCTGAGCTGTTGGATAGCGATAAGGTTTTCGTAGCATCACTTTAAGTATTGCTCTCTGGGCTCTTTCCACTCTGAGAAAAATAGTTTTAGCTGCACCGCCCCATACACTGATGCAGTATCCAAGAACGGACTGGCACAGAGCATAAAACACCATTTTCAGAGTATCAATGTTCGCTGACACTCTAAGTGACTTGAAAATATATATTAGCTTCAGTGTTCTCGAGGTTAAGGCATCAATGTGTCTATCCCAGCGTAACCGGGCGTCTATTTCAACACCCAGATATTTGACGTGATCAGTGCGCATGAGAGTTGGACATTGGCATGAAGATGACAGTTGTGAGCAAGTGTGCGCTGTTATCGAAAAGGTGTTGTCCGGAGCGGATTTTTGACGGATGGCAAATGGAATATAGTTAGTCTTGTCACAGTTAAGGGTAAGCAGGTTTAAGTTGAGCCATTGGATTATTTTACGTAGTGCCAATTCTGCGCTTTTTTTAACACTATCCCATGTTGGCCCGTCGACTATAATCACGGTATCATCGGCATATACAAAGATCGTTGAATTGGGGAGGGACAATCTACATAAGTCATTTACGTATATTTGAAACAAAATAGGACCCAAAATACTACCTTGGGGGACTCCGTAAGACAGGGTTTCTTCATCACTGTAGTGATTATCAATTTTGGTTCTTTGGGTGCGGTTTTCAAGATAATCCTTAAAGATCCGCAGTGCCATACCTCTAACACCAAGTAGCTCCAATTTGGCCACAAGTATGGGAACAGAAACTGTGTCAAATGCCTTCGAAAGATCCAGAAATATTCCCAGGCATCTGGTTTTTTTATCAAGATTCCCAGCAACCAGCTGTGTTAAATCAAGTACTGCATCTTCAGCAGAGACACCGGAACGGAAACCATATTGATTATTTGCTATGATATTGTATCTGTCCAAAAAGTTCTTAAGCCGATTATTGAGAATCCTTTCAAGAACCTTGGAAAGAGCAGTCAGAACCGAGATAGGTCTGTAGTTGCTGAGACAGCCTCTACTCCCACCCTTGTGGATAGGATGCACAATTGCTTTTTTTAGTGCGTCCGGGAAAACACCTTCCCGGAGACAACTATTAAAGATGTATGTTACAGGTTTTTTTAGTGTCTGAAGACTCATTTTCAGCACTGTAGGCGATATGCCATCCCACCCCAATGCACAGTCGTTACGTAGCTGTATTATAAGAGACTCCACTTCAGATTCGTCTATATCTAGTAGCACGAGGGAGTTAGCGGGAGATAGTGTGTTGTCGTCACCGATATTCCGAACCTGGCTACTCATATTTCTGGGTCCCTGACCCTTTGATAAAATTTTATCCGCCAAGTTTTTACCTACATTACTGAAAAAATTGCCAACTTCTTTTATAGATGCTTTCGGATTGTCACATATTTTCAGTAGTTCCACGGGACTGGTTTTTATTTTAGCTGTGTTTGTGATAGTTCTAACAGTGTACCAAAGGGCTCTGGGGTCATTTCTTGCTTTCTCCAATTCATTCTTTTCGTGAGCAATTTTTAGTTTTTTAAGCAGATCATTGCAAAAATTGCGATAGCGTGTATAGGTTATTTTGAGAATTAAGTTATGTGGTTCTTTATTTGATCGAATATGCATTTTGTCTCGATTTTGGATACACTTCAATAGCCCAGGAGTTATCCAGGGTTTGAGGATTCTTTTTTTATGTGGCATCTTGAAAAACTTGGTATGTTTAGCAATAACCGATCTTAAGATAGATATAAAAGTGTCCATCATTGTATTTGGGTTATCAAGTTGATAAATATCCGAAAAATTAAAATTGTCTAACTCTAGCTTAATTGCCTCATAATTTATGGATGTTGAATAGGGACTTGCTTTGTGACTGCGACTTGCGTTGGCGAAAGCAAGAACAAGGGGTTTATGGTCTGTGATGTGAGATTCAAGAACTAGTGTGGTGGAAGGTAAGTTAGATTTTATCAGTGTGTGGTCAAGACAATTTTCTAGCCTAGTAGGTGAAAGGTGAGACGGTAGTAGCCCATGCATTGAATTAAGTATGAAGTAGTCTAGACTTCGATCATTTCTATTGCTCATGCTAATATCTATATTCAAGTCACCAATTAGAGCAATGTTCCGATATGTAAAAAGTTTAGTGTAAATATTATTTAAACTATCCAAAAACACATCAAAACTCTCCCTAGAGCTGTAAGATGGGGACCGATAGACTACCACTACAGCAGTTTTTTTGTTTTCCATTTGGCAAACTAGGCAGTTTCCACCCACAAAAGTAGGCTCCCATACCGAGACCTGCAAACTCTGTTTTGTATATACAACGACTCCATCGTTTTGATTCGAGTTTAAGTCTGTACGATATGACTGGAAACCCTGTAATAAAGGCAAGTTAATTACCTTACTTAGCCAGCATTCGGTTAGAACGATAAGATCAAAGTCAATGTTCGTTAACTGTATTAGTACCCGCAATTGTTCAAAGTTTTTGTTTATACTTCGTATGTTTAAATGAAGAATTTTCATAGTGCTATCGGAGTTTTTAACAAAGTTTACGCAGTCTTCAGGATTACATGTCAGTGAGTTGCCTACGCCTATTGAGTCTAGTTCAGAGTTAATATTATTTGTTAAAGCCATTTGAAACAACATGTGTAAGATCTCAAAACGTGACCTGATAGAGGAATATTTGAAAGGGAGTGTGTTTTGAGTAGAAATAAATTATAGGCTTTTGCTTGCTCTTGGGTAGTGTAGTAGTATGAGTTTTTATTTGGGATATTTTTTTGTGTGCAGAGTGTGTGAGAATGTGTGTAAATTTTATGTGGTTGAAGTATAATATAATCTAATTTATTAATAGCAAGAGTAAATAAAAACGAAAAATATGGATTAGTGACTAAAAGATAATTTAAACGAGATAGTCATTTTTCAACACAAAGTTTTTCCAAGCAGTGTTTGGATTTTATAGTGATGGATTTCTGACCCTCTTCTTTGCGTAGTAGAACTTTACCATTTGCCGTCCAGCAGAATTTGAAACCATTTGCATTAGCAAATGAGCGGGATTCAAAAAAGAGCTTTCTTATGGTGCCAGTCAGTCGGTCCGAAATGTAAACGGGTCTACGAGTTCCAGAGAGGCCGATATGCTCAGTATTTAGTTTCTCGGAGTTAACTTTGTTTTTGTTAAATTTTTGAACTGCAGCGAGGACATTATTTTTGAGAGTGACGGTCTGAAATTCAGCAATAATAGACCTCTTATCGCCTTCCTTATTAGGAATGCTATAGATATCACGTATGTCGGATGGAAGAATATCTATATCCAAAGCCTTGCATGTGTTTACTATAAGTGAAGGCGATGGTGGTGATTTTTTCTCAGCTGGTAACAGGTTTCTTATCTCAATAGCTGAGCTACGAGTGCTTACCTGCATATCCATAACTTTACGTTCCAGTTCCTCTATATGATTTAGTAGATGCAAACGTTCCTTACCAAACTCCTCGACGCTGGACTTAATCTCCTCATAACTTGCATTGGTGAACGCGATACTTTTTCAATTTCCACATACTGATTGTGGATTTTTTCATTTTGCAATTTCACTTCAGCTACATCCGAACTAAGTTTCCGAAGAAATTGTTCTTGGTCTTTTTTCCATGATGATAACAATTCCATGATTTCATCTTTAAAATTTTGTAGCTCGCTGGTAGGTACCTTAATACGTGGTTTTTTTGCACGAGATGTGATATTTGAAAGATCAGTGTCTTGAGAAGCATTTGAAATATCGGGGTTAGAAGTCGAGTTTTGAACGTCTTTTGGCGGTGAGCGCAGTGTTTTCGGCATGGTGATGACGCAGCTTTGATGAGTGGTCAGTGTTTCGTAGCACTCGAAGTAAGATGGATCGATTTTAGCACAGGTAGTAGGAGTCCGATATTATAATAATAGTTCTTTGGAATGTCGGGGTGGCGCCACCAGTCGTGAGAACGTCAACATGCAACGTATGTGCACCGAGCTCGTAGTTGGAACGTTACGCTAAAAGTTTTGCCGGTAGGTTAGATTGTCACTTTTTTATAAATTTCCTATTTAGTAATTTGACCGATTTACACTTGCTGGAGGATCGAGAACAATTTTTGAGAGATAAAGACACACTAGGTTTGCATTTTGATGAAGATTTAACGAATTGGAAACTGAATAATTATATTTTGCTAAAATTATTTGTGAGGTAACAAATCACTGGTTCACAGGCGCGTTCGATAGAGAGATAGATAGATAGAAAAATATATAGATAGTTAGAAAGATAGATATATAGATAGATAGATACTTACACTGTGGTGCTTGATTAGTCCAAATGAGGATAAAAGTTAGATTTAACAATACAGAAAAAAAAAACCAACAACTGGGTAGGTAATTTTGCCGTATTTATTATGTTAATCATATTTTTATCTACAGTTTCAGTTTTTATTTACAGTTCTACACCGATTGAATTAAGCACACTTACATTAAACTCGGAAGACGATGAGAAGGAAGAAATTCAGTATGCGCGCCTTAAGGTCAACAAGCAGCTGCTGGTACTACTGGTTTGGCACAGATTTTAACAAAAAAAAAGTTGACTTTTTCCCATTAAATTTACGTTCTGCAAGTGAAACCAAACCACTGGTTTCAAGGTTAACGGTGTTTACTCTAACAACCTGTATCACATTACTTTAAAAAAAACCAAACTTCACAACACACACGCCCGATATTAACAACAAAGATGTCGCCACTTATAGGTTTCCAATGTTTCGTGTACGTACGCTTAGGTACGCCGAAACTTTACCGTTACGAGGACCGTGATGCCGCGGGAGGTTTTCTCGTATGATTGCGAGGAAGTTTTCACTAACACCTAGGACAGGCAAAGTTACTTACCCTGTGGTGCTTGACGAGTCCAAATGAGGATTAAAGTTAGATTTAACAACACAGAAAAAATAACCAACAACTGGCTAAAAAACCAAACTTCACAACACACACGCCCGATATTAACAACAAAGACGTCGCCACTTATAGATTTCCAATGTTTCGTGTACGTACGCTTAGGTACGCCGAAACTTTACCGTTACGAGGACCGTGATGCCGCGGGAGGTTTTCTTGTATGATCGCGAGAAAGTTTTCACTAACACCTAGGACAGGCAAAGATACTTACCCTGTGGTGCTTTGACGAATCCAAATGAGGATTAAAGTTAGATTTAACAATACAGAAAAAAACTAACAACTGGGTAGGGGTTTTGGCGTATTTATTGCGTTTATCACATTTTTATCTAGTTTCATTGAAAATAACTTGTTTAACTTACACATCAATTGAATATCTACACCAATTGAATTAAGCACACTTACATTAAACTCGGAAGACGATGAGAAGGAAGAAATTCAGTATGCACGCCTTAAGGTCAACAAGCAGCTGCTGGTACTACTGGTTTGGCACAGGTTTTAACAAAAAAAAAAGTTGACTTTTTCCCATTAAATTTACGTTCTGCAAGTGAAACCAAACCACTGGTTTCAAGGTTAACGGTGTTTACTCTAACAACCTGTATCACATTACTTTAAAAAAAAAACAAACTTCACAACACACACGCCCGATATTAACAACAAAGATGTCGCCACTTATAGATTTCCAATGTTTCGTGTACGTACGTTTAGGTACGCCGAAACTTTACCGTTACGAGGACCGTGATGCCGCGGGAGGTTTTCTCGTATGATCGCGAGAAAGTTTTCACTAACACCTAGGACAGGCAAAGATACTTACCCTGTGGTGCTTGACGAGTCCAAATGAGGATTAAAGTTAGATTTAACAACACAGAAAAATTAACCAACAACTGGCTAGAAAACCAAACTCCACAACACACACGCCCGATATTAACAACAAAGATGTCGCCACTTATAGATTTCCAATGTTTCGTGTGCGTACGCTTAGGTACGCCGAAACTTTACCGTTACGAGGACCGTGATGCCGCGGGAGGTTTTCTCGTATGATCGCGAGAAAGTTTTCACTAACACCTAGGACAGGCAAAGATACTTACCCTGTGGTGCTTGACGAATCCAAATGAGGATTAAAGTTAGATTTAACAATACAGAAAAAAACTAACAACTGGGTAGGGGTTTTGGCGTATTTATTGCGTTTATCACATTTTTATCTAGTTTCATTGAAAATAACTTGTTTAACTTACACATCAATTGAATATCTACACCAATTGAATTAAGCACACTTACATTAAACTCGGAAGACGATGAGAAGGAAGAAATTCAGTATGCGCGCCTTAAGGTCAACAAGCAGCTGCTGGTACTACTGGTTTGGCACAGGTTTTAACAAAAAAAAAGTTGACTTTTTCCCATTAAATTTACGTTCTGCAAGTGAAACCAAACCACTGGTTTCAAGGTTAACGGTGTTTACTCTAACAACCTGTATCACATTACTTTAAAAAAAAAACAAACTTCACAACACACACGCCCGATATTAACAACAAAGATGTCGCCACTTATAGATTTCCAATGTTTCGTGTACGTACGTTTAGGTACGCCGAAACTTTACCGTTACGAGGACCGTGATGCCGCGGGAGGTTTTCTCGTATGATCGCGAGAAAGTTTTCACTAACACCTAGGACAGGCAAAGATACTTACCCTGTGGTGCTTGACGAGTCCAAATGAGGATTAAAGTTAGATTTAACAATACAGAAAAAATAACCAACAACTGGCTAGAAAACCAAACTTCACAACACACACGCCCGATATTAACAACAAAGATGTCGCCACTTATAGATTTCCAATGTTTCGAGTACGTACGCTTAGGTACGCCGAAACTTTACCGTTACGAGGACCGTGATGCCGCGGGAGGTTTTCTCGTATGATCGTGAGAAAGTTTTCACTAACACCTAGGACAGGCAAAGATACTTACCCTGTGGTGCTTGACGAGTCCAAATGAGGATTAAAGTTAGATTTAACAACACAGAAAAAATAACCAACAACTGGCTAGAAAACCAAACTCCACAACACACACGCCCGATATTAACAACAAAGATGTCGCCACTTATAGATTTCCAATGTTTCGTGTGCGTACGCTTAGGTACGCCGAAACTTTACCGTTACGAGGACCGTGATGCCGCGGGAGGTTTTCTCGTATGATCGCGAGAAAGTTTTCACTAACACCTAGGACAGGCAAAGATACTTACCCTGTGGTGCTTGACGAATCCAAATGAGGATTAAAGTTAGATTTAACAATACAGAAAAAAACTAACAACTGGGTAGGGGTTTTGGCGTATTTATTGCGTTTATCACATTTTTATCTAGTTTCATTGAAAATAACTTGTTTAACTTACACATCAATTGAATATCTACACCAATTGAATTAAGCACACTTAAACTCGGAAGACGATGAGAAGGAAGAAATTCAGTATGCGCGCCTTAAGGTCAACAAGCAGCTGCTGGTACTACTGGTTTGGCACAGGTTTTAACAAAAAAAAAGTTGACTTTTTCCCATTAAATTTACGTTCTGCAAGTGAAACCAAACCACTGGTTTCAAGGTTAACGGTGTTTACTCTAACAACCTGTATCACATTACTTTAAAAAAAAAACAAACTTCACAACACACACGCCCGATATTAACAACAAAGATGTCGCCACTTATAGATTTCCAATGTTTCGTGTACGTACGCTTAGGTACGCCGAAACTTTACCGTTACGAGGACCGTGATGCCGCGGGAGGTTTTCTTGTATGATCGCGAGAAAGTTTTCACTAACACCTAGGACAGGCAAAGATACTTACCCTGTGGTGCTTTGACGAATCCAAATGAGGATTAAAGTTAGATTTAACAATACAGAAAAAAACTAACAACTGGGTAGGGGTTTTGGCGTATTTATTGCGTTTATCACATTTTTATCTAGTTTCATTGAAAATAACTTGTTTAACTTACACATCAATTGAATATCTACACCAATTGAATTAAGCACACTTACATTAAACTCGGAAGACGATGAGAAGGAAGAAATTCAGTATGCACGCCTTAAGGTCAACAAGCAGCTGCTGGTACTACTGGTTTGGCACAGGTTTTAACAAAAAAAAAAGTTGACTTTTTCCCATTAAATTTACGTCCTGCAAGTGAAACCAAACCACTGGTTTCAAGGTTAACGGTGTTTACTCTAACAACTTGTATCACATTACTTTAAAAAAAAAACAAACTTCACAACACACACGCCCGATATTAACAACAAAGATGTCGCCACTTATAGATTTCCAATGTTTCGTGTACGTACGTTTAGGTACGCCGAAACTTTACCGTTACGAGGACCGTGATGCCGCGGGAGGTTTTCTCGTATGATCGCGAGAAAGTTTTCACTAACACCTAGGACAGGCAAAGATACTTACCCTGTGGTGCTTGACGAGTCCAAATGAGGATTAAAGTTAGATTTAACAATACAGAAAAAATAACCAACAACTAGCTAGAAAACCAAACTTCACAACACACACGCCCGATATTAACAACAAAGATGTCGCCACTTATAGATTTCCAATGTTTCGAGTACGTACGCTTAGGTACGCCGAAACTTTACCGTTACGAGGACCGTGATGCCGCGGGAGGTTTTCTCGTATGATCGTGAGAAAGTTTTCACTAACACCTAGGACAGGCAAAGATACTTACCCTGTGGTGCTTGACGAATCCAAATGAGGATTAAAGTTAGATTTAACAATACAGAAAAAAAACTAACAACTGGGTAGGTGTTTTGGCGTATTTATTGCGTTTATCACATTTTTATCTAGTTTCATTGAAAATAACTTGTTTAATTTACACATCAATTGAATATCTACACCAATTGAATTAAGCACACTTACATTAAACTCGGAAGACGATGAGAAGGAAGAAATTCAGTATGCGCGCCTTAAGGTCAACAAGCAGCTGCTGGTACTACTGGTTTGGCACAGGTTTTAACAAAAAAAAAAGTTGACTTTTTCCCATTAAATTTACGTTCTGCAAGTGAAACCAAACCACTGGTTTCAAGGTTAACGGTGTTTACTCTAACAACCTGTATCACATTACTTTAAAAAAAAACAAACTTCACAACACACACGCCCGATATTAACAACAAAGATGTCGCCACTTATAGGTTTCCAATGTTTCGTGTACGTACGCTTAGGTACGCCGAAACTTTACCGTTACGAGGACCGTGATGCCGCGGGAGGTTTTCTCGTATGATCGCGAGAAAGTTTTCACTAACACCTAGGACAGGCAAAGATACTTACCCTGTGGTGCTTGACGAGTCCAAATGAGGATTAAAGTTAGATTTAACAACACAGAAAAAATAACCAACAACTGGCTAGAAAACCAAACTCCACAACACACACGCCCGATATTAACAACAAAGATGTCGCCACTTATAGATTTCCAATGTTTCGTGTGCGTACGCTTAGGTACGCCGAAACTTTACCGTTACGAGGACCGTGATGCCGCGGGAGGTTTTCTCGTATGATCGCGAGAAAGTTTTCACTAACACCTAGGACAGGCAAAGATACTTACCCTGTGGTGCTTGACGAATCCAAATGAGGATTAAAGTTAGATTTAACAATACAGAAAAAAACTAACAACTGGGTAGGGGTTTTGGCGTATTTATTGCGTTTATCACATTTTTATCTAGTTTCATTGAAAATAACTTGTTTAACTTACACATCAATTGAATATCTACACCAATTGAATTAAGCACACTTACATTAAACTCGGAAGACGATGAGAAGGAAGAAATTCAGTATGCGCGCCTTAAGGTCAACAAGCAGCTGCTGGTACTACTGGTTTGGCACAGGTTTTAACAAAAAAAAAGTTGACTTTTTCCCATTAAATTTACGTTCTGCAAGTGAAACCAAACCACTGGTTTCAAGGTTAACGGTGTTTACTCTAACAACCTGTATCACATTACTTTAAAAAAAAAACAAACTTCACAACACACACGCCCGATATTAACAACAAAGATGTCGCCACTTATAGATTTCCAATGTTTCGTGTACGTACGTTTAGGTACGCCGAAACTTTACCGTTACGAGGACCGTGATGCCGCGGGAGGTTTTCTCGTATGATCGCGAGAAAGTTTTCACTAACACCTAGGACAGGCAAAGATACTTACCCTGTGGTGCTTGACGAGTCCAAATGAGGATTAAAGTTAGATTTAACAATACAGAAAAAATAACCAACAACTGGCTAGAAAACCAAACTTCACAACACACACGCCCGATATTAACAACAAAGATGTCGCCACTTATAGATTTCCAATGTTTCGAGTACGTACGCTTAGGTACGCCGAAACTTTACCGTTACGAGGACCGTGATGCCGCGGGAGGTTTTCTCGTATGATCGTGAGAAAGTTTTCACTAACACCTAGGACAGGCAAAGATACTTACCCTGTGGTGCTTGACGAGTCCAAATGAGGATTAAAGTTAGATTTAACAACACAGAAAAAATAACCAACAACTGGCTAGAAAACCAAACTCCACAACACACACGCCCGATATTAACAACAAAGATGTCGCCACTTATAGATTTCCAATGTTTCGTGTGCGTACGCTTAGGTACGCCGAAACTTTACCGTTACGAGGACCGTGATGCCGCGGGAGGTTTTCTCGTATGATCGCGAGAAAGTTTTCACTAACACCTAGGACAGGCAAAGATACTTACCCTGTGGTGCTTGACGAATCCAAATGAGGATTAAAGTTAGATTTAACAATACAGAAAAAAACTAACAACTGGGTAGGGGTTTTGGCGTATTTATTGCGTTTATCACATTTTTATCTAGTTTCATTGAAAATAACTTGTTTAACTTACACATCAATTGAATATCTACACCAATTGAATTAAGCACACTTACATTAAACTCGGAAGACGATGAGAAGGAAGAAATTCAGTATGCGCGCCTTAAGGTCAACAAGCAGCTGCTGGTACTACTGGTTTGGCACAGGTTTTAACAAAAAAAAAGTTGACTTTTTCCCATTAAATTTACGTTCTGCAAGTGAAACCAAACCACTGGTTTCAAGGTTAACGGTGTTTACTCTAACAACCTGTATCACATTACTTTAAAAAAAAAACAAACTTCACAACACACACGCCCGATATTAACAACAAAGATGTCGCCACTTATAGATTTCCAATGTTTCGTGTACGTACGTTTAGGTACGCCGAAACTTTACCGTTACGAGGACCGTGATGCCGCGGGAGGTTTTCTCGTATGATCGCGAGAAAGTTTTCACTAACACCTAGGACAGGCAAAGATACTTACCCTGTGGTGCTTGACGAGTCCAAATGAGGATTAAAGTTAGATTTAACAATACAGAAAAAATAACCAACAACTGGCTAGAAAACCAAACTTCACAACACACACGCCCGATATTAACAACAAAGATGTCGCCACTTATAGATTTCCAATGTTTCGAGTACGTACGCTTAGGTACGCCGAAACTTTATCGTTACGAGGACCGTGATGCCGCGGGAGGTTTTCTCGTATGATCGTGAGAAAGTTTTCACTAACACCTAGGACAGGCAAAGATACTTACCCTGTGGTGCTTGACGAGTCCAAATGAGGATTAAAGTTAGATTTAACAACACAGAAAAAATAACCAACAACTGGCTAGAAAACCAAACTCCACAACACACACGCCCGATATTAACAACAAAGATGTCGCCACTTATAGATTTCCAATGTTTCGTGTGCGTACGCTTAGGTACGCCGAAACTTTACCGTTACGAGGACCGTGATGCCGCGGGAGGTTTTCTCGTATGATCGCGAGAAAGTTTTCACTAACACCTAGGACAGGCAAAGATACTTACCCTGTGGTGCTTGACGAATCCAAATGTGGATTAAAGTTAGATTTAACAATACAGAAAAAAACTAACAACTGGGTAGGGGTTTTGGCGTATTTATTGCGTTTATCACATTTTTATCTAGTTTCATTGAAAATAACTTGTTTAACTTACACATCAATTGAATATCTACACCAATTGAATTAAGCACACTTAAACTCGGAAGACGATGAGAAGGAAGAAATTCAGTATGCGCGCCTTAAGGTCAACAAGCAGCTGCTGGTACTACTGGTTTGGCACAGGTTTTAACAAAAAAAAAGTTGACTTTTTCCCATTAAATTTACGTTCTGCAAGTGAAACCAAACCACTGGTTTCAAGGTTAACGGTGTTTACTCTAACAACCTGTATCACATTACTTTAAAAAAAAAACAAACTTCACAACACACACGCCCGATATTAACAACAAAGATGTCGCCACTTATAGATTTCCAATGTTTCGTGTGCGTACGCTTAGGTACGCCGAAACTTTACCGTTACGAGGACCGTGATGCCGCGGGAGGTTTTCTCGTATGATCGCGAGAAAGTTTTCACTAACACCTAGGACAGGCAAAGATACTTACCCTGTGGTGCTTGACGAATCCAAATGAGGATTAAAGTTAGATTTAACAATACAGAAAAAAACTAACAACTGGGTAGGGGTTTTGGCGTATTTATTGCGTTTATCACATTTTTATCTAGTTTCATTGAAAATAACTGGTTTAATTTACACATCAATTGAATATCTACACCAATTGAATTAAGCACACTTACATTAAACTCGGAAGACGATGAGAAGGAAGAAATTCAGTATGCGCGCCTTAAGGTCAACAAGCAGCTGCTGGTACTACTGGTTTGGCACAGGTTTTAACAAAAAAAAAAGTTGACTTTTTCCCATTAAATTTACGTTCTGCAAGTGAAACCAAACCACTGGTTTCAAGGTTAACGGTGTTTACTCTAACAACCTGTATCACATTACTTTAAAAAAAAACAAACTTCACAACACACACGCCCGATATTAACAACAAAGATGTCGCCACTTATAGGTTTCCAATGTTTCGTGTACGTACGTTTAGGTACGCCGAAACTTTACCGTTACGAGGACCGTGATGCCGCGGGAGGTTTTCTCGTATGATCGCGAGAAAGTTTTCACTAACACCTAGGACAGGCAAAGATACTTACCCTGTGGTGCTTGACGAGTCCAAATGAGGATTAAAGTTAGATTTAACAACACAGAAAAAATAACCAACAACTGGCTAGAAAACCAAACTCCACAACACACACGCCCGATATTAACAACAAAGATGTCGCCACTTATAGATTTCCAATGTTTCGTGTGCGTACGCTTAGGTACGCCGAAACTTTACCGTTACGAGGACCGTGATGCCGCGGGAGGTTTTCTCGTATGATCGCGAGAAAGTTTTCACTAACACCTAGGACAGGCAAAGATACTTACCCTGTGGTGCTTGACGAATCCAAATGAGGAGTAAAGTTAGATTTAACAATACAGAAAAAAACTAACAACTGGGTAGGGGTTTTGGCGTATTTATTGCGTTTATCACATTTTTATCTAGTTTCATTGAAAATAACTTGTTTAACTTACACATCAATTGAATATCTACACCAATTGAATTAAGCACACTTAAACTCGGAAGACGATGAGAAGGAAGAAATTCAGTATGCGTTCCTTAAGGTCAACAAGCAGCTGCTGGTACTATTGGTTTGGCACAGGTTTTAACAAAAAAAAAGTTGACTTTTTCCCATTAAATTTACGTTCTGCAAGTGAAACCAAACCACTGGTTTCAAGGTTAACGGTGTTTACTCTAACAACCTGTATCACATTACTTTAAAAAAAAACAAACTTCACAACACACACGCCCGATATTAACAACAAAGATGTCGCCACTTATAGGTTTCCAATGTTTCGTGTACGTACGCTTAGGTACGCCGAAACTTTACCGTTACGAGGACCGTGATGCCGCGGGAGGTTTTCTCGTATGATCGCGAGAAAGTTTTCACTAACACCTAGGACAGGCAAAGATACTTACCCTGTGGTGCTTGACGAGTCCAAATGAGGATTAAAGTTAGATTTAACAACACAGAAAAAATAACCAACAACTGGCTAGAAAACCAAACTCCACAACACACACGCCCGATATTAACAACAAAGATGTCGCCACTTACAGATTTCCAATGTTTCGTGTGCGTACGCTTAGGTACGCCGAAACTTTACCGTTACGAGGACCGTGATGCCGCGGGAGGTTTTCTCGTATGATCGCGAGAAAGTTTTCACTAACACCTAGGACAGGCAAAGATACTTACCCTGTGGTGCTTGACGAATCCAAATGAGGAGTAAAGTTAGATTTAACAATACAGAAAAAAACTAACAACTGGGTAGGGGTTTTGGCGTATTTATTGCGTTTATCACATTTTTATCTAGTTTCATTGAAAATAACTTGTTTAACTTACACATCAATTGAATATCTACACCAATTGAATTAAGCACACTTAAACTCGGAAGACGATGAGAAGGAAGAAATTCAGTATGCGTTCCTTAAGGTCAACAAGCAGCTGCTGGTACTATTGGTTTGGCACAGGTTTTAACAAAAAAAAAGTTGACTTTTTCCCATTAAATTTACGTTCTGCAAGTGAAACCAAACCACTGGTTTCAAGGTTAACGGTGTTTACTCTAACAACCTGTATCACATTACTTTAAAAAAAACCAAACTTCACAACACACACGCCCGATATTAACAACAAAGATGTCGCCACTTATAGGTTTCCAATGTTTCGTGTATGTACGCTTAGGTACGCCGAAACTTTACCGTTACGAGGACGTGATGCCTCGGGAGGTTTTCTCGTATGATCGCGAGAAAGTTTTCACTAACACCTAGGACAGGCAAAGATACCTACTTACCCTGTGGTGCTTGACGAGTCCAAATGAGGATTAAAGTTAGATTTAACAACACAGAAAAAATAACCAACAACTGGCTAAAAAACCAAACTTCACAACACACACGCCCGATATTAACAACAAAGATGTCGCCACTTATAGATTGCCAATGTTTCGTGTACGTACGTTTAGGTACGCCGAAACTTTACCGTTACGAGGACCGTGATGCCGCGGGAGGTTTTCTCGTATGATCGCGAGAAAGTTTTCACTAACACCTAGGACAGGTAAAGATACTTACCCTGTGGTGCTTGACGAATCCAAATGAGGATTAAAGTTAGATTTAACAATACAGAAAAAAACTAACAACTGGGTAGGGGTTTTGGCGTATTTATTGCGTTTATCACATTTTTATCTAGTTTCATTGAAAATAACTTGTTTAACTTACACATCAATTGAATATCTACACCAATTGGATTAAGCACACTTAAACTCGGAAGACGATGAGAAGGAAGAAATTCAGTATGCGCGCCTTAAGTTCAACAAGCAGCTGCTGGTACTACTGGTTTAGCACAGGTTTTAACAAAAAAAAAGTTGACTTTTTCCCATTAAATTTACGTTCTGCAAGTGAAACCAAACCACTGGTTTCAAGGTTAACGGTGTTTACTCTAACAACCTGTATCACATTACTTTAAAAAAACCAAACTTCACAACACACACGCCCGATATTAACAACAAAGATGTCGCCACTTATAGATTTCCAATGTTTCGTGTACGTACGCTTAGGTACGCCGAAACTTTACCGTTACGAGGACCGTGATGCCGCGGGAGGTTTTCTCGTATGATCGCGAGGAAGTTTTCACTAACACCTAGGACAGGCAAAGATACTTACCCTGTGGTGCTTTGACGAATCCAAATGAGGATTAAAGTTAGATTTAACAATACAGAAAAAAAACTAACAACTGGGTAGGTGTTTTGGCGTATTTATTGCGTTTATCACATTTTTATCTACTTTCATTGAAAATAACTTGTTTAATTTACACATCAATTGAATATCTACACCAATTGAATTAAGCACACTTACATTAAACTCGGAAGACGATGAGAAGGAAGAAATTCAGTATGCGTTCCTTAAGGTCAACAAGCAGCTGCTGGTACTACTGGTTTGGCACAGGTTTTAACAAAAAAAAAGTTGACTTTTTCCCATTAAATTTACGTTCTGCAAGTGGAACCAAACCACTGGTTTCAAGGTTAACGGTGTTTACTCTAACAATCTGTATCACATTACTTTAAAAAAACCAAACTTCACTACACACACGCCCGATATTAACAACAAAGATGTCGCCACTTATAGGTTTCCAATGTTTCGTGTACGTACGCTTAGGTACGCCGATACTTTACCGTTACGAGGACCGTGATGCCGCGGGAGATTTTCTCGTATGATCGCGAGAAAGTTTTCACTAACACCTAGGACAGGCAAAGATACTTACCCTGTGGTGCTTGACGCGTCCAAATGAGGATTAAAGTTAGATTTAACAATACAGAAAAAATAACCAACAACTAGCTAGAAAACCAAACTTCACAACACAACACGCCCGATATTAACAACAAAGATGTCGCCACTTATATATTTCCAATGTTTCGTGTACGTACGCTTAGGTACGCCGAAACTTTACCGTTACGAGGACCGTGATGCCGCGGGAGGTTTTCTCGTATGATCGCGAGAAAGTTTTCACTAACACCTAGGACAGGCAAAGATACTTACCCTGTGGTGCTTGACGAATCCAAATGAGGATTAAAGTTAGATTTAACAATACAGAAAAAAACTAACAACTGGGTAGGTGTTTTGGCGTATTTATTGCGTTTATCACATTTTTATCTAGTTTCATTGAAAATAACTTGTTTAATTTACACATCAATTGAATATATAGATAGATAGATAGAAAGATAGATAGATAGAAAGATATATAGATAGAGAGATAGAATGATAGATAGATACATAGATAGATGGAAAAATAGATATATAGATAGAAAGATATATAGAAAAATAGATAGATAGATAGAGAGTTAGAGAGATAGGTAGACAGAGAGAGAGATAGATATATAGAGGGATAGATAGATAGATAGATAGATATATAGGTACATAGATAGATAGATAGATAGAGAGACAGATAGATATATATATGGATAAATAGATAGAGAGATAGATAGATACATAGATAGATAGAAAGTTAGATAGATAGAGAGATAGATAGATAGAAAAATAGATAGAAAGATAGATAAATACATAGATAGATAGAAAGATAGAAATACAGATAGAAAGATAGATAGAGAGGTAGATCGATAGATAGATAGATATATAAAAATATAGATAGATATATAGACAGAAAGATAGATAGATAGTTAGACAGACAGATAGATAGATAGACAGACAGATAGATAGACTGATAGAGACATAGATAGATAGACAGATAGATAAATAGATAGATAGATAGATAGAAAAATAGGTAGATAGTTAGATAGATAGAGAGATAGATAGATAGAAAGATATATAGATAGAGAGATAGAAAGATAAGTAGATACATAGATAGATAGATAGAAAGATAAATATATAGACAGAAAGATAGATAGATAGATAGGAAAATAGATAGATATATAGATAGAAAGATAGATAGACAGACAGATAGATAGAGAGATAAATAGATAGACAGATATATAGATAGAGAGATAGAAAGATACATCGCTAGATAGAAAGATAGATAGATAGATTGAAAAATAGATAGATATATAGATGGATAGATGGACAGACAGATAGATAGATAGAGAGATAGATAGATAGAAAAATATATAGATAGTTAGAAAGATAGATATATAGATAGATAGATACTTACACTGTGGTGCTTGATTAGTCCAAATGAGGATAAAAGTTAGATTTAACAATACAGAAAAAAAAAACCAACAACTGGGTAGGTAATTTTGCCGTATTTATTATGTTTATCATATTTTTATCTACAGTTTCAGTTTTTATTTACAGTTCTACACCGATTGAATTAAGCACACTTACATTAAACTCGGAAGACGATGAGAAGGAAGAAATTCAGTATGCGCGCCTTAAGGTCAACAAGCAGCTGCTGGTACTACTGGTTTGGCACAGATTTTAACAAAAAAAAAGTTGACTTTTTCCCATTAAATTTACGTTCTGCAAGTGAAACCAAACCACTGGTTTCAAGGTTAACGGTGTTTACTCTAACAACCTGTATCACATTACTTAAAAAAAAACCAAACTTCACAACACACACGCCCGATATTAACAACAAAGATGTCGCCACTTATAGGTTTCCAATGTTTCGTGTACGTACGCTTAGGTACGCCGAAACTTTACCGTTACGAGGACCGTGATGCCGCGGGAGGTTTTCTCGTATGATTGCGAGGAAGTTTTCACTAACACCTAGGACAGGCAAAGATACTTACCCTGTGGTGCTTGACGAGTCCAAATGAGGATTAAAGTTAGATTTAACAACACAGAAAAAATAACCAACAACTGGCTAAAAAACCAAACTTCACAACACACACGCCCGATATTAACAACAAAGATGTCGCCACTTATAGGTTTCCAATGTTTCGTGTACGTACGCTTAGGTACGCCGAAACTTTACCGTTACGAGGACCGTGATGCCGCGGGAGGTTTTCTCGTATGATCGCGAGAAAGTTTTCACTAACACCTAGGACAGGCAAAGATACTTACCCTGTGGTGCTTGACGAATCCAAATGAGGATTAAAGTTAGATTTAACAATACAGAAAAAAACTAACAACTGGGTAGGGGTTTTGGCGTATTTATTGCGTTTATCACATTTTTATCTAGTTTCATTGAAAATAACTTGTTTAACTTACACATCAATTGAATATCTACACCAATTGAATTAAGCACACTTACATTAAACTCGGAAGACGATGAGAAGGAAGAAATTCAGTATGCGCGCCTTAAGGTCAACAAGCAGCTGCTGGTACTACTGGTTTGGCACAGGTTTTAACAAAAAAAAAAGTTGACTTTTTCCCATTAAATTTACGTTCTGAAAGTGAAACCAAACCACTGGTTTCAAGGTAAACGGTGTTTACTCTAACAACCTGTATCACATTACTTTAAAAAAAAAACAAACTTCACAACACACACGCCCGATATTAACAACAAAGATGTCGCCACTTATAGATTTCCAATGTTTCGTGTACGTACGTTTAGGTACGCCGAAACTTTACCGTTACGAGGACCGTGATGCCGCGGGAGGTTTTCTCGTATGATCGCGAGAAAGTTTTCACTAACACCTAGGACAGGCAAAGATACTTACCCTGTGGTGCTTGACGAGTCCAAATGAGGATTAAAGTTAGATTTAACAATACAGAAAAAATAACCAACAACTAGCTAGAAAACCAAACTTCACAACACACACGCCCGATATTAACAACAAAGATGTCGCCACTTATAGATTTCCAATGTTTCGTGTACGTACGCTTAGTTACGCCCAAAACTTTACCGTTACGAGGACCGTGATGTCGTGGGAGGTTTTCTCGTATGATCGCGGGAAATAATAAATATATATATACAAATCACATAGATTGAGCTAGTTTCGAGCTTTGTGTTTTGGGATATTAACTCAACGATATTTAATTTATAATAGATACATATACAGATAAACATCCAAGATTCAAGCCACTCAGGAAAAGATGGTTTACCATCATGACTTGGCCGGGGATCGAACCCGGAGCTTCCACGTCACAGGGAGGCTTGTTGACCGCTGCGCCACGGAGGACGTCAAGAAAGTAATCAATAACACCTAGGCCAGGCAAAGATACTTACCCTGTGGTGCTCGACGAGTCTAAATGAGGATTAAAGTTAGATTTAACAATATAGAAAAAA